>OZ010588.1:22010856-22650856 GCA_963932145.1 Acanthosepion lycidas | reverse complement strand
ACCATATTTTTTAGTATATAGGGCATTATTTTTATGTCAAATACAGAGTTCAGTTTTAAAAATTAGTGCTCTTGGATGTTTGATTATATATATATATATATATATATATATATATGATAAATAGTTTGGCATGGAACAAGGATACACAGTACCAAACAAACAATAGAAAATTGTCATGGCCAACAGACCTATATGAAATATCAGTATACACATGAAATGTTAATAGTAAATATACACTAACTTTCAGATGCACACAAAGTATCCAAAATTGAATGTACAAAAAATAAATATTAGGTTGGTGCAAAAATAATGTCGTTTTCTCACATATGTTACTTTTATATATGATTTCTGAATTAATTCATTGATATATATAGCCATGTTATATATCATTTTGAAGCGCGTTTTTCACTCTATCGAATCGTGTTATTCGTTACCGTTCTCAATCTCTTCATTCATTTTTTTGCAGGCTTTTTGACAGCATGGACAAAATTCAAATCTGCACAATTTTCTTGTTCCAGTTCAAACTAGGCCGAAAAGCTGCCGAGACAGCTCGTGATATCAATGATGCGTTTGGCCCAGGAACCACTAACGAACGTGTGGCACAACGGTGGTTCAAGAAATTTCGCAATGGTGACGAGAGCCTTGAAGATGAAGACGGTCATGGCTGGCTGAGTGCGGTTGATAACGAACATTTGAAAGCCTTAATTGAAGCCGATCCTTGCAAAACCACAGTTGCTGTTGAACTCAAGGTCGACCACTCAACAGTCATTCGCCATTTAAAGCAAATAGGGAAGTCAAAAAAATTGGATAAATGGGTGAACGATAATAAAAAAAAAATCGTCAAAAACGACATTATTTTTGCACCAACCTAATAAATGAACAAAGTAAAATAAATAAAAATAAAGTTTCTTGCTTTTCTTTTGAGAGATTCTTTTTTGTGTTTATATATATATATATATATATATATATATATATATATATATATATATATATACACACACACACGTATATATATTACTTTAAACATTATTCTTAGTGGATACATACACACTTGAGAAGAATTATTAAAGAAAATGCACCCACTGGCAGGATTTAAACCCACATCCCTCTTTGCAGGAGAAACCACCATTTAATCTGATGTGCTTTGACTGCTCGGCTATGAAGAGCTTCACAATCAAGCCAGGTTTGTGCAGGCTGATAGATGAAATAAAATACTCTTTAAAATATTTGGAGTATCTACTCAATTATGGGTATCCACTAAAAATAACATTTAAAGTAATAAAAATGTCAAATTAAAAAATGAAATCCATTAACTATATATATATATATATATATATATATATATATACACACACACACACACATACACATACATACATATAGAGGCTGCTGTGACCAATAAGAAGAAAAAAAAATGACATAATTTAACAATGTACAGGTTATTCATTTTTTTTCTCATGCATTTGTTTTTGCATCATATAAATTACAAAAACCCCAAAATTCATTTTTATTGTAAGTTAATTTTTATCAATATGCATTTTACATATTGGTTGTACAAATTCTAAAATACCACAATTTATTTTTCTTGAATGATACATTTTTCTTTTTGGGGTAGAGGGAGATATATATATATATATATATATATATATATATATATATATATATATATATATATATATATGAAAAAAATAATGTCCTTTCACTAATTCATTTAAAATCTCTAAGTTTCAAGCAACTGTTGAAATGTCAACAACTGTTAAAAACATTTTTTTCTGAAGGCAATGTTGACATTTCAAACAGTTTGTCTGAAACTTAGCATGATCTTTAAATGAATTAGCTGAAAGGTCATTATTTTTGTCTTTTTATTATCCAATAAAAATATTAAATGAACATTTCCACTTTAAAAAAAAAAAAATTGTTGGTCATTGAAATTATAAGAAAAATGCTCATTAAACAGAATTATTTAATAAGATCTGTTCAGTTCAGTAGTGTCTGCCCAAAGCTACGTTCCACATGAGGGCTCTTCATTTTTTTTCAATTTTTTTTTATATACATGCAAATGGATATTGAAGCTTTACTAACAGCCTTTAATGTCTTGCTAACAGGGAAATGGGCATCTAATGACAAGTCCAGTCACTTTATATTCTTGAGTACATATTAAAATCTAGGTAGAGATATATATTGATATAATGCTGCATGCATGACCAAGATAAAATTTTTAACGAAACTTACTCATTTTATTTGAGATATAAATACATATTTTTTATATATCTCCTATATTTTATAATCTGTGTTAATAGATTAAATATACTTATTGAATCAAATAAGTACAGTACAGAAATCATATAAAAAGTAGAGAAAAATTTATTAAAGTATAAGTTTCTCTATGTTGCAGTTAATGCTTTTTCTAAGATAAAACATCTTTGGGATACTTTCTTGCTTGTCTTAAAGTTTAAAGTATAAATATTTACAAATTATTTTTACATCATGGAAAACATAAAGAAATAATTTTCTCAAATTAAAAGGATGGAATGATTCTTGATAGATTCTTTATTCCCTTTATATTATTAGGTTGGTGCAAAAATAATGACGTAATAATGTCGTTTTTTGACGTATTTTTTAACGTCAAAAAATGACGTTATTACGTCATTATTTTTGCACCAACCTAATACATAATTTATGGTGCTTCTGCCATGTATTTAGAGAAGCTTGATAGAACACAAAGAAGAATCTGTAATGTTATTGATCCTGACCTGGCATCTCGGTTTCAGTCACTTTTCCACCACCCTAACATAGCTTCCCTATGCCTTTTATATAAATATTTTCATGGTAATTGTTCTCATGAGCTTTCTTCTTTGGTACCTAGACTCTATGAATTTAAGCACAATACTAAATTGGCGGCAAGGTCTCACCATTTTACAGTTGAAATGGCTTGATGTAACTGTAAATTCTATGCTAACAGTTTTGTCTCCCACTTGTGGAACTCTCTTCTGGCTTCTTGGTTTTCATTCAACTTACATCTTCAAAATTTAAATGCAATGTCAATCGTTATCTTCCTCATTGTTCTCTCTCCTTAATAATGTTTTCTTCTTTTCATATTCTTTCACACTCAATAACCCCCCCTTGCATCTTAGTGGCTTTATTGCCTTGCTTGGGGTGAAATGATTAACAAAAAAAAAAAAAAAAAAAAAAAAAAAAAAATGGAAATAAAAATAAGTAAAAGAACAAATATGTGTTGCAAATTACAGGTTAATTTCATTTGAAAGCAAAACTCAGTTTTCAAAACTCAATTTTAATAAAAATTTGTTATATATGTGTGTGTGTTTTCCTTTCACAATTCGATCTTTATATTTAATGCTTGGAGAATTTAAGAACTAAAACATAATGCAATGTTTCATATCTGTTAATAAGTTACACTTATGGTACCAAATATTTGTCATGATTTAGCAACAATAGAGAATAAATGACTGTTCTTTCACATAAGAAACACAGATTATGTGTATTGTTCTCTACTAAATTTCCACAAACTCTATTCCCTAATTTTCTTGCATTACATATTCAGAATTATTATCATACATTAATATCTCTAGGAGTAGATTATCTGAGCTTATAGCTAGCCTTTGAATGAACATTACTAGAGAAAATATTATATATATATATATATAAAATGATAATAAAGAAAGATTGTCGATGTATACTTCATATATGTGGATATAATAGGCCAATGAAAGAAATTTGAGATAAAAAACAATATTGATAATAAAACTAATATTTATTATATATTAGTAGGCCTTTTGGCCAAATAGAAGCATGGTGAAGATGTTAAAAATTAAAATTTTAACATGTGTTTGAAAATTCTGATTCTTAATATCTTTTTTTCATCATGATTCTATTTGGTTAAAATGCCTATTAATAATATTATTAGTCTTATTATCAATATTATTATTTTTTTGTTTTGTTTTATTTCTCTAACTACTTTCATTGCCATATATATATATATATATATATATATATATATATATATATATATTAGTTGTGTGTGTGTGTATATTTTCAGATCAATCTACTTCCCCAAATCAGTATTCTGATATTTGCCCATTAAAATACTTACTTTGGAAAGTGGCTCAGGTTGAAAGGAGAATTTTTCTCTCCCATCCTTGTGTTTGTATGTGTGTGTGTGTGTGTATACACACACACACGTGTTTACAAAGACAGGATCTAACGTCCTATTTCCTTATACTGTGACTACTGTTAACTAAGAATATTTATATACAGACAATGATGGAATGAATCAAACCAAACATTTTAAAAGGACGGATGGACAGACACTGCATGCATTCTGAAAAAGAAAATTATTATAAGAATTATGCATTCTTTTGTCCAGTAACTGAATTTGCAGTCATTTGTTTGTAATTGTTTAACTCCATCAAGGTCATCTTCATATAACAATCCTTAAACTGTGATTAATTTAAATTTAAAGCTATGTAATAGTACGCACAAGAAAGTACTCAACCCATCTCCCAAAATCAGTATTTCTATGACCAAACATCAGAATACTGATGGTGGGAAGTTGGTTAGACCAAGAACTTTTCTGCATCCGCTTGTATGACATAAAATTTATATTTTTTATTGGTTCAATCACACAACTAGTATAATTTGCTGTTTTTTTTTCTTTTCCATAATAGGAATTTCTTGTATGATGTAAAAGTGGTAAGATAACTAAAAACAAATTAACATTTTTTTTCCCTGGATTCTCAGCGTTGTTTTCCAAAGGACCTGTACCTTAAGACATTAAAAAGCAAGTAAAATTGATAACAAAACAAAAGAAATATCAGAGCGTTTTAAATATGTAGAATTAATCAAAATTTAAAAAGATACAAAAAAGAAAAATTAATATCTGAGATAATTTATTCATTTTATGGTTTTGTGATATGAAAAACATCTGATAGCAGAAAATTGGAGAACATTTAAAAAAAAAAATATCTATACTTATAAATATACATTCTTGTGTATATATATATATATATATATATATATATATATATATATATATATATATATATATATATATATATATATATATATATAATATCTTAAACATACATATATAACCCTCCGGACCACCTAAAAACAGCCATTTATTTTTATTTCTTAATGCTTCATATTTGCTAAGTGCCTAAAAGCACCTTTAATTACAACAGTTCAAATATTGCTGCAGTTGTCTTGTTCATTGCATAATCCCAAAGTTAATGAGATTTTGAATGGAAATAGCTGCAAAATAGCACTCAATATACATTGGTGTTTACTATGGAATAAAAAGGCACTTTTCGGGCAGTCCGGCTGTAAAAGGGTTAAACATTATGGCTATCCAGACTTATAAATGCAAGCAAGCATTCTACTGTTGCACTGCAAAGTTATATATATATATATCAGGTAATAAGTAATACTGCATTTATAAAGTGATTTGTTATTGTAACAAAGAAAGTAGCCATAGAACTGGATAGCTGCAGATCTATTAATTTGGAAGTATCAAAAATAGAGCATCCAACAAACATGAAATAATAGCTTGAGGTGTTACCAGGTAGAAGATGGGGGTGGGTCAGGAAAGGAACAACTTGGGACTGGGTTTTATTTCTAAAGAATACACAGGATTCTAATGGCTACAAATATAGAGGAGTGGTCTTTTGCAGGTGACTTACAACATGCTCATTTAAACATACTGGCTGGCCAACCATATTTGAAAAAAAGAAAAAGATAAAAGAAAACAAATTCCAATTGGCCAGTAAAACTATTATGTTAAAAGTTAAATTAAGTTAAACATATTAAGGATTACTAAAGGAAATTTTGAGAAATTGTTACTGTTTAATGTAATATACATTATCAATACCAAATAAAACTGATTTGTTTTTTTTTTTTAAATTTCTACTCAAATAGAAAATAAATTGCATAAATGTTGAAATAAAGAGTTAACAATTCCAATATAAATAGTTTAAGACATTTTATTTTGTGAAGCTATTCACTTTAATTGATATTTATACCACTTAGGTATAGCCAATTTTACAAGTACAAGACTGACCACTGAAAGGAAAGGTATGGGTACTCTGGTTTCAAAGGCAGAATTTCCCGTTTTTCCTAAGTGCATTGTCGTTAATGAGCCTCTCCTACTTGGCACCGGGGATTGAACCACTGACCTTTACGGCCTACAATCCAATGCTCTAGCTACTGAGCAATAACCCAGGACAATTGTTCAAAAGTACAAGATGTTGAGGAAAGCAAAGAAAATGAAAAAACAAAAAACAAAACAGTTTTGATGAAGTGAAATTTAGAGATCATATTTATCAAAAGAATATGACAACATTCACACACTTTTATACAAGGTTTAATGTTATAAGAATTTCTAGTAAATCAAAAACTTAAAAATTAATATTTGGAGGATAAGCTGAATGCGATAATTCTCACCATTATCATTGTAATGATTGGCTATTCAACAATGTACAATTAAACATGATTATGATTATTATATACTATTATTATATATACAGATATTGGAAAATATGAAATATGATATATCAAAAAATAAAATCCAAGGAGAGAGATAGAGAGAGAAAAAGTGAAATATTGTTTTGTTTTTATCATGACAAGAACTAATCAGTTCTTTTCATTTGAGCATCTGAATCCTTTTGCTTAAAATGAAATGAATAAAAATCATGAAAATTACTATATTAAATAATATTAATATCTTAAGTAAGAAAAATCCACAAATATAAAATAGATTAATAATGCCCAGTTTTTAGTTTTTGATTATTTTCTTTGTTAAATCACAGAATTGAAAAAAAAAAAAAAAAAAAAAAAACATACCTAAGTGTCTGTACTGAGCAAAATTAAACTTTGATAAAAAAAAAAAAAGTAACTGAAATGTACATTCTAGTTTATTTTGTTTTTTTTATAATGGTTCAGAGATTAATTTTGTAGACCTTGGTAAGAGAAGATGAAGTTAGAATGTTAAAATTTATTTAGTGAATTCAGAGGCTTAACTACTTTAGAATCTTTTGAATCAGTGTGAATATAAATGTTTTTGTATGTATAGGATTGTGCTCAATGTTTAAACTGTTATTCTATGTTGTATTGTAAATCATATAATTATTAGTTGGCATTTTTCCTTTCTTTTTTAACAATATCATTTTTAGAATGATTTTTTATCTTATAGTCTTCAAGGTATTTATACATTAAATTCAGTCACATGAAAACATATTGCATATATTTATGCAAGTGTACACACACAATACATACATACATACATATATATATGTATATATATAGGAAGAATATGAAAAACAAAAAACGTTTCATTGAAACTAGATTACATGTTTGCTCTTACGAGGCTTCATCAGATCAAAAATGAAAGAAAGAAATGTGTGTGTTTGTGTGCATGCATATATACATGTTTAAGCATAGATTACATGTATTTGTGGGTATGCTTAAGGATACATGTATGTTTAAGCATACACAATTCTTTCTTTTGTTTTTGATCTGATGAAGCCTAGCAAGAGTGTAACACGTAATCTAGTTTCAATGAAAGTTTTCTGTTTATCATATTCTTTAAACTTTGTCTAGATTCTGTATCCTATTTTATACACATATGTATGTGTGTGTATATATATGTCTTTATATATATATATATATATATATATATATATATATATATATATATATATGTACACACACTTTATAAGTAAATTATCCACCATGGGGCAGGAAATAGATACTGAAGAGAAAAAAATGTGCTCAATGTCTCACGACAGAGCAAATATCTTATTCCTATTATGGTGTCTCTTCTGGCAGGCCAATCTATATGTGTGTGTGCATATATATATATATATAAAAATAAGCATACAAAATCAAAGATATCCAAAAAGACGGACATTAGCCTAAACTTAATACACTGAACTTGAGGGAGGGTTAGGGCAATCATGAGAGTAAGATGGATAATATATTGCATTTATTGAATACTGAACATATAAGCCACCTGTTTAATTTGAACTCATGAAAACCATAACCATACTATCAATATATAAGCACACCAGACATGCACGCATATACACTGAATATTTCTATATTTAGACATAAATTGTGATGTATCTCACATTCATAACAGTACAATGAATATTTGAAGAAAGAGAATTATGTTTTTTGGTTAAAGCTAGCAAGTAGACAAACAGAAAGAGTTAAGTAAATGCATTTAAAATAAAGATGACTGATAAAATTTTTAAAAGATCATCTTGTTCGTTTGAATCTTTGCTTGTGGAGCGTAGCAGAGGGTCAGTCTTTCTGTCACAGTAAAGCAGTACACATTTAACTTGGTCCAAATTCATATAAAAAAAATGCATGAATGTATTGGATCAAGATGTATAGCAATATCAGCAAATAGTTTGAATCAGTTAAAAAAAAAAAAGAAAAGAAAAAAGAAATAGGGAGAGAAAGAAAAAAATGTTTATTATTTCTATTGAGGCAGGTGTTTTTTTTTTTAATGAAATAAAAAAAAAAAAGAAAAAAAAGTCAACAAAATTAAAACATGAGAGCCTGCCTCCCAAAAGGGAGAAAAATCCAAAAGTTTAAAAGGGGGATAAAAAATAAATAGTCCAATTATTTTTGTTTATTTTGATTTTGTTCTTGTCAGGATGCAGTTATTATTATCGATATCAATATAATAATAATAATAATAATAATAATAATAATAATTCATGTTAATAGTATTTTTTTTTAATTTTATTCATCTGTGTTATTATTACTTTATTTTTTTGATTACAATATTTTTTCATTTATAGATATTCCCATCTTTATTTCCTTTTAACTCTTCTTATACCCAATACTGGTTGTCCCGTAAGACTGGGTTTGTTGTTCGGCAATGCTGCAAGAGTTCAGGATCTAACAGTGTCCAGTCAAAGTTAAAGAAATCTGCACCGGCACCAGATTTGATGCTACCATCTGGAGACTGCGCATCAGGTGGTGAGGGGTTTTCCTTGCGCAACAGGGGAGTCACTTTACATGATGGCACAGTCGAACTGACTTCCACCCGTGAAATATCAGGAGATCGGGGAACCGGTGTCTGCATTGCAGCTCGCTCATGTGGGGTTATTATGCTAGGGTGGGAGCCTATTGATGAGGAAGATGGCTGTGGTTGCCTATCGCTGCCACTCGTAGAGGGCAATCTATCTTCTGTTGTAGCAATGGTCATTGAAGTGATTACATCAGCTGTTGTGGCTGTTGTAACAGTGCTACTAGCGCCACTGTCGCCAGCGGTAGAACTGTTAACATTAATAACCGGAATAGTGTTAATACCACTTGTGGATGCGTGTTCCAGCATGAGGGCAGCATCCTCATCAGACACAGGGCTGTTAGCTGTGCTCTGCTGCTGGGGTTCAATATGAACGTGGGGCTGCTCTAAGTGAACCGGGCCGCTGATCTGCGGACGAGGCCGGGTGCGCGCGCTACGGACATTTTCTGTTGGCGATTTCTGCTTTCTCTTCCTTAACAGAATGAAAATAATGAGAACAATGATGATAATTATCAAGATAAACGAGACCACAATGCCAACAATGAGAAGGTCACTGCTGATATTTGGAATATCTTCTTGAGTGCCTGTGCCATCATCTGGCTTAATGGCAGCAGACGCAGATGTCGATCGGGGAAACAATGGTTCATGGAAATAAGTAGTAGACTTGGATCTGTATTTGGAACCATGTGGATGGATACGGATCTCAAAATTGCCTCGTGCTGGCTGGACATTCATGGCCACCAGTTTGAAAGAGAAGGAATCAGTCACTGTGTGATTGTGACTAGACCAATCTGCTTCATAGAAGATGTCTCCTCTGGCAACATCTTCATGAGTAAAGCTTTTGATTACAGTTCGCCTTCGGATTTCACGCCTTCTAATAGGTGAGCGTTTCACCAATTGACCATAAAGTGGTGGGTCAATGATGTTGAATTGAGGGTTATCATTTGTTACGTCAGCCAATTCACTAGCATCTAGAACAGAAGTGTCAATTGAGTTACGGGCTCCAGCAACTGCATTAAAAGGATGTTGCTTCAGAAGTGGACGTACAGTGATATTGAAACGGGCATCATAGACACGACTGTCGATTTGCGGAAAGTACATACGAACTAGGAAATAATCAGAGCCTGAAGCCATGTTTGTTTGAATATAGAGCAAGAGACGGTTTTCAAGATCTGTCTGAGAGAATTGTGTTACTATGACATCTTTCAGATAAAGGTGGCCATATTGAGGTGCCCGGGTTATATTGTAGCGTACATTCTCAGCAATTCCGTTGGTGCGGATCTTGAAGTTGTTGGTACTAATATAAGCAGCTGACTGTGACTGCAGAACTTCAATATCCGAGTACTTAACAATGTTGATGATCACAGGCGTCACATAAATATGAAATTCTTTGAAGAATGGCTCAAACTTGCCATCGCTGACCTTGAAGTAAAAAGTACCAGTATTCTTACTACCGTCATGTAGGAATAGCACTCTTCCAGTGTTGATGTCACGCTGTGTGAACTTTTTGATTGCAGTAAAATAGTTGTTATGAAAACATAATATCCCATTTCTGGGAGGGGTTATCATAGTATAAGTGATGTTCTCTGGAGGTATGTCTGGGTCTGTTGTTTCAAGATCCTTGCGTGTAATATTGGCTGTTAGGCCTTGGATGACTTGAATGCGAGGATTCTTAGTGACCAACACAAAATGTTGGTCATCAACTGGCCAAATTGTTATGTTAAACTCATTCTCTAAGGTACGGCTGCTGATGTCTAAAGGCTTGTTCTTAGCATCATGAATTTTGACTTTGAGCAAGAATCGGAAAGAATCTTGCAAAGTTTCATTGCCATTATGAACATACATTAACCGTTCTTTGTTAATATCCTGTTGTGAGAACTTGACACCAGGCAACAACAAATTACGATCAAGCAACACCTTGCCATACCTGGGAGGTTCAGATATCTCATATTCAACATAGACATGCTTTCCAACATTCTCCAGTTGATGAACATACTTGTCAACATTAATGTTGTCTTTGGTCAATACAGCAGTCCCTCCTTCCAGAACCTCCAGAGGTGAAAGGTTAATCAAATGTTTCTTGTTTTCCTTGTTTAGATTCCCAAATGAAATGCTTATGTTGAGGGTTGCTTCAATGTGCTGGGCATAGAGGGTTTCCACTCGAAACTTAAAGAAATCATGTTGTGACCAACCATTTACTTGTAAATTGTGTCGATAGAAAATTCGGCCATTATTAATATCATCTTGTGTGAAATGCCAAACTTCAATAAGTTGTTCGTTCATCTCGGAGACTATCTGGCCATAAATTGGGTATGTAACCAACAAATACTTGATTGAGTTTGTCTGATTTGGATTATTTGTATTTGCATAAAGATTTTCACTGGTGAGAACTTGCATTGTGTTTGGGTAGACTTCTAGTTCTTTGTTCACATCCAGGGTCAATAACAAGGGTTGAGCAGTAATTTTAAAAACACGTTCTACATCAAAATTAGAACCATCAGAGACTTTAAAATGAAAACTACTGTTTGGACCACCTGAAAAGAAAAAACAAAATATCATTTAAAATACATATAAATTATATTTAATATTATGGGGGTTGCTTCGAACATAATGCTTACTATTATGTTATTCTACAACAACACAGACAGATATTGGTAGTAGTGGTGGTTGAACCTTCCTGCCAATAACATGTAATAGTTTTTTTTTCTCGTTACAGATAACATTGTGACAAAACAGTGTCTGACATGGAAATGTATACAAAGCATAAGTGTATCAGTGAATTCCTCCATACAGAAAAAATTGCACCCACTGATATTCATGAATTCTTTCTGAACTTTTACAGTGATCAAACAATGGATGTGATCATAGTTATGTGATGGTAATATATTTCAGCTGTATAACAGTGATATGTGGGACAAACTATGTTCTGGATAGTTATTCATAACTGAAAACACATCAAATGCTCATTGTTGGCAAAAAAATACATAGCCAAAGGCAGTGAAAATATGGAGAAAATAGTGTTTTGTAGCTGAAGACTTGCTCTATCCTATTGTGCTGTTTGTATTTGTTGTAGTTTCTGTGAAAATAGGAAGCATTACTTTCGTAGCATCCCTTGTAATAAAAGAAACAGTTGGGTACTTTGCTCTGAGCAGTTCTTTAACTACTTAGAAGAAGCAGGAAGTATAATTAAATCTATAAACATGCACAAAATTTAGTAATCAGACTGGAAACTCAAGTATATTTTAATTAACAGTCTTAGAACATAATTAATACATAAGTGAATAATGCTGACAAAAAAGGTCATTTTATTGAGTGCTTATTCTACAGAATCATTAGTTTCTAGTTTTTGGTTTTTAGAGTTATCAGCATGCAATGACTGAAAATGAGCTTAGAGGAGGCAAACCTTAAAAAAAACAAAAAAACAATTCTATTTCTAAAAGTTGGTAAAGTACATTTTCCTAGGCCTGAATAGAAAAACTTATGGATGGAGTAATTAAGGTACAACAAAACAGGTTATCATCATTTATCATTCATGGTGTATTTTGGTAACTACAGTTCTACACCATTTTCAGATTCAAGAACAAACTCAGAGAGAAATTTTCTTTTTTAATTAACCCTAATATTTTGGGGTGATTTCCCAAACTTTTCTAAGTTCAACTGTGTCTTTGTTTCCAAGTTCTTTAATTCTGATGAAGTTGTTTTAAACTTATCACTTCTCTTCTATATATGGATCAAAAAGATTTTGATCTTTCCTAAAAGTTTTATTTTTCAGTATTAAATTACATTTAGAAAATAAGATATTCTTATATAAAATCCTTAAGAACTGATTAGTTTTATTTGCTTAAAGTCTTTTGTTTAGGGCTGCTACACCTTGAAATGTAAAAAATGAATTATGGAGAGGAATATCTTCATAAATGATTTAAATATCTACGTAGGGAACACTTGATTGAAAATTGTGATGACTACTCTTTCTGTTCTACTATTACTAAAATAGAATTCTTGTTTATTATATGAAAGAAGCTGCATAGGAAAGGATCTATCTGAAAAGTACCATAATTGGCATTCTAGTGGAAGCAATTCCCAGCATGCATATGACAAGTAGACTATGCAACACATAGTAAACATAATAGAATTGCCTTAGTAGATATGCATGGAATGAATAATATGCTAGTGAGTGAAGTTTACTGAATAGTGCATTAAAGGCAGCAAAACAAACTAATTTCTAGAGAATGTATTTTGCTCTTGAAATGTAACACACACATACACATATAATAGTTAGCTACTCAGTTTTTGAGCACTCCTGTCTGCTTGGATACCTAGCCAATCCCTGTTGCAGATTCCTGTTCAGGCACATTTGTGCTTGTTCAACACCCACAGAGCCCACCTATGGCTTATACTGTAACTATGCCGAGTGGACCTTAGTTACAGTTTATGAGATCAGCAGTTTGAACAATGTCAGTATACTCAAACCCTGAACCACAATGACTTCATGCTAGTAGAACCATCAACAGATTCCAAACAGTTTTCTCTACTCAATTTTGCTCACAAGGCTTGGGTCAACCTATGGTTTGGTTTCCATTTACATTTTAGTATTGTATACTGGGATCACTTCCATAGACCAATAACATCAAAAAGCCACCTTCCTAATAAATCGACCATGGTGTGATTAGAACTGGGGTCTCATAGTCAGAAAGTGAATGTTCTAACCACACACACACACACATATATATATATATATATATATATATATATATATATATATATTAGTACAGGTAATAATGTGTTGGTATATAATCCAAGTGGAACCTAATAATATAAAATATTAAAACTGATCCACAAAAAGAGCTCAATGTATTTATTATAACAGAGCATATAAATTACGAAATAGAGAAATCGAAAATTACCTCATGAGAATAGCTATTTCAACTAGTGTTAATACACTAATATTATCCAACTCAAATTGTGTGCAGATACAAAGTTAGAAACTTAAAAATTAAATATTTTAAAAACACAAAAAGATGAATAAGACCTAGCCATTGACAATAAGATATTGAGTTAACCAAACAAAACCTGTATAGTGATAAGGGAAAGTGGATATTGTCTGGCTTAAATAGAAAGAGTTAATACAAACATGACCCAGATTTTATTTCCACCACCCCAAGTTGGGATTATGAAAAAAAAACTGAAGGAATGAATTAGTTTCTAAATGTTGTCACAGGAGTAGATTTAAGCTTATCTAACATATTCTTGATTTTACATAATCTTTACTTATCTAAGCCATCTAATATTATACCTTTTACTATAGTTACTTCTACATCTTATATTCTTCATATCAATCCTATCTGATAACCATCCACTACTTTATGAACTCCCTTTTATTTGGTTTTTATGCTTTAAACTTAAAAAAATTTTTTTTTTAAAGGTGTTTTGTTTTTTCTGGGTATGGTTGGTATTCTTAGTAATTTAATTTATCTTTAAAATTGTATATGGTTAATATTATTATCGTTAATTTATTCACCATTTTTCTTCTGTTTTTAATTCCATTTTTTACTTTTTTCTACGTTATTTTTTCAATTTTTTCTTAATATAAACTATCAAATTAAGATTTATTGTTAATTTTATATTATTTGCTAGAATATTTTTAGTAATTTTTAAAGGAAAATTTTTTTTGTTTTATAAATAATATATTATATTTTTTTGAGTTGAATAATACTAGTGTATTAACAGTAGTTGAAATACCTATTTTAATGAGGTAATTTTGGATTTCTCTATTTTGTAATATATATGCCTGAATGTAATCTTCATGGCTTGAAGATTGCATTCAAGCATCAAACAGACTGTCACCACTTGGTGTTGACCTTAGTGTTCACTTTTATATTTTATATTTACATACACTATCTCTGATATCGACACTTTTACCTATAAATATAGCATACCTTAAAACTATATTTTTATCTATCTATATGCACAACATTATTCAAATATGCACAAATCCCTTTTATGAAGTTTTGCTGTTGAAAAGAGCTGAAGAATGGATCAGCTAATACATGATTATGAGAGCAACAAAACGATTTGAACACCTGAATAATTTGTAATAAGTTAATGAGTATTGTCAGAATTAGAGACAATACAAAGAATATTGTAGTTTGGTTTATTTTGTAAGCTTTACAATAATAAATTAAGCAGTTACTGAGCAGTATTAAATAAGAACTAGATGAGATATCCCTAGACATAGACAGTGAAATTAGAACAATCTACTACATTAGATTAAATAAAAGACTCAGTTTGATATTCCCTGAAGGTTAGTTGGATCAAAAAGCACCTGATGAATGCCAGAGAGAGCATAATGTCTGAAATGATGTGATAACAACAAAGATAAAAATAGTCTGCATGTAAATAATAATTTATAATAATACTTGTGTTTAATTTCTTATTACAGAAAATAGGGAGAATGATCTCAGTAAGCTTGCTAAAGTTTCTGATTAGTTGATTGGTTGTTTTTATTAAGTAACATATCAATCTCTATGTAAGGTTTCTGGATTTGGTTGAATATAAAGAAAAGAATATTCATATGGTACACAACTTGGAAGTTGATGATGAGAAAAATGGTTTTGTGGGAGAACAAGAATCTTGAGAAAGGTAGATATTCAACTTGAAATAAAAGAAGTAGCTGTTGTTATAAAAACAGTCATCAGGAGTTAATTCAGTATTGCTAGTTGCCTGTGGCAGTAATGTCAGCAGAGTATAATAGTAACAGTATATGAAATGCAAATAAGCTGCTTGAAACTGATGAGAAATAAATTGTAGCAATATCAATTGAAGCAAGAAAGAGATTTACTGCATAATAATGTTCAAAGTATTGGGAGGTGATTAGTCAATACATTGTTTTCTTAATTATAAGGTTCTTTTGTTAAATATAATACACATGCACACATATATTTGCATGCGCTTACCATTTTATACTAATTTGCAGCCAGATAATTTTAGTACACAAAGCTAAGATCAGGCTTTTGTTTTTTTTCCCAAATTAAATCAGTTTTTATTCGCTGAAATGAATTTTAGTACCATACAAGTTACAGTTAAACCTTAGACTTTAAAGTCTTTAGTCTACTACTCTATAATATTCCTTAAGTTCTTTACCCATAAAGATAGAATTAACACAAAGTTTGCGTGAATGAGTGTTTAAAAGTAAAAGGATGATTTGGAGAAAAGTATGATGCATATTCCTGTTAAATGAGACCGTTTTTTTTTCTTTTCTGAATATAATCAGAGTATCTATGAGTTTGGGATTTGATGGAATTCCACACAATATAAATAGATTCTATCAATATGTAACATTTCATCTAATAGCAAAAATCCATTAACAATGAGATTTAATGCTGAAGAGAAAAACAATTTACTAAAGACAGAAGCTATATGCAATCTGAAAAAATTGAGACTGACAGAACCCATTTTTGGTAGGCACCAATAATTGAGTGAGTCAGTGAAAAATGGTCACATTTAATGGCACTCATCTTTCAGATGCTCAAAGTACTTGTGGAATCGCATCTTTTATCCAAATTGAAACTGAATTTCACTTATTTTGTTTGACGGGATTGAAGAATTAGAAAATCATTGGGAATGCTAGACATTCTATAGCTGAAATCAGTTTTTCATTTATTCTATTTCTTTCTTTCTTTCTTTCGTTCATCTCCTCTTGGAAAACCTTAGCCTTTCCATTTATTTGCTAGTAATTCTTGGCTGAAAATTTTATCAGTGCCAAAGATTACATGCAACCAAGTCACGTCAAATTGTAGTTTGCAAATAAAAAAATGCATGTGCTAAAGGAGATGAAGTGGAAAGATGGGGGTTAAGGACACAAGATGCATTTCTCTTTATCAACACAAGAGATGTAAACAACAGAACTTACAAATGGGTTAACAGTAGACATAAACATGAGAACAGCTGTCAATCACAATGTATCTTGTATTGCAAACACGAAATAGATTACCACATACATTCATGTTATATTTGAATGATAAATATAATTCTTACTGAGTGCATTAGAAAAGTCATACTTGATTTATTGCAAAAGAAGTACTACACAAAATATGAAATTTGATAACATGTAAAACAAACAGGTAATTATTTCCACTGGTTGTCATGGAACCAACTCAATCCAAGAGATCAATTTAAACAGAAAAATAAGAATACATGTGTAGTACTTGCACTTAAGTCTTAATTAAGGAACATGGAAACAAAAAGGTCACTTATACTTAGAATTAGAAAGAGTTGAAATTTCTAGGACACATGAGGAAAGAGGGCTTGGAGAATTTGACACTCACAGGCCATACTGAGGGACAGAGAGAAACAGTAAACAGTGAGTAACCTACTTAAGCATTTGTAAAAGGATGGCAGAACAGGGAATTTGAAGGAGAGTAAAGAAAAAATGAACATTGCTAAGAGCTACAAAGGATAAGAAATTGTGGAGAGTTATGGTCACCTATGTCATGCAGGAACACAGCACATAAGAGAAGAATCCAAGTTCCTAATTTAGAAAATTTAAAATACTATACTTACACTTTATTGAAACTTATGATAATGGGTTGTAATTCATTCATTAATTTTATAAAGGATTGACTTATGACAATTTGAAGTGAAGTTAAAAATGCATAATTAATATGTTTCTACTATTTTAATATTTAAGAACTACATTTAATGTTTAAAGCATCCATAACTGTGTTCCTTGGGTAAAGCTGTAGGAAATTTAGTGATGTCAGTAATATGCTCCATCCATACTCAATAAAGACTAAAATCTGGTGGGTATGGAGGAGCCAATGGAGTAACTTGAAGTCAACCAAATGGTACTGGAATCAATGCCATGTCACTCACACATGATTAAAAACTTGTATTATCTTGCATGAATAAACCATCACGTCTGGGAATCATGGCAAGTATAAAAGTGTGCATTTTGTTTGAAGCAAGATCTGTAGATGTAACAACACTTGTCAAGATAAACTTCAGTTTTGCTAATTCTCTTTGAGAACTTTAAGAGAACACAGCACATCATTAAAGAGCCACCAGTAACTTCTCATAGCATTCTGCTAACAAGCTGGATCCATAGACTCATGCAGTCACTGTTACACATTGTTGAGTCTGATCAGGCAATAAGCCACTGATTTTTCACAATCAAATGGCTCTGGTGAAGCACAGAAATCAATCCTGTGATGACATTAATGGTACCCTTGTTCACTGACAATGACAAAACTTTATTAAATATTATTTACATTGTTTTTACATGGACTACTGTCCTTATCTGTTGTTTTTATCACAATGTTTCAGCTGTTTTGCCGTCTGGTTTTCATCAGGTAACCTACAGTGGATTAATTAAAGGGTCCAGTTCAAAAGTCCCTGAAGGTTACCTAGATTGACAATCATCTACTGAAGACTGGCAGGAACAATAGCTGAAACATTGTGATAACAACAAAAATGATGACAATAGTCCACATATAAATAACTTCAAATCCCAGAAATTTAGATGGAAATTATCCATTAATTAGTATACTGTATATTGTGCAGTGCATTGACTGATAGGATGTGATTTGATGCTGAGTGCTTATTATCCTTGTCATGTGCAAGCAATTCAATTTCTGCATTATCTGTGGATACCTACACTTTTCCTATTCTGCTGATGTCTGTATGGAATTCATATATTCCTGACATATCCTTGTTACTGTTAACCTCAACAATGATTCTATGACCAAATAGTGTTAAATCTTCTATACATCCTTTGACTGACACAGCTACACTATCTCTTTACCTATTACATCGTACATGTCATCTGGCTAAATCCATTTCCATAAGTGGAGGAGAGTAAAACTACCCAGAGTACTGCTGTCACTAATTTTTAGAGCATCTTTTTTTATATAAAAAGATATTTTCCACTATTCTTTTTTTTAACAAAAGTGTATCAAGATAGAAATAATTAACATTGAAAAAGTTTTTATTTTAACATTCATATATATTGTAATCCTTTTGGGCTCTTCTACATGATGTAATGGTTAGCAAACTCAACTGAATAGTGAGTTCAATCTCCACTGGGTATTTCACACTTTCGGCCTTGTGCCACATCTAAGCTATGCTTAGAAAATCACCATATATATTGAAATCCTTACAAACAATTAGATCTTAGAACTTTATTATTAGCTTTCATCTATATCAATAAAAAGAAACTGTTGTTTATGGGTGAATACGTAATAAAAATACCTCTTTTCTCCACTGTTTTCAAATTTGCAAGCCTATGTGAAAATTTTGACCAATTCAAAAAGGGATTGGCTTTGGGTTGAAGAAAAAAATCCAAGGCAAAGTTTAACAAGCTTATGTGAAAATTTATTTTGAACAATGGAAAAGAAAGAGGCTTACAAACTGAGAAAAAAGTAATCACTTGAAAGTTGAAGCAGGGCAGAGAGAGAGAGAAAGCAGAAAGAAGCAGGAGGCAGACAGCAAGAGTTTCGTGTCTGAATAACGCTGGTGTCAAATTACAAGCTGATACATTATCAGCTGTTAATGAAAGCAGGCAATTTCAAAGAACTCCACAACTCCAAAGATAAGTACCTTAAAATATATCTTTTCATTCATGTTGAATACAACCATATGATGTTTATGTGAAAAACAAACTCTCAATTTGTTTTAAACATTTTGGAATATTACTTTGTGTCTGATGATTTAATATGAACATTTTCTCTTCTTGACAATTCATTTAAACTACAAACTTTTAACAAAAGTTAACAATTTCAAATGTGTAAATAAATTTGTTATCTTGTTTCATTAAATATAACACGTGTGTTTTGTCATTTTTCCTCAATACTTCATGTTTTCTACTAAATTGCATATTTTAATAGTTTCCTGAGAATATGTTTTAATTTAAAGAAATGAAAGGGAATAGCAAGTTTCAAGAACCTTAAATTAATTCTTTCATTACTTGTGTGATTATAAAATACTGCTACATTCACATGATCATGTGACCAATTTAAGAATATGCATATACATCTAAGACTAAAATTGACATCATTTTTTAAACTAAAAGATGTGATACTCTAAGGTTGCTAAAAATTTTTTTCACTATGTTCCATGTCCTCCTCATAAAAAAGTTAATATTTTCTTCACTCTCTAACAATGAGTTTTATATAATTTAAATCAATTTTAACAGCCTTTTGTTATCAGCCACAATAATTGATTAATTAAGACAACTTTGTGTAGAAAGAGACTTTGTATTAATGAGAGACACAAAAAATTGTTGACATCTATGAATTAAATCTCAATTATTTTTATAGGTTTTTACACACAAATACCTGACAAAGAATAGTGTTTAACAAAGATTTATGTGGGTTTAATTTTTAACATGTTTATTGCTACTTTAGATATTTGAACCTTTACAGAAAGCCATTTATTTATTTTGTAGAGTTACCATTAGAAAATGCAATCTGAAACTTCTTGGGCTTTATTTTTTATATAAAATTATATTAAACTATAAAGAATGATTGTAATGAGTATTTTTATATGTTGGCTTTTATTTTCCATAGTACCACATGAACATTTGTTCATCATGGTTGTTTTACTAAAGAAAACAATAGCTGTTCTAATCAAGGAAAAAAATAACATTGATAATAACTATATTGCCGTAGCTATTTATATTGCCTGAAATAAAACATGTATCAAAAGATGCATGTAAACATGCTAAGCAAATCATGTCTGTATATTTTTAAAACTCATTGTTGAAGTTTGAATATGACTAAAATGAAACCAGAATAAGCATTCAAAGTTTTTAAAGTCTTAAATTTTTTTCTCTTTAGGTAGTTCTTGTCAGTTTCATATGTCATTTCACATTTAATTTATAAAAAATACAATGTGTTAAAATTGTTAAAAATAGTGCATATTACATCAAACAAAACAGACATAGATGTGCCTGCAATAAGACAGCATCAGAAGGATGTTTTTTTCCCCATGACACCTTTTTTTTAACTACCTTCACTCTTTGGCAATGTTTATTGTTTTAAAAAGCAATGATTATAGTTGGAATAAAACATAAAAACATGATGAAAGTGAATTTATACATTTTTTGTTCTTGAGAATTTACAACAAAAATATATTAAAAAAAATATTAAACACTATTTAGTTATTAGATTTATTTACAAGAGTAATTTTATATTTACATATAAAAAAAACTAATACAATTAGAACTAATGCAATGCAATATTTATCATTTACCAGTTTATAAAGAAATAAATGTGAAAACAATTTTTTTATTCATAAATTCATAGACATTTACTAAATTATTAAAATATGTGAACTATAAGGAAATCCTTATTATTTACCATTTTATAAAGTTTGAATAAATTGGCAATTACCAAATTTTTGTTAACCATTCCAATGAAAAATATAATAGTGTCAATAAACAATCTAATAGTATTTATTACTTCTATTGTCAATTCTCAAGAAAAAAGAAAATGTATCAATTCACTTTGTTAAGTATTTGATTGTGAGAGAAAGGAATAACAAGGATTAGATTTTGAACAACATTTATTGTTTAATATGTCATACAGATATTTCGAAGCTAAGTGAAATGTCAGTTTCAGTGGCTGATCATCAGGATGGAAATTAGATGTAAGGTAAGTGCTGGGAGCTGACCTATTTCTTGTGCTAGTTTGACCAAGGTCACAGGATATGGTCAGTGCATATGTTGACTGATCGAGGTCATGGTGATGGGTCAATTTCATTGGTATGGAACAGGCTGTGGTGATGACAGCAAAAGGAATGCTTTGTAATGAGACAGGTATGCTGAAGTGACAGCAGTGAGTTGCTGAGTTGATGAGTTTGGTATCAGATTGATGTGGTTGGTAGGTTTGTTCTATGGAATGGGGCTGTGATGATGACTGCAAAGGGAATCCCTTGCACATGTTGGTTGATCTAGGTCACGGTGGTAGGTCAATTTTGTTGTTTGGTAGGGAATGCTTTGTAAATGAGTTAGATATGCCGTGGTGGCAGTGGTGGGTTAGATTGGCGTGGTTGATATTTGCTGAGGTGACGAGGTCAAGATGTTATTATGTCTAAGCTGGATATTTGAGGTGGTTAGTCAAGCCTGGGAGTGGTAACGGTCATTGAAAGAAGTGGTCATGTTGAGAGGCAGCAGTGATGGTGATGGCAGCAGTGTCCTGCATGTCTGCCTGTGGCCTGCAATTGCTGATTGGCATTGGAGACCTGCTTTTAAGCAGTTATGCTAGTCCCCAGGAGCATCTTCTTTTCCGGCGGGAACATTCGTGATTGCAGGGGCTTGCTTTAGTAGCCGGATGTAATGTGTGAAGCCTATGTGCAGAGAATGATTTTTTTTTTATTTTGTTCTCTGCCTTTGTGACATTCACATCCAGCCAGCATGCAGAATGAATCAGAAAGAGATCTAAATGCAATGGAGTATAACTTTCATCTTATATTTAGATTTTATTCCAATTCTAATCATTGCTTTTTAAAATAAACATTGCCAAAAAGTGAAAGTAGTTAAGAAATCTGTGTCATACAAAACCCCATCCTTTAGACAATCCATCTTATTGCAGGAATCTTTATCCATATTTGCCTTATGTCACATAATTTTACCAGACATTTGGGTTAACAGTGTGAATTTATTTTTTTAGTTGTTCTCTGTAATACAAGATTTCTTTTACAAAAGAAGACCATATTATTTTATTGAGAAGTATCCTGTCTTTTGATTATGCAAAATACAAATGATGTAATAAAAATAGGAATTTAAGAATATGTTACTGTAAGATTTTTGGGATTTAGTGAGATGAAAGTAATATCATTTTTTAATATAATTGTCACAACACTATGAATGGGTACACTGAAATAAATACGCATCTCATTTTCGGTTTCTGTTTTTTTTTTTTTAAATCAAACCCTAATTAACTATCCACAGA
This sequence comes from Acanthosepion lycidas, assembly GCA_963932145.1. Classification (NCBI taxonomy): domain Eukaryota; kingdom Metazoa; phylum Mollusca; class Cephalopoda; order Sepiida; family Sepiidae; genus Acanthosepion; species Acanthosepion lycidas. The sequence continues at coordinate 22,627,855 of OZ010588.1, read as the reverse complement.
TTTTGTGGGGTGAGCAGCCATGGTCAAATGCTAAATAATTAACAGAACTATCCAACAAACTGAATTGACAAAGTTTACAATATTTAATAAGAAAACGAAAAGAAAGGGACAGGGCAAAAATAATATAAAGCAAACAAACAAAATATACTGATGAGTCTGAATAATTCTTAGGAATTGATTCTTTTAAAAAATTAAAGATAATATTAATCAAAGTGTAGTATTATAAAAAGAAGGTATGAGGTTTACATGAAAATTCACAGACAAATGCTAGACATTACCAAATTCTAAGATTTCTTGCCAAGCCAAAACATCTCACCCAACTCATCATAGTTATATATCATAATCTATGATTATTTTGTGATGAAAGATTAACCTTTGACTGAAATTAGGCCAGAAACAGACAATAATATCAAAGTAGTAATCCATATCAAGTATCTCTGGCCATAACAGCTTATTAACTTACTCTATATTTATCATTATTAGTAGTTTTTTCTCTGTTTTATTGTTGCTTTTTATCAATTGAAGAGTGTGTAAACATTGTGATAAAAATAAATGAGATGGAGAAAAGCTAGTAATAAAATAATAATGAAAGTGTTTCCTAATAAAAAGAAATACTTATTCTCTGTATTAAAATATTTTTATACTGCTGAAGATATTTAAACATTAATATTTACTGTCTATATTTTTGTATAAGACAACTTTATTATGATTACCAAAGATTCAGATTGAAAGGAACAATATTTGATTTAAAGAAATCTTATACTACATATTCAATACAAAGTGTTTCTTTATTTCTTAAGCAAAATATTGTTTAAATATTTCTTTTGTGATATGTATTCAACCACTACTGATTAAATAACAGAGCAGAGCTCTTGAGCTTTGACTGACAACCAACCTAAGAGGATAATTTTGAATACAAAACTGGAGAAGGCAATAGGTAAACACTATCTTTTTCAAGAACAGTCAGAGTAATGCAGATTTTACAGATATTAAAGAAAAAATTATTACTTATGTTTTGAAGGGATATAGCACTTAAGAGAAGTATGTGGTTAACCTTTAATCATTCATGATTCATTGAGGCGACTCAGATGAATGAATGATAGAGTGTTTGAATTTTGAAGTTGTGTTGTCATATCCTGCTATGGCAACAGAAAATGACCATGACTGAAATTAAGTAGTGCAGTAGAGCATCCTTGAAAAACAATGCAGTGGAAAGGAAGGTAGTGAATAATGCAGTGTGTTAAAGGTTAAATATAGAGCAGAGCATCTAGCAATAAAAACAATGGGAGTATTAGTCTTAACAATTCTTAGGTAAAGATTCATCTAAAAATTGCCAAAAAAAAAAAAAAAAAAAAAAAAAGAGAAAAAAGTTTTGTAAAACAAAGAGACTAGGATTCAATGAAAATAAATTAAACATATAAACAGTGAATAATTTATCAACCTCTTATATAAAAACAACATTTATGCAAAGTAAATTCAGATAAATTTTCCTTGTGCATACTGAACTCAAAATTTATAAGAATTTCTTTCTTTCAGCCTCTCAGTTAAAACGTTTTAAATTATATTAAAAGTGTATAAGGAAACTCTTTAGCTTTTACGAAGAGTTTTAGAAATACAATGAGTTAATGTCAAAGAATGAACAATAAAAGAATTTAAAATTAGTTAATTTGATATGATATATCTAAAATGAATATTAATGAAAACAAGAGTTCAAGTTTTATCGATCAGTTATTTTTTAATTTAAGATTTAAAATCTTCACTTACCTGTGTGTACAAATGCAATTAAATTCTGGCTGACCATATCCTGTGTAAATGAAGCTAATTCTTTGGAGGTGTTATTAAGCATTGCTAGGTAGCCATTATTTGGTTCTGTGATCAGAAAGATGAGATCTTCTTCGTCAGAGTCAGGATCAGTGGCTTTCAGATATTCTCCAGTCAACAGAGTGACTGACTGATTCCATACCTGCATACCTTTGTTTATAGTTACACGAGGTAACTGGTCATTAACTGGGTCTACTTTGATGTAGAGTTTCTTCACATGGCTTTTGCGTCCATCATTTTTCAATTCCCCTGCTATGAATAAATGATCATGTGATGTTTCACTATCATCATGTACATAATAGATAAGTTCATCTTGAAGTTCCTGTGAAGTAAACTCCGTGATAGGTTTTCCTTTGTTTGTGATGGACTCCAGCCAACCAAACTCGGGCTGCTCTGTGATAGTGTACACCACCAGCTTGTCCTCAAAATGTTTGCCACGGATGCGGATATTTTCATCACTGAGCAGTTGACGCTGGCCCTCAGCCACGGAGACATTTGATAACTGCAGGGGTAACACCTTGGGTAGAATATCTATAACAAACTCAAGACTGTGCAGCTTTTGGAATCCATTTGTGACATCAAACACAAAGCCATCTGTATTGGTTTCAACATTCTTCTGAATTTCCTGATGCACATATTTTAGTTTACCTTCATTGATATCATCTTGAGTGAAGGTAATGTTATTTTGGTCCGTATACGCTGTGCCAGCAATAGAAAGGAAACCATATTTGGGAGGAGAGATTACGTGATAGACAATATCAGCTGGGAATGAATCTGGGTGGCTGATATGCAGATAGGAATTGGTGATAACCACACTTTTACCTTCATTGATCACAACAATCTTGTTGTGAACAACATGGGGTGGGTGACGCTGGCTCTCCAGAAACAGGAGGATTGAAAATAACCCTTGAGTTTCGGAGGGACCGGCCTCAACAGCAAATCGAAAATAGTCATCAAGCTTGCTTGTGCCATTATGCACATATTTCACAACATTGTTGTATATGTCTTCCAGAGTAAAAGACTTTACCGTTTGATCATTGATCATCAGCTGACCATAGAAAGGGCCGACAACTGTCAAAAATATAATCTCTTTGTCTTTGACATTTACATTGGTCTCAACACTCAAATTGGAAGATGTAATTACTGAACTACTGCCATTCATTACCGAAATACCAGTGTTATTGAGAATTTTGACAAAAGGACCTGAAGCCTCAATTTCAAGAATGGCCCTTGTCTTAAACTGACCATCAGTAACAACAAAACTGAAATGGTCTAATGGTATGCCAGTGTTCTTGACCAACAGAGTTTTATCAATGAGATCCTGTTGTGAGAATTGATACACATAGCTACGATCTGAAGCCCTAAGGAGTAATCGATCAGATACATCAGTAAGTGTATACTGCAGTTGACTGTTGTCAAAATCGATATCAGGGTCATTAAAAGCTAAATCATTGATGCTGAGTGCCCGTTCCCCATTTAATGTAATATGGAATGGCTTATCAATCAAACGACGTGGAGCATTGTCATTGCTCATCAGAATTTTGATATCAAAATGTCCTGAGAAATCAGAAAGTTCTTCCTGGGTGCCTTTGGTGCCTATAATTATTGGCGTAGCACTAAATGTGAAGGAATCAGTATCATGTTCAGAGTTATCATGCTGATATACAAGTTGTTCTTCTCGTATCTCTCTGTTGGTGAAACTTTCAATATTTGAATTAAGGATTCCTTTTGAATGTGGATCAATGAGACACAACTTTCCATGTTGCGGAGTTTTGAAAACAATATACTGAAACTCTCTGTGCTTGTCTGTTTCAATATACAAGTCTGCACGAGTTATAGCTTTCATTTTTCCTTCGATGACACCTTCCAGACCATTATTAATATAACGCACATCAGTCTCATTGGGTATATATTCTACGTGAAATCTAAGCCGACGAGGGAGAACTCCTTTAACAGATAAGCGCATATCTATGAAGTCATTCAGGCCACTGTACGACTGGCGTTTCAGGTTGTAATGAATCATATTTCCACGTAACTCAGCTAGTGTGAATGATCCTTCTCTCTGAAGAGGAGTCAGTTTTTTCAGCACAGATGTTGATGTATCAGGCTTTGCTCTATAGAGATTACCAAAACTTGGTGGTCGGAGTAACGTAAAAAAGATTTCACGGGGAGGAATTCTCTGTGTGTTCAGGCTTACATCAAGATATTTGGTTGAAATGATTTTTGACATGGTGTACCTTAAAATGAGCTTTTTATTAGTTATAACATTTACCTGAACATCTACAAATTTTATTATGAAAGTCTTGGTATTGGTCTGTGCATTCTGAGAGGTTACTGTAAATTTGAAAAAGTCTGCTTTTGGAGTGGAATTAAAAGCTTTGTTAAAGTAACGGATGTGTCCTGTATCAATGTGACGCTGGGCAAAAGTGGTGACAGGTACCCATGCATTGTTCTCATGCTTGCGGCGTTGGATTTTACCATATTCTGGGCCCTTGATAATTTGGTAGCGAATCTCTAGATTCTGCCTTGGCACATTTGTAATGGTAGACAAATTTTTGGATGTGATAAGACAATGAGACCCAATAGGCAAATAGATGCCAGTATTAGCAATGATGGAGAGTCGGAGTTTTTCTGCTCGAATGAGCAGGTCGGCAACCCTTGACTTTGAACTTTCATCAGTTACATACATGCGAATAAATGTCATGGATGAACCACGCTGAACAAGCCAAATCTTTCTAGTATTGATGTCATGTTGAGAAAATGATTCTATTTGTACATTTGGATTATCTGACTTTTCAAAAAAGCATTTAGATCCGGACTGGTATTCAACATGATAGATCAAGTTTTCATCATCTGTGTCAGGATCATCAGTTGTAAGCATTGTGTTAAGGATCTGGATTTTAGAATTTTGAACCACTTGTATTTCTCCATTTGGTGGCAATCTTAATATTGGAGGATCATTTTTTGGAACAATCTGAATAGGAAGGATGAATCTATATTTTTGTTTCAATTCTGGCACAAGGTGAAAGCTATTGCCAATTACTTGCACTTCAACAGTTATATCATCAGACAAAGTATCGGTACCATCATGATTGTAAGCTACATTATCTTCAAGAAGGTCACGCTGGGTGAATGTTGAACGTCTCTCCTTTGATGAAAGATTTTCAATGGTACCATGTCTCGGAGGAATAAGTATAGTGAATAAAATAGCAGATTCCCGGATGTTATATTTCTGGTAATCAAATTTAATATCAATATTGCTGGAAGTGATAGTTTTTTCTGTTTCTTCTTCTACCACTAATTTCTGAATTGCCACAAAATTAAATTTGTCATTTATATTAGGGCTGGGGCTGGTCACAACAGGCTTTAAGCAGTTGTCTGATGGACAGGTGCACTCAAAGTTATCAAAGCCAATTTCTTCACATTCAGCATCCTCAACACAGGGATTTGATGCACACGGATATTGCCATAAACAAGAAGGATCAATTTCACGACTGATTTGTATGTCACGGAAACCAAACTGACGTGAATCAATGAAGATATCACGGAAGCAACCTTGGATAGAACCAGCACTGTTGACATCTTTAAGTGATAGAAGACCTCTTTTAATAGCATGAATTCTGGTTTTGAGTCGAAGACCACCAATAAATAAATGACCACCTAAATTAATGAATTTTTGGTTTCCTAAATTGGAGTGAGTTGAATTTTCTTGGCCATCTACTCTCAGAATCACTGTCTCTTGACGGATGCGCAAGATAACTGAATGCCACTTGCCATCAGTTACTTCTGTGTCTGAGAATAGTTCTATGATACCATTTCCTTTATTAAGGGAGAGTTTGATTTTGGAGTTGATGATCTCCAAAGAGACAAAATCAGGGCTGAGTGGCCGACCTTCATTAAAGAGTAACAAACCAGTCTGGGTCCTGGTCCGGAAGTCAAATGTGATCTCTCCTTTCTGCCGTATACGTAAATGAGGGAAAGCAACAAAGGAAGAATCTGAGAGCAAAGTGATAGGTTGGTCCGTGTCAGCATCAAATTCACGGTCACATGACCAGGAAATTTCAAATACATTGAGAGGATCTTTCAAGCGCCGCGCCTTCTGTACGATGTTTATCTTGTTATAGAATACTTTTTCCATGCATCCACGGAAGTTGCGGATTGTAATGGGAACATGTTGATAAGACCCTGTACCCCCAAGAAAGATACCTTGATTAATGTTTAGACTTAGGAAATTTCCTGTGGCTTGTACAGATGTATTGGAAGATTTGTCAATGGTGAGAGTAGCGGTGTTGTTTCTTCGTATAAACTGGATGTCATGCCAATGGTGGTCATCAAGGCGTTGGTTTGGCTGCGAATGAAGACTTGCGCTTCCAGAGCCCAGATCAAAGTGAACATGTACAATGCCAGATTTGAGTTCCAGTACACAGTAGTCAGGTAAGCCTGCAGCCAACAACAGCAAGCCATGAGGACGGTGGGTTTTAAATCGCAGTTTGATTGTTGTACTGCTTGAAGACTCTTGCAATGGCACATGGACATAACTCTGGCCATAGAATGATACTGCAACAAAGAAATTAAAAATATATTAATTTTATATACTATATTAAAACACTTTAAATTTTATCTTCAATGTTGTAAAATAATAACAGAATTCAATGAAACGTAAAAATCCAAACAAGGATATTCTAATAAATATGTTCTAAATTTATAAAAGGATAGCTAACCTTACAAATATAATAATAGAAATCTAGAAGAGATTTTAGTACAATCTCAAAGAACAATTTGCTAATGTAGAAATTTGATCTTCACAGAGCTCTGCACTAATGTGATTTTGTGTCAGATTGAGCTCAGTTTAATAAATAACTATTTTTTGTAAATCATTTCACCCCAAGCAAGGTAATAAAACCACTAAGATGCAAAGTGTTACCGAGTGTGAGATATATGAGAAAAAGTAAAAACATTATTAAAGAGGGAGAACAATAAATGAAGAGAAATTAAGACAATAAAAGATAATGATTAAGACTGCATTTAAATTTTTTTAAATCAAAGTGGGCTGGAAAGCAAGAGGCTGAAAGAGAGTATCACAAGTGAGAAGTGTAAGAGAAGAAACTGTTAGCATAGAAGTTGTGGTTACATCTATCCATTTCAACTGTAAAATTATGAGACCTAGCTACCAATTTAGTACTGCACTTAAATTCAAGAACTATTTCAGTAGATATACTATTTTGACTGTCATATAAAGTATACTTGATTTAAAAAAAACAAAAAACAAAACTCCAAAATTCCCTTTGTGTCTTATACCCCAGTGGTTGGGTTATCAGTACACACAATGGAGCCTTCTCTCAGCTTTTCCCAACAAGACAATGAAACCCCACATTTCATTTCTATTCTCTGGTTTTTATCAGTGTGAACAAAAGCTGGGAAAGGTCCATTGTATGCTCACATGAAAACAAAAGGTGAAAATAAATATTGCAGTAAAGCCTCAAACTCAGTTTTTGGTGTTTTGTTGTTTATTTTATTGATTCTTTGCATGGTCTGGATAGGTAGTTAGGTGACACTTGGAAACAACTTTTGCCATTTCAGATTAACAGATCAGCTTTTCCCCCTTCAACTAACAAGATCTCTGACATTCTTCTACCAACTCTTTGCTCATCTCTACATCACAATATTTGTCTAGCAACTCTCTTGGTAGACAGTGTGTGCCTAGTAAAGGGCAGTCAGCACTACTTCAATATCAACTGTGACTATTAACATAAGTCTGCAACTGGAAATCTTCAATATTCAGTTTGTTGTCACTTGTTCCCAAAAGCTTTCATTTATTTAGCCATTATTTTATTTAATTTTGGTCAATTGGATGGCCACTTTGAAGACCCCACTTTCAGAATTTACTGTTGGCAATGAAAATATAAAAAAACAGAGATAAAATCACTCACTATCCCTTACTATGTGGGTGTCCTAATCATAGTGTCACATCAGTACAAGAACAATTTTGACACACTAGTTCCAGATTATCCAAGAATGAAATGTGTATGGCTATAAATAATTACATTATAGCTACAAATAAATATAAAAAAATATAATGATGGATGAATTATTGGTTGAATATTATCAATTTTTCTTAAATATTCATTGTTTAATTATAGGTTTATTGTATACCAAAGCATGTTCTATGGCAGGAAATATAGAACACATTTTCTATAAAAATGCAAATAAGTAAAGTTTGCATATCTTGCGGTAAAGTTTAAGATCCACTTCAATGATGCTGTAGTGATAGCAACAAATAAATTACTAAATAATCCCCAACCCATACTACTAGTCTATATAGTCATCAGGAACCAATTAATAATAAAAGAAAAATTAAAAGTTAAACAATAAAAATACTTTAAATTACAGATAAGAATGGTAATTAACAATAAAAAAAGAAAAAATTAGATTATAAAAAAAATAGTTAAATAAATATAAAATTGTTATATAGGAATAAAGCGTCACTGCCAAAGCTGGAGTTTGAACACAGATCACCAGAGAGAAAACAAAGGCAATCCCATTTTGAATAAGTAGATCATGTGATGTTAAAGGAAATGTATATATGGGAATTAGTGTGATGTCTAAGTGATCACTATACAAATCACTTTTCAAGCAAGTATTATTAGTACAAGTGTTATTTGAAGGCATCTGACACCAGCATTGTTCAGCAGCATTACTATAGCTATATCTGCAATTACAAAGTTTCTACTACAATGAGCATTACGAAAGTGACAATAATTATTTGTTGGCATTACAAAAGGGGCAATGAATGTTTGTTGACATCACAAAAGTGGCGACAAGGATTCCTTCAACTTACATAAGGATTTGTTCAATTTACACAAGGAAAAAAGTGATCAGCAAAATATTCAGCAGAGTGCAATGGAATGGAAGAATTAAAAGTTATCATGGTTCAAATGTTGCAGCAACAAAAACTACAACAAGAACAACAATTGCAGCAACAAAAACAACATGAACAGCAATTACAACTACAACAACAGAAGTTTTTTGAGTTGTTTACCAAAACGATGGAAGGAAAAACTTCAAATTCATTCGCTCCAGATGCTGTTTCTAATTCAATCATTGAATTTGTGTACAATCCAGATGAAGGAATAACTTTTCCAACTTATAGAAGATATGAAAGGATCTTCAAAAGGGATTGTTGCATTGGAATGATGAAAAGAAAGTTTGGTTATTATTAAGGAAGTTGTCCCATGTTGAACATGAAAAATATGTAAATTATATTTTGCCAAAAAAACCAGGAGAGATAAATTTTGATGAGACTGTTCTAAAACTATTAAAAATTTTTGGTGATAGGAGTTCATTATTTAATACAAGATGGCAATGTCTTAACTTAGTAAAGTCTGATGATGAAGATTTTGCCACTTATGCAGGAGTTGTGAATCAAGAATGTGAACAGTTTGAGTTAAATGAATTAATTCCTGATTTATTTAAATTCCTAATATTCATACAGGGTTTAACTTCTAGTAAGGATGTGAAGAAAAGATCCAGGATACTTGCTAAATTAGAAACAGATCCGAAATTAACTCTTCAGAAAATAGTGAAAGTGTGTCAACGTATAGTGAATTTGAAACTCAATACTACAAGGATTGAGGAAAAAGACAATTCAGAGGTGCATAGTGTTCGACCATCTAAGAAAAAAACTACCAACATTTTTCAACTACGAACAGAACAGTAAAAAAAAAAGACTATAAACCCTCTTCAATACCTAATACTTGCCACGGTTGTGGAGGTAAGCATTTTAAAAGTGATTGTTTCTTCAAGAACAAAAAAATGCTATGAATGTGGGAGATTAGGACACAAAAGTATGTGTTGCAGATACAAAAAAATGGAGAAAAAATAAAACATATGTGAACATGATAAACACATGGAATAATGACAAAAAGTTTAAAAGTGAAATTAACAAGACATCTTAAAAGAGAAAATTTGTTTTTGTGCAAATTAATAATGTAAAAATAAAATTGCAACTAGATACAGGATCTGATATCATTATCAAGAATGAACAGACATGGAGTAAAATGGGTATACCAAGTTTGACTTCTGATAAAGTTGTGCATGGAGTCTCAGGAACGTTTTTCTGGGAAAAACCAAAAGCAGTGGTGTTTGTATTAAAGAATACTGTTAATTTGTTTAGAACAGACTGGATTGCATTGTTTGATCTTTGGGACTTTCCAATTAATTCTTTTTGCAACAAGATAAATATTGTTACTCCCAGTACTGATATGGCAACTGAAAAATTGAAGAATGAACTGGAAAAGAGTTTTCCAGAGGTTTTCTCAGAAGGTCTAGGGACATGTATGAATGCAAAAGCTAAGTTTGAGTTAAAAGAGAATGTAACACCAACATTTAAGCCAAAAAGGAGTGTACCTTTTGCAGCCTTAGCTCCAATTAATCATGAATTGGACAGACTAGAAAAATTAGGTGTGATATCAAAAATAGACTATTCCGAATGGGCATCACAAACAGTCTACATTAGAAAAAGGAATAATAAAATGTCCTGATTTTTCAATGGGGTTAAATGAAAGTTTAAAACAACATAATTACTTGTTACGAAGACTAGAGGAAATTTTTGCCAAATTGAATGGAGGTAAATTTTTTTTCTAAATTGGACCTGTCAGATGATTACCTACAAGTACTAGTGGACAAAGACTGCTCAAAATTATTAACAATTAACACTCATAGAGGGTTATACAAATTTAACCGACTTCCTTTCAGTATAAAGGTAGCACCAAGCATATTCCAACAAATAATGGATAACATGCTTGCCAGTTTGCACTGTGCTCAAGCATATTTGGATGGCGTACTTATTAAAAATAAGACCCAAAAGCAACATGCAGAAGATATAAAGAAATTATTTGAGAGAATCAAAGAATATAGTTTTAAGATTAGTGAAGGAAAATGTGAGTTGTTTCTGTCCAGATTTAAATATCTAAATTATTGATGAAAATGGTAGATAACTGGATCCTTCAAGGGCAAGCGTGATAAAGGACATGTCTGCTCCAACAAATGTAACAAAGTTACAAGCATTTTTAGGGTTTGCTAACTACTATCATACATATATACCTAATATGCATGAATTAAGAGCACCTTTAAATAACCTGCTGAAGAAAGATATGAAATGGAATTGGACAGATAAATGTCAAAGTGCTTTTGAAGAGATCAACAAGTTTTAATATTGGATTTGTCACTAGCTCATTTTGACTCTAAATTAAAGATTGTAGTTGCATCAGATGCAAGTGATTTGGGTATTGGACTGGTGATACTACACAAATATGAGGACATAACAACTAAACCAATAGCTCATGCCTCAAGATCATTAATTGCAGCTGAAAGAAGCTACAGCCAGATAGAAAAGGAAACACTGGTCATCATATTTGCCATGAAAAAGTTTCACAAATTCATACATGGTACAGAATTCATACTACAGACAGACCATCATCCATTATTGTCCATATATGGATCAAAAAAGGGTGTTTCCACACATACAGCAAATAGACTGCAGCACTGGGAAACTATCCCATTGAATTATAATTATAAAATGGAATTTCTACCATCCAAAAAATTAAGTCATGCAGAGGGATTGTCTAGACTAATACCAAGATTCTGTAAACCATTTGAAGACACTATCAGTGTGGAAAGGAATTCTGGGAAGACGGCGTTATAAAAAACGGATCAGCAAAATGACATACATGGTATAAGTGACACTGTAATCAGTTAAAACAGATTCACTGATTTAAAAAGTTCCTGAAAAGCGGTACCAATAGAAATTCTGTATGACACATTTAACATACCCATGCCATCAGAAATTATTGAACCAAGGGTTTATGGCAAAAGGAAAAGAATGTCAACAGAATGTCTAACTTTTGAACTGAAGCTGATGTAGAGACTCTAGCGAAGTCATCTCAAAGGGGAGATGTTATATAGGAATAAAGTGTCACTGCTGACACTGGAGTTTGAACATAGATCACGAGAGACCAAACACAGGCAATCCCATTTTGAATAAGTAGATCACATGATGGTAAAAGAAATGTATATATATGGAAATTAGTGTGGCATCTAAATGATCACTAGTCGGTGGTTACTTTTTGAGTGAGTATTATTGAGCAAGTACTATTAGTGCGAGTGTTATTCAAAGGTGTCTGACACCAATATTGTTCAACAGCATTACTATAGTTGTATCTGTGTCTCTACTACAACGAGCATTACGAAAGTGACGAGTATCTGTTGACATTACAAAAGAGGCAATGAGCATCTATTGACATCACAAAAAAGAATACTTCCAGAACAAGCATTTTACCACCAAATGAAGCAAAATCAAAATTTTTTTCACTCTTCATTTTTGATGGTCAAAAGGAGGCAGACATCCTGAACAATTCTCTGATAAAACTTGTTCCCACCAACAGATAAGCAAAACTTCTTTATTTCTGTATACATATATGTTCTTTAAAATATACAATCATTTCTCTGAAATGTATACTAAAGCATTTTATCATTTTTATTATCTATGCTTATTTTGTTGTATCTTGTATATGATTTTGTTTGCAATTATATAATCTCATTGTGGACTGATGATGTTCTTTTAACCTCCCAAATATATATATATAGATATGTATAAAATAAAATCCTAACAAGTCTAATGCGTCACCAGAAGTTACAACAATACTATTGAGAAATATTTTATTATTCTGTTCAAACATAATTGGTGTGGGATCAATTTAGTTCAAGATTGTACACACTCTTTATAAATATTTGACAAACAATCATTAGAGACAGCTTTTTTATTGTGGATATTAAGATGAAAACAGAAACTGATCTGAGATACACAAGCTGCTGTTAGAAAAGACACCTTCAGATAATAAGTGGGTAGTTGGAAAATCAGTGGGAACAAACCATGGCAGATAGGAATTAAGAGCAACTGTTTTTGAGACCTAGATATGAAATGATCTCTTTATTTAACCATTATATTGTTATTCATTGATTAATTCATTTTCTACAGCTTATCAATCTACTACAGGTTATTTAAAGCCATAAAATATTTTTAGTAAGAATTTCCTTTTTTTGGAGATGATAATTTAGTGATACAAGTTTTACTAATTAACCAATAGCTGGTGGGGAAAAAAAGGTGGATTCATACCTTTCCCAATGGTATTTGCATGTAAGTGAATATAAAGAACCTGACTGGAATTGGAACTCTCTAATTCTGAACTGTTATCCATTACACACCACTCCTATCCAAACTTACAGCACCTGGTATTTCCAAGCGGTCAAGTATTTGCTCATTGATTTTATGATCAGTATTGCTGTTTGGGCCAAAATTGAAAACTCCACAGAATCAAAAGGTAGCACTCAGTGGTATAGGACAAGAATAGCAAATCACTGGCCATTAAAAGAAGCCATCTCAATGGTGAATCAATGTAGGCAATCAAACAAGCTGAGAACAATCTTAAATCTGAAGTAATGAATAATAATGAGAAAGAGGAGAGCTATCAATACTCATCATATAGATATTGGTAACAAAATTACTGAATATAACAAAAGGTAAACCCAGCTTCCTTCATTTATTAAAGGTGAAAAGAAAGAGGATATTGTATAGCATTTCATATTAGCAATTCAGAAAGAAATTCCTTTTTTGACTTTTATAGGATATATCGAGTAGTACAACATTGGTATATATTATCTCCTATGCTCTAGTTTTAAACTCTATTATAAAGAATTATGATTAATGAGCTCCATTGTCCTGTCATTTTCAACAGTTTCCAGAAGGTCCAAATACTGCCATGGAATTAAGCACTTTGTTTGCAACAAAGTCTAAATAAATTACAATATTTTAACTTTAAAAGATAAACTTTTCATTCATAACATGAGATATGTATCTATTGCAAAATGTAATGTATAAACTGGCATACTTAATAAAAGCGGGTTTAAATAAGTGCACTTGCTTTAACTTGATTTTATATAAAATTTCTTTCGAATACTATTAAAAGATAAAAAATAAACAGTATCCTATTATAATTGTGTTTCTCCCTCCTTTCGTTAGTTTGCATGTCCATTACGCCCTCATAAATAATAGACTATTCCGTTTTCATAGTGTGAAAAGAGAGGAAAATACACTACTTGGTTTCATTGAGAAAATGTAAGAAAGAAGGGAAGATAGGGGTGGAGAGAGAGAATCAGATTAAGCTGATGAGAACAGATACTACACTTTGATCTTAGCCAAAAGGCAAAAATGATATATGACTGCAATAAAAGCACCATTTTTCAGACACACATTATCGAATGATGGAAAACAAGTAAGGTAATCAGCAAAAATCCAGTGACCATAAATAAAATAATATCATCTACCAAATTATTTTAAAATTATTATTAAGAAAAATATTTTTAAAACAGGGATTTGGCTAGTTTACTTTTATTTTTAGAAACAATATTATAAGCATAGGATTGCAAAAGATCAATCTGATAGCTTTACACAAACCAAACACAATTGTTAAAACAGATTAAAACAGTTCATGCTTGCAATAACAATCTTGTCATCTTTAAATCAGTATAGTAAAAAATAAAATCACTTTTAGCAGTTTGTCATAATTTCTTATATGTGAAGACATTAAGCTTCTTCATTCAAGATAATTTTTACCCTTGATTTGAATTAACAGTTTTCTTATATCTTTCATGCTTTTTTTTTTTTTTTTTTTTAAAGAAATACATAATCAATAAAATTATTATGAAAACACCAAACTGAACATTCCTTGCTTTTATCAACATTTCAGTTTTTATAGCAAAATTGAAAAATACATGCACTTCTATTTTCAATAAAAATTCAACAGTTTCAATGAATGAGGTTATATATACTTATTAATATTTTGCCAAATAACATTAAAGACAAAAATAAAGCCACTACATTGGCATGGTGTTATGAACAACATTATTCAGTTATTGTAAATTAATCCTAAAATATTAGGTAAGACAAAGCTGATGCATGTAGGAGATGGTCCCAATCCACTGCCCATCATTGGCAGCAACCACATCAAGTTTTCCACATCTTTCATATGTTTATTTAGGCACAAAAATTTACAATACCAGCAATATGTTGTACAGACCAACAGAAGATGTGTAGTGGCTGCAGGAATTATAAGTGACCTCTGGAGACCACTAATAATTTTAATAATTTGATTTTTTAAATGACCTTTGAGAAAATATAGTCACAGGATGATTCATTTTCCAATTTGCCAAATTAACATAAATTCCTAAAAGTATAAATAGCAAAATACATCCAGATAAATATGTTTATAATTAAATAACTGTTATATTGTGAGCACCTCTCATAATAACTTGACATCTCTCATAATTTAAACAATGGACTCAAAAACTATTTATGCAAATACAAATGGGGAACCTAAATTAATTGCTCATTGTGATAAATTAAAAACTGACTGAAAATTTGAATTAATTGGCTGATATGATCAGTTTGACAAAAGAAATTTAATTCTTTTTCCCTTTTCATGTTAAAGACAGGAGTGGCATTTCACATCTTGAATGTGTGGAGTGTAATGGATAATGGCTTGGAATTGGAGAGCCAAGTTCCAATTCCAGTCAGGTTTGTTATATTCAATGGACAAATACTCTTGGGAAAGATATGAATTCACCTTCCCTCCAGTTATGAGTTAATTAGTAGTACTTGTATCAGTAAAATCATTATTACATCCCCAAAATTCTTACAATATAAAAAAATATCTGACTTTAAAAAACAAATCAATCAATCAATATTTTCAAAATGCTGTGTAGTTTAACTTTATTGTAAAATAAATCTTGAACTTTTGGAATTTGTACTACAATATTTGAAAAATTGATTATATTGAAGTGTTTAAAAATATTGAAGATAATTATGAGAGTTTATGTTTCAAAAATTATATTTGTTTTTTTATTTATTTCATCTGAAAATCTTCCAATTTGTACTCATTAAAGTAAGTAAATAAAAATATTGTTTATTTAATGATGGCTTGGAATTCCATTTATATCCTATACATCTCTCTTGTTAATTAATAAATTGAGACTTACATATTTTTTCATCAATTATAACATAGTTATTTACTTTAACGAATACTTGGTCTTTTATATTATTTACTTTTTAGTTGCCATATTTCAAATATCAATGTCAATAGAAAGAAATGCTAGGAGATGTTTATTACATGGATTTATTTATTGACTTGCATCTAACAAATGGAGGTATGTAGCAATTTAGGTAAGTTATGGCCAAGACAACGTAGGTGCTATGATAGAAACACTATCTTTGTAAGTCCACTTTGAAAAGATCATGAGAAGAACTTCTTTTTATAATAATTATAATTGGAAATCCAGACAGGTGTTGAGAACTAAGATGATTCATTATCTAATACTCCTACTATTCTCTTACACCTTTGTATGTTTCCATTCTCTTCCTTATTCCTCTCAACCTTTGTCGTATATCCATATTTTTATCTGTTATAAAAACCTTGAATTACTTTCATAAATAATAAAAGTACAAAAAATGCACAAATATTTTCTTCTGTATTTTCTTTTTATATATTCCTTTTGGTCCATTTTCCCATAAAGACATTTAATGCATTGCAATTTTTATGCCTTTCCATCCCAACATACCTTTTCAATCTTTCATTCCTTGTGTCATGTACACGATATCCAGCCAGCAGACTGTCTGTCTCTCTCTCTCTCTCTCTCTCTCTCTCACACACACAGACACATATTATAGGAATGATATAAATGGTGTGATTCAGCACCTCAAATCTGGAGTTTCATAGACAAAACTTTTTGTAATTTGTTTTGTCCACTCGTCAGAAGGTATCAGCAACTGAATTAATTTTCTCAATTTTGTTTATTTTATACTAAGTTAAAAATTAATTTATGTGCTAGTTATTGGTATTAGGTTGATTTTTTCTCTTTGTATATGTGTACATGTGAGAAGATGTGCCTGTGTCAAATATATAGGAGTTAGGATAAAATAAAGATCAAATATGAATCAGAATCGGACAGAATATGATAAAGAATGAATAGAAACCATTTATCAATCTAACCTGTTTCACTTTTATTAAAGCTTCATCAGAGAATGAAATATAGCAAAAAAGAAGAAATTCTGGCATCTTTATTGTTGCATTATTTGATTTTCATTGGTTAATCATGTTTCACATGCATTTGACTTGTTAAACAAATGTTAGTATAATTTACAGGGTTAATATATGCATATTTTCTCATTTTTCTGTAGCTTTCTTAACTCCTTCATGCCAATCCCCCCCCACTCTCCTTCAGTTTACTTTTACCAGTTCTTTCTCTAGTTTCTCATTCAGAAAGATTAACCGGTTCCTGCTTAGTAGAGCCAGCAATTAGATAGATATTACATTTTGATTCTTAGTAAGAAAGTATAGTCAAAAATATAAACAAGTAGAATAATAGTATAGATTATGAGGTTTACTTATAAGTTTCATGTTCCTTTATTATATTCTATGATATAATACATGTGCTCTTCAGTTAGCATCACTGAGCAAAACAATGTTGCTGGATTCTGTTTCTTTTCAGTTCTAAAAATGATGCTGTGATAAATTTTCTTACAATTAGAGATCATTAAAGAAGCAAATTTTGCATTCTTTAATTGTCAGTTTATTTTATTGATTATATTTTTTAGCTTTTTTATACAATTTCATCTGGCTTTAATTTCTTTTCTTCATTCCCTTGTTATTAAGTTAATTTTTCATTTCTCAAATTTGGCATTGTAATATCATTATTTTGAAAATACTTTACTTGTATTGTTTAAAGTAATGGAAATGTAGGACAATTTAGCACATTTTGTTTCTTAGTTTTTCTGTGTGAGCTGAATTAAATTAATAATAAATATACACAGAATTTATGTTACATTAAATTTTTTATATAGGAAAAAGAGTAAATTTTTATAAGCACACAACTATTAATAATTATGTTTCACAAATGTACCAATATTCTAGTGACCTCAAAAGTTATGTGTTTAATGAAAAGCATTTGAAATCCTATTTTCCCTGTAAATATTATTTTATAAACAAAATTTATTTCAAATATGTATCTAGATATAATGGATCATAATGGTTAAACAATATAAAAATAAAAACAAATAAACAAAGGATTATAATAGATTCATCTGAATACAAAACAATTTTTTTAATCTCCAGAGCCAAATGCAAAATCCTGTAGAAACAGGGTTGTGAAAAAAGCAAAAACAAACTTGCATGTTATTCACACAGGAGGTTAAAAACAAAAGGGAAAATAAGAACTATTTTTTCAACTAACAAAAAGTTATTTCTTAAAAATAAAATCTCAAACATGTTAAAAACAACAAAAAGACCAAAGTGAAACAGAGTTAGTTTAAACACACACACACCTATATATATATATCTATACTTACAATCATCAGTTGGGAATGGTGATGATGAATCTAAAGTGGAAATCATCAAATTTGAAACAATGGAGATACTAAAATTAAACATTATAGAAAAACTCACTAAATCAGATCAATTATATCTGTGAAAGAGTGTTTTAAATCAGGAAGCAATGAATCAGAACATATTGTCATTTTGTTTGGAAAGAATTTTTCAATTCATTCAATGCATAGAACTATAATGGCTAAAACTTATTTGTTAAATCAATAACCACCAATTTGAAAAAATATTAAATTTGATATGAAAAAAGTTTAGTATAATTTAAAAAAAATTTAAACTAAAAATATGAGGTAAAATAAGATTAAAAATGTTATAATTAGCCTCCAAATTACAGAATGGTACCAGTAAAGTTTAATAATTCAAAAATAAATGATGGAACAAGATGGACATGTCTTTACAGTCTCAATAGAATTTTCTGTATTTAAAACATCTCCCAGGAGAAAAAAATTCTCTGCAACTCACTTTCTTTTGTAAGTCATTTTCTCTTGAGGTCTATTAATTCTGCTCTTTGCTTGATATAGTTTTCACAGTGAATTTCTCTTTATGGCACAATGACTGAGTTGTACATTACTTCAAAGTCTTTTTTGTTTCATTATATTTCTTTTCAGAATGCCTATTTCCTTAGAATTACTTTTAATAATACAACTTACATTAGATATACAGAAATATTTCTGAAAAGTGGTTGTAATACACTATTTATTATAGTAGAAGGCTACCATAATAACTTATATATATATCTATATATATATATATATATATATATATATACTAAGTTAAATAAATATACTTGATAAGGTATGAAACTTTAAATTCAGTTCAGCTATTCTACTTGCATTATTATTTTTGACTAGTTTTTCTTTTCATATTATTTTTGTTGCCTTTTATTGCAATAGTCAGATCATGATTAAGCAGCCAGCATAAACTGAAATAAATTTTCCTTAAGAAAGTAACAACAGTTGTTAGGATGTATTTTCAGCAATAAACTTAAATTACGTTTAAGTTGATAGTGTTCAATAACTAATATCCAAAGATATTTTACTGTGTAAAAAAAAAAAACTATATGTAACGACAAAAGTACGTAAGTGTAGGCTTTAAGAAAGCTTTATTCAACTGCGGATACAAGGTTCACATGTAGTGTCCTTTTATAGTCCCAGTAAACTGAAATAGCTCTCTCAAAGAGGAGAGTAACAAAACAAGGGGAGACCACTCTTGATTATTCATAACACTATATTCATCAAAAACGATAAAGAAATTATATAATAAAATAAGGCAATGTTTTGCATTTACCAATATAATATTTTTCAAATTGGCAACATTTCAGTTTGCTGTTTGGTTGAAATCTCATATTTAATTTCTGCTATCATTATGTTTTGGACAGCATGTTTTCTCAATCAGAAGCAATATATTTTTCATTCATTACCAGAAATTGAACAAAAGTTACAGATTTTGTGTAGGTGATAAATATAAAAACAAGGTTCACAATATATGGAAAATAATTTATATTCAGTCTGAAAAACTTTTTATGAAAAAGAAAATAAAATAAAAACAAAAGTTCTGTTCTACTATGAATTGTTTGTTATAAAAAGCAAAACTTGTAAGAGCTTAATTTATAGGAGTTTAGGGATTCACTTCAATATTCTTTATTGTCCTTTTGAGACTAGTATATTCATTAAGAATAACAAGAGAAATGTAAGAAAGCAAGTAAATGAATCACCATGGAAAACAGATGTGAATATTACTCAGAATAATTATCTAAATTCTAGATACAAAACTCAAGATTACAAAACTTTATTAAGACATCATTTTACTAATGGACCAACAAGCATAGGCTCTATGTATAAAAGATGATTGTTTAGGAGTGTATAAATGGGAGATACAAGAGATATCTAAAAGTAAGATGCAAATGCTTACTAATTCAACATTTTTATTATATAAATAAAACAATGTGCAGATATCACTAGCATTACTCTGTTACTTATTACCAGAAACACCATCCAGATTGATACACTTGTCCCATTGTTATGTGTACAAATAAACATTTTCCTTGAAGCAACTGGAACCACCCTTGCACTTTGACAACAATAGCATCATTTGTTTGGAACCATTTCCTGTATAAATGTCATTGGAGAGACCAAACAGATGATAATCTGAAGGCACCAAGCCAGGACTATGCAATAGATATAGTATAATATTCTAAGCATATCACTAGAACCAATTCTTTTTATCTGTGTGTAGTGTGGTGTTGTCATGCAACAGGATTACATCTTTATGCAAATGTCCTGGTCTCTTTCGATGAATAGCTTCTTTCATTCCATCTAGCATTTCAAAACATCTGACAGTTAACACTCTGAACATGCAGCATGAAGTCCATGAGCAGCATTCCTTTTATTCATCCAAGAACATGGCTGCCATAAATTTTGTCACTGAACTTTGAATGAGGCACTGACAATGGACACTTCCACATCATAAAATCAGTCTTGGGTCCTTTAGATTATCATCCGTTTGGAGACATCAAACAACAATTATCAAGGAAGCTATTCTATGCAAAGGATGTTGTTGTCCACTCATTTGACGCCACATTTTTTGAGGGTATTTTATGTGTACAAAGGCATCTTTCTTGATAGTAACAATGTGGAAAAGTAGCATAGTATACACAATTTTTTTATTTGTATATTTTAGTGAGGAAAATACTATGACAAAGTGTAAAAATGACACATTTTGTCCTTTAGAACTTCATCAGAATAAAGTGATGTTTACATTGATGTAATTACACATGTGCGTGAAGGAGAAGCTGATATTGAGAATTTGAAATTTAAATTTAATTTTCTTTTTTTTTTAAATATAGTTTTTGGAAATATAGTCTAGCCAATTTAATTTAGTTTCTTTTCCTTTTGTTTATATTTCTATTACTTTTCCTATTAAATCTACCACATTGTAATAATAGATTTGCCAAGAAAGGTGAAATGTAAGAACTTGGACATAAATTTACTGTGAATGATCTAGCAATTAAAGCCCTTTGTAAACATTTTTACCTTAATAAATTGATTTCTCTTTTAATTAGAGTAGCATTTTTAAATCAAAATTATTATCAGACTCATTACAGCGAGCAGTCAATGAAATAAGCTTGTTTTTTGTAAAAAGATCCTCTTTGTGTTCATATAATGTTTTGTATTCCTTGTGACAATTATTACAAGTGATAGAGTCAGATTTTTAATTGTATAGTTTAAATTCTTTTATAAGAGATCATCAATCATGTTATGATAGATGTTAACTGACATTAAAACAATTGAAAAAAAGCTTCTTTAAGTCTGCAAAAGTATTTTTAAAACTAAATATTTGCCATTTTCATGCAGTTAAAATAAAAATTAAAACATCAAAGAAAATATTTAAATTATTGCAATGCGTTTGAAGATTTTCTTAAAAAACATCACTGATCAGTACTAAAATTTGTAATGTTGGTACCTATGTAATTGAAATGAACAACATATAAAATATAAAATTTTATTCTAATATATTTGGGGATTATGCATGCAAAATATGAAAGGTGTATGGTAACTGAATAGTTACCTCTCTTGTTGGTTGGTTGCTTGGTTGCTTGGGGTTTTATGGCATATCAACCACTATGGGTTATTTAATGCCAAATCCAGTTTGTACATATATATTAAATATATATACTTTGCAAACATAATTTGAGGATAACATCCTTAAACCACAGCTCGTTTATTCTTACTCAAGTAAATGGTTTCAAATGTTTCTATCTGGCATGAGTTTGTTATTTATATTAAAAAAACTAATTCATTTGGATAGCCAATTGATATAATTTTTCACTCAACATTATTTTTTCAAAAACGTATAGCTGGCAACATTATTTTTTTCAAAAATGTATTGCTGGCAACATTTTTTTTTTCAAAAGCGTATAGCTGGCAACATCATTTTTCTGAAAACATTATCTGAGGCCTTGCTGTTGGACATAGTTTATCATCATACCCAGGACGCGGATGTAGTTTATCGCCATACCCAGGACGTCTCTCTTGTTGGAGATTATCTCTCTTGACTGAAGAACCAAAGTATTAAAAATAGTATCCATTCTTGTAACTGATTATTCTAAGTTGAATAAAGCTTCCTAAGGTACATGCCTCTCCTGTGTTTTATTACAGTGTATTTACTCTACACATTTAAATATAAAAATATACGTATGACAAAGCAGTGAGTAGTGCTCTCTCTCTCTCTCTAGATATATATATATATATATATATATATATATGGCAGTAGAAAATATGCAAGATAATTTGTTAAACAAAATTCCTTGAACATTTTGCTGATGATCTGATATCATCAAAAAAAATTATTCACAAGAACAAAATCTACATTAGTGAAAAGAAACAAGATTCATATTTAAGCATATTAATACATGATTTTAACGTATGATCATAGAGATTAGATTTTAACTACTTTTATATATATTGAAATATTGTATATTAATAACAGGCGATTCATGCATCTTCATTTGAAGAAAATATATTTTCCAGGTTAAAATTGTGATCACAAAGGCTTTAGTAGTATCGAAGTGCATTGAGTATGTTGGTTAATTTTAATTTCGTTGAATGCTACTGAAAACTTTGATCATGAAAATATTATCTTAATAAAAAGTGAATATAATTTATTAAGATCAAGATGCAGTGAAAATGCCATGATCTATAAGTTTCCTACATTAATATACCTCCAGGCTATTTCAATATACAAAGTATTATCAAAAATCTAAAGTATGAAGAGTAAGTAAAGCCACTTAGCACAGATTGACCTTGAACTAAGGTATAACATTCTTTTCTATTGTTTATAAAAGTGCTTGGAAGAAAAGTGTGTAGAGTGTGGTTGTCTCACCACACTGCAGAAGTTCCATCAGTGACCATGGCTTGAACAGCATTTTTGGCCAAGGACAACATTCCCTAGATCCAACAACCAACATATTCTCCAGATTTCACCCCTTGCAACTTTTTCCTCTTCAAAAATCAAATCCCACTTGAAAGAAAAAAATTTCAAAATGTCAAAGAAATCCAAGATGTGATGAGGCAGCTGCTTGCTCTCCTCCTACCCCCCGCCCCCCAAAAAAAAGAAAAAAGAGTTCCAGGATAGTTTCTATCAATGGAAATAACACTGGACAAATGTGTGGCTTTAGAAGTGGACTACTTCAAATGCCAAATTGATGTGTCTGATGATGCCAGATCATTAGCAAAACATTAAAATAAAAAATTTTCAGAATTGTTTTACATATTTACCATTTCATAAACTTTAATCACATATATGCTAGTAATATATAACATAATATATAACATCAAACTTAAATAAAATGTAAATTACAAAATTTGATGCTCAAATAAGTTCACTTTTAAGCACTAATGTTACTATGGAAATTTATATTCATTTATATATATATATATATATATATATATATATATATACACACACCCACACACCAGGTGTACAGCAAAATTGCTCAATTGTTAGATTAAGCTTTGAACCATTGTATCTTAGAAATGATTAAAGATATCTTACTGGAATTCTCCCAAGATTTTATAACATTATTGGACTCTACTTTGAGCAATAAGAATGTATAATTACTCTCCAAGCTTAACAGAAGTATTGTGATAAAATTGATTATAAATAAAAATGACATTTTCATCATTAATTAATCATAGCTAAGGATCGGAAGCTCATGAAATATTGAAATAAAGTTCAAATATATATATATATATATATATATATATATATATATATATATATATATATATATATATATTCCAGGATTATTTTCCAACTCATTCAAGATGATCTTTGGCCTATCTAACCTTCTAACTTTATGTCCTGGAGTAACAAGGTGGCTCACTGGTTTTACGTATGATTTATTCTAACTGATCTCTTTAGCTCTAAGTTGAAATGATGACCCTCTTTTTGTTGTGCCCTTCTGATCCAGTTTTCCTCTCTACTGTTCCCTCCTTTTTAAATGTATTTGTCGCTCCCTCACTGGTTCTTGAATGCACTTTGAAGATGGGAGCCAATTTCTGAAGGCCTGAATGATCTTTTTCTTCTTACCATTGCACAACATGAAAGACAGTGAGTGGGTCTGACACAAAACGATTTTAACCTGCTCTCTTTTTAGCTGAATAACTCAAAGGGTTTTTCAGTGACTCTTACAAAAAATGGTGTCAAGATGGCTAAACATCTTATCTGAAAACCTGTAAAAAAGAAACTCAATTAGTTTAGTGGTTTTTTTTTTTTTTTTTAGATATTAAACATTTTGTGAGATGGATAATTAGACTGTTACACCTGGTGTGTGTGTGTGTGTGTGTAATATTTATTAACAGTTGTAACAAAAACAGGTTATAAACCGCTACATAAATCCAATTATGTTTTGACACCGTTTTCCCCTCAGGAGGTGGTGCAGCACCATCACCTAAGGAGAAAACATTTATGTAGCAGTTTATAACATGTTTTTTGTTATAATTGTTAATAAATATAATTATTATTAAGCTCTACTCTGTATTGAGCCATTTTTTAAAATATGCCTTGACATTGGTACTAACCCATCTCCCATTTGGAGATAATAATATATATATATATATATATATATATATATATATATATTATGAAGAAGTTTATGCACTGGTTTTACCAAAATTTGTCATCAGACCATGCATGGCTGATTCAAATGCCTTGTATACCCTTATAAAACAGGGTGTCATGATGGATATACTGGGCTTTGTATACTTGGCTGAACAGGGATTGGGTGAGATCACAAAAAGACAAATTATATTAAGAGCTACAAAGGATAGGAAGTTGCAGAAAGCCATGACTGCCCATATCCTGAAGGAATGTGGCACTTAGAACAAAATATTTGTATCCTAATGTCACTTTATTGGCATGCTGCTCTCATTCAATAATAATGTCATAGTATACAAACTATTCACAAGTAATAGATACTTATGAGGTTTCTTTGTGTGTCTTGAATAAGTGTACAAAACTGTTTTTCTAGACTGCATATTTCTATAGACAGGCCAACAAGAGAGTGATATGAACAAACAGAGAAAGGATAAAAAACAATACATTAATATGCTTCAATACTACACTCTTTTGTCATATACATAATCTTATTTTGATTGGGAATTTGAGGTTATATTTAACATAATATTATGTATATGTGTAATATCTTGACAATCTTATAGTTAGATACTACCCATACTTTTTCTCATGGTATTCTTATGAAAATTATAATTTAATGACTATCTTATGATTTAGATCAATACCATCTACTTACTACTAAAATGGTCATCATAGCTTTCATAAGATTTACTTGAGCTATACTTTTCTATTTTTAAGATCTAACTGTTCAAGGATTATTAGGAAGAGTACATACTACCTCTCTCAGTTTAGCAAAGTACTTAGAAGCTCAAAATAGTAATCTTGGCTTCCTTGAAGCATATTTGGCAATTAATTTTCCTTACATATTGGCATCCTTTTAAGGTTGACCTATTCTTTCTTACTCACTTATGAGTTTTATAATCTCAAGATTTTAGAATAGATAAATGAGAAACAGGCATAAATTAAGCATTTTCCTTGTTCTTGACAAATATGACACAAATTAAATTTGCAAGTTTTTCAACAGGTATTATATATATACACACACACATATATATATATATATAT
Organism: Acanthosepion lycidas; assembly: GCA_963932145.1. Classification (NCBI taxonomy): domain Eukaryota; kingdom Metazoa; phylum Mollusca; class Cephalopoda; order Sepiida; family Sepiidae; genus Acanthosepion; species Acanthosepion lycidas. Next base: position 22,601,843 of record OZ010588.1, on the reverse strand, counting down.
ACAAATGCAATGAGAAAGAATCAAATATAAATTCAAATGTTCATAATATTAATTTAAAAAGAGAGCTGAATACAAAAGGTATAAACACAAGTGGATGCTGAAAAGTTTTTGGCCCAACCCACTTTTTCAAATCAGTATTTTGATGTTTGGTCATTGAAATACTGATCTTATGAAGTGGATCAGGCTGAGAATTTTCCAGCAGTCCCTTGTGTATATTGTATACTACACATTCATTTAAAGATTAAGAAGTTATAGTTTTGGATTGTAGGTAGGTGTGTACATCAAGATAGATTTGAATCATATCCTAAAATATCAAACTAAATGCAAATCTTCATCTTTACAAATACCTTATTTATTTTATTTTCAAATATATACTTAGAAATATCTGGTATTTATCAATACTGAGGAGTGCGCCCATTGGTACACCAAATTTCTGTCTATAAAAATTCTTGTTGGAAGTGAAATAACATTGATTTCTAATGAGATATTTTAATAATTTTGTTGGGAGGTTGATTTTTAAAATGTCTTTTTAAAAATCTTAGGCATTTAGTGACAGGTATATTTGTATATACAGTTTTTGATAAAAAATAAAAACAGATTTTTTTTCTTTTTTATATATGTTGTAGATCTTATAGTCATTAAAAAATCCTGAAATTTTCTAACCGTTCAAGATAATGAAAGTTGAAATTTTGCTGAATCAGCGTTTTATATCGATGGACATTTCCATTTTTGAACTCAATGATTTCTCAAAAACCATATATCTTCTTATTCACTGGCCAGAAATTAATGATACTCTTACATAAGAGTAGTTAAGGAATTCAAATATACCTTTAGAATTTCACAGAGAGTAACCAAAAAGTAGATATTATCAGTTTTCTGTTAAACTAAAATAAAATTTTTATGCGGTTGACCATGCAGAAAAATTGAGAAATATTTTCAGCCCCTAAAAGAAGTAAAAGGTGCACATTTGAAAACTATAGTATTTGGGGAATAAATCCCAATAAGTTTCATTAACTGTTTCACAAAGCTACAAATTCTAGACCACTTAATAGCTTTTTCTCAAAAATTCTGATTCATGGTAATTTCGCAATTATGATCTTCTAATATTGACTTATTTTGCTAAAGGCCATGAAGTCCATAGGTTAAGAAAACATTGGGAAAATATTACACAGTATTAGGAGAATTCATTCCCTAAGTTTTAACAACTCTTTTTATTTCAATTTTTATGGATATGTGAATATGCATTGCAAAAATAAAAAAAATAAAACAAATGAAGCAAATTCTTAATATTGCATTAACATTTCCCTCAGAGTCTGTCTATATTTCTGAGATGAGGTATTATGTACAGCATTTACATTAGTCGGACTATTGTCCTCATCTTTGTTGCCATATTTGTCACAACATTTCGGCCGTTGTACGCTCCGGCCTTCTTCAGGTGGTTGGAACCCTTTATTTCGATCACTGGGGTAGATTGTTCTTGTTCCACGTGCCATGTTTGAAGGATGTCAGTTATCAGTTATCTCCTGCTAATTTTCTCCACTGCCTTAACTGGGTATTGAACTCACACTCTTTTGGTCTGTCACTGGATCTAACCAACGCCTTTATCCATGAGGACTTCTGGGTATGAATTTCTGGGTATTATAAACCTAATGCTTTCAGTAACCATTTTTTTACCAGTGCTCATATTGCAATTTTGCTGTTATCATTGCATGTTTTTACCAGAGCTCATATTGCAACTTTGTTATCATTGCTTTTCTCTGGCACTCCTTATTACTGGTTTTCATATTGTATTTATTTCTATGCTTGGTTGGCTCAGGAGATTTTTGTGGCCTAGCATATGTGCTGATTCCTTAAATTTACGAATTTTCCAATGGTGTTCCTTGTCTATGATCTCAAAATGATCCCACAGGGGACGGTGATCTCCCTTCTCTCTCCATATGTGGTTAGCCACGCCTGATTTTTTTACTTCCCCTCGCATTACAGCTTTCTGGTGTTCTTGAAGCCTTACCTTGAGGGGGCGGCCTGTCTCTCCTTTATATTCCTTTCCACACGGGATATCGCGCACACAGTCTTTAGTCATGTTCTCCTCTATGGGGGGTCTCACTAGAGAGAGATATCTGCGAAGTGTTGTCACACTTTTGAAGGTTGTCCTGATGTTATATGAACCGCAGATCCTTTGTATTTTCTCTGATAACCCCTTCACATAAGGCAGGCAGACTGTTTTCTGAGTGTTGTTGTCCTCCTCCTCCTCTTGTACCCGCCTATCCCAGTTTTGGGGGGCTGCTGCCATGTACCCAGGGTAGTTGTTACGTTGTAGGGTACTACTTATACTGACCAATTCCTTATCTAATGTCTCTGGGTCGCCACTTATGACTTTTGCTTGGTGTTGTAAGCAACGGACGATCCCTTTCTTTACGCTGTATGGATGGTGAGAGTTGAAATTGAGGTACTGTCCGGTGAATGTTGGTTTACGGTATACGGATGTCTTGAACCCATGCTCTGTTCGAGATATTAGTACATCCAGGAATGGGAGTGTGTTGTTACTCTCTTTCTCCATTGTGAACTATCGAAGGTCTTAATTGAGTTCACATGGTCCAGTAGAACCTGGACATCTTCCTGGTGTGGCCAGAGTATGAAGGTATCATCTACGTACCTTAACCATATAGTTGGCTTTAGAGATATAGATTCTAATGCCATTTCTTCAAAGTATTCCATGTATATATTCGCCATTGCTGGTGATAATGGCGAGCCCATTGCTAAGCCCTCATCCTGTTGATATATGTGTGATCCCATTCCGAAGTGTGTTGTTTGTGTACAGAAAGTCAACATCTCCATCAGATTATCTATTGGAATACTGGTCCGTTCTTCTAGGGAAGAGTCAGAGGTCAATCTGTCTCTGACTACTGAGAGTGCCTCCTCTGTGGGTACCTTGGTAAACAAACTCACCATCTGGTTGGATAGGATGGGATTTGATTATTTCCATGAAGTGGGCGAAGTTTCGGACATATGAAGGAGACATTCCGATCAATTGGTCAATTATATCTACAAGGAAGCGACTCAGAGGGTGGCACACAGAGCCTTGGCAACTAACAATTGGCCTGAGCGGAATACCATCTTTGTGAATCTTAGGGAGACCGTATATGTGAGGTAGCTTGGTGTAACACTGGGATAACTGCCTATACATCTTGGGTGTGAAGTGATCCTTGTTCTTGATTATGATCTGTGACAGTTTGCATTCCGTTTTCATAGTAGGATCCTTTTTCCCTTTGCTGTAGCTACCATTGCTAATGAGATCTTCCAGTTTTATTGTATACTCTGATTTGTCCATCACTACAGTCGCATTACCTTTGTCAGCCGGCAGTATGATGATGTTTCGTTCCTCTGTAGGGATCCAATCGCCAGTCTCTCCAGTTTTGTTATGTTATACCTGGGCAGCTTGGCTCTCTCCAAGGCCTGTCTCACTTTCCATCTCAGTTCATCCGCCAAAGAGTGTGAGTTCAATACCCGGTTAAGGCAGTCGAGAACTTTCAGAGGGAAAATTAGCAGGAGATAACTGATAACTGACATCCATCAAACATGGCACGTGGAACTAGAACAGTCTACCCCAGTGATTGAAATAAAGGGTTCAGTTCGAAATTCCAACCACCTGAAGAAGGCCGGAGCGTACAACGGCTGAAATGTTGTGACAAATATGGCGACAAAGATGAGGACAATAGTCCGACTAATGTAAATACTGTAACATTTCCCTGATCATCAAGATTTTAAAAGCTTAGAGAGAAAGAAAGATCTAAATTTATAATTAATATATTTTAAGTAGAGTGCAAGATAAATCATTTGAGATAAAAAGATATAAATAAAGTACTTGAAATAGTTATATATTTATTAGTAGTCTTTAATTGCAATATTATAGACTTCATACCTTCAATGTAGCACCAAATTATAAAATTGGCAAAATAAATTTTGAATTCAGTTTGTAGATAAAACTATGAATCATTCATTCCTCCTAGTCCAGTAGCTTATGATATCATATTCATCATTTTGAAGGATGTACATGTATCCTGAAGTTGTAGCTGGAGTTGAAAATTTTCATGTTTTCATTAGGAACCCAGCATGTCTTCATGCCTTGGCTAGGAAAAAGAATTTGTTGATTCATTGGGATGTAGAAACTGTACTTTTAAATCACTTTGTTCAATGTTAATTTCAAGAAGAAACCAACCAACCAAAAACTATCACAAATGCATGTACATACTCCATTGTTTTAATAGAAATTTCTAGGTATGTAGATGCTTTCAGACATAAAATATTAAATTTCTTTGTGGTTTGATCACTACTAAATCTTTTGTAGATTATAGTAATGCCATCTCCAGAAATAAAGTGATGAAAAGACCTTGTTCCAAAGACTGCGCATCTAGCAGCAAATCCAGAGGACAATTTTTTTCTTGTGGCTTTCAGTTTTTTAATAGATAGCAGAAATAGATATTCTTTGTTTTCTTGACAGAAGTGAAACAAGTCCTTTTGATTTCTTGTGGTTTGCTTGAAGATTTCATTTGCAGCAAGTTGTTTAGTAGTGCCACCAATGCCATGTAGACTTTCCATGACTTGTGAAAAAGCTTCATTCAGCATCCAGGCCAAAATTATTTTTATGGAAGTTTTATAGTTCAGGAAGTTTTAGAGTTTTTGTACTGGCCTGAACACCTATCAGAAAAATATATGACAAACGTAACTTTTGGAAGATACTCTTTAATATAGGATATTATAAATTTTTGAACATAGTTAACAAATGCCACATCATGATCCAATCTGATAAAACACAAAAAAACTTAAACTCACCAGTTATGTAATAGAGATATGATTTTCTGCAAAGTCAACAAGGATAATGCATTGTGTCACTGTAAGGGTTTCCTTTAACTGTTTAAGATATTCATTCTGTGTTTTAGAAATGAAAGAATGTTTAGTGAGTTCATGGATTTTACTTGTTAGTAACTCTTGAAAATTCTTGATGGACATCAAAAGAGTGACAAGTTTTGCATGATCTGTTGATTCCCACTGTTTGAAACTGATTTCTTACTCCTCATCAAACTCTTTCCATTTGTATTTTAAATGGGCTGTGAGAGCTTCAATTCTGGAGCAATTACTGCATCTATGCAGCATACATTTGGTATTTTCTGTACTACAAACAAGTAAGTCTTTATGTATCTGATCCCACTTGATTGCATCAACTAAAAGATACATTTTGGTGATAAGTACATACACAGAGGTTATTAATTCAGATACACTAGCCAAAGCACACAACTTTGGTTGCAAAATACAGAATTTAGAATTTGATGCTCAGGATGATGTAATTTGAACTGTTTATGGAGTTCTTTCAAATTTAAAAGTATTAATCTTTTTTGCTTATAAGTGTTCCTTGAAATATTGATGTAGTCTTTATTGCCTGGCATAAGGCATGAAAATGATCATCTTCATAAAAGTTTTTCATCATGATAATGGTCTCCTCTGGCAGGGCTTTACCTAATTTTGTTGAAGGTAAAGCCAAGATGGCCCTGTTCATTTCTTTATGCACAAGCTTTTCAGACTAAATAATTAGAAATCTTCACAATATTTAGCAATGTTTTTCTTTTGACCAAGATTTGGGTTCAATTGTTAAAATTTGTATCTTTTCAGAGTACCTAGCATATTTCAACTTCTTTCATTGCTTTGGTCAGAGTATCAAGGTCTTTCACAGCTTTTCTTACTTTTAGAGATGGTTTGTTCTTTTTCATTTAATGATGAGAAAGGTAGTGTTAGCATCTGTGATTTGTGTTTTCATATTTTCCATAATCTTTTTCAGTTTCTTTTTTGCCTTGTTTTTTCATTGGTATGGTGAAACACTCTGCAACTTTAAAGGTGACTTGTCTAATGATACAAATGTAGTGTGAAGTTTTCTTTTTTTTGTGAAGGAGTTGTCATTTAATTCTTATACAATATTACTCTCCATTGATGGAGCAAAAGTTTCTTTTTCTGAAGATCCTATGTCATTGGCCTGAAAACATTTGTTGCATAAATTCAATCCAGGTATTAAAGTTAAACCATTAACTTCAGGCTTTTGGGAAAATGCCAAAGAGACATGGAGAATATTTAGAGAATAAAATTTTTTTTCAAAGTATGATGCTTTATATTCTTTGTTTTTCAAATTGCAAAACATCTTTTTTTAAAACTTTATTAAAAAAATAAAAAAAATAAAAATAAAAACAATTTCCTTAAACTAAAATAACTGAAAGAGACATTTTTTCTTTTTTTTTTATTGCATGGTTTTAGAAATTTAATATCATATTCTGTCAACGGAAAAGGCTGATTCAGCAAAATTTCAACATGACAATATCTTGACAATGGTTAAAAATTTCCACTTAAAATTTTCAGGATTTTCTAATGACTATAAGATTTACAGCATACATGGTGCAATGGTAAATTCTTGCTATTTTATATTTTTAATTTTGAGAATGCACATTGCTTGTTTTTTAATTTTGTTGAGTGCACAGTATATATAGTAGGGTCAGTTGGGCAGCAGCTGTGATGCAATTTACTCCACCAGAAATTTGAAAATGGCATGCTGTACTGCTTGGCATTTGCACCAGAAGCTATAATATAAACGTTTCAATGTGTTTGGGTGTCAATCTGAGGACAGTGTAGAGGATTCAGAAAGAGTTGAATGAGTCTAATGGTGATTATGAAGGTGTTTGGATTGATCATTAGTGATGGTGGTGTTATGCCTCCATTCATCTTCCCACAAGGCCTCAGACTCAACACATTAAGCATCTTGAGGTAGCACTGCCCTGGATCAAGAAGGTGGCTGCTAGAAAACCCTATGTCTGCACCATGCTACACAAGTAAGAGAACCCAGCCAAATTTTTGCAGCCATGTCTCCCCTTACATTAGGCCACAAAACTCCCCAGACTGCAACCCCTTTGATTACTATGTGTGGGGTGCAGTTGAGAGACCAGCAAAACTCCTTGTAATACCAAAGATAAACTGAAGGCAAGGATTATGGCAGCATTCACTAACTTAAACAAGGAAACTGTCCAAAAGAGTTGGAGCAAATTCTGAAGCCAATGGTAATTTCATTAAATAAATTTACTCTTTAGTATTTTAAGATATTTTTGTGTAAATTTGGTAAATATATCTGTTAAATTGTGATGTTAGTGTTATTTTCATTTTTATGACAATTTATCTCATACAAAATCAGCTTTTTGAAAGTGGCTAGGGCCTTTGTTTCAAAATCAGGAATGAGCTAGATCCCTCTAGTGAGTATAAGATATCTGTAGCCAAGAGAAAGAAATATTATAAATAGACATTGTAAGGATGATCAAGTTTGTCCTGTAGGTTCAAGATATTGTCAACCACAACACCAGCAAATTGGTGAGGATTATCACTGAGCAGCAATAGGTAATACAGTCCCCTATCAGACACAAGATGCTTGAGAACATGAGGTACCAATCCTATGTCATGGGAAGAAGCCAGTTCATGTCCAACAATATTTATGAATGATCGGGCTGAAAAACTATCTGAACAAGTTCAAGCATCCTGAAGATACTTGTACACTCTGCTGCTTCCCCAAAGAGTAAAACTTCAACCAGGATCAGAAGATAAAGGGGAGTGATGGGTGAATCTTCACAGACAATAAGGCATGATTTATATAATCTGTAATGCTGCTGATGGTTGTGAACAATAAGAGCGATATCATACCTCTTCACTTCTTCCTACAGGGCCTCTGAGTCAATGCAACGCTACCACTTACATTGATATAGTGGGCATGAGGATCAAGCTTTGGATTGAGCAGGAAGCCCGGGGGAGGCCATACATGTTTCAGAACTCTGCTCCCTACCCATATGATCAAGGAGTGGCTAGTCAAGAATTTTCACAAGCATATTACTTCCAACATGTAGCCTCTTCAAATCAATTTTATTTTATAAATTTAGCTATTATAAATTAAGATTATCAATTTAATTTGAAGTTTATCTATTGAAAAACTAAAAGGATTTTTTCTTGATAACGAGAAAATTATTTTAATTCTTATTGACTATCTATCACGAGATAATGGATACTAAGAAATTTTCTGATAGTTTCATCTGCAGGTGCCAACAACAAATTTATTCACAGTGCTGTTTTTTAGTGTGAAAACAATGTTAAAATTTCAGCTAAACTCATAAAAGATTTTGTTTATGTTGGTTATTATAAAGTTGGTGTTTGAAGTCAGATTCCATAACTGAACCTTGGTAGAAGACATGTTAAAATGAATTAGTTTTTCAAAGAAATTAACTAAGATATTCATATAAATTATCAGAATAGTTCCTTAGTCTATCTTTATTTAATATGCATCTACCTGATTTTTGTCTATTAAACCAATTATTTCAGATAAGATGTTCTGTTAGATTTTTTTTAATTAATTGGTTTAATGTTAGTTCAGTCCCTATATACTTTATTCTTCCAGTTGCCAAATACAATCTAATGCTTCATAAATGTCAATTACAGACATTTGAATTTTCCTCAATTGATGTTGCAAAACTAGCAACTTTTCTTGATTTAAGTGTTTGACATTCTGTGTTCAAAGTCAAATCCATTCCTTTATTAAAATTTGATTTGACTTTGCTGCTCTGCTGAAACATATTTATAAGTACAATAATCATATGAGTAAATATCAAATAAATTAGTCATGAGTGTGATGTTATGCTTTCTTTGTGGGACTAAATCACACATATAGATAATTTATTTGACATTTTTTCATATGCATACAATTTAGAATTGACATGTAGCATACATAATATAAAGACATAAAATGCCAGAAATTTATAAAAAGATAAACATAATAAATAAAATAATTATAGGGTAATCAACTACTTATACTTAAAACAATTTTAAAATTCTCTATACAAATACACAGAAAAGAAAAAATATATTTAAAATTATTTTTTAATTAAAAGGTATAAAAATTATGCTAAAATCTCTTTATAACTATTAGTAATACATTATTTTACTATATCAAACAGGATCTATTCAACTTTCACATATCACATTCAACATATTATGTAATAAAGTTCTCTATGACATTCTTGGTTGGTTGGTTGGTTGTTGGATTTAACGGCATATCAACTCCTACTTGGACATTATTGGGACTGATACTTAAATCATTAAATATAATGTTTGATTTGTTTTGTTTTACAGCATAACAACACCTCAATGGGTTATTTAATGCTGACAAGATTTTTAGGAAAGGTTTGTATGAATAGAATATGTTTTCTTTGTAAGAAATCAGTTTGTTGATCAGGTTTCATTGACATATTTTCATAAAGATAGTTTTTATTGAGAGTTTAATGTATTGCTGGTAATGTTTGTTTTCCAAAAATATATTGCTGGTATTTTTAATATAAAAATCTTTTTATACATTCATAGTGTTTTGACCCTAGTTTGGGCGTCAACTATTTGCCCATAGCTGGGACCCTAACAGGTGCTACCACTGCAGGCAAGGATGGACCTGGGAACAATAGTAATTAAAAGGTGGTTCCATGCTTCTCAAAACCTCCAGGCAGGGATTTTGCTGCTGGATGTAGTTTATCATCATAACAAGGGTGATTAAGCATAAAGAATGGAGAGAGATAGTTTTGTGACTATATTCCAATAGAATAAGCAATTTTAGAAGTTGCATTTGATAATTTCTAATATATTCTTGAAATTTTTTGTTATTTACTTTTTATGGGATTGGTTGCTGAAAAAAGTTATCCGCTCAATCAAAAAAGCTTTAAGAAAAAAAGAAAAAAAAGAAAAAAGTGAAAGAAAAAAAAATATTTTGTCAGATTTTGTGATATGGGTTGAGAACTTTTCAGCACTTCCTTGAAAACCTAAGAAGAAAGATTAATGCTATCAAAAAACTAAGAAGGAATCTTTGAAGTATATAAAGAAAAAACTACAAAACCAGTACCATCACTGGAACAAAGAACAAAATGATAGATTCATGAAAGAGAAATACTAGCACTATTGTTGTTTTCATACTGAGAAAACCAATATTTAAATGAGCTTAAATGAAGAAAAGCACCAGAAATCATAGTAATGACAGAAAGACATTTATACTTGTGGGGATGAGAATCTAAAATATAGATTATCAACAATTGCATCTTTCTAAGACTTGGTGATAAATTCTAGTAGCAAGAACAATGGTAAGTGAAGTGATAAAGTTAGTAGCAGTGCTATCACCAGTAGCAGGACATTTGATGAACACAGTTTGTACTATTGATTTTTACAAGTAACATTAAGACAACTTTAAGTAAGAAATAGTCTCTCTCTGAAGCAGTACAACAACTCTACAGTTTTATTGTCTTTATCAAAGCCACATGGGCCCAAAGAAATCATTATAAAGCACATGTTTAGGCAAGAAGAAATAAAACTTCAACATTATATGAGTTTTAAAGAAGGAAGGATTTTATAATGAACATCACTTTAGTTTTAATGTGATGAGAATTTTATTTACACCTAACACCAACATTAATAGGTGAAAGAGATGAATTTATTATGTGCATATAAACAATGAGACATTTTATGGGGCTTTGAACAAATGAATTATGTGAATTTTGTTAAGTCAACTAATATGTAACAATGAATACATTGAGAAGTCACATTCATAAAATAATCAGAGAAGTTACATTCATAAAATGGCATCTGCTAAATCAGGCCACCATATGTTGTTACAAGTGTAACAGTCTATACATTTTGGATTAACTAAACATTAATAATTCAACTATAATTTTAAAGGGGATTCTATATTATATTTTCTATGACAGAAAAACTTTGAAAAGTATTTTGAACATTGCTAATATAAAATTAAATCCATTGATGTTATGAAAAAAAAATTAATTTCATATTTCAATTTTTTAAACTAAAAGTTATTTGTCGCTCGCTCATTGTGTAAAAAATGATAGCATATTTTGTTAAGTCCTCTCTATTATTACTAGGTTTTCATATGTGAATTTTTAAATATATACATAATACCTGTAAAAAAAAAAAAAAAAAAAAGACAGGATTACTTATATACTGACTGGAACTTCTTAGGATCAGGGTAATATTAATGCACTTTGTCTATGATCAAAATACTGCTTCCCTGCCATCTACCTAGGATTAGTGTAGTATCTGTGTGCTGTGCCTAACTTAGTATTAAATTAATTTTACCATGCTGCTCAGGCATCAGAATGCAGGTGTATTGGATATATTGTTTGCCTCTAGGTCAGATGTTCAAATTGGGAAAGGTTTCACTTGTTATTTTATATCTATTTGTTTTATTATAGCAAAAGATTACAGAAAAAAAATATACAAATGCACATAGTGTATTATATAAATAAAGTCTACTCAAATTTAGTATTTGCAACTAAGTAACCAGTTTGGTTAGATAAAATAATTCAATGCTTTATCTCAAGAAAATAATTAGCATGAGTGTAGATATCCTTTAAGAAGTGCTTGTTAAAAACAGACAGACATTTCTGATGGTGAATATTTGAGTTTTTGTTCAAACGTTTTTATTCTTTTGTTTAACATTTTTCAGTAGGTTATTCACTATCCATTTTTTAATGACAGTTTTGAAGGAACACAGTTCCAAGTGATATCTTTAAGATAATTAGAGCCTGGTATAATTGAATATGCACAATTAATTAAACAAATAAAAAATTAGTTTTCTATAAAGGGGCATGAAAACTAAATTTTTTTTTTAAAGGGAGACAGCAAAATCAATATTTTGAGTGCATATTTAGGTGGGAGAAGTCACTTGATTTTTCTCTTAATATATTTTGCTTTGAGATCAATTATAGTAATTGGGTTCAAAAAGTGAAAGTATCCAACTGGTTCAGATGAAAATGTTGTATTCTATTTTATAACATTTTTTAATTATATTTGGTTAATGTTTTCGGATATAAAAATATATATGAAGGTACAAAATATGGATTAGAGAAACTTAATTTACTCAGTCATTGTGTTCTGTTGAAAATAAAATACTCACATCAACAAATGTACAGCATATTCTTATAAAATTGTTAAAAATTTCTACAAATATGAAATAACGATTTTGGAATAGCAAAGCAAATAGATCAATCTTTAAATGGCATACCATGTTTTTTTCATACTTTGATCTTTTGCCTGTTAGGAATGGTTAGATTTAGGAAATTTATTTAATTTGTCCAATTACTTGAGGATTTTCAACAACAGCAACATCTAAAATGGACAGCACATGTAACTTGAAGAGAAAATAATGACATAATCAAGATATTCACATTCCCCACCACTTCAAACAAAATATTAGGAAGGAAGTCCTCATTAAATATTAGAAAGAACAATAACAGTTACTGGAGTTGAAAAACGTATTTTCTTGAAAAATTGTTTTTAAGAGAAAGATTTTATAAATTTCAACCAAAAGTAGCACTAGCTGCATGGTTAATGAACGCTAAACATTTCTTTATAAGGAAATTGCTAATATTACTATTGCCATTAAAAGTAACAAAGAGGTAACACAAATTTCTAATTTTGTGCATGTTTGTAACTTAAATTTTATTTACTGCTATTTTCAAATTTCTAACTGTAAAATGTAAAGCATTATAATCTTTATTAAGACTGCTAAGAACTTTCAATATTGAACATAAAGAGAAAAAGATATAAATGTTACTTATTGGTCACCAAAACTTCTAAACAATTTGTAGAAAAATGTAAAATTTAAAGATCCTGGGAATGAGAGCAGGAAATGATTTTATTTTCTTAAATTTAATTTTTTTAAGTCAAAATCATTAAAGGTTAGAAATTCCCTTTTTGTCATAATCATAACAACTAGTATAGTAGCCATTAAAAATAACAAAATGGGTGGATAAATTGTACAAATAAGTAAAAACGTTCCATCTAGAGACCAAATACACAGTAAAACTATTTTTTAATTAACTTAACATATCTAGAAACTTTTGCACATACCTAATACATTTTATTATAAATGTATTCTTTCAATAACTCTTTGAGGATTACATGAAATGTGATTCCTTGGGATTATTAACCTGACCTCCATAATATTTCAGCGGTACTTGTAGTTTTAAACAAGTCTAATTCTTTGTCCTTATAACTGAATTCAGGTCACAAGGAGAAACAAACATAATTTATGAAAAGATCGCATTCACCATATATAAAATAAAAAAGAGCATTATTACATTTTTATTTTTCTTCTATGAAATTAATATTCTAAATGAAATTAAAAATTTAAAAAAAAATAATGAAAATGGTGACAGATTTTAAACTTTAAGCTGTCTTGGTAAAATGTAATAAAATTCAAATATGTTTCTATTTTAAATGAGTTTAAAAATATTATTTGAAGAAAAAAAAGTATGTGATAAATTCAAATAATTAGAAACATTAAAAAAGACTTAATATTTTTAAGTTAATTTCATCCTAAATTCAGACAGCAGAATTGTAGCTTAACATCACTTGCCTGCCTATTTCTAGAGTAGGTGTCTGAAATATGGCAAGATTCATTTAATTTTTATACATCTGTTTGCTTAAACACAGCACCATCAATGAAAAAAATCAACAAGTAAGCAGACAAAAACAAAAAAGTAACATGGACTTTTATATAAGATTACCCTTGTTGGGCTAGATCTTTGCTTTGTTAAAAGAAAATACAAATTTACATATTTCTTTTAATAACTAAACAATGATAGGATAAGGAACAAATAGGAAACGTTTATAAATCTAGCATGTTTCACTTTTATTAAAGCTTAATATAAGCAAAACATATCATCCTATCATTCTGCCTGATTCTGATCTGTATTTGATCCCAATTCTATAACTAAGATAACAAGATAAATATAGAGCAAGAAAAATGTTTATAACACTGTGAACTTTATTTATAGATAAGTAAAAAGGTCTCTTACTCTTTAAACTATTACTAGTTTGAAATTATTGTATGAAGTAACTCAGTTTAGTTATGCCATACCTTGTTCTCATGTAAAATAGTAAACTAGTCTTACAGACCATTTTTTTGTGAGATCAATTCTTACTAGCTTCCCCATAATTGTGATCTTGTGTCAATACTAAGCTTTGCTTAATAAATAATCTAAATTAGTGTCTAATATTCAACAAGCTGGATTTATAGATAAGTTGTGAGTTCAAGCCTCATCGACTGTCCCATACTTGTAGTTTTTTGCCAAAATAAGCCAAACTTAATAAATTACAATCCATTTAGTTACAAGTAAAATTATTTCAGACAGGTGTGGGTGAGGGTAAATTCCATTCCATTAGTATACAGAACGAGCGATTAAATAGCCCAGTAAGATTTTCTCAAATTTTCTAGTCTATAGCAGGTTACTTGAAAAGTACAAGATATTGTTTACAAGTTATACTTCACTAGGTGTTCAATGATTCCATTTTTAATCTGAAGCTGGCCCAACAAATATAGATCTTGATATTGCAGTTACATGTGATATGTCTGAATTTCTAGGATGAGGAGCTATCATTATTTACATTTCGACTAGTGTCCTCATCTTTGTTGTTATCACAATGTTTCATCTGTTGTGCTCTTCAGCCTTCTTCAGGAATTTGTTGATCCCAGTAACCTTCAGAAAATTTGGAATTGAACCCTTTATTTAATCTACAAAGGTAGATAGTTCTCATTCCACTATCCATGTCTAGGGATATCTCATCTTGTTCTCTTTGTAGTACTGCTATTCATATTTCCAGTGAGTCTTTACTACCCAACCCAAGGATTGAACACACAATTACTATGTCATCAAATTCACAAACCAATATTTTAATCCTCTTAGCTTTTGTCCCATGGGATGATCTTGAATCTAAAATTGAGATGTTATAACAAAAATAAAGATGAAGATGTTAGTCTGAATGTAAATAATATACTCAGTAATCAGTCAAATGTTAAATATGTTTACTTTAATTACTTCAAATGATAACTTATTTTTTAATACTGTCTATTTGTTGCATAGTAATTAACAAGCATTGAAATTGGTTAAATGTTAATCCTGATACACTTAAATTTGATTGATAAAATTAAAATTTTAAAAAATGACTTAATAAAATGAATGCTAAAGAAGAGTATATGTGAAAACATTTGCTGAAATATTTTTTTATAAACCTATTTAAAATATTTTTCATGTAAATCTCATATTTGAGAATTTTTTATTCTAAGCTAGTGGTGCTCAACCAGATGGAAATTGTCCACGGGAAGGAATTTTAGGGGTGAAATCACAAATTGGCAAATTTAAACTCTTAGAATATTGATTGTTCTACAAACTATGATTCTATAATACACATTTTTAGTCAGATAATCTTGGAATACGAAAATGATGTTTTGAAATATGGTGACAAGAGTACAACTGTAAAAAGTAGCTGAAAACAAGTCATTAGGAAATCTTATAAATTATGTCAATCTTGTTACATTATTATTTTTATATAGGATTTTATTATAAATTCTTCTACCAATTAAACTTATTTTATAAAAAATTTGATTTTCTATTTTTTTTTATTTGGGACTATTTTTTTTCTTTTCAAATTTTAAAAGCAAGTATCTAAATATTAAAATTTAGATTAAAAAAGAAAATTGTCTTTCGTAGACTTTTAATTTGACTAAAAAAGCTATAAGGAATTTTGTGCTATAAGATATGAAAATTAAATGATGTAGGATAAGTTATATAAGAATCATTAAAAAATATTACTTACATGCAAGTACTTATAATATTTTATGAAAAAATATAAACTAAATATTTCCTGAGGTAATTTAGAAGAGACAAGAACATATATGGGATTTCTATTAGCCAGTAGATTTGGCTTAGAAAATAAAAAGACAGTATTTGAACAAGAGTAGAAATATCACAATGTTAGAAATGCTGTGGGGAAAAAAACAACACAAAAATGAAGAAAATAGTACAAATAAATCAATAATCATATCCCTAATGCTTGGCAGAAAAATAAAGAACTAAGAATTCTGAGTGAATGCAGTCAACAATGAAAGAAAAAGCAGAATCATTATTTTGATTCTGTAATTAATTCTGCCAGAACCAGAAAAAAATGTGAAAAACAATCAATAGTAGTGCAAGTGGCCATTATAAAAGAAAAGAATGGTGAATTTTCTGCAAAAGATGTCTTTAACTTTCTGTATTTCATCAATAATACATCTGCCAGAAAACTTGCTGGTTTTAGGTTTGTTGGGTTGTAATTAAAAAAAAAAAAAAAAAAAAAAAAAAGAAAAAACGAGATATCAAGAAGAAATATAAATTGGCATCTCAAACAAAATGAAAAATTACTTGCAATAATTTATTTTACAGACACTACTCAAAGTGCAAAATTAAGCCACTGTTTAGTATCAGTAATATTCTAAAAGCATATTAATTGTCCTTTGAAACTTCATTATAGCAAAAAGAAAAAAAAATGTTGCAGGGTATATATCAATCTATAATAAAAATAAGTCTTGTATCTTTTACAACATCAAATAGACAGAAATGGATTTTATTCATATCAAAGTATTAAAGATAGTAAACAAAAACATTAATATAATGCTATAGAAATCTTTTAACAATACTGTTTTATGAATGTAAAATATAAATAACCATGATAAAGATTAGCAAGTTATATACTCTTTGCAGAAGTTTATTTTTGATCAAGTAAATCCAGTTCAGTTATATTACTTTACACTTTGCTAAAGATGCTGGAAAAATTCTATAGGCACCAAGAAGTACCAGACTCCTTCTGCCAGGCTTCACCTTTTTAAGAATCATATCAAACCAAAATTGGAATAATGTTGCCATATCTGGGTTTCTGTTGCTCAATCCTTATTTTACAACCTTGATAGACTTCAAAATCATTTAGATAGTCTTGTGGGGAGGAAGACATTCTTCACTCTTCAGCCTCTTTCCCACAGATACAACATTGCAAGCCTGTCATTACTCTATCAATATTTCCATGGGGAATGTTCAGATAATTCCATTTAGTTCCAAAACTTCAGACCTTTAAAACAAGGATACGCTATGCTGCTTCCATGGATTTGAATCACTCTCATTTCCTTCATATTCCAAATATAAGGAGAAAGTTTTACTCAGACAGCTTTTCCCAAAAACTGATACTTTTGTGGAACAGATTCCAACATGCATGCTTCCCTGAACACTAAAATCTTAACCTATTCAATTGTTATCCATCTTCTTTATTCTCATGATATTTACTTCCTACCACCTCCTCTTTCATTTATCACTCATTCATCATAACCATTTTAACAATAATCCTCTATTTTAAGTGACTCTTGAGCCTTGGATTGGAAGAACATTGATAAAAAAAATGATCAGAAATTCAAAATAATCTTTGTTCACATAAAGCCACAAATAATCATTATTATTAATAGTAAACCTTTATATTAAAAGTCAAAGCAACACAGCACACACACGTGTGTGTGTGTGCGTGTGTGTGTGTAGAAATATAGGTTTTCCAATAAATATGTAGCCTAATGATGAAAAACAATATAATTTATGTAACAAATATCTATTTTTTGACATGATTTCCTATCTTATTGATACCCCTAACCCAGTATCTCTTTATAGATCACATACTGTGAATATTATACAATGAACATTTCAAATCAAGATTGAATTACTCACTGTGTCAGTGACTTACTGATCCACACTTATATTAGGTTGGTGCAAAAATAATGTCGTTTTCTTACATATTAACTTATGCGAGAAAACGACATTATTTTTGCACCAACCTAATAACATATGCGCATATATGCTTCCTGCTTTAAAATTTATACTTTAAATATTTTTTAAATATCTTCATTGATTTTTAAATAAATGCTTACACTATTTTCTTATAAAATTTAAAAAAAAGATATTTTCAATATAATAAACTTATAAGAAATGTGAAATAAATATATATATTTTTTTGTTATAAGTATAATGTACATTTATTGATGATACAGTGATTTGTAATGAAAGTTACTAACAGTAAAAATTATTTAATACTGTGTTATTGCCATTAACCATGATCGAGCACAAAAAAAATGCATGAATAGAGAATTACTATATTATGATTAAAAGATTTCAACATTATTATTTTTTACAATCTAATCAAGGACAAAAAAAAATTCTCAAAAAGTTATCTTTTGAATTTTTTATTATTAATAGCAAAAATAAAAAAGTTTACTGAAACGTTTATGAAATTTAAGCATGGGAAAAAATGACTTACTCTAATACCAAGTTTCCACCATCTCCTTCAAAGACAACTCTAAAACTTTTTTCCCTAAAAGTGGCTACAAAAATGTCTCCCAGATCTTATATGTGAAGTTGAGGTACACTAAAGGCCAAAAATTTGGGGAAATTACCCTCTGCATTTTGAAGAATCATATAAAAACTGAGAGTTGCATGCCTTTTTCAAAACTAATTTACTAGCTCACTTTGACTCAGAGGAATTATCTCTTCCTAAAGGGTTTTATCATATATTCAATAATAGTAATAATAATGAAATTAACCCATTATTTAGGAAGTTTTCTTCTTGCCTAATCTAACTTGTGGGCTAATATTAATCTTAGGGTTGGCAGATTTAAAACTTTATGTCACCCCATCTTTAAAAATTGGATGCCATACACTAATGGTTTAAATAGTTTCAACATCCTAGCTTAGAAGGGAATAAACCAAAGAAACTTAGTAATTATTAAATCCAGACAATGGTTTCAGACTTTTGGCCTATATAGTATCTGGTTAGCTAATGCTTAGCCAGATATTACAAACTACCAGCAGTATTTGTATTGAATGTAATTATGTAATACTGTAATAACAAATGTAAACTGTTATATGATATCAAACTATTGTCCAGCTTACACTCCTCCCAGTCTTTTAAACAAGACTAGAGGTTTATCTCTTGTTCTCTGTTTAATATTGTATTTCAGGTACCTTCTAAAATTTTCATTCTCTTTCATTCTTAGTAGCCCCTTGCATCTTAGCAGCATTGTAACCTTACTTGGCATGAATTAAGAAAAAAAAAAAGAACAAAAAAAAAAACCCTATAGTTCCCTTGAGCATGTATTCAGCATCAATTCATGTGCATTTTTCAAATTCTCCAGATTTTTGGGTAGCACTACATAAAGCAGTTTTCTAACCATTTTTTAAAAATCATTTCACTCAAGCAAAGTGATAGAGCCACTAAGGTACAAGAGGTTACTGAGAGTGAAAGAAACTAAGAGAATGTTAAATTGAGTAAAAGTACAATAAAAAAAAATGATATGAAAAGACAGAATGACAATTGACATGGCATTTAAATTTTTTAAGATTGTAGTTGACAGGAAAGTAAGAAACTAGACAAGAGTTCTACAGGTAAAAAGTGTGAGAGAAGAAACTATTAGAATAGAATTTATAAGTACATCTAGCAACTTCAACAATAAAATGATAAGACCTAGCTGCTAAATTAGTACTATTTTTAAATTCATGAAGTTGAGGTACCAAAGAAGAAAGATGATCAGAACAATTACCAAAAAAATATTAATAAAAAATGCACAGCAGTGGGAAAGTGATTGAAGCTGAGATGTCAGGTCAGGACCAATATTGCAGATTTTTCTTTGGATTTTGTCAAGAATCTCTAGATATATATCAGAAACATCAGACCAGATGTGGTAACAATATTCAATGCATGGATGAATGATAGACTTATAAAAAGGTGCACGATAGCTTCTGGTGAGAAAAATTGTCTAGTATGGCACATTTTGAGTTATATTAAATTTTGAAATTAAAGCAACAATATATGAAGGATTTCAGTTAAATAGTATGAGAAACAGAGAGAAAATGTATGCAAGTTCATATTGGGTATTACAAATTTAATTTTATAATTCTATCTGAATAATGCCAATTCATGATAATCTGGACATATTTAGTATATATAAAGTAAATTTAGTATATATTTATATACGTAGAGAGTGCGATGAGTAAATTGTCGCCATTTTATATTTTTTATTTCAGACATGTGCATCGTTTATTTTTGATTTTGTTGACTGCACAGTATAGTAGGGTCAATTGGGCTCCATCTGTGAGAAAAAGAGTAGATGATGCAATTCACTCCATCAGAAATTTGGAAACAGCATGCTGCACTGCTTTGCATTCATGCCAGAAACTCCAATATGAACATTTCAGAGTGTTTGGGTGTTAATCTGAGGACAGTGCAAAGAATTCAGAAAGAGTTGGAAGATATATCCAATCAACATCATGGTGTTTGGAGTGATCACTAGTGATGGCGACATTATGCCTAAATTCATCTTCCCACAGGGCCTCAACACAGACTTACATCAAGTGCCTTCTGGAGGCAGTACTGCCCTGGGTCAAGAGGGTGGCTGCTGGAAACTCTGTCTTGCACCATGTCACATAAGCAGGAGAACCCAGTCATGGCTGTTAGACAAATTTCTGCAACCCTCTTGATTATTATGTGTGAGACACAGTTGAGCAAGAGACCAACAAAACTCCTTGTAACACCAAAGATGAACTGAAGGCAAGGATTATGGCAGCATTCCCCAACTTAAACGAGGAGACTGTCCAGAAGAGTTGAAGGAGATTCTGAAGTTGCCTGGAGGTCATTTGCGATTTTATTGAATAAATTTACTCTTAAGTATTTCAAGATATTTTTGTGTAATTTTAGTAAATATATCTGTTAAAATGAGATGTCAGTGTTATTTTCATTTTTGTGTAATTTCCACAACAATTTATCCATCACACCCTGTACATGAATAAATGTTTCCATATACATGGGTTTATTTTTTATAAACTCAAGAAAAAGAGCAAAACTTAAATTTCACTCATCTTAATCATGTAAAGAAATGACGAAATGATAAAATAATGTATACTTAACCAATTTCTTTCATATGAGAACATACCTGCAAGAAAAGAAAGAAAATTAAATGTAGAGAATATATAATTTTTCTATTTAGATTTTCAAAACATTCTTTAAAATTTAGACACAAATTATATTTTCATTTGTTTTCTGTCTTTATTACTTAATTGCTTTGCAAGCGAAAATGTTACTCTGCTAATGTCAGTTTCAATATTCAGTTCATTAACTAATTACTCTTCTGTTCTGAATGTGACATGTTGCATAAGTTATGATTCCAATTAAATTTTTAGATTTGTTAATCACAGATGAAGGTTATTATTTCTTTTGGTTTAGGACACCTATTTCTGCACACACACACACACACATGAATAGTTTCTTTTTGTGCCATTTTTCCAGCAAGAGCATTTCATATACTCATAGTTAAAATGAGACAAGACAGTAATGTTTTAAAATGCTACACTATCATATATAAGTTTCACTAAGTGATATATGCTGTGATAGATGTTTTAGTTTGTAAAATTTATAACAAAGATAAAATTTATTTATCTTTTAAATTCAAAACAAATTTGATGATTTTTTTTAATATTAAAGGTTTTATAAGTAACTATATTAAATAGTGAAATGTGAACTATACATACATAACAGTATTTTTTTATGGAGGCAGAAGTGGGATTAATCTCACATAAAGCAAGGTGGGACCTCCCCACTTTGACAAGGCTTGTTTTTCATTCTGTGGAGTGACATGTCATTAATCAAATATTTTGAAAAGTAGCCAATTGATAGGGATGAATTTTCTCACTAAATTTATTAAACCTATACAGCAAAATGACACTAGAACTAGAGAACCTACCAGGATTTATTATCAGTGTCACTGTATTGATGGTGAACTCTGAAGGAAAACTGCAACAATTACTAGACAAGATAACAAAGGAAAGTGAAAAGAAAGGACTAACTGAAAGAAGACAGAATATATGGTTGTCAGCAAGAGAGATAGCCAATGGTGTAAGCTTTGGAATATAGACAGAATCAAGTCGGTACAGAAATTTAACTATCTGGGTAATGTAGTAACAGATGACAGAAAATGTGACAAAGTGATCCGAAGGTGCATTAGAATAACAAAAGATGCCTTCTCAAAAACTGAGCAAAATATTAAAAAATAGGAAAATTTAATTAGAAACAAAGAAAAGAACACTGAAAATTTATGTAATATTTATCCTCCTATATAGCAGTGAATGTTGGATGATTTCTTTATAGATGAAGAAGAGACTCAAAATGACAGAGATGTGGCTATACATATGTATGCTAAGAATACCATGGACTAAACATGTAAGCAACAAAGAAGCTTTAAGGAAAATAGAAACTAAAAGGGCACTTATATTTACAATCAGAAAGAGATGGAATTTCTTGGATATATAATGAAGAAAGAGGGCTTGGAAAATTTAACATTTACAGTACATATTAAAAGATGAGCCTGTCTAATGAGTTTCTGGGAATGGATGGCAGAATGGAGACATGGAAGGATGATAAAGAGTCAAATGTTGTTTGGAGCTACAAGGAACAGTAGGTAGTGGAGAGTCATGATCATCTACATCATGAAAGGACAGGGTACATAAAAAAGTAGGTTTACCATATGTCCCAGTTTGGCTGAGACTGTACCCCACCCCCACACACACTCTTGCTAAATATATAAGTTATCAGTATTTGGGTGGAGGGTGTCAGCCCTGAACCATAAAAGATATTGGGTCATGAAATCATTTTATTATACAAGAATTGAAACATGTAAAAGAATGTAAATAGGGTAAATAGGAATCCAGACTTATAAAAAATGAAAGTCATTCCTAGTTAGAGCTTGGAAATTATGGTAAGTTAATTTATAAGAATGTATTACAGGTTAAACAACAAAAAATATCTTTCATGTAAGAAAAATTGCTTATTAAATGATTTGGTCTAAATGTAATTGCATTATTTTAATTATTTAAATGAACATTCTTTTATATAAGAAAAGTATATATTGAAATAAAAATCTACATTTTTTATTTGATACAAAGTAACAAAACCATTAAGAAAAATTTTTGCCAATTGCCAAAATTAATCTTCCTACAGCTTATAAATACTAAACTTGTACTGAATAGCATGCTTTATTTTAAAAAAATAGGTAGTTATTATGTTCAAGATAATTTAGGTTTTTGCAAAAATTCAAGATTTTTTTCCATTATGAAGAGAAAAAAAAACAAATTATTTAATATGGTTGGTTAATATTCAAATAAAAGAATGAAACCTCAATTAATACTTGTATATTATTTTATAAACTGAAAATTTGGAGGTACCTATTCTAAAGAGAACTACACAAATATTTCTTTATAGTCTATATAAGCTTCCAAATCCCCCAAAGGAAAGACATTCAACAGAGTGGTTTAGTCAAAAGAAGAAATTTGATACACCACAACTTAACTTTATGCGAATGTGAAGAAAAATAGGGTCACCCTGTCCCAGCCAAACAAACATCAGGCAAACAAACATCATCCCTACCAAAATTACTAACCCTACACAGAAGGAGTATTTTACTAAGAAGCTGAAGGTACTGAAAATTTCTCCACCTAACCAAGAAGACCTTCCCAACAAAATTTTGATGCTTAGTCATCTGGTCTAAGAAGTGGGTTAAGCCAAGAAATTTTCAGCATCCTCTAATAGAAAAAGGAAAGAAACAACAAAGACTTTAAAAAACAAAACAGGAATGACATTATTTTCTAGTTTTTTTTTGTTTTTAATCTGTAGCTACTTTCCAGAAAATTCCACACAAAAAAAAAAAAAAAATAAAAAAAAATAAGACAAACATTTGTCCACTTCCTGTTGAAATGTCCCAAAAGTTTTAAGATAAAAAAATCTTTACTTTTCACATATGTATCATGTTTCAGGATGTCTGAAAGTAATTTTCTTGAGCCAACAAGTAAGGTTTGTTGAAATAGTTACCCAATATTTCTTTCATAGACAATTAAGTTTTTGTTCAAATATTAAATGGATATTAAATTTTAAACTAAAGACTAAATAATCTCATAACTAATTTAAAATATTTTGCATCTTTAAGGCTACTCATATAATTCTGAAATATTACAAAGAATATTGCAAAAGGTGAAGCTATGGATTTCATATTCATTTAAATAACCATTAACATAATTCTTAAACCAAGTAACAAACAAAACACATTTTTATATATATTTTGTAAAATTGGATAAAATAGAGGTCAAAGAAGTTTTTAGTAAAAAATAAAAATAAATAAAAAAAATTCTTCACCATTTCTTTATTTTTCGAGATTTAATAAAACAAAAATTATTTTCTGTGGGTGTGAATATAGATAGAAGTTGAAGGTATGAACAAGTCTTTTTAGAGTCATTTTAGAGTTTTTTAACTTTAGCAGGTTATTTAAAACCAGAAAATATTTTTAGATTGTAAGAATTTTTTGAGATAATGATGATTTACTTATATGATTCCTACTAATTAACCCATAGCTGGAGGAAGATGTGCAGTCATACCTTTCTCAAGGGTATTTGCAAGGAAGTGAATACAACAAACCTGACTGGAATTGGGACTTGGTTCTCTGATTTCCAATTCTGAGCAGTTATCAATTATACCATCTGCATATTCAAGCTTACAGCACCTGGTATTCCCAAGCGGTCACCATCTAGGTATTGATCAGGCTCAATGTTGCTTAACTTCGGTGATTATATGAGAACCAATGTTTCAACATGATATAGCTGTTAGCTTTGTGATAGTTACAAACAATATCATTAAATAATTCTCAATTGTAACATAACTTTCTAAATTTTTTCAAAACAATTTTAAAAATGATTACCATTCTCTGTTGGGTAATCCATTTTTTTTCTTTTACACTTTTATAATTGTAAATTTTTAGCCAGTTATTCTGCAGTTTTACATGTTTCTTTTTTCAGTATGGTGTATATAATATGTTGACAAAGTTAATTATTCAAATTTGAGCTTTTATCTGATTAAGCCAATATATCCACCTTACCATTTTCCTGTAAGCTTCAATAAAATTAGGGTTAGAGTACCTCTGCCAAGTAACTAGCTCCTTAAGAGGTAATCTGTATTAGAGGTTTGCGGTACCTGGGTCATGTCATGAAATCTACTGGCTTCCTTTTGTTTTTGTTTTTTTAAAGAAATCATATCACTAATGATATTTTAGGTAATTCTTTTTCATTCTTGAGAATCTGACAGATGATTAGGGGATGGACCAAAGGTTTTATGCATTTTACACGAAAAAACAATAGTTCATGGTTAAGGGCTTTTAACCATATGTTGTGTTTTAGATTATAATGATGAACATGATCTTCTGAAGATATGTCATCTTTTTATTAACCTAATCTACTTTTTCTACATTTGTGATGTTTTGTGCTGGTGACTGTCATTATATAAAGAAAATTTATGTAGAATATATTAGTTGGCATTATTGATGATCATTAACTTGGTCATTTTCTGGCAATGCATCCAACATTTTATTTTAAAGAACTTTTAATTTTCTCTCTCAATAATACTCCATATATGAATAAAATTTTCTCTAAACAACTAATTACAATGATTACAATGATTTTTTTATGACTATTTTTCTTGTTAGTACGATCTTTTCAACAATCTTTAGAAACATGTCATTTTTTTTTCTTCAGCAAATATATTTCATCAAAAAAAAATTTTTTGCATGGGTTTAACCCTGTTTTCGAGTTAATCTACCATAATACATGACTGAACTGCAAAGCAATGGCTTTTTTTTTGAGTAATAATTTACCCAAAACTGTTAATCATTACAACAGTAATATAATAACTGAAAAAAAGAAAGTTTTTTTTTCAAGCTGGCCTGTTTCTTGGCTTTTAATTAGAATTTTGCCCATCAGATCCTCAAAAATGCATAAATTGGAGAAAAAAAATGTCTGAAAACATATTCAAGGGATTAATATTAGAAAAAAAATGTTAGCCACTAGTATTCTGAAGATGACTCTAAAAAGACTTGTTCATACCTTCAACTTCTATCTATATTCACACCCACAGAATAATTTTTGTCTTATTAAATCTCCAAAAATAAAGAAATTTTTTAATTTATTTATTTTTTTTTTTTTTAATTTTTACTAAAAACTTTTTGGGGCTCTATTTTATCCAGATTTTACAAAATATATATAAAAATGTGTTTTGTTTGTTCCTTGATTTAAGAATTATGTTAATGGGTATTTAAATGGATATGAAATCCATAGCTTCACCTTTTGCAATATTCTTTGTAAATCATAAAAAAAAAGCAAATCAATCAACAACCAACTACAAATACATATAATCAATAATGTATACTTTTGTATGTCTGTCTTTGCTTTTTGCCTGATTATCATTAAATATTGTATGTATCTTAAATAATTGATGAGCTTCATATATATCAAGAAATTACAGACTCAACTGTAGCATTTATGATAATTTTTCTTCATTGAAAAAATGTTGGCAAATAATAATTCTTCATTTTACTAAAAGATAAATTATTATCATCAGGATTTTAAATTAACTTGGATGCTGAGAATCTAAATTAGCTCTCCAAATTACTAATCAATAGAAAGTCATTATCCCCAAAGGGTTAAGGATCAAATGTTGCCTAGACAAACAATAATCTTACTTCTCAATATACATAAAAGCTGTCAACAATTTTACAACTTTGATTCCTATATATATATATTATATATATCCACCCTCATTTTAGACAACTTCCATTTCCTTTTAACAGCTGATGGATATATGTGCTGCCTAATTTTAACCAATAAATTATCGTCTCCAAAATTTTTCAAGATAAACAAATTTTGTCTGATCCAGGCAAAAATCCCTGAGGCAGCATTTTAACAAACTTACCAATTATACTTCAACAACTAAAAAAAAAAAAAATTGATAGTAAGCAAGCACTTAACATCAAACATTCACCAAATGTCAAATGATATAATAATGAAGTTTATTTCCTTAGTGGTCACTAATATGTTGCTGATACTTTACTTTCATATGCTAATACAATAATAAATTTGACTTGAAAAAGATGGATATTTTTGTTTAATTTATAAAGAAAGTAAAAATAAGATTGCAACATTAGGAAAATTTATCCAAATATTTTTTTAAATACCTAGGAGTTTTCAGAATTATGGCTTTTGTATCAGTTTAAATAGGTATTAATATGATCCTTAAATAAAGAAATCTCATCATGCAAGTAAATTAAAAATAAAAATCATTGATGGTCTTTCATGAGGCAAATACATTTGTATTAAGATGAAAATGAAATGGACTATTCTTCTTCTTCTATGTGCCATGTCCTTTTGAGACATAGGCAATCACAACTCTCCACAATTTTCTGTTCTTTTGTAACTCTTAATAGATTTTGTCTTTTTGCTATCTTTCCTAAACTCTGTTCTGGCAACTATTGACACAAGTTCATTAGGTAGGTTATGTGCTGCTTTCCTCTGTCCTTCTTGCTTTCAATCTGTCCTGTAAGTACCAAATTTTCTAAGTCCTTTTTCCTCATTATATGTCCTAGAAATTTCAACTATCTCTCCCTGATGTTAAGAATAAATGTCTTTTTGTTTTCACTTTCTCTAAAACTGTCATTGCTTACATGCTTGGTTCATGGTATTCTCAGTATCCATTCTGTAGAACCACATTTCTATTGCCTAATGTCTCCTCTTCATCTCTGTGAAGATTGTCCAG
This sequence comes from Acanthosepion lycidas, assembly GCA_963932145.1. NCBI lineage: Eukaryota > Metazoa > Mollusca > Cephalopoda > Sepiida > Sepiidae > Acanthosepion > Acanthosepion lycidas. The sequence goes on along the minus strand of OZ010588.1, from coordinate 22,574,258 downwards.
CATTTACTGCCATATAGGAGAACTCTTTCCTTTGTTTCTATTGAAATCTTTGTTTCTTAAAACTTTGCTTAGCTTTTAGAAGGCATCTTTCACTATCCTACTGTGCTTTCCGATTTCAGTATCACACTTTCTATCCTCTGTTAAAACACTCCCCAGATATCTAAATCGTTGTACTTGTTTGATTTTGATATCTCCAATTTCTAATTTGTATGTTGGACTTTCTCTTTTCTTGCAATTAATATTTAGTCTTTTCTTCTTGCTTTTCTTTACTATCTTCTGTAAGAGTTATGTTAAATCTAATTAAGTTTTTACTAAGTATAATCAGTAACTGATAACAGTAAAGGGTTTATTTTTGTGGTATGTATTATCTGTGGATTTTGAAAACATGAAAAATAAACCATCAGAGTAGCAAGGCTTATTCAGTTCCTTACAGGTAACTTAATTGATATTTCTTTACATATTGTGCATTTAAGAGCTAAATATAAAGGGGATTAAAACATTATTAAAGAATAATCAATAAATTGATATAATTATGAAGTTATAGATTACCCTTTTTTAAGATAAAAATATTTCTGATAAATCATTTCTGATAAAGTTTCATGTTATTTTCTATAATCAGTTTTACAAGCAAAGTTCAGCCAAAGAATTTAAGTTTAAATTCTGTAATAGTATTAAAAAGTTTTAGTCATATCAAGAGTGTTCCTTTCTGTAACATCTAGATGATTACAAAGAATGACTTTAAAATCTAAATTCAAATGCAAAATGACCCTCTCTGTGTGCATAAATATATACCTTCCTAAATGAAGATGAATGCTGTGTAGGTCAGTAGGTTAGTCCCTTACTCTTGCAAACTGATATACTTCAAGATTGACAACAACAGTATTGATCTGTTGGACCAAACCAAACACTATAAGGATACATGCCACACAGACTAGGCAATCATTTTATGCACACACTGTGCAAAATAAATGATAAATCCTAATGATGATGATCACATTTTCTGCTCAGTATACAGAACAAAAACTCTATATGCTCTTAATATTTCCATATATACATAACAGAAATAGCTATGAATATCAGTTCCCTTCCTTTTCACTAGACAAGGATTAAAAACCAGAAGACTGTGGTAGTTAGATCTAACATAGCAATGGTTGACAGCAGTTGCGAACAGATCAATATTGAAAAGTACAGTACAAGCCATTACTGCCACCAACGCAGCATCCTTATGCAAGTGGCCAATGCTGCAGATGAAGCAAAAGAGGAAGAAAAGGAGAAAGAGGAGATGGATTTGGTCTCCTGGGTAACCACAGCTGACAGTCTGGCTGGATCACTCCAGTGGACATCAAAAGCTACAAAATGCTTACCACAGAAGAGGGTAAACCCTAATAATCCCAGAACTATATCATTATTGCAGTTGTAGTTAACAGTATTCTATTGTTGGCCTCATTTATATATACATCAGTCGTCTTTTTTTTTCATTTTTTTCTAATTTATACAGAACATGTCAGTCTAAAATCTTATATATATATATATATATATATATATATATATATATATATATATATATATAGAAATTATTTTTTGGAAGCCCTTAGGAAAATATAAACAATGAATGGCATCAATCTTAACATTAAAAGGTCATCTTTTATTGGCCCACCTTGTTTGGTCTACTGCCACTCATAACTCAAGCACTTTAGGTAGAGCTTAATGGCAGGGCATTGAATTGAGGTAGTGAGCTTACAGTAACAGAATTAGGTGGATGAGATGATTGATCACATAATTTCTATGAAAAAAATGTAACTTCAAACAAGAACCAAAAAATCTTTTATTCCAATAGCTTAATTTTTTTTTAAATGTGTATTATTCAAGTGATATTCATAATTGCAACTTATAATTCAAAGAAAAGGTTAAGAGAAGACGAGCGCTTGTTTGTAAGTGATGACTCATTATTTGAAGAGGTAATTGCATGCTTCAAACAAAGAAATTTGCCTTGTAATAACTTTTATATTTTTTTTTTTTTTTTACAAAAAATTCATAACTACACATAGGCTTCCTGAAAACTGAAAATATAATTATATGAATGTCGAGATGGTTATCTTAAACACTTAAGAGTTGTAGAAAGGAAGAGAAGTTTATGATGGTTTTTCACATATTGGCTCTAAATAAGGCAACACCAACTTGGAATGATTGACTTAATAACAGACTCTAGTGAAAAAAAAAAAAAATGGATATTCTTATAAGTTTTCCTAATAATTATCTCTATGGCACATGCAAAGTAATTTAAAATACACATTGAAAAAAGTATTGATAAATAATAAGCATTAATAAATATGATTCTTATTAAGATGTATAAATCTATTAATTATATTTATCATTTATCTATTTGTTATGAAGTGAGTTTTCCTTCATATTTTATCAGTCCAGCAGTAGTTGTTTATCTTGCATACTGAGAGCTGCTCTAACCTTACTGCTTGGGCATTTATATAGTCTATGCTTTAGCTATGCTAATTAAGTAGTAATTTACATATCACTAAACTATTATTTATTATCAATTTATTTTATTTCTATTCATTTTTAGAAATTTATTTTTTATTTATTTATTAATTATATTTCATTTATCTGAACAAAGTACAATCAGACAACACAAGAACTATAATAACATTAGATGGCTCCTATCTAATAATAGTAAAATATTCTATAAATTCAATTGCAAAAATAAGACTAAAGATTATTGAGGCTGTTTACATTCAATAAAAGCAAGTATCTATTAATAAAAATAACAATAGTCTAAAACCTGTATTCTAGAATAAATACTAAGAAAAAAATACACATCATTACATATTGCTGACATGACTTTCTATATTCTAATGTATTGAATTTTTGACACTTAAGACAATGCACTGCTAAAAATACATTTGGTTTTCTTTCCTTCTCTACTTTTTCACACCTCTGAAGATGACTCAGTAGAGTCAAAAGCTTGAATCCAACATAAATTTCAGATATTTTTTACATCTACAACAGCCACATTTGTAAAAAGTTATTCACATTTTAGAAAAAAAATGATGAATAAATTTAAGACATAAAATGTCTATTCTTTTTAATAAGACTTGCTTGCAAGAACAATTGCTGGCAAAATATATTAAATCTATTAGTATGCACTGCTTGCCCCCCTCCAGTTTGCATTTTATTTGCTGTGCTTTCCTTAACAAACAATATTAGAAAGCAGCAGACAAGTTATAATAGGTGCAAGCTGCTATCTTTTTAAAATGACAAATGATAAATGTTCTACAGAAGAGGTTTTGTTTTGTTTAACAAGATTTATTAGGTTGGTGCAAAAATAATGACGTAATAATGTCGTTTTTTGATGTATCTTTTAACGTCAAAAAACGACATTATTACATCATTATTTTTGCACCAACCTAATATATTGTAGGAAGTGGGGCAAATATAGATACATTTCATGGTTAACATGGCTAGACTGGTTGACCATTACTATAGTAAGTTCAATTCTCATGAGGTGCCCTACACAAAATTCGAGATTAAATAAACTAATAAGAGTTTATAGGTTGTAAAAGCAATCAACTAAACTGTCGGGTAATGGTTAATGAGGCTAGTCAGGTTGACCATTATTACTGAGTAGTGAGTTCAACTCTCATTGGTTGTCCTAAGCAAAATACAAAATTATTTAATAACCTAACAAAAGCTGATGTCATCAAATCAACCAACTAACATAATATGAATGTGAGTTTTTTGATTTATTTTTTTTAATTTGAGCACCACATACCTAACATATTAAAAACTTGCCATATTTAATAACTAGCTTACAAACAATCACTAATTAGAGAATGGATACATCTTAGTTTTCTGATAAATACAAGCATTAATGTTTGGGATATGTTTAATTAATAGGTGGATGGGAAAACAAATACATAAATTAAAAAATAATAATAATAATAAATCATTAATATTTGAATATATTAATATCTTATCGCATCTTTTTAAAAATTATCTTTTGACTTTGAATTCTGTTCAACAGCCTATTCACTCTCTTTTCTACTAGTTAAAAAAAATCAAATTCAAATATTCTTAAACAAGAAAATAAAATCACTCTGAAAACTGAAGTATGGCTTTTATACCAGTTTAATATCTGAGAGATTGTGTATCCCCATAAATGACTGATATGTATACTAAAGATGATGCCTGCTGTAGTGTACCAAGTTCCATACTGAGTAACTCACTATTGTGGCCTTGTACCAATCTAAGATGAATTCAATATTTACGTAAAATCAATCATCTATAAAATATGCTAAATGATTTTATTTTTTCAATGGTCTAATCAAATTCTAAGGGTTTTACTGTATTCTTTAAAAATTCTAATAAATCCGCAATGATTTTTGTAAATCGTTTATACATTTATGAAAGCATTAACATACATGTACTCTTTTTCTGATAAAAGGTTTAATTATATATGACTCAATCATGGTCAAGAAGAATAGTCAAAATGTTTAAAAATTATCAATCTAGATGAATTAATTAGCAGATATCTATGTAATGTATCCTATTTATAGATAACCAGGAAAATAAAACGACTTGAAAGTAAGAAAGAGAAAATGTTAATGCAACATAATTATTATGCTTAAAGGAGACTAGAAGTAAACAATCAAGACATTGATAAAGAAGAAGTCTCCTCAGCAGGAGAAAAGGAATAATGAAATATAATAACAATGATGATTAAATTAGGTGCCAGAAGCAGTAGGTGATTTTATGAGTTATCCAATTGGCTCACTAAAGAGACATAGAGAGTGGTATAACAGAGAAAGTAACATTGTTGTAAACTGCAAAAGTGTGAGGAAGGTTCTAGAAATCTGAAGCAATGGAATTTAAGTTGTTTTCAAAAACAAGAATTAGTAGTAGACCGCAAAAGTCAAATATAATAACGATACTTTTATTTAATATTGGTCAACTGCTGAAAGAAAATGATAACTATGCAAGGTAACTAATTTCACTTATCTACTGAAATATACAAAGGCATATGAGGCACAATGAAGTAATGGATAGTGACTTGGAATTAAGGAATTGTAGAGCAGAGTTTGAATTCTAGTCAAGTCCATTAAATTCACTTACATGCTAATATCCTTGGAGAAAGATATGACTCCAGCTTTTCTCCCCCCAGCTATGGATGAATAGTAGAACAGACTGGGTCCTATAGCCTTGGGAGGCAACCAGTTTAGGAGAAGTGAAATCTCTGAAAACAAAAATCAGCCTGGAGAGGGTTGGACTCCATCAGACTACTCTGCCCAAGAAACACCATTGCAGTACATGCAGTATATGTGGTGCTCCTATGAGCCTTATAGGTTATGGGACTCATGATCATGATGATGCAGTTAAAAGGAAAAAAAAGAAAAAGTAAAAAAAAAAAGAATGTTGCATTATCTTATAGTCAGTTATTACTTAGCAACAAGCAAAGAAAATTAAAGGCTTTCTTACAAAAAATTTTTTTATATCACAATTCTATTAAAAGGCAATCATTTTTTCATAATTTAACTATTAATTTTTTAAAAGGAAGACATGGGTTATTTTTTACAGTATGATCAATACCTATTCATTATATAAAAGGAATATTTCAGTTTGTTTATAAAGGAAAATAAACTTACACACCATATTGATAATATTGATTACTATTCGAACACCTAATCAAAGCCGAGTCTATCTGTAATGAACTGATAACCATTTGTAAGTAAAAAATATTAAAGAAAAAAATTAACAGATTTCTTTCTAAATAACTCATCTCAACCCAAAAGGAAAAAGCTGATAAGAGAAAATGTCTTTAAAAATTAGTTAACTATAAAATTGATTTTATGGTCATCTTTTGTTGTTGCTTACATTTTTTATTTTAGTAATAATTTTAAATAAGATTTTGTATATGTATTTTTATTTGGAACATGGGTTTTTCATATAAACAGGTTTTTTCCTCATAAAACACTAGGAAAAAGCCTGTTTATATGAAAAACCTATTTTCCAACTAAAAATACATATATAAAATCTCATGCATTAAATATAAATTGCAAAGCACTATCGTTTTCTAATGTAATGAATAGTCCAGAAACAAAATGTTATATTGCTCTCAAAAATCTATCAGTAGTCAAGTGAAAAAGCACCAAAAAGTGAATATAAGAGAAATGGTGTCAATAATTGATCTGAAATAGGAAGTGCTCTTTCCAGATGTGAAAAAGATAACAGATTTTATAACCAATGAAATGGCAGAATAAAAAAGAAAAATTCACATGATGATGGAAAGTGTGCCAACATCTCATGATCTGTTTAAAACATATAAAAATGTGAGATAATATTCAAAGGCAATTTCAGCTGATCAGGGTACTGGACATTATAAACAGTTATTTCTCTTGAGGGTAGGGTTACAGATGCAGATGTAAATCCATTCAGTTATGCACTGAGCAGCCAATTCAGTAATCACTGATGATGTCAGTGTGACATGAGTTCACTGAATAGATCAAGTGGAAGTAATAGTTTGCTAGCATAAACCTTGGTGGATTAAATGACTGGTTGTTTTTCTCTTCAGGGTACGGATCTCAGTGAACACATCACCTAATGTCAAGTTTCACAAATGAGCACAAATATTTGCTCTGTCACTAAATTAAATTTCTATGATAATCAGCATTATTATAATTTACCATTTTAATGATAGCTATCATTTATCAATACTAGTAAAGATTTTAAGATAAGCTTTGAAGAAATTAATTTATTCCAATTTTTTAAAGATCATGAAAAACAAATCTTACAGATAAGCAAGAACACTATTAAAAAGATTCCCCTGAAATCTACAATTTAAATTACAAATCAATTCAGAGTCTGTCTATATTTCTGAGATGAGGTATTATGTACATTATTTACATTATTGTGCTCATCTTTTTCGCCATATCTATCACAATGTTTCGGCCGTTGTACGCTCCGGCCTTCTTCAGGTGGTTGGAATGTCAAACCAAACCCTTTATTTTGCTCACTGGGGTAGACTGTTCTAGTTCCATGTGCCATGTTTGATGGATGTCAGTTATCAGTTATCTCCTGTTAATTTCCCTCTGAAAGTTCCAGTGACAGGATCGAAAGAGTTTGAGTTCAATACCCGGTTAAGGCAGTGGAGAACAGTGGAGAATAATATATTAACCAAATAATGCAAGTAAAAATTTCAGGTAATTTACATGATAAATATAACATACAAATTTCAGTTTATAGTATATCTTTATTAGAAACATTTACAATAACTTATTTGGTGAATTGAGATTTTATTATGTAATTTAAAGATTGCTCATCACAATTATAATATATATATATATATATATATATATAAAACAGTATAGTTATTGATAATATTTTTTAATTTAAATATATAAAGATTGCCATAATAATCAAAAGAAATATGTGATCTTGAATGAGAAATAAGACATTGTAAAGTTATTGAATGATTGGAACACAACATTGGAAATTGTGAAAAATGTTGAGCTGAGATTATAGAACATTAAAAAAGAAACTGAAAACAATGGCAAGATAGAAAGAAGAAAAGAAACTTTATTTGTAAAATGTCCCAAAAAGAGATATGAGGAAAATTAGAAGGGTAATAAGCAAGAAAATTGGACTAGGAAAAGAATATATGAAAAAGCTGATATTTTGAATGCAAACAGAAAATAGATGAAGAATATTAAGAATATTGGCTTAAAATGTAAAAGCGCCCAATCTACCATCTTGAAGTAATAATCACAAAGAGAAATCTATAAACTGATTTCTCAAAAGCAATTTTTAGTGATGAATATAGAGCTATATTGGATGGACCTGATGGCAGGGCTAGAGATTGGATCCAAAAATAGTTATCAATGTCAAGTTTTAACATACAATATTTTCATGATAAAATTGGTATTAACTGACTGCTATGGTTTCAGGATATCTTTATATGAGCAGTATATTATGTGAATTTCAGCTTATAAATAACTTGTTTGGGGAATGTCAAGTTTTATTATGTAAGCAAACATAATTTCTTTTATTTATAAACAAATTTGAGATCGAAACTGATATTAGATTAATACATTTCATACACCTGAATAAATTATTATTTTATATGATATGAGCTCCTTGACATTCTGACATTCATCAGTCTTTCAATCACTGATTTTGTTGATTTTTTTAATGTTTTGATTTTACTCACAACAGTTTTGTTTCCCAGAAATATTTTTTGCTTCTTTTTACTCTTATCTACAACTCTCTTAGTCTTTTATGATGGACTATAATTTTTCCATTGGATTAATATCTAGTGAGGTTGAGGTCCATTCCATTAATTTGGTATTATTTTCTGGTAAGGTGGGAAATAACTAGTTTTGTACAGTGTTAAGGTGTGTATTCTTGTGTGAATATATTCTTTGGCTTAAAGATTCTTAGTTGTGACCTATAACATGTTTTGTTCAAGGACATACTATAATTTATTGCATTTCAAATTTTAAGGGACTTATAATTTTACTGCATACAATACTAGACCAAAACATTACACATTATTACATTATTACTCACTCTTGTATTCTAAGCCATGTTGGCAGATTATTTCTCAAAAGACTCAACCTCTATCCCAGTGATTAAGGCCAACCAATATAGATTTACATTCATCCCTAAAAATTTCTGTTGAAAAATTAGTTTTCATGTACTTCAAATCTAAATATTTAACTTATGTTTACCAAAAAGTGAAAGTTTGGTTGCTTTTGCAATCTTTAACCAATATTGGCCAATTCACTTTCTTGCTTATTACCCTTTTAATTTTTCTCAAATCTCTTTTTGTGACATTGTTAAAGTCAGTTTTTCTTTTCTTATTTTACCATTATTTTCAATTTCTTTTTTGACTGTACTATAATTTCTGTTCAACTTATTTACAATTTTCAAAATTATCTTTTTTATATATCTGAAATTAAAAAATATTATCAATAACTATACTACATATTTATGTACTATTATGAGGAGCAGTACTTAAGTTGCATAATAAATTCTCAAGTCAGCAAATAAGTTATTGTAAATGTTTCTAATAAAAACAGATACTATAAACTGAAATTCGTATGGTGTATTTATCAAGTATATCATGAAAATTTTACTAATATTGTTTGATTAATACTAATTTTATTGTGAAAACATTAACTTGCATAATAAAATCTGACAGTGTATAATATAGTTATGTCTAATGATAATAAATGGATGCATAGTGGTGCATTGGATAGCAGGTCAGAATGAGAAATTGGAGAGCCGAGTTTGTTATATTCACTTATGTGTAAATACCCTTGGGAAAGGTATGACTCCATCTCTGCTACCAGTCCCCAGCTATGGGTAAATGGCAGGACAGACTGTGCTCTATAACCTTGGTTGGAAACCAGTCTAAGAGAAGGAAAATTCTGATCTGAATTCAGACTAGCCTTTGAGAAGGATGGATTTTGTCAGGTTATCTTGCCTAAGACACACCACAGCTTCTGCAGTACATGTGGTGCCCCAATGACTCTAATGGGTTATGGGACTCATGATTGTGATGGGAAATGATAGTAAAAAACAAACACTGAATGACCTCGATTAATAATTTTTTTGACTAGTATTAGGTTGTCCCAAAAGTTTGTAAACACTTGCGAAAAATTGAATTTTTATGCAACACAATCCAGCAAAATCGAGACAAGTGATGGGTTCAGAAAGGGCAAGAGACACCGTCGGTTCCAAAACAAGATCGATTCGGCAAGAAAGTCATGTTGTGCGTTTGGTGGAACTTTGAAGGAATCGTGCATTTTGAGTTGGTTCCAAATGGTTGTGCCATCAGTGCTGAACTTTACTGTCAGCAACTGGAGCGGGTCTACAAAAAGTTGAAGAAAAGTACCCGGCTCTGATCAACCGAAAGCGCACTTTGATGCAGCAGGACAATGCCAAGCCACACACCACCAGGAAGACCAAAGACAAGTTTGAAGAGCTGGACGGCGTTGAGGTTCTGCCACATCCAATCTACGGTTCTGACTGTGCTCCATCAGATTATGGCCTTTTCCGCTCAATGCAACACTTTTTGAAGGGCCATCGATTCGACTCGTTTGATGAAGTCGAGGAAGCGTATCAAGAATTCTTTGATTCGAAGCCAGCTGAATGGTACTTTCACCAGATCCGAAATCTTGCAGATCGATTGCAGAAAGTCTTGGAAAATGATGGTCTTTATTTTGAGGAATAATTTTTGTTGTTTTTATTATTACTTGGCAAGTAAAATTTCAATTTTTTGCACGTGTTTATGAACTTTTAGGAGAACCTAATATTTCTTTCGACTTAATTTCAGAAAAATATTACAATTAATACTACTGAACAATCTCATCTGGTTTTTTAATCGATCTATCAGAAGAGATTATGTCAAAATGTTCAAAAGGCAAAGTGAGTGTATTATAGCCAATTGCAGCTAATTTATTTGAATGTCTAATTATGACTTTAGATGAATAAATTACCATTTATTTTTAGTTTTCACTTTAATATGTACAGGAATTTGATTTAATAAAGGAATAGCAACTGTGAAGTATAGAACAACTATAAATGACATCAAGACCATTGTTAACTGGGGCAAAAGATGGCTTGTCTATTTCAGCGCTTCCAAAACTAAACTTCTCTCCATTAATCATCTCAGAGACACCTCTCTGTTTTCGATGCTATCCTCCAGGAAAGTAACTCATTGTGCTTTCTCAGGCTAACGTTCTCAGCTGACATGAAGTAAAAAGACTACATTGAATCCATTGCTAGATCAGCTGCCAAGAAAGTTGGTTTACTGTGCTGGGCAAGACAAGTTTTCTCTCCAGAATCTATCTTGCATATCTATAAGTCTACCATTCGTCCATGCTTAGGATATAGCTGCCATATATGGTCTGGTGCCCTTGCTGTTTACCTGGAGCTCCTTGATAAGATCCAAAGAAGAATCAGTAATATTATTGGTCTGATCTCGCAGCTTGACTCCAGTCCCTTGCCCACCATCGTAAAGTTGTCTCTGTGCCTTTTTTATAAATACTTTCATAGTAATTGTTTGGAGGAGCTTTTCGCTATGGTACCTAGACTATATGAATTTAAGTACAATACTAGACTAGCAGCAAGATCTCATCAATTTACAGTTAAGCTAGCTAGATGTAGCTGTAACTTCTATACTGACAGTTTTTTTTTCACACCACTTGTCTGTGGAACTTCTTTCCAGCCCCATGTTTCCAGCCAAATTTAATCTGCAAGTTTAAATGCAATGTCAATTGCTATCTACTGTCCTCCTGATTGCTCTTTTTTCTTTTTGCTCATTACTAATGATTCTGTTCCTAACTCCTCCACTTCCTGTAATGTTTGTTAGTGACTGTACTGTCTTGCTTGGGGTGATACCGATTTAAAAAAAAAAAGAAAATCTAAGTATTAAATAATTAAAACAAATCCAATTAAACTTGGAACTGTCATCTCAACAGCAATTATGATGTTATAGTACTGTGTAATGTAAAAAAAAAAAAATGTGTGTAGATGCTAGAATGACAATTCTACATTTTAGATTTTCTTAGTTTAGCAATAGTCTGAGAGTGCTTTCATCATCAATTCATAAAATTTCTACCATCAGTATTTATCATTATTGGTAATGGTAATATTAGCAGTTTCCTTATACGGAAAATGTCAGCATTTATTGACCAAGCAGCCAGTACAGTTTGGTTGAAATTTATAAAATTTTTCTGTTAAAACAATTTTAATTATCAATGCTAATTTATATGATAATTTGATTTTCTTTCAAGAAACAAAATCTTAAATTGAACTTTATCATTTTCATTTGCCAATATTTTGTACAGTTACTATTAACTTTTAGTGACTTAGTATAATAAATCTTTATTTTGTTACTGTATACATTTACATTGAATTTATGGAAAAAAACAAAGACGGGCTGAAAAGAATAATATATTTAAGCAACAATTTTTCATAGCATTTGTATATTTTGCATATATGTATATATATTCATTTGACTGTATACAGCAATAAAATTATTGACAAATTATTCCTTTTGCAATTTATCTTGCGCTATACAAGCAGTACATTCATTAAGTAGGAGGAAAAGACAATTTTAGAGATCAATAAAATTAAAAACATTGATAAAAATTTAAACAAACAAAAGGAAAAATTATAATAGTATATCTAACTTATTTATCCAAGGATTTCATAATATTAAATATTCTTGAATTAAATAGTCTCTTGTATAACATTATTCAATTTCTGGGTAATAATAATATTGGAAACTTTTGCACTACTATTGTTACAATTGTTATCTTCTGGTTTTAAATAACACAATTCAATATTTTTGTTTTTTAACATCAGGATGTATATCAACTTACATGATTTTCATTATATTTTGGGGGCCCAATCTAAAAGCTATATTTTCTGATACCAAATAGTCTATACACACTACTATATAAATTATTAGATTGAATCATGAATAATTTCTATTTTCCTTTATCAACTTTATCCTTCAAAAAATAAAGTACGATTCCATTTTATACAATTATATATTCACCATTATTTGTAATGACTTGTTGCTGCTTATCAGACAGCTCTTTGATACCTTTTGAGTAAAATTATGCAGGTTTTGATGTGAAAAACGTTTCTGAAGAACTCTTGAATCTGGTCTTCATTAGAGAGAGTTTTCCCCATCAAAGCATTTTGTAGTGATCAGAAAATGGTAATAATTGGTTGATGCAAGGTCAGGCAAATATGGCAGATGAGGTAGAACAAACTAACAGGGTTCCAAAATGTTTTCCAATTTCATATTCTTAATGTATGAAGCCTTGTGTTGTCAAGGATGAGAACAACATTTCTCTTTTAATTGACACTGTGTATGCTGCCAGGCAAAAACTAAAGCTATGTTAGTGTACTTTTTAACTACAACATATGATTAGTAGTAAGGATAATGCCTTCATCATTCCAATTGGTCCCCCCAAAACAGAAACTACTTAAGGCCCAACCTAATAGGTGGCTATTGTTTTAAATTTAACTGAGAAAGACATTGGAATCTTTCACTTTATGAATGGACAAACTGACCAACTTTTATCCAGAGATAAAACAGAACTTCTAGAATTCATTTTTTGATTAGTAAATTACTATTTTCTTTTTAAAAATTGTATAATCAACATGCTATCATAACCAATACTATTTCTATAACAATATCTGCACTTATGATGCTCCCCTAAAAATAATTGTATTATCTTTAGAGTTAGGGTTTGTATACCTTATATAGTAAAACCCATGTTTTCACTTACTATTTGTTCTTTGTTGGATAGGGACATATGCTGAACAGTCTGTTCCTAACAGGAGAAATTGTATATCATTCCTTACATTCTGATTTTTCTTTCAAATCTGGTATCTATTTGTCAGAGCAGTGGTAGGCTTTATTCTTTTATATATCATGTTTTTCAGGATGTGGACAATCATGACTCTAAAACTGGCTTTCGTTATGCTAAGTAAATTTTTCCCTTTTACCATCCTTCTTTGTCCTTGTTCCATCATTCATTTACTCCAACTCGCTGTTTGCTCCTGCTTCTCTTGCCTTCAGTGTCAAATTCTCAAAGTGTTCTTTTTCTCATTATGTATCCTAGAAATTTCATCAGACTCTTTCTGTTTGCAAATATAATTTATTTTATTGTTTCTATTCTCCTTAAAACTTCCTTGTTATCCACATTCTATCCATGCTATTCTCAGCATTCATCAGTAGAGCTATATTTCCATTGCTTTAAATCTCTTCATCTGCAAGAAGATTGTTCAACATTCACTACTATATAGGATAGTATAGCAATAATATAGCAATTCAACACCCTTTTCATTATTTCTAATGACATTTTCTTCTCTCTTAATAATTTGCTTAATTTCTGATAGGCATATATGACTAATTCTATGTGACTTTGAATTTCAGTGCCACACTTTCCATTTTCTATTAATATGCTACCCAGAGAGTTAAATTTCTGTACATGCTTGGTGTCCCCAATGCATAGCTCACACCTTGGATTGTGTAGGTTTTATATACAAGTAGAACAGAAAGAAAAAAAAAAGTAAACATGATTCCTGTTAAGAAATAACCAATCTAGTCTGAGACATAACTTGTTAAAATATAATTTTTATCCATTTTTCCCCATCTTGGTGATCTGTTATTTTGGTACAAATTGAGGATGTATATGGTTAGTTCTTAATTAAAAGGTAGATATTTTATTTACATTTCAATATCTTTAGAGAAATCTTTAACAATCCAATCTGCTCCATCCAATCACATTGACAATGTAATGATAGTACCATCTGAATATGCAACCTAGTCAAACAGATAGCAGAAATGACTGCTTGAAGTACAAAGATTGTTTATAAAAAGGTTTGAAACAAAGGAAAACAGCTAAATTGTGTCAATTGTGAATGATGAGGTTAACAACCATCATATTTTTATTCATAGTAATATTTTTTGATTCATATTGTAAATGAAAATTCTCTAGCTTTCTTTGCTGAATTTTCTTTGTATCATTGTTCACCCATCTGCTCTTCACAGTTCTTGCAAGATACCAAATATTTTTTTCTTTTGACACTTTCATTTTAACATCTTCAAGCTGATGTGGGAAATACTGCTAAAATCTTAACCAGAAAACCCTGTTTGTTTTATAGCCATTTTGGCCATATTTAATTCTTTTCTTTTTGTTCTGGTTATCTTAATTCTCTTGCCAATGCTGTAAGTTGATTAGATTTTCTGTTGGCACCTCATAGCCTGTGAGTATAGGGCATTTACTCTCAACGCCAAATAATTTTTATGTTACTGTTACTGCACCATGCATTTGAAGTGTGTGGATGGAAGTGAGAAAAATCATGCCGCATAGAAGATTTGTTCTTGCTGTAGATCTTAACAACCTTAGAACACCATTAAATCTTTCCTTACTAAGTTTACAAATTTCACCTTTTCACTTAAAGGAAGAATTTAAATCTTCTTTTTGGAAAATCCAAATTGTCAGCATTACTAATCTTGATTATCATTATGTGAAATGTATGAATCATTCATTTATGGGGTGTTAAATTTGTGCATTTTAACTTAGTGTAATGGTTAGCAAGCTTGTCTTGCTGGATCAATTACAACTGAGTAATGAGTTTGATCCTCACTAGGTGCTCCACACTTACAGCTTTGTACTTCATCTAAGATATGCTTAGTAAATAAGGATGTGTGGATAGTATAATAGATGGTGGCTTGGAATGATAAATCAGAGATCTGAGTTCAAATTCTAGTCATGTTCACTAAATTCACTTATGTGAAATATCCTTGGGAAAGGTTTTGAATCCATATCCTCCCTCCAGCCATAGGTTAAATAGTGAGACTTGTAGTTGTAAAAATATTATTCTCATAATAATTGTTAATGCAATATTCACTGGTTAAAAAAAAAAAAAAAAAAAAAAAAAAGAATTATTCCAACAATCCAAAATATGTTTCAGCTTTAAATAACCCACAAAGGGTTGATAATTCATAAAAAACAAATGAATCAATGAATGTGTAACTGAATCACATATAAGGAAAGTGGGGGATATTGCTGTAATTAAACTACAGTTAAAGCTTCAGAGATATCATTTTGTTAAAATTACTCAGTGAATGCTGCTTCAATAATCCCTGAACAGGAAATAAAAATAATTGTCATTAACACCCAAATCTTTACACTTTTACTGACAACAAATATATAGCATATTTCAATGGATTTTATTCAGTAAGATAGTTGCAATGTTCATTATTTTCTGTCAAATGCAAACCAAGCCAATATGGGAATGAAAATGTCTTTTATGCAGAAAAGAGAATGGATTACTTAGTGCTGTCAATCTTTTCTAGCACCTCCTCTATTGCATTTCCCCAATTTGAGCAGATAACTTCAGTAATCATTCTAGGTGAAGATGCTGCTGCCATGTTACTCTTTCATCCACCTGGTGTTCACAGTTTTTGACATTGATTGAATAGCATTTCTTTCCTATGCTACAAAGCAGAGTAGACAAGCAACTTTCTTTTCCCAATGGTTATTTCCATGTAAAAGATGATCTTAGGAAGGTAAATTTCTTCCATGTGTCTGATGTATTCTTGCCATTAAAGTTTGCACAACTCAAGAGAACCAGAACTGAAGGATGATCTTAACAAAATATTCTGATTCAATACTTTATTCTTTTATCTTATAAAGAAACAAAAAATCTATTGAGATTGAGAGGAGCACTATGTTTTATTCATATATAGCAGTATGGATTAGACATAGCTTTTGTCTACTTTGGATTTTATTTTAGTAATCAATATTTCTTCATATTATTTTATGAAAAACTTTTCTAAAGCAATAGGTAGTATATGCATAAGGATTTAACTATAAGAATCAACTGTGTTATATTATAGATTTCTGCTGATGAGAACCAAAATTTATTTTGGTCTTGAAAAATTAATACAAGCTATGTCATGACATTAAAAGGTTATAAAGAAAGAATAAGCATATTGAATTTTTTTTTAATCATCTAGCCCCAAGCAAGACAATAAAACCACTAAGGTGCAAGGGGCTACTGAATGTGAGAGAATATGAAAAAAAGAAAACATTATTGAGAGAGAACAATTAAAGAACAGAAATTAAGAAGACAGAAGATAACAATTGACATTGCATTTAAATTTTTGAAGATCAAACTTGACTGAAAAGCAAGAAGTTGGAAGAGAGTTCTACAAGCAAGAAGTGTGATAGAAGAAACCGTCAACATAGAACTTATGGTTAAATCTAGTCATTTCAACTGTAAAATGAAGAAACTTTGCCGCTAATCTAGTACTATTAATATAGCAGTACAATCTAGTAGAATTAAGCTTGTCCCAAATCCTAACATGCAAGATATTAAAAAAAAAAAAAAAAAAAAATTATGTATCATAACATATAAGGTCTGCTACAGCTTCCCCATAACTGCTACTTTCTGGAACCAACCCCTAAGAGGACGCTTTTGTGACCATTACAATATTAACCTGTTCAAGTCCAGGGTTAACTATAATCTTTCCTATATATCCTCATAAGTTGTGCCTCTTACCACTCACACACAAAAAAGTCTCCTTTAGTAACACTACCTTGTGTGGTACTTGGGCCTTGTGTAGGGTGAATGTTAGTTAAAAAAATTATTATGAAACATTCAACTAACTTAGTACAATATCATATTTAATTTACAGTAATGAAATAATATTCTAATAAACTAAATGTTGGTGACAGATATAATGTTTTATTTTGATAAGTAATATTTTAATTTTATATATCTTATTTTATTAAAAATATTACTTATTTTAATTCAAAATATTACTTATTTTCTCTATGACTTTTTCCTGTCCACAAGCTGACTTTTCACTCTGACCTTTTTTCTACACTAACAAAGTATATCAGTATATAACTTTTCTTCCTTAATTTTTCTCCTATGACTTTTACCACACAATCTTTTTTAATAGCTTGTGCACTTTACCTTACCTTTAGTATTATTAAGGTTTCATTTTACTAACAAACATTTATTTGTACATCACAGTATTTAGTATAAAAAGAGAACAGGATTGGTTGCATCCTCAACTGAATGAATCACTTTACTAAAATGCTTGAGTGATATTTTGTGAAAATATGGCACATACTTTCCTCACGAAAATACTCCTATCATTTATCATCAAATCTTTAGTTTATAAAAACTTTTCAAGAAAAGGATAATTGCTATTATTACTATTTTAATCACAATTTAAAATTTACTCAGTTTTTGAAACTTTTGATAGTCCTAAAAACAAAATACATAAAAGGCTCTTTTACATAAAATAAATAAAAAATAACATATAATGCCAATAAAATAATATTCCTAAATATAGCAAAAACCAATAAAACAATTGATTAAATAATATACATTTATTCTATAGGACATTTTTAAAACTTAAAAGGGATTCTTCATCTGGCTATCTTAAACTAATGAACCCTGGCTTTCCTAGTTTAAAAATAACATCTGTATTTGTGCTATAAAAAAAAAAATCCAACTTAGGTTCTAACTCAACAGCTTCAAACTAAGATTATAATATGTCTATAATAATATAGAAAGACTATATATATTATATATATTACTCAGTTGTGGGGATATTAATTTGTCACCCTGGGTTTCACGATTTTGCAATCATCAGACAAACTGGTTTATTTTTTTTAAAATGGATCTATTTATGCTTATTTGTGTTTGGTTATATTTGGTGGTGGAAGTTCTATGTTAGCTCTATTACTGATTTTGAGCACTTTCTACTAAGTACTGTACATATAAAATATTATATATATATATATATTAAGAAATGGACAAAGTCCGACAATTTATTTATTAAAGACATTTTTTATGTTTAACGTTCTTTTTATAGATATAAGTATTTTAAGTAAATGCTCTGTTTATAATAAACAGTATTAAATAACATTTACTGGCCTGAATGTCCGAGAAATTTTCATATAAAAAGAACGTTAAACATAAAAAATGTCTTTAATAAATATATATATATATGTGTGTGTGTGTTGTGTGTATTTGGGGACTTCAATGTGGTAAAATGGTTAGCAAGCTTGTTTCACTATATCAGTTAATACTGAGTAGCGAGTTTGATCCTCACTAGGTGCTTCATACTTTTGGCCTTGTACCACATCTAAGCTTTGCTTAGTAAATCACCATGTGTGTGTGTGTGTGTGTGTGTGTAAATTGTTATCATCCTGAAGCTATTACAAAGAAGGAAGATAAAGTTTATTTCTTATAATTTTCTATTTATGGAATTACTTTTCAGTGGTCTGGGATCAATTACAATGTAATGACAATTCTAGCACAAACTAAATGTTAAAATGTGTTTTTTTTTTTTTCAATTATCTAGCCATGAGATTTCCAACAGGCTAATGAGAATCTCAAGTGGAAAAATCATACTAAAATATACTTTGAAATTTTAAACAGAAAAGAGAAAACATTAGTTACAAAGTGACTTCCTATGTCAAAAATACACAAGAAAGGTTTTATGTTGGTAAGTATAATTATTTGGTCACAATTTTAATTTAATTCATGTTTTTTATGGAAACCTAATATTAGATAAATAAATTCCAAAGTGAGTTTTAAGTAGTCACAAAATAAGTAAAACTTGATATCAACTGATGAGAAATTAAAGGATAAAGACAAACTATCCAATTCACAAATTAGAATGTTAATTATTAAATACGAAACAACTTTCTACTTGATATCAATTGGCATTTCTACAAACCGAAATGAGATACTTTACTTATTTACAATGATCCAATTAGACTCAAATAATCATTCAAGCAGATCAATTATTCTTGTAAAATCTTATGAATCCAAATCTTGTCATTATTTTTTTTTTTTGGCAAGAATGCCACTAAAATGCAAAAGGTTACTAGGAGTGAAAGAAAATGAAAAGATTTTAGTGAGGAGAAAAGATAATAAAAATAAAATTCAAGGTGACATAAGATGGTGATTGGCATTGCCTTTAAATTTCTAAAAATGTAGATAACAGCAAAGCAATGAACCAGGAAAGAGTTTCACAGGCAAGAGGTGCAAGAAAAGAGACTGTTAGAATAAAACTTGCAGATATTAGGTTGGTGCAAAAATAATGACGTAATAATGTCGTTTTTTGACGTTACGTCAAAGAACGACATTATTACGTCATTATTTTTGCACCAACTTAATACATCTAGCTAATTCCACAGTAAAATGACGAGGCCTAGTTGCCAATCTATTAATACACTTAAATTCATGCAGTCAAAGCACCAAGGAGGAAAGCTTATCAGAACAATTGCCAGAAAAGACAGAGGGAAAGTATGAAAGTGACTGAAGTTGAGATGATGATAGGTCAGGATCAATTATATTACAGACCCTTCTTTGGATTATGTCAAGAATATATATAGCAGAAACACCAGACAAGATATGGCAGCAATATTCACTGCATGGACAAATGTTAGATGTATAAATGTGCAAGATAGATTCTGACAAGAAAAGTTGTCTAGTACAACACAGTAAACTAACTTTTCTAGCACAATTGATTCAATTCATGTCAGTGGAAAACATGAGCTCAATATTTAGAAAACATTGAGGTAAGTACAGCATACATAAAGTAAAGCTGAGCCAAGATATTTTTGGGATTAGTGACATGCATGTATATATATATATATATATATATATATATAGGGTATATTTAGGCAGAAAGTGTGGTAGGCAGAAACCATTGTCTATTTCAAACTGAAAATAACTGAAATGGTCAAAATTACTCGAACAAAACAACACACCATGAATTTTGGACAGTTTATCCACAATTTTGATCCCAATATGCAACATCTTATTAAAAAATTGAGATAAAATGAAAAATTAAACAAACAAACCTTTAATTAAAAAGAACCGACAAGGTTTATTTGTTTAATTTTTCATTTTATTCCAATTTTTGAATAAGATGTTGAATATTGGGATCAAAATTGTGGATAAACTGTCCAAAATTTTATGTTGTGCTGTTTCATTTGAGTAATTTTGACCATTTCAGTTATTGATTTTATATATTTACACACATACACTGGCATGCAAAAGCTTTGGGCTAACTACATAAAAAAAGTTAACACTGTTTATCAGTATGCTTTTATCAGTAGTGTATATGGACCTTGCTGATTGGAAAAGTTGTTGCATTTTTATAAGTGCCATATAACAAAAGACAACACTTTAAGCAGCTTGAAGCTGAATAAAGGCCATGCAAAACTATTGGATCAATGAAAGATCTGAGATGATAAAGTCATGGTAATATGGTAATTTCTAAGATGAATTGTTCCATCTTATTAATATAATATGAAGTGTTCCATCTTATTAATAAGTGTAGGTCATTGCTTTTTTTTTAACACTAAAATTTTTTCAGCATGACAGTGCTCCTTGACACACATTAACTGCAACAAAAAGGTTTCTTGTGGGTGAAAATGTTCAACTTTTGAAAGACTGACCAGCACAGAGTCATGATCTCAATATAATTGAATCATTGTGGTGGGAACAGAAGAAACAAGTGCTCCAACAAAAACCACACAATCTCCAAGAGCTTTGGGTGGGATTACTCACCAAAAAGAATGGGAAAAATTCCCAGTGAGAGAATCTGAATCTTATGCTGTTCAACACCATATCAAATTGAGGCAATTATTTGAGCCAAAGGCAGTAACACTAATTACTAACTCCATACTTTGACATCTTGTATGTTCTGCAATAATAAAGAACTTTTTGCAAAAAAAAAAATCATTTTTTAAATTAAAAAAAGTACTAAAAGGGGAAGTTTTTGCTGGTTGCCCAGTATTTTCCCATGACCTTTTTCAACATCACTATGCTTAAGATACTCTTATCATCCAACATATGGTATTAACAAAAATGCAATAACTTGTTTTCTGGCCTTCAAAGATCCTAAAATGTAACAAGAAAAGCATACTGCTAACCACTTTCAATTTGGAGGTAACAAATGTAATTAATTTATTAAGGTGGCCCAAAAGTTTTGTATGTTAGTGTGTGTGTGTGTGTGTATATATATGTTGATTTAATATTTTAACTATGCCTAAGGTTGCCATGAGCCAAGTGTATATAACTTGTTATATCAAATTCATCTAAAAGAAAGTTTTAATTTCATCATCAAAATAAAAAGATCCTCCCCTTAAAAGATGCTTGATACATGACACATAAAATGTAACTAAAGTTAGCCTGAAAATAGATAATAAAGATCTTATACATTGAAATATTATAAATATAAAACTCTTAAATGGAGAGTATGCCAATGAAATGAAGAATAAAAGTCTAGTTTAACATTTTTCATGTATTGATTCTCAATATTTACCAATTCTTTTTTTTTATATCTTACTTGCTTTGAGTGTACACAGCAAAGGTAAGCAATAAAACAGTCAAAAATAGATTTTGAAAGTCAAACTGTATAAAATTATATCTTACACACACTTATATAAAATGACATATATTAACATTATTTGCAACATGCTGAATCCATTCAGTTTCCTTGAAACAAGCTAACAAAAAATAAAATAAAAATCTACCAAATATAATTAGTTTCACATTCTCTCCTAGTCTTTTTTATTTATTTGCTATGATATTCTTTGGAGTTTATCTTGAAATATCTTTCTCTCTATAACTCACATTTATTAATAAGATTCATTCCCACTATATATATATATATATATATATATATATATATATATATATTATATACACATACATACACATACATATACTCAAGCAATAAATACAGAAATAATACATTCAACAGTCTTCAAAATAAATTTCATGTCAATAATTACAATTGTTAGGTATACATACACACACATAAACTCTATAATTTCTTATGTATAGTAGTAGGTAATATAATATATATGTATATAGTGTTCTCTGAAGTTAGAAAATACTTGAATGATTATTTGAGATTTTTAGATACAGTAAAAGTATAATTGTGCCAATTCTCAGTGAATAGCTATATCTCTATGAGAGTGGGATTGTGAAATGACAGTATTCTTCCATATAAATCAATCAAATATAGTTTAACTCAGATAAGTAAGATTTGAAAACTATATAAATTTTGAACCAGATTGTTATTATTGCAAATATAATACTTGTAAAAAAAATGACAGGTTTTTGCCTAGGATCAGTAGCAGTATCTGTGTGTTCTCTGAAAAGTGTTACATACACACAAACATTATATATATATATATATATATATATATATATATATATATATATATATAATAGCTCACATTGAGTGCAAAATAGTGCTCAATGCAAAATAACATCTCAATTTAAACTAATAATGAATCTGTATATTTGTTCCTCTCATATATTTTAAATACAGCAGACAAGGAAAGATGTTTAAAAGAAAGGTTACTGCCCAAATATACATTATTGCATTCATGGATGATTCTTATTAATGATTCAGTGTTTCATATTTATCTAATTTAATCAAAATATCTAGTCAATATAAATAAAATGAAAAACAATTCACTCTGTAGCTATTCTTAGAGCTTTTAATAGAAAAAGACATGGAAAAAGTTCAGTGATATTTATAGCAATGTCTATAGTTTTTATTAAAAACAAAAGGGCAAGTTATATAAAAACAATGCATCTGCTAGAACAATAGATATTTTTCCACAGAAGAAAATTATGTAAAAGAACTTTTAGTGACCCATCTTATCTGTGCTATATTTTATAACACAAAAGTATTGAGTAAATTAAATCATGTTAATATGAAAGATTTAATTTACACCTTTGTGAAGCAGAATTTATATTCATTCCAGTATTTGTCATTCAAAATATAATTTGGGGTATTTATTTTGCATATTGATTGAGTGCAAAATAGGACAAATTCTTCCTATATGATTTGGGTACTTTGGTCTTGCAGAAGGCATCAAGATCCACTCTAATCCTGACTTTCTTAGAGTAATGAAGAAGTACTTTTTGGAGGACAAAGCTTGTAATGGGATTAACTAAACTATAGATGACTAAAACAATTAAGTTCGGATATCAGCTAATTTTGAATGTAAACTATTAGTTTAAAAAAAAAAAAAGAAAAAAAAAAAAAAAAAAGAGTATTTTGCCTAATTTTAATATTTTAAATAATACTACAATTTCATTTATTTGAGGTCCTTAAGCTAATTTTTCAAACATTTGCAGTGAAAGTTGAAGATATTCATAGCCTCATTTAGATCTGAAACATTTTTTTTTCAAATTAAAAAATCAAATGTTAATTTGAACTTTTAATTCATTTTTTTATGAAAATGTCATTATCAGACAATTTTTTTTATATCATATTATTTATTAAATTTTTAGTTCTTGTTTTTTCATATGGAAGATTATACTTTTATGGATAGATTTCCTGGAAGCAACTCTTATAATTAAAGAATTTGTGACAGATGAAAGTATAAAGATCTTCTTTTTTTTAAATTGAAGAACATATTTAGACATCTCAAAAATAATGGCATTGAAGTCTCTTGCTCAAATTTAAATGAGATTTATATAAGACACAAGGGGTTACTGAATATAAGAAAAAAACTATTAAGGAGAGAGAACAATAAAAGAACAGGAATTAAAATGACAGAAGATAACAACTGACATTGCATTTAAATTTTTGAAGAGCAAATTTGACTGAAAAGCAAGAAGCTGGGAGAGAGTTCCACAAGTGAGAAGTGTGAGAAAATAAACTGTTAGCAAAGAACTTATGGTTATACCTAGACAATTCAATTTTAAAATGATGAGACCCTGTTGTGAATCTAATACTGTACTTAAATTCATAAAGTCTAGGTACCATAGAGCAAAGTTCATCAGAACAATTACCATTAAAGTATTTATAGAAAAGCACAGGGAAGCTACATTACAGTGGTAGGAAAGTGACTTAAGCTTAGATGCCAGGTCAAAGCCAATAACACTGCATATTGTTTTTAGTATTTTATCAAGAAGAATCACTATATATATATATATATATATATATATATATATATATATATATGTATATATATATATATAGCAGGAGCACCAGACCCAATTTATTGTCTAACTGATTTATGAATTAGTAGACATGTTGTAATTCTGTTATATAGAATCTATGCCATATCTATCATATATTTATATAATCTTACTATGTAAAATGACAGAAAAGAGGAAAACTCTTTAAATGTTCTTACAAGTAAACAGTTCTGTCTCTCAAAGAATTGCTTAGAGACAAGAGTATTTCAAGTAACTTATCATTTTGAATTGTTATAGCTATAAAATCTATTAGGTCAATAATCAATTGTTCCATGGATCTGAATACAATGAAGTATCTTCTACTTTTCCATATCTGATAGATTTAAGATGTTTCTAGTATAAAACAAAAAAAATCTCCAGAGTTATAATAGAGTTTCTAGATGAGAACTTAAATTCTACAAATCATTATATGGTATCTATTATATATATATATATATATATATATATATATTATATTATATTATATTATATTATATATATATATATATATATATAGTTTATGAAAAACTAGGTAATCCGTATGGGTAAACCTAAGGAGGATATAATCCAGAGAGCTCATTGTAAATCCAGAACAAATAATTTAAATAAATAATTTTGGAAGTAAAGTCTGATGATCTGCAGTCCTTTTTAAGGGCTGTGGTGAAATAATTTATTACATGGAACCTTAAAGTGGTCTGTTTTTATTCAAATTATATTATGACAGAAATCCTCTGTTAAGCAAGACCCACCTTGCTATGTACAAGATTAATCCCAGTCCTGCCTCAATAAAAACATGGCTATCTATGAATGCATGTACAGAGTTGAAATTAATTATTAATTTTGAAGTAGACTGAAATGTAATATATTTAAAATTGAATATCTTTTTAAAATTTTTTTTAACTTTTTACAAGAATAAATGAGAATTATAACTAAACAAATTTTATTAAAGTTCAGACTAGTTTATCTTCATTTTTTTTTTAATTAATCAATTAATAACAATGAAAATGCTCATTGAAGAAATCCAAACAATACTAATAAGTAACATTTGTTCTGGCAAGAAAATCAACCTAACCAAATGGCCAACTTTATTCACTTACTTCCATCAATTTAACTGTTCTTTTAGACTGATAAAATCTGTTTCAACAGAGTTTTTTTGCCACACATACATATATACATACACAAGCCTGCAAACGATAAAAACTGACCTTGTTGAAAGTAGAGCAATATTTAGTTGCTAAGCTCTCTTCCCCAAAGTCACCAGTTTCCTGATAGCTAAGATACCAGTCATCACATCTTTTTGGTGTCTACTAAAAAGGAAACAGAGTCAACTATAGACTGACACATAAGTTTATTTCTATCTCTATTGATTGTTCAGCAGAGATCAAAGTAAAAAAAAAAAAAAAAGAAAAGAAAACTATGATTCAGCATCTTATGATATTTCCAAAATAGTAACTAGGGATGAGGATTTAAAATTTTCTTAACTGCAATAACTCTTGACAAGAACAGAATAATTCTGAGTGCAATCTAACTTAAATAAAAATCATTCGCTAATTTCTAATACAGAGTGCGATGGGTAAATTGTCGCCATTTGATCTTTTTATTTTTGCACATGCATGTTGTTTGTTTTTAATTTTGCCAACTACACAGTATAGTAGGGTCAGTTAAGACACTATCTGTTAGAAAAAGAGCACCATGGCACAATTCACTCTGCCAGAAATTTGAAAACAGCATGCTGTACTGCTTGGCATTTGTGCCAAACTCCAGTATGAACATTTCTGAGTGTATGTGTATCAATCTGAGAACAGTACAGAGGATTTGGAAAGAGTTGGATGAGTCCAATGGTGATTAAGAAGGTATGCCAACTTGGAAAACTCACTGATCATTCTGATAAGAAAAGAGTTCCCAAATTTGTTGCTGAAGGCCTCAGACTCAGAACATGGAGGTCTACATCAAGTACCTTGAGGAAGTAGCGCTACCCTGGAACAAGAGGGTGTCTGCAGGAAGACTATATCTGGCAACAGGACTCTGCACTATGCCACACAAGCAGGAGAACCCAGTCATGGCTTTTAGACAATTTCTGTGACCACAGTATCACTTACATCTGGCCACTTAACTGCTCAGATTGCAACCCCCTTGATTATTATGTGTGGGGTGCAATTGAGCAAGAAACCAACAAAACTCCTTGTAATACCAAAAATGAACTGAAGGCAAGAATTATGGCAGCATTCACCAACTTAAACAAAGAGACCATCCAGAAGAGTTGCAATAGATTCCAAAGTAATCTGGAGGCTGTGGTTGAAGCCAATTGCAATTTTATTGAATAAATTTATTCTTTACTATTTCAAGATATTTTTGTGTAATTTTTATCTGTTAAAATGAGAATATCAGGGTTATTTTCATTTTTGTGTAATTTAGATAAAAATTTATCCATTGCACCCTGTATATTCAATATTTAATTTAATTTTTCTGATATTTAATCTTTTGTGACTGTAAAGTAAACATTTTATCTTGATTCAGTAATCTTTATCAAAATATACTTAACTAAATTTACAAGAACCTTATATATGTGCGCACACACACACAAAGACATCATTGAGATTAATTATGAAAAAAAAAAAAAAAAGATTTTATATAACAAATATTTTTCAATATAATTTCCTTCCTTAAAAATTGACTTAATTCAGTCATAAATTTTAATTACATAGATTTAGCATTTTTTTTTCAGATAAAAATTCAGTTAACTAGATGTCAGGCAGTGGACTTACTGATTCATTCATGCACAAATACATGATATCAAATCTATTTTACTTTCTGTTTGTTAAAAGAAAAAAAGTGGTAACAATTTCCTTTAATGCTCTAGTTCTTGATAGTTACTAACTCAGCCAATAAAAGAATTATCAGTTTTTATAAAAATTATATTAAATAATGATTAATGATTCTGGTTCTAAATTTTTTTTTTTTTTTCTATATCAATGAACCATTTATAACTCAATTTATCAATATGCAAACTGGTTTTGTCAGCCTCAAATGAAAATCTAATTTCAAATTAATATTTTAATTATAATTTAACATATTTTAATTCTAAAAATATAAGTAGTAGTATGTAAAAATAATAAATGGTAGGTATCCAGTAAGCTTAACCTAATTTGGCAACAATAGTAGAGTGTCCACTGAGGATCAAACTCATTAATGTTTTTTAAAACTACCTTATTAACCAATACTGTGGTAGATGCTATTAGCATTATCTTCTTCATCTAATTTCACTCCCTATCCAAAGAAAGTAATTTCTTTACTAGATTTGCATAATGATCAAGACTATATTTTATTTCTATATAAAATTGGGTACACAAAACATTTTATGATTTATTTGAGAAAATCTTCATCAATGTGAAGGATTTCATTAAGGTTATTATATTAAATGACCATTTTTTTTTATTGCTCAGGAAATTTTACAATGTTAACCAATTTCTAATCATTAAGTAAACACAGGGAAGTGGTGTCAAATTCTTGGACTGACACATTCCAAAATCGGTATTGTAATGTTTGGTCATTGAAATACTGATTTTGAGAAGTGACTCAGGCCAAGAACTTTTCAGCACTTCATCATAGCTATATATGTGATTAAAATTAAGGTTTTATGAATATACAGTATATTTTTAAGCCAGTATTAATGCTTTTAAAAGATTCTGTGAATTTAGAATTTTTAGTTCATATCATTAAAGATTAAAACCATAAAGGAATAACTAATGGTTAAATAGAATTGTGCCTGGTTTATAAATCTTTTACAGTTATATAATACCTGTCTATAAATTGAATTTGCAGTCTAATGACATTAAATACTCATTTTCTATTTAGATATGTAGAGTGATGCATGGACTTTAAATCTACAATATTCCTTCCCTTAATTATATTTTAGCATTTCTGAATTTTATAATTAATAATGAAACAAATTCCAAATACTACAGAATGAAAAAAAAATTCCTTCTTTTTAAATCTCAATCCATTGTAAGTCGATTGTAAGCAGGACACAATCTGAAAGAAAACCATGACCTACATTACAATTATGAAGTTCATTGTGCAGTACTGCAACTGTCAAGGTTTTTTTTTTATATTCCTACTGTGAGCAATAAAAAGCTAGCTTACATTATTACAAATAGTATTTTATTCTAATTAAAATCCTATAAATATCAATAAAATCCTAAGCTGAATATGCCTTGAACTTCATACAATAAATATTTAAATAAAGAGATTAACTATGTTTAATGTGTTTATTTTTTATCAATATTTTAATAACAGTGTAAGTTAAAATCTTTAAGCAAGTTGACAACTATTGACAACTTGGCACTGTACAGCCATTCTTAGGTGATGTTTAAATATAGATCAAGTCTGAATGATTTACAATGGTCCAAACAAATATGTGCTTGTAAACAGTTCATAATAAATAGTTCCAAATAGAGGTAAATGAATATTTCAGTTTATATATAATTCATATCAAATTTTTATTTTAACTGAAAAAGTAGATAACAGATAATTTGAGAAGCAATGGATTGTTTAATTAGGCCTGGAATCAGAAACAAAATTAAGGAACACTTATCAATGAGTTTTATTATATGATGAAGTATTAGATTTTACAAGAGGTATGTTTTTTCTAGCAATTTTTTCTTAATCTTGTGGTTTATATATTGGATCCCCCCAGAAAAAAAACAGTTTACTGGAATTAAATGTAGTGTCTAGAGCAGACCTATGTTAAGTATAAACTCATTTATAGAATATAATTAAAGTAGATTTGAATAGGATCAGAATTTATTCAACTAATATGGTCAAAGAGAAAATAAAATCAAAATAAAATCACCAGAATAAAGTAAGTTCTATCTACATATCTGTGAATAGCAAATTTCTAAAAACAAAGAATAGAAAAAGGAATAAATGAGAAGGTTTGAAAATAAAAAATGAGAGATTTTTAATAAAAATCAGAACAAAAAAAACCCAGATATGTACATAGAAAGGAAAGAAATATGAATAAAAAAAACAAGTGCTCAAATGTAAAGAAAAACAGAATTGTAAAATAAGAACAAAAGGAAAAATCTGAGTAATTTAGAGAGAAACTTTAAAAAGAGACACAGCTTGAGAAGAGGCAGATGAAGAAGATAGCCACTTTGTGAATATTCTTTTCTTCACCATCGCATTAAAGCTTGCATCCCTGACAGAAACAGTGTGTCTGCCTTAGCAGTAGCAGTACTCCATGATTGCATTGATCAAATATTACAGGGTTCTTAAAAATAGCTGCAACTGCTACTTCCTCTTTCTATATTAGAGTGGGACAAAATAAAAAAAATAAAATAAATAAAAAAGCAAGAAAATCAATCACTCCCAGCACTGGCACATCTCTAATGCAATCTACTGCCCACCTAGCAGTGCAGTTGAAGTGAAGGCATTGTAGCCTCTCAAAAAGTATTGCAGATGTAAAATCATATGTAATAAGGAGTTATTAAATAAAAGATTTTTGTGCATAGACATCATTATATATACATATCCCTTAAAGTGATGAAATATTATTTTTATTGGCATACACAGTAGCAAGTACAAAGAATATTTCTGAAAATAAAGGCAAAATTTATACCTGGTCAGAAAATCCTGCATACATATACAGTTACAAATTAAGGTACACATGACATCGGCATAAGATTTTATCAATAGAAATGGTTTTCCTGAAATACAGTTGCATTAGAATTATAAAACAATTTCTAAGACGAATGCACACACATATGTGATCAGCCATTATTAGAAGTAGACATATTTGTGCAGTATATAGCAGCAATAGAGATTTTGGTTATACAACTGCTATAGATGATACACAATGGCATACAATACTGGGAGACTAAATTGATCTATGAGAATTTTTATCAGTAAGCTTAAAGCTAAGGTTGCATTCAAGTCATGTGAGAAGACTGGAAAAATATGCTGGTAACAAGAGAGAAGAGTTGGTAGTACTAAAGACTGAAGACACATTGTGAAGTTGTTTCTAGGCTCTAATGGAGCCACTAGAGCAGAGGTTATAGGCAACATAATTGGACATACCATCTCCTCAAGTGTGGAAGCTGAGATTTGCATTGTTATTAACGATGTAGCAGTATTAAGAAATAACATCAGTGTGCAGGCTTAATAACCAAATAAAATGTATACTTGAATATTCAAGAAAACCTGATGTAGCTTAAAAATTTTTATTCAGATGGCAATGATAAAAAAAATAATAATTTAGCAATTCAGTTTTTTAACCAAATGACACGTATGTTCTAAATTACAAGAAAATAAAACACATTTTTATTGTTTTCAATTTTAAAATAGAATTTCCTTGTGTTTTTGTTTTAATTCAACAAAATCTGCTTGAAGATAACTGGAAAACTGGCCATTCAAAATTTGTAAGAACAATGAAGAGGTGTCTGTGAAGCAGAAAATAATCCTTAAATTATGACAATTTACTTGATTAGATCAGTTCTTTTTGTCAGAATGTAAAAATTTCTTTGCAAAGCTGGTGGTAGATAATTTAAACCAATACTTTAAAATTTTTGAACAGTTACTGATCAATTTACTCAAAGTGTCCAGTTTGTGTTATAAGCTAAAATAGGTTTTAAAATGTAAGTTTCCTAGTATGTTTATAGAAATGTATATTAATTATTAAATATGTACAGAAACATAACAAAGAAAGCATCATGTCAAAGTTATCAGTTTCGAACGAAAATCAAGATCAATAATTATGAAAAAAAATAATATTAAACATTAATACAGTAGTAATCTATTTTAATAGCATGTTTAAGAATC
The DNA here is from genome assembly GCA_963932145.1 of Acanthosepion lycidas. NCBI lineage: Eukaryota > Metazoa > Mollusca > Cephalopoda > Sepiida > Sepiidae > Acanthosepion > Acanthosepion lycidas. The sequence goes on along the minus strand of OZ010588.1, from coordinate 22,542,869 downwards.
AATATTTCAATTTTAAGATAGAATAGTAAATAACATCATAGTTTCATTAGTATTAAAATATCTAAATAATTGATAAAATTGTGCAACTAAAACCAAGTTCTGTATATTTGTGTGTACACTTTCTTTTTAGACTTTGTTTTATTCAGATAATAGGTGTCTAAGTATACTAAATTTCTCATCAATCTTTATATACAGTAGGTTATGTAGTGGCATTATTGTGGGATAAATAATTTTGTATGAGAAGATTATATGTGTATATATATATATATATATATATATATATATATATATATATATATATATATATGAGAGAGAGACAGACAGACAGAGACTTGGATAATCAGAGAGATAGATTACCAATTATAAATATGAAATGTACAGCAAATTGCTCAGTAAATAAATTTCACAAGGGATGACCTCTTTTTGCCAAGATTGTATATTTCCTTTAATAACTGAAACTTGACCTGATTGGAAAGGAAGCAAAAGAAAATTGAAAAATTTGCACAATTAAACCAAATCAAGATAACAAATTCTGTGATGACTTATTAGTATTATTCTCTTTTTCACTCGAATTTCACTTGATAATTCTTTTGCTGTCATCATTAATGAATTAAGCTGTGAAGCTCAACTCCCAAGTAAACCTCATCAACCATAAATGAATTAAAAGAAGAAAAATCTCAAACTGGGCTTTATTACTAAAAGAGAGTATTTAGCTAAGAATAGTATATAATTGCAAATTGCATCAGGAATAGAAAATTTATTCAAAAATCCCAAGAACTGAATGCCATCAGGAAAAACTACTTGAAACACCTTATAATGAATAGTAAATATGACCACAAGTAATACTCAGCAATGAATTCTAATTTAATCAAGGGTTCAAATTTTACTCACAGCCTTATATATATATATATATATATATATATATATATATATATATATATATACAGTGTAACCCGGATATAAGAGAGTTGTCGGGGCCCAGAGAAGAAGTATTTTATATCCGGGTTTGGTCTATTTTGTTTAGGTAAGTATGGCTCTAATTTGGGACCAGAGAAAATCTCTCTTATACCCGGGTTTCTCTTATATACGGGTTACACTGTGTATATATATATATATATATATATATATATATATATATATATAATACTGCTACACTTGCTAGCAAGTGTTTAACAGAAAATTATTATTATTATAGTTATTCTAATATATTTTGTCATTAAGTCATAGTAATAAAAGCTTGGACATTTTTCACTGACAAATTATCACAATGAAATAAGAATTAAAAACTATAATGAATAATGGAATGATCTCAAACTGACACAGGATTTAAAAGATTTTAAATGTATTAAGCTTAAGCTTTAACAAAAAGTCTTGATAATCAAGTGTTAATACAATATTTCTCAGACTTTTTCCAAGGTGAACTAATTCAAAATAGGAATAAAAGAACCATTTAAATGAAAACTCATTTAAAATCCTCACATTCAATTATCTGTACCATTAATTCATTAGAATCACATAGGCAGATCATGTCAATAAACACTTGAGAATCACTTAGGCACTTTTATTAAATATCAAGCATTAGTCTTGTGCATTCTCTCCAATCTTAAGCCATTATAATCATTAGGGATATTATAACCTGTAGTTCAGCATTTCTAACTACAATTCTTTGCTATAGAGCACTTCAAGTTTCAAAGTCAGATTCTTTTCTGCAATAAATTCTCGTTAATGAGTAATGCTTAACAAGAATCATAAACCAAGAACCTAATTAATGAGCTATCATAAATCAACAATACTAAAGCATATATAAACAAATAAATTTGATTTCCCAAGGTAAATATTGATTAAATGAATAAAGCTGTTAATAATTAAAATTTGTAGTAAAAGATTTTCTGATGCAAAAATATAGAAACATTGTTCAGCAATGAAACAAGAAAGACATTAAATTTGAAACAATTATAAATAATTTTGATTTGTGATGATTGCTTAGTTGTTAGAGAATAGAACCTAAGGCTGATTCATGGTTCAATTTTCAGTATTAAACAGTTTAGAATTGTAAGCCAGGAGTCATTCATTCAGGAAGAAAAATAATACCACTTTATTTTTATAATAAATAATATGATTAAATCAGGACAAAGTGGGAAAGCCTTTATAAATTTATCATATTTTGCTATTTATTTAGCTTCATCAGAATTTTTTTGAAAGTGGAATAATAATTATAATGGCTTAAGATTGCAGAGTTGTTTCAATTTTTAAATTCTATGAAAAAAAATTTCTGATGAAGCTAAAACAAATAGTGAAACATTTCAAATTTATAAAGGTTTTCCTATTTGTTACTTATTTAATAATTTTGTCAGATTTAATCCATATCTTTAATAAATGATAGCAAAATTTACAAACTTAAATTATTAATAATTTGCTTTTAGAATATAAAGTATACACAATCGTAATAATTTGTAGCAGGTACATGGAAATTATTTTAAAATATTGGCTTTTTGTTCTTTATAAAAAAATTTGAAATATAATATAGTTATTAAAAATAGGAGAAGAAGAAGTTGTACAATCATCTATGACCTTTCAATTTTTGGTAACAAATCTGAACATATTAAGTGTATTTACAAAAAATGCACTTAATACAATCAATTCAACATTTTAAAATCATAAATTTGATTAAGATGTCTATTCACTAAGAATTATAAGTTTTAGCATTTGAGAAATGCATAAAAAGCTTTTGTCAAATGAAGCAGCCATGTTGTTGATCAAATTGCTTACTCATTGATGAAACACATTAAGCATTTGCTTGTCTAGAGTCTAACTGAAGGAAACAGACAACCATAACATCCACTGACAGAAGTTGACAAAAATTGCAATTAAAACACAAACATTATTTTTTGAACAAGGTAAGCCTAATGCATAAAGACATATAATTCTGCACTAAATTTATTTGAAAAGAAAAGTGGTTTACTGAATTTAGTTTTAAAATATGCTAAACAGTTATTAATATTTTGGACATTGACAAAAACTACAAAAATATACTACATACATATAAAATAAATAAATAAATAGTATAGATAGGTAGCAAGTATCAATCTAAACAAGTTTGATGAAAAGAACTGACCAGGTCCGTCCGTTTAATTTTTTATTTTATTTTTCCAATTTTAGAACAAGTTGTGTATTGGGATCAAAATTATGGATAAACTGTCTGAAATTAATGTTTTTATTGTTTTGTTCAAGTACTTTCAACTATCTCAGTCATTTTCAAGAATCAATGTGGTGTCAGTGTATTAGGCACAATTCCTTTGTCTACATCCTGGTATTCTTTGGAAAGCTGAAAGTTTGAAATAGTTTATGGTGACATCATATGTAATTCACTCCCAATAACCATTACACATGACATCACCATAGACTATTTCAAACTTTCAGCTTTCCAAAGAATACCAGGATGTAGACAATAGAATCGTGCCTAAAATTTGATTAAGCCAAGAACTAAATGCATTATTATTCTTATGTACACTTAAATTCTGCATCACATTAAAAAGAGATACTGAGTAGAAGATGGTATTAAATTATCTAGTATGAATTTTAATATCAGTTGAATAATAAAATTTGATTATTTTAAAAATATGGAAAAATTAAAGGTTTGTCTTTGAAAATACATTTTCATAAGTGCTTAAATTAGACTAAGTACTGGAATTCATAATTAATAAACATTCTGGAATTAATGATTTAAATTACAAATACAGTGACAAAATAAAATTAAAACACCCATAAGGATGGTGTCAATTTTGATCTGGGCATAGTATGTGCATAGTGGAGGATATACAATGTAACCCGGATATAAGAGAGTTGTCGGGACTGGAGAAGAAGTCTCTTATATCCAGGTTTGGTCTATGTTGTTTAGGTAAGTATGGGAATAATTTGGGACCAGAGAAAATCTCTCTTACATCCGGGTTTCTCTTATATCCGGGTTACACTGTATATTTAGATAAAATTTTCAGTTTTTAGTAACTTTGTGATGTAGTAACAATTATCCAAGTGCACCATCTCTGTCTAAGCTTTATATGGTGATGTGTATTGTGATAAGGCTCAGCGAAAGAGTCTAGTTTAAACAAACATCATGTCACAGAAATGCTTCTTTTATTCAATAAGGACTGTTTGAGAGGGGTCAGATCGTAGGCTTTCAAGGGGCTTGATGGTCATTTCAGAGAATTGCTGCATATAGTGGATGTGGAGTAGTACTTTAATGTTTTCAACAACAGTGGTCAAACATTCCTACATCTGTAGACCAGGTTCTGGATAACCACATAGTACAAATGCTGGCCAAGATTGACATATTATTAAAGAAAGCAGTGGCAGACTGCAATCATCCACAGCAAAGATCAGAAAAAATGTAGCTCCAGCAGTGTCAACAAGGACCATCTGGAATCTTACTTACAGCAAGATTACAAGCATGATTGCCTGAAACCAGACTTCTTTCTAGTTATACCACAAAATTGTCATGTACATCTCTAGTGAGGTCACTGGGGGATTTGAATGGTGCTCTATCATGTTTAGTGATAAGAGGAGATTCTGCTTTCTGTGATGGTTGCTTGCTTGTGTGATGGTATTTTCCAGAATGTATTCACCTGTAGCACACAAGTTTGACCATTGGCATCATGGTGTGGGATGCATTGAGTTATAACACTTGCTTGCCTTTGGTGTTTGTACATCCAGTACCTTTTTCAATTCATTCTGCTGATATTCCTGTTACAGCAGGATAATGTCTGCCCACATGATGTCATGTTACTTAATATGCTTTGCAACATGTTCAATAGCTTTCCTGGCTGATATAATAGTCAGTCCTATTTCCTATTGGACATACAAGTCTTACTGTATTGTATCAACAGGTGCAAGAGGCATAAAATGATGTATTGCAAGAGGGTATTCATCATTCACACAATTGTATGAATGCAAGAGTACAGGCTTGCATTAAGGATATACAGTGGATTAATATTGGGTGTGAGTACTGTTAATATTCTTCGTATTTTGGAATCTTTACATATACATGATTACTTACTGCAATCCAACTATATTAGCTGTATGTTTAATTTTTTAAGAATTTATTTCATTTTTTTCTGTTGATTTGAGTAGCATTTGCTTATTTATCATGCAAAACATTAATTATTTTTTCAAATTTATTTTAATACTTTAAATTAAATTTGCCAGTTTTTAGATTAACAATATTGATAAATGTCTCATTTTAGAAGCCAGAAGTATTTATCACATTGTCATAGGTAGATACTATATATGTAAAAAGTTTGATTGCTTATCACACAATATATATATATATATATATATATATATATATATATATATATATATATATATATATAAGTGTTTCTTTACAGAGATAAACTGCAATGTTTATCAAATATTAAGCTAAAGAGATACATCAGCTGATTAATTACCCAGTTTCAGAAAGTCAACCAGTAAATTTTTGAGAATCATGATAAACCAAAACATACATTGCTCTGACTGATTTGGTTCAGGAAACAATACTGTATATCTGTATGCACATGAATAGATAGGAGTTTTTAAGTTTATACCTTTCCTGAGAGCATTAATATAAAATTAATGACTGTTAGCTAAAATTTCAAACTTGCTTCTTTACTTTATTTTAAAATTTTCTACTTTTAATACTCTTTTGCACTCTAGTTTTTAAACGTACAACTTTTTATTTCAATATATGGAGAATAGGACATTAAATAGCAGTTACAAGCATGCATTTTAGCTTAAAATTGACACTGCAGATTTAAGAAATCTATAAATCAACTGTTTTATGTAGAATTCTTAGCAGCCTAAACACCTTCCAACAAATCACATACAGAATAAAAAGGGGAAAATTTAGAACTTCATAAGTTTGTTTTAAATCATAAAGAAAACTGATATTTATTTATGCCAAGAATAAACAAAAGAGATTGATAAGATGAAGCAAGAATTTGTGGAATGGCTAAAAAGGACTGTCAGAAAATGAAGTCAATCACTTAGGATTACAAGAGATGTGAGATGGTGGGGGTGAGGAAACAGGTCTTTGCTGATGCTCTGAAATAGCCACACTGAATCTTTCTGATGGATATAAGCTGAAAAGAATGTCTATGGTGATAGACTCCAGACCCACTGATTTGTTAACTATGAGGCTATATGATTGCCAACTTAGAAACATTACTATTAGAATTAGTGATTAGTGTTCAGAGCAATTTTAATAGCAAAAATATTATGCTAAATTTTACAATAAGACTTGGGAAATGCATTAAATGTGAGAAAATCTCAAATATTTTATTGCAATTCCTGGAAAAAAAACTTTCAATGTGAAAAAAATGCTTTTGACTCATTACCATTCCCAGAGTTCTTTTAAGACTACTGATTTCATTCTTTGTCCTTTTGCTGTTAATGCAATATTTCTGACAATTCTATAGCCTTCTTTATATTGACCATCAATCTTTGAAGAGACTGAACCATCTATTTTCTCTTATGGAATGTAAACCAGAAGAAGATTATACAATGGATTGACCAAAATGCTACAGTGACAATAAAAACAACACAAATTTGATAAATTTGAACAACTCTTGGAATTGATCTAAGTGGCTTAAACCAAAATCAAATTATGTCTACTTTTCAAATGTTTAAATAAATTTGAAAACATCTATATTTTTATTTTCAGATTTTTCCTACTATACCAGTATGGGCTTGATTTTTAATTTTAGAAAAGAAAAATTGTAATTGTTAAATATTCACAATCAAGAATAAATTGTAATTTCAGATTGAAGTTATATATTTATCAAAAAATGAATAAGAAGTTAAAGTATTTTAATAACTGTTCAAAGTTTGACATTCTTTTGGTCATACCTTTCAAGTTATTTAATGTAACAAAATTATAAAAAATGTTGTTTATTTTCATATTTAGAAAAAGGACATTAAAAGTAAGGTACACATAAAATTTACTCTGTTTAAGAATAATTATCTTAAAGATGAATATTGTTATTTGTAACCCATTAACTGTGTCTGGAATTTCTGTCATTCACAGTTGAGCTATTGAAATAAAATAATGGAAAATTTCATCATCTGTAGTTAATATATTAATGTTTACTTGTTTATAATAAGTGGCATAAGTATACATAGCAGTACATTGTCTTAGCTTTCATCAACGATTTTAATAAATATTTGTGTTACTCAATGGTTATCCTGATATGAACCTAAAGGAACTTTGTCCAATTTTCTTACAAATAAGCAACAAAAACTGACTTATGATCATTAGTTAGATATTATGGTCTGTGATATATAGATAGATATAGATATATTAGACTGTGTATGTGTGTATAGATAAAGATATGTACATGGGTATATAGACACTATTAATAGCTTGACATCATTGTTTTATCAAATAGTTATATATTAAGACAAAAAGTTCAACAATGTAACCAATGGTAAAATTTAAATCTAAAAATGCCTCATGCAGTAAATATTTTACAAGCATTCTGCTATATGAACAAAACTGTAATAACTATCCTTAGCTTAAATGGTAACCTGTAAACTAAAAGCCAGATGCAATAGAAACAGTATAAATGCTGACAGCTTTATAAAAGGAGCATGTTGCATTTTATCCAAATAAAAAGCCTACTTGATTTTGAAGGTGGAGCATTCAGTGGAAAGGTTATCTTCTACATTTTATGTATTTTATTATTATTATGTTGGTGTCACATATCATTCTTAAAGAATGGTGTCAAGACTCTTCATAACTCAAGAACATTTTGAAGAATCCTCATGGAGTAAATGATGGTACTTTTCGGGGTGGGGGGACGGGTCTACAATCTTGGCCTCAATTCCAATGTTCCTTAAGTGCTCTTTCAATTTTGTAGGTGGTATTCCAAGCACACCCATTACTACAGGAATTACTTCAGCAATCATATGCCACAACTTTTTTTAATTCCCTACCCAGATCCTGGTATTTTTCAATCTTTTCCGATTCTTTGGAGCCCACTCTTGTATCATATGGAACAGCAAAGTCAATAACTTGACACTTGCTACTCTTTTTATCTATAACAATAAGGTTGGGTTTTCAAGCTTCAATAACATGATCTATCTGAACAGAAATCTTGTGACTGTCATTTTATACCATTATTATTTGTATTATTCATTCTAGTTGCAATAACTTATTGTTCATTTTTTTAATTTTAAAGAAATTAAAGTGCTTTTTCAATAAACATTTAATGAGTATATATTAAAACTCTGTCAGTCAGTTATGTGCCATGTGTGATACACGCTTAGGCGATCATGTATCTTTCGATAAATGACTGACAAGTCAGATTTTTTCCCCGCAGTAAGTTGCCATTCCTCAATCCAAGCTGCTATCCATTACACCACCGTGCATTAAACATGGTATACATGAATACATATACTAATTTCTTTTTATCTTTTTTTAATCAAAATTTAGATATTTATATCATTGTAAATGCTAAACTTTAAGGATATAATATTAAACTCATTGAATTATACTATAATTTTGTACTATTACACATGATGAAGTGATATAATAATCACTGACAGTCAATTAAAGCAAGAGTAATATTGTCAATAGATATTTTAACAGAGTTCATTTCCAGTTAATGCTTCTAAATCTATATTAAATTTTAGTTTAGTCATATTTGTTATTAGTACTATGTTTGAAAGTTTTCCCCTTGACTGGTGTCCACCTGACTTCTGCCTCCTGGGTTTTCTGCAGCTATCTCACATGACCACCTGGCATGCCAAAAATAAGAACTAGCCAGAGAAAATGAATTTGCTTGGTGCCAAGCTGTTGTTCAATATTACTATATAGAAATGTGATTTTGTTAAAAGAACTACTCTATAGTATTTCAGGTCACTATAAGAGGTAATGGGCACCATGCCCATTTCCTGATTTTCTTTATCATTTAGTACGTATGCATAAGTTTAAGATGGGCCATTTTACAATTGTAAATGAATCAATACTACACATGCATACACACATATTTATAAAAAGAAAAAAAATTAGCCGCATCCAAGTCAATAAACTGTTTGTAGATATACAAAAACTGGTACTTCTTGGAAACTATGTTTTTTGCCATGATATTTTAATTTATAAGAAATTTACTAATTTTCACACTAGGAATTATCTCTAAACTATAAAAACTATTACATTATATCCTTTTATTTTAAAAATGTAATCAAAATTAAAAAATAAATAAAAAAAAAAGAAAAAAAAAAAGCATGCGTTAATAGGCAAAAATAATTTTGTTTCTTTTTGTTATTAATTATCTCATTAATACAAACCTTAACAGTTTTGGTAAATCAAATTAAACATTGAGAATTCAAATTATGAAGAAATAAATCAATAAATAAATAACAGATTAAGTGAAGTCGGATTCCTAAAAGAATTAAGCGATTATTAAATTAACATTATCTCAGTTTTTCTTTTAGTTTTTTAATTTTATAAACAAACTTGCCTAAAAAAAAAAAAAAAAAAAAAAAATTACTTGCATGAACAGATTTAATTTATCTGGCATATTCAAAAACATTGATAAAAATCATTGATTAGTTAAATGATATTGAGTAAAAAGCAGCCTTTGAATAACACTAATTCAAATGGCTATTGAATATCCTTAAATATAAATTTTCTTCAGCGTTTTCCCTTTGGGAAAGTTTTCATATCAGAATGCCAGATTTTGCAACATTTCTGCTTATGGTTCACACACACACACACACACACAGAGTGTACAGTTCATAAAAACAATATATATATTACTTGTTTTTATGCACTGCATTAACTTCTAACCTATCCATGGGAAACATTTGTGAAGTAAACAAAACTGACATTATATTTAAGCAAGATAATGCATCTTGCTACACATCTTGAGCAAACCAAAATTGGCTAAATCTGAAAGGAATGAACTGTCCAGTGTACTTCCCTTGCTTCTTGGATATTATCCTATAAAACATCTGAACAGTATTAGGCAAGTTTCAACAAAAGAATAAGATTAATTTGAAAATTTATTTTCTAAGATCTTAAAAAAAAAAAAAAAAAAAAAAAAAAAAAAGAAAGAATGAAAAGCAGGGCTAAAAGAAAATGCCAACTGAAACTGAAAAAAAAAAATCATTATCATAATGTAATTGAGTTTTAATAGGAAAGAAGAAATTTCAAATATTTTAGAAGAGACATTTTTACATTAAAATTTCCCCTTAGGCTTAAAAATCTGAGATTAATTTAAATGAAAATGATCATTACTTTTAGCTAGTGCTACATATGTATATATGAGGATGCTGAAAATGTCTTGGCATGAGCAAGAACGGATTCCAAAATTTGTTATTTGATTAGATTTTTAGAATTGCATGGGGCTGAGCACTTTTCAGCACCCCCTCATATATAATGAACATAGTCTTGTTTTAACAAATAAAGCATGTTCCAATGCAAATGACAATATAATACAAACATAGAAGCTTACACCTGGATGCATAGTTTCACTAAAGAACATTCACTGATGTCAAGATTACTCATATCAAGTTTTTTAAAAAAAAAAAAAAAAAAAAGACAAAATTCACATCTACCAAATTTATTTCATTTATTTTAAAGCTTTTTTTCTCAATAATGAGCTGCTACACTTAATTATTCCCTGCCACTATAGTCAATAAGAATCATTTAAGTGAAAGAGAAGTTAGGCATACCATTAGTCAAAAGTGTGCACAATAGAACAAAACACACTGGCATTTGCAGGCAGGAGAAATGAGGCTCATCTTTGTCCACAAATATACATATTAAATGTTCCTTTTATAGAAAAATAGATTATTTTTTGTAAGCATTTACAAGACACTATAAAAACCTTTAATGTTTTTTTGATTTTTTTAGCAACAAAGAATGTATCTTATAAATAGAAAATTTTGGCAATGTCAACATGCTTTGAAATGGCAAAAATGTTGAAAACATTATTGGGACAAATATTGATCCAGAAAAGATCGAATTCCTGAAAATAAAGGAATACATAGGAATTGGAAACCAGTTTCATGCGTTAACTGTGCATAAAAAAATTGCTTAAGGAAGTTACATCATCTTAAGAATCCACGTTGCAAGGGGCTGCTAAAATGTTCTCATCATAATCAAGAATCCCTTAAAAGAAAAAAAAATATCAATGTTTGATCAGGTTTAAAGAAGTGGAACTTTTCAGAACCTCTTGTATAATTTTAATATATATTTTTTGCACTCCAGAAGTAAAAATGCAGATAAAACGTTTCTTCTTTGATATATTCTAAATGCTTATTATTTACCATTGTGATTTGAGATCTCAAATGTAACTGTATACAATATACAAACAGTTGTGCCATAAACTATTTTTCTAGTTCCATTAGGAATATCTTTCAAGTGGTCTGATTCCAACTTTTTCAGTCTTTATCAGCACATACACTGGCAAAAACATGTAACTGGTCTTAGATAACATAATCTAATTCAAACTACAAGAAACCCAAGCTGAATTCGTATTTATTGAGTATGGTATAACAATGTTAATCTGTTTCTTGCAGATATCGGATTCCTACATGCCCTGATTTGTTAAAATTTGCCTTTTAAGTGCAATTTTTTTAAAGAAACACCATATCATTTCAGGATGTGGGAAATCCTGGCTTGTCAGAGATTCCTTTTCTTTATTATCTATGAATTGGCATGGCTTCTTGGGAAAGATACTGAAGTGTTTTAAATTCATAACTGACTGGCTGCCACCACCAAATGCCATGAGTGCAAAGTAATGTAAGACCACAACAAAAGTTGAACCCAACTTACTAATTTTGTTTTCCATGTCAATAACAATTATGTTACTTGCATAGCTTAACATTTGAATTTGGAGAAGAAAAATAAACCATATTTTCTCAAGAATCCAAAATTATTTCAATGTAAGTCAGCAGTATACAGGAAGCAGAAACTGTTCTGAAGAGCAGACTCGTTTCAGACAAGTTGATCAGATTATTTAACTCTTAGTCTTTAACAAATTTCATCATTTAACAACATTTAACTTTTTACACATCTATTATTCCTATCAAGCAAAGGTAGAGTGCTATATTTTATATAAGAAAAATGTCAATTCTTTAAGAAATGTGCACCTGGAATTAAAGCATGTTTTTCATGCACAGTACCAAAGAAGTCATTGTATTCATTAAGCTTGACTTAGTTTTAAATAGTGAGGGAAATCAGTAAGGATTGAATTTACAATGCTTTCTAAGATTAATTTAGTAACTATTGAGTTACAGTAAGAGTCCTAGTTTGAAAGGTGAATTCAAGAACACAGTAATAGAAATATCTACAACAATTATCAACAGCTCCAGTTTTAGAGACAGTGAGTGAGTGTGTAAATAAACACATATATTCTCCTCAAAGTTATTCTCTATATATTTTTTTAAATCCTTGCTTTTTTTAGTCGCCATCATCATCATACTGTTAATCTGTTTCTCTTTCACTTCCTATAGATTGAAAATTTTTCTCAATTTCAAATTTTGGAAAGTGAACTGACCACAGCAGATATCAGCCAGATTGCTCAATTAGATACTATCCTTTGAATTTATATCAAACAAGAAAACATTGCATTATTAATATCTTATTAGTTATATTTACAATTTTTCTAGATGTTCTGCAATACTGGTTTTTGAAATACAATGATGAAAGTGTATTAATTAATCCTGGTTATAAAAAGGTAGTAATAAAAAATCAAATAATACTAATAAAACTAATAATTCAACTGAAGATTAACAATAAATATTACAAATTAAATAAATATAAAGTTTAAAAACAGCAAGTGGTACAATATTTTTAACATTTATTAAGAAAATGTATTTTAAAGTCATTACTACACATAATTTATCACAAAGTCATATTTTATGAAAATGTTGTGTATGATAAATGCAGTATGTTCATTACCATAATTTAAATTTATTATTAACTTATTTTTTTTCTAAGCAAATAGAATAAACAAATGCCAAATAAATTTACTGTATATGATTTTAGGGTTTGTTTATATATTTAGTATATAAATATTCAAATTAAGCAGTTTTAAAATGTCAGATAAGATAGAAAAATGAGATTCAGTAAATGTCAGCAAAAACCAAGCTACTTTTATGAAATATATTCATCAATTATATCTGACAAACTGTAATGTAAAAAAAACAAAAACAAAAAATCTGTTAATAATTGTTATAGATATTTCTATTATCTTGCTCTTGATTCTAGGACTTTTCTGTAGCTCAATAGTTATGATGTTAATCTTACAAATCATTGTAAATTCAATCCTTACTGATTTGCCTCACTATTTAAAACTAAGTCAAGCTTAATAAATACAATGACTATCTTAGTATTGTGCATAAAAGACTTGCTTTAGCTCTTGGTGCCCATTTCTTAAAGAATAGACACTTTTCTTATGTAAAAGATAGCACTCTACCCTTGATCAATAGAAATAATAGGTAGATGTGAGAGAAAGTTAAATCCTTTGTAAAAACTGTATGTCATGTAAGATTTCTCTTAATTTCATGAGAAACTAATCTTTGCATCAACTTTAAATTTCCAAAAATTATACTTTTAAGAAAACAATTCCATTGCCAAATTACCACTTTGATTAAACTAAAACAATTTGGTATGTAATGATGGAAGAACTTTAAAATGAGAGGCATGCTGAATCTGAGAGACTCTGAAAAATCAAATCTTGTTTCTATTTATGTATGAAAGAAAACATCTTAATGTTTTAATCAAAATTATATTTTTAATTCATCAGTATAATATAATATCTGAAAATTTTTCAGATCAAAAGTGAAAATGATCACAACTAATTGTATCCAATGATAAACTAAATAATTAAGTAAAAGTTAATAAGTTATCCTCACTTTATTTTATAAAAAATTAATGGACTTCATGAAACATCATAAAACTAAATATGCACAAATTCTATCTAAACAATTTAATGTCAAAATACTTAGATAAGATGCATCAGTACATGAAAATAAAACTTGCAATAAGCATCAAAGCTTAAGCCAATGAAAAACTATTGAAGAGGAAGCAAGGAAAGGAATCAGCTGATTTAACTATAACAGTAGGCAAAATCTGACATGCTGTTAAATTTAAAATAGTTAAAATAAATCCAAGAGAATTTTAATTTCTAGCATAGTCATAATTAAAATTCATAATATTAACTGAAAATTGAATTGATATTATTTCTTCATAAGAAATATTCTTTAAAATTATGTAATTTACTGGATCATGCGATTAACCACTGGTGAAATAAGGAAATACATGTATGTTGAGCTACACAAACATGGCCTTTGCAAGATTTCAGAAGCAGTATGTACATGCTGTCTGTTGGACCTGAAATATGCAAAATCTTGGGCATTATCATATGACATAGCAAGGGATTTATTAAAGTTTACAAGCAGAGAAAAAAAATTACAGAATTTTTCATGATAATGAAAACTCACTGAACAATACAGTCTAAAATTATTTACAGTATAAAGAAAAATATCTGCAATTGATGTGATGTTCACTGCACATGAAAAATTTATTATCCATTTACAATACATTAAAATCCTGTCTATGTATGGTAGAAGATATTTAGAGTTTCTAAAATTGAAGGCTTTGTTGACCTAGCAAAAATTATTGCATATTTATATAGTAAGAGATATTTTACAGAAATACAAAGGAATTAAACATTACAATTTTGAAGTAAAGAAAAGTAGTTGACCAATCTTTGCATTAAAAACATTTGTGTAACGTGTGTGAATGTTTCTTACACAAACCAATCACTTCACTGACAAGGCTAACAAAGAACCCATGGCGAATGAACCACAACTCACTCATATTTATTGTATCAAAATGACTTAAGTGGTTAAGTTCTACAGAATTGTACTTTCATTACTAGTTTTTTCTTATTAATTTGTAGTTTTAGCTCACTTTTCACAAAAGCAAATTTGACAAAATTAAGAAATAATGAATCATATGATATAAAACACCAACGTTTTTCCAAACATACATTTCAAGAACAATAAGAACAGGGAAAAGAAATTTAAAAAAAAATAAAACAATTGTATGAAAAATATTATTTGAATCTTATTAAAAAATGGTTAATTCATTAATAACAGAGTGATATTATGAATTTAATGTACATCAGAACAATGTACTAAAAACTTTTTATATAATAAACATGTTTCTATTGAATTGTATAATGAATGCCACATGAGGTCTATAATCCATTCATCTTTACTGTTTATTTCCTCAAGTTCACAAAGCATCTTTGTTGCCAAGAGAAGCATTCTGATGTTTCCTGCTGAAACAAATAGTCAAGTACTATGAATGAACATACTGACTTCAAGGAAAACCTTGAACATAGATATATAGTTGCTAGATTGGCACTGTAGCTTGTGATTGGTTCCTTTATGGTACCATGTGAGAATGGACAACTGTCATGTATACAGTATAGGACAGCCATTGTTGCCAGTTTCAGCATTGGCAATCATGGTTTTTAAATTGACAATGCTTGTACTACTGCTATAAATTGTGTGTAGAAATCTAATTCTAGAATCAGTTATTCTGCAAGTTATGCCCAAGTAACGAAAGTACAAGGCAGTTGTGTTGTAGCAGCACACCGCCAATAATAGAAATGGCATAAATTGGGGGGAGAGAATATATAGGACTACAACTACAATGGAAAGGACAGAAAAGCCAAAGAGAGAGCTGGTGGTAGTGGAAGAAGCAGAAATACATTCAATAGAAAAAGAATACAGATGTAGATGAGGCTTAAAAAAAGAAAAAGAAATACTGTTTCCCCAATTCATAAAAGAAAGAAATGTAAATGCCAAAATAGTACAAGGGACTTCTCTAAAAATAAAATTAACTAATACATACAATAAATTCATAACACAAAAAAATGATTATGTTTTGATGTGTTTTGTTTACAAATCAAAAAAAGTATTTTGAATCTAAAAAATAATACACACACACATAAAAAAAATTACAATTTTAAACCCCAAAAAGAAGAATATTTTTTTAAACAGTACAAACAGGTAGATTGAAAAAAAGAATAATTTCTTTAAATGTACACAATACTTTTTTTTTATTTTGGTACTTATTACAAGAGAAAAATAATCAGAAATTAAAATGCGAATGATTATTACTCCATTCCTTTAAAAATTCTTCCAATCATCCATGTGCGATTCTTACGTCTCCAAAAAACGTCTTACATTTTTAGTGCAATTATTATTAATACTTTAACTTTATGAATGAAAGAATCTATTTGAGAAATAAAATAAAATAAAAATAATATTTTTTATATAGGAAAATGATAAATGTTTTTTTATTGCATAGAAAGAGACAAAAAAAATCATGAAATTTTTTTGTGTGAAGTTACTTCTAATTCAACGCGTGTATAACATGGTATTTTTATTCATAACAGTAACACCCAAAAAAAAAAAAAAAAAAAGCAATAAATGACAATGATGGTTTAGACTTAGAGAATCAAGAGGCAGTCGAAAGTCTTCAGATTATCTATTTAAATAAAGAGTTATTAGATACGATGGGAAAATATTTCAAAATAAATTGATAGGAGAAAGAAGAAAAAAAAGCATGTTTTCTTTTTCTCTATTTCACACAAAGATCAAAATCAAAGGCTGTTCACCACTCAGTGTTCATTCAGCCGAGAGAAGCAAAATGGCATGTTGTTGGTTCGATACTGATTAAAAAGATTAAGGAGAATATTCTAGCTTAGATATCATGAGATATCACACAGATCAGAAGAGAAAATAATCAAACCGAAATTATTTTCTGATCGAGGGGATAATAAGAAGGCGGGACCAAAATGAGTGAAGTGAAGGCTCTTCTTTCTTTGTTTTTAAAGAATCGAAAAAGTAACCATGCAAATAACAATAACATTCAAGAATTTATTTAAATAAAAAAAAATGATTAATATAAGTTAACCTAAAAATGTTGTTTTTAATTTAATTATCCCTCGTAAAAGGACAATAAAGCAATGAAATCATCACAATTGATTGAATAGTACAAAACATCGTGTGGCATTTTACAAGAAACAATTTGAATCTTTGTTCTGGTCAATATACAATTAAGAATTCAACAAAATGATATCGACAAAAAAAGAGATTATATACTTTTTAGTTAAGACTAACAATGGAATATTTATATTTTAAAACAGTATCACTGTCAACGTTAGTTGGAGAAGCAGGTGTAATAATGAGTGAGGACGAGGAAAAGAAAGATATATAGAGGGAAGATTATTTACTCTAGAAATTCTCTTTCTTTCTGGTTGTAGTAGTAGTAGTAGTGGTGGTGGTAAAATAGTGGATTTTTAGTACTTACCTTGCAGACTGTGTCCTACTAACGAGAAGCACACGCATGGTAAGAAGAGCCAGTAAGGGTACCTCCACATGGCATCAGTGGACGTTGGCTGGCCTCAGCTGCCCAATGCAGCTTAGCCACGGGGGAGGGCGACCTCAGCTGAGACACAACTGGTGTTCCAAGGAAGCTGGAAACTACTGACTACTGGCACAACGCGAGATGAGGGGCAAATATATATGATGATGATAACGATGATGATGGAGAGGAGGAGGAGGAGGAGCAAGAAAAATGCTATTCAGCTATGGAGGAGGAGAAGGAATAACTGTATAAAGAAGTAGGAGGGAGCGAGAGATGTGATAGTGAAGCAGTAGTAGTATAATAGCTGTAGTAGATAGGAAGCAGATGTTTGTAGTAGTTAAAGTAGTAAAACGATTTACTTGTATAGACACAGGAGGTGGCTAATAAGAACGAAAATATACAGAATTGGAAGCAAGCAACGTAAGAAAAACAGAACAAAATTATTTTTATTTATTTTTTTTTTTAGATTGGGCAATAATGGTCATTTTGAAAACTGAAGTATCTAACTGAGAAGGACCGATCAAGTTTTAGTTTACCTGGCTGATGTTTGTTATTGTTGATATTATTTGAGAATATCACTATACACTACACTACAGTAACTACCACAGATCAACTGTCATTGTCAAATTTTGGTTATGTCAACCATAAAAAAAGTCACATTTTTTTTTTTTATGTAAGGTTTTTCTTTTTAATTGTTAATGTTATGCAATGTTTTTTATATTTCTTTTTTTTTATATATATATATATATATAGAAATCGAGTGACAGTGAAAAATAAAATTACTTGAAAAAAAGTTTAAATATTTCTGATTCATTCATTATGATTTTTTAAAACCACTATATTTTTTTGTTCTACTTTTTAAAAAATAAATATTAGATTTGTTTCTTCAGTGAAAAAATGTCACTGGTGAATCAGTTTTACTTTCAACTTTCAATTAGTTTATTTAATTTAATTACCATTTAGCTTTTATTAATTAAACTGATTAAATTTTAGAACAGAAAAAAATCTTACTTAATTCTTCGTAACTGATAAAACAAAATTAATAATTATTAATAAATAAATGGTAAAAAATGTGATAATTATTATCCAAAAAGTTTTGCAAACAAGAGCAGCACTCAATTAGAAAAAAAAAAAAAGAACATTGAAAGAAAACAATATTATTAAAAATAATTTTTAGTGTCTCTTCTTAAGTCTTTCTTTATAAATCAGGAAGTAGTTTGTAATTAATAATAATTTAATTAATAAAATAATTTAAAAAAGAAGGTTTTAAATATTTTAAAATAAAGATTGTAATGCGTTAGTTGCCAGGTTGAAGTTTCTGAACCTAACAATATGCACGTGACAAAGAAATTATTGATTTTTAACAATAACAACAATTTCACAAGAATTTAAACAAAAATGTCAGTCCATTTTCAATGCTTCATTCATTTAAAAATTAAAAAAGAGAGAAGCGTGCTAAAAACGCAATTTAAATTCGGATATGATCAATAAAAAAAAATCCAATAAACTTTACTAACGTATCAGGACAATGAATGAATGAATTAGTAAATTACTAAATAAATAAATTAAAACATTTTAAGATTTGGTCAGCTATGTTGCGGATCGTCTGCTTTCTGCAACAAAGCAGCCTCAACTGCAGTCGAGTAGAGGGAAAGAAAAGAAAGAAGGCATATAATTTTCCTTCTGCTGAGCGTTAGGGATCTTTTCGAGTTCAGAACACTGTTTTCAACATTGGTGCTCCAATTGCGATGTCGTTGATAACGATTGTAGCCACCGAAAATACAAGTGAGCGGATTTTTAATACTAGTATCGTGGTAGCAAGTCAGTGCTGCATCCATTGCAGCAGACTGCTTCTCCTCTACTGTCGTGATGTTTTCCAGTCTCGCGAGATTTCAAATAAAACAAGGTTCACTGCCCCACAAAGCTAGTTTGCTTCGTTAAGATATACTACTAAGACTACTATTTATAGTGTAAATTTAACAACAAAATGAATGACGAAGGGACTGGTTAACTGTTTCAATTATAAGAATAGGTTTCTTTACATAGTAACAGAGAAAACCACGGCATACGCTTAAGAAACTACCACGTACAATTGTAGTCAGTATGCGTGGTGCAGTGCCCTACAACGCTATTGATATCACATGACAAACTAAGAGTATCAGAGTGTAGCAGAAAATTCCAAGTGTTATTCAAATGCAAATAAAAGGTTGAATGTATTTTTAATTTGTTTATGGTTATAATTTGGTGTCGGATTATAGGCGCAGCCAGAATGTACAGAAACCAGAGTGCATAGGAATGGAAAAACAATAGGCCACATTTTTAATGACTTTTTTTTTTTTTAACTAAGTTGGATTTTGAATAGTGCTAAATCCTGTAGCCATGGTTTCTTTGAGTTTGTAATATGAAATGAGTAGTAGTAGTATTAAAATTCAATAAAATTACCAGTGTGTAAGCTGTACAGATTTCCGAAGTATGTTAAAAAACCACAAAAAAGATTAAAACTGGAGTGACAAATATAATGTTCCAGAGAAAAAGCTACCCAAAAATAAAATCTAAAATAAAATTTAAAATTTATAGAGGCAGCAGAAAATAGATCACATGGTATTAAAAAAAAAAGAATTTTCAACCAATCACATTGTTTGATTGAATTAAAAAACTTCCAAGATAAAACAAATATAAAACTTTGCAACAGGTTGTAGTCAGTCCACTCAAATATGCCAGCTAATTTGCGCCTCAAAAATAAACTAAGTAGTTAAAGATCAAAAGACTCATTGATAACTTAAATTACATGCAAACTTCTCCAAATCAATATACTTGTACTGCCTTTTTTTCTGTTGTTGTACTACCCCTAACTAAAATCACAGGTGGCATAGATTTTTAAGAATCTCACCCACTTTCCCTTCAACTTTAAGAGTGATAACATGTAACTTTTTTCTTCCCACAAAATCTCATGACATGTAAATACTTCAGAGAAGCCAACTGAAAATAGTGTTGAACTTGTAGCGAGTCCTGATGAAAATAAAATATATAAACAAAAATAAAAAGAATTCATATTAAAATAAGTAATTTTTTCTTTCTTTTAAAACCCTTACCTATCGCTTTCTTTCTCTCTCTCCCTAAACTTCTCTTTCTATACTTCTTTCAACTAATGAGAAGGCAGCCCTCAAATAAAAAGAGGAAGAAGAAAAGACTGAACCTGGCTGAAAAATGCCGGAAGTTTGCAGGATCAGAGCATACATATTTTTGATAGAAAAATACCAAAAATCAGGCAGGCTCCACACATAACTTCCATTATAGAAGAAATGAAAACAAAAGGAACGCTGGAAAATAAAATAATTTTGATCAATCAAAATATTGACACAAAGAAACTCTTGATGTTAGCTGAAATCAATGTCTGCACCAAGTTCATGGAGCCTGGTCAAAATGGATATAAACTGACACTTCTTAGCTAAAAGTAGAATGGATGAGGATACTACAGGATAAAAGAATGCTGTGTGACATGTAAAGAAGTAGTTAAGAGGTCTACCCTGCTTAGGGTTGAGAAAAACACAGTAGATTGACACTGAACTATTTCTAACATCACTACTAACCCTATCATGGTGTGACGTCCAAACTCTCAAATACCAAGCCAAAACAGATATTTCTCTGGACTGCTACCAATATCCATCTTATTAATACACTTTATGCTATGCCAAATACCAAAGGACTCACTCATCACTCTTAAAGAAAATAAATAAAAATGTATTATTTATTTTAGATCCTTGAGTCAGTTTGCTTTATTCCAAACTTTGGAATCCAAAGTTTTCAGTAAAGAAAATCCTACCACCTACCTCCACAAGCTATTGATAAATTCAATAAGGAAGTTCATTTCTTTCTTTAATGTAAACTTGTTTTGTTAATATATTCATTATTTTTTGTTTGTTTAAATTCCATATTTTTTATCTTTTTTTATCCAGACTCACCTCAGTCTGCAGAATATTGTTTACAGAACAAATAATACCAAGAGTTGTAAAACAATAATTCTTTCCATTCCGCAAGATCATAAACTGTAAGTAATGACACTTACTAAATGCAGGAACTTTCACTTGATTTTTGTGGGATTAGTATTTCCTTATTATTATTATTTTTTTTTGATAATTACTAACAATATTCTAATAATATTAGTCCATTGATGAGAAGTTTGATGTATAAGAGACAGGAAATAGGTGTCCTAATATCTCTTTGTGCAAAGAATTGACTTTATACTGTTACTGTTACTGTTACTGTTATAGAGAATACTTCATTAGTTGATGTGAGGCAATGTGAATGGATTTAGTTTTGTCTGACCTGGCCTGATTAGAACTGTCTTCTCATAGATCATGAGTGGATCCATGTGTGGTGTTTTTCAAATGCAGAGGAACAGTTCTTACTGGTCCTAAAATTGATTTCTAGCATTTAATTTTTTTTTTCTAACACAACTGAAACTAATGTGCAAGGTCTATACAGAGAAGACACTTATCTAATCACTATGGAGGCATAAACTTCCAACTAGGTTCTCTGATGGTCCCACAATGCTAGGCACGTCTATTTCAAATAATAAAACTGTTTATTATGAAAATATACCTATACAATAAATTAAATGCACATTTTTACATGCAAAAATCTTTATCATAAAAATAGTTCACCAATTTATAATTTTACCACAATAATTGGAAGCTTATTCAGTATAGTAATTGTCATTATTACAAATTAATAAAACTGCAATAAATTATAAAGATTTGGTTGACTAATTCTCATTTCATCACTGTATATACCTTTTCTTTTTGAGTGATAGAATAATAAATTTTTGTAACAATCCAAAGAAGCTTACAATCTGGTTTTTAGATGATCATCCTTGTTCTATTTTAAATTGGAAAAGTCTACAAAGTCAAAGAGCAGCCCTAGTGAAATTCTTTCAAATAAATGTGAGTCCAATTGTAGGATAACACTATGTTTCATTTTAACTTTTATAACATTTAAATATAGACTCATAAGGCTTCCGCTTGGAAGACTTTAACAAGGAGATAACCCCATAAATATTATCTCTAATTTAGAACAAAAGGAAACGTTATTTAGCTTGTTTAAAAAAAACCGGTTCTTAAAGATACATCTAGTTTTATCATTTTTTTGTGTTAGTTTTAATCTATTAAATTTAATTATTCTCTTGTTTTTCTTTTTGTTATTTTTTCAAATTGAACCTGTTTTTTTACCTTCATTACCTTCCATACTTCAATATCGAATTCAAGGTATATCTGTAATCTATAGATATAAAATTGTAACCTCTGTCTGTTTGTTATTGAACTCCTCTTAGGGTTTTGGAGATAAGACAGCTATAACTATATATATTCTGAAACTACATTACTCAGAGTACTTGGATAAGTATATTTCATTTTGATCAAAGGAGTGTCATAAGTGTCATTTTTTTTCCCCTTTGATATAAATTAAATTTAAATTTAAATAAGAGAATGACTTTTAAGGTACTTGGATAAATATATTTCATTTTAATCAAAGGGGGTCGCCAAGGGACAAAAATACCTCAATTGAAACTTTTTTCCCTTTGATTTAAATTAAATTTAAATTTGAATTAGGGAATAACTCCTATCCAAAATATAGAAGGAGAAAGCCAGAAGATGGATGTCACACCAGCAAGATCAAAATGAGACAATATGGACATCAAGTTGAGCAAGAAATCACCAATCGGTGGGTAATGCCTTACAATACATATTTGTTGTGACAATTCAACTGTCATATCAATGTTGAAATCTGCTCATCAATTCATTCAGTGAAGTATTGCATCAAATACATATCTAAGGGGTCAGATCAAGCTGTTTTCCCCTTTGATTTAAATTAAATTTAAATTTGAACAAGGGAATGACTTTTATCCAAAATATAGAAGGAGAAAGCCAGAAGATGGAGGTCACATCAGCAAGATCATTGAGTAATACTGAAATGCATCATTTTTCTCCATAAATTATAACAATGATTTAAAATCAATCATCATTTTCTTACAAAAAAATGTGTGACATTAATTCAGCTAGTTACTTTAATGTACTCTTTCTTATTTTTTATTTTTGCCAACATTGTCTTTTCACATCCATTGAATGCAAACTTTAGCAACTTAACTCGACTATTATTAGCTTTTGCACAGTTTTCAGTATTCAATCATTTACTTCTGTAAAATTTTATGTTTCTCATTTGTTTTCAATGAATTAAAAATATTTCAAACATCATTTAAATTAATAACAACTGCTGTAACTTGACTTCCCTGTGCATTTTCTATAAGTATTTTTATGGTAATTGTTTTGATGAACTTTCTTCTTTGCAAACTCAACTTCATGAATTTAAGCATAGTACTAGATTGGCAGATAGGTCTCATCATTTTATTGTTGAAATTGCTAGATGTAACTGTAAGTTCTATTCTAAAAGTTACTTCTCTTGCACTTATCACCTGTAGAACGTTTTTCTAACTTTTTGCTTTCCTGTCAACTACGATCTTCAAAAAATTTAAATGCAATGTCAGTAGTCATTTTTGAAGCCTGTTCTTTTATTGTCCTTTCTCTTCAATAATGTTTTCTTAGCTTTTCTTCATTCTCAGGGTGAAATGATTAATAAAAAGTATGTGTTTAAATATTTTTTCATTAAAATCTTCAGTTATTCATAATTAAAGAAATGGGACTATGGTGAAGACAAATATAGTTGTCTCCCTTTTGAACTACTCACATATAATGGAATGGTCAAATATTATTTAGGGGCAGTAGACAAATTGCACTGAATATAACTTTACTACAAACTTAAACATTTGTCTGTTTATCTTTACAAAGATATTTAAAATGTCTTCATAGGATAACATTTGAAGACATTTATTTTGTAATCTTTTTCAACAATTGTTTTCCATTGAAGGAAGATAACATGATCATAAAATATAATGTTGCTTGGAGCTGACACCTTACTGAATTCTATAGTAAGGATATAAGGCGTGCTCCCAGCTAGCTCTCTGCTGTTTGATTTTCATGTGTCAGCATATATGCTATTTGGATGAGTCCAAATCATACTCTCCAGACTTGTGTTCAACTCCAGATGACACAAAAGAAACAAGCAAGATTGTCTGCTAAGAATGATTACCAACTTTGGCCTGACAAAAAATATGGTCATTGATATTTGATATGTCCCAGAAAGGGATATATTTGTTCAAAGTAGCAAAGTAGTTTTAGGACTACTGTAACTAGTAGGAAAATCTAGCAGGTAACCGTAATGGACTGGTCCTCATCGTAGTGGTAGGCAATAGGCGTAGGCAATAGTCGAAGACAATAGGTGTCGTCCTTGTACCTCCACATCAGTCTGTATTTATGGCTGACACCAGCCAATCATATTACTGTGAGGGGAACCCAGGTGTATGCATATTCATTACATCAATATTGTATGTTATACTCTGCTTCAAGCTACCCCTTTCTGACTCATTTGACATCAAAATCTGTTGGCTGGATGTGAATTCTATGAAAGGCAAATTAAAAAAGAAGTCACTATGCAGGGACTCCAAGTATCACATTCAGTTCACAAAACAAATCCTCAAAAATAAAACAAAATTTAAATGTCAGAGCCAGTCACAAACATTGCTGCTAAAGTAAAAACATGACAAACATGCTGAGTGATATATTCACCCTGACTGCTTAAGAGGATTCACTTGGTGACTCTTAAGGCAGTTCACAACAGCCTCTCAGTCAACAGACCTTAAACAAGCTTTAACACCAACTCTCCTGTTTTCAAGATTAGACTCCTTTGCTCACAAGTGCCACCTCACTTACCTATAAGAGACATTCTACCTTGATCCAATGTATACATTGGCAATATAAATAATTTTCTTTTAACATATCTTGTTTACTTTTCTTTCTGCCTCACAGGCAATACATTTTTGTTTTTCATCTGTTACTCTTGAAAATATATTCAATATACAGTATATAGAAACACCAGTTTATAAGCATTGTTATTTTGTCTTCTGGTAAGAATTAATTTCAGTTTTCCTTCTCACTTTTGTTGATGTATACACATTGGCTTTTCAAAAGGTTTTTCATTGTCTCTCTATTAAAGTAAAAACAAAATGGTTGCCATCAAAAACCTTATCTTTATTGGTACTGATGACAAAATGAAAATAATGTACCACAGAAACATAACTAGAAGGATGAATGTGAAAATTATGAAAACTACAGAAGACAGATAAATTTTTTATCAAAACACATTAACAAATTAATCTCTTAATAAGAGTTGCCAGATTAGGCTACAGCTAGCAAGTTGGGTTACATTTCAAAGAACAGTGTTACTAAACTTTGTATCAGCTTCTCATGAGTTACTGGAGTTAGCCTAACTTATTTTAAAAGTAAACTCCACAAATCACAATTAGCAAAATTAAAGATTTAGTAGCATTAGCCTTTCAAAAGTAACCCAAACTAGCAAATTTAGATACAAACAGTGGTGGTATCCTACCAGTTCGCATGAACCAATTCTTAAAATTATAAAAACTTAGAAAACTGGTTGTTCGATTATCCAAAAATAATCTTATATATGATGTATAATAGCTAAAAATATAATGAATACCATTGCTATAAGTTTTGCAGAGACTGAAAGAGTGTTTTCTGTGATGAACATAATTTATTCAGACAAAAGAGATTATCTTAAAAATGTAGTAAATCTTCTAGTCATAAATTTGATAGGTCTTCCATTGGATATTTGGGACTATAGCAATTCAGTTCAAATGAGGCTAAGAAACCATAACACAGCTGATGACAATCAAAAGCATCATACTTTTGAACAAAAATATAATGAGAACAGAATTTTAATCTGGAAATATCTTGATAAATAAATGTTTTCTATTAAATTATCAAAATCATTTAATTCTTTTTGATAATATAAAGTGATTTGTTTCCATTCTCAGATTGAAAAGAAAATAAGCAGAATAGATTCCTAAAGATTACCTGCCTTTATAAAACTGGTTCCTGGAAATTTGGGATGTCATTATTGGATATATAGTATGTCTTTTAGAGTAGATAAATATACCCTATAGCAAAAAATGAGGAATGTTTAATACTTGGCTGTAAAATAAGTGACCCCCAATATAATATCCATATTTGTTCTACAAATTCAGGGTTGCTGAATTGAATTACATTTCAAAACCCAGTACTGATAAATTTTGAATTGACTTTCTTCTCATTAGTAACCCAAATTAAATTATTTTAAGAAAGTAATGAAATCAGAAAGAGACAGTTGAAATTTCTAGGAAATTTAAGGAAAGACGGCTTGGAGAATTTAACACTCACAGAAGAGAGAAATAGTGACTAACCTAACTAACAAGCTTATATAAATGAATGGCAGATCAGGAACAGAGAGTGATGTTGAAAAGACAAACCTTACTGGAGAGCCATGATCACCCAAGTCCTGAAGGAACACAACACATAGAAGAACTGAAATTCAAAATTTACTATCACTAGTTTTTCAAAAATTACCCAGTCAAGCAACATTTCTCTTAATGTAGAATCAAAAGTTCTGGTTTAAAAATCAGTTTTACTATTTATTGGTAAGTTCTAGTAACAAATTATGGTAATGGTAATGTTAGCAGTTTCCTTATAAGGAAACATTTGGCATTTGCCAGTGTTACTATCAGTTTGAAATTTATAAAACATTTCCATTAAAACAATTTTTCAGGAAAATAGGTTTCTCAAGTTCAGTAGCTGTTATTGCCCTTTGCAGTATTGATAAGGGGGTTTCCTTCCTAACTTTTTGTTTGAAGTAGTGTGAAAGAAATGTTAGCATTTTGATTATGCCATTATTCTCTCTTCGAGTTTATATGTGATATTCATTTTAGTTGTTGCTGCTGTTGGAAGTCATCAAGTGATTCAGTTTCTGTTATCTGGTACAATTCTTTTTGCTTCTGTAGCACGAGTCCACAAAGATTGAAGAAGGATGGTCCTCTTTAAGACCTACAGACTTCATTTGCTCAAAGACATTTTTAATCATCGATCTGAGAAAGCAGTTGTATACAGCTGATAGTTTAGATATTTCTGAATAAATTTGCTGCCATAAATGTCATCTACATGAAAGTTTCAATCTGATTAGACTATTTAAGAATATAAAGTTTTAGGTTAATGTTTTGGTTTTATAGGAATTTGTGATATTAGATGAAACTACCCCAAATGCAGCCCATTCAATGTTAAATTTCTTTATCGTTTACACTAAATTTGTTATAACTGATCCATACACTGATATATATGAAATGTCTAGTATTAACTAATTCCACTTCCTGAGTTTTTATTTTATGATAGATTTAGAGTAGGTGCTATCACTGCTTTCATACCAATTCCAGATCATTGTCCCTGTTTTGGAAAGGTTTATGGTGAATTTTATTTCTTAGGATACTTGGCAGAAAGCTGTATTTTTACATATTTTTTTTTCCAATGTATTTTTATCTTTTATTTTTTTACTTATTGCACTTTTCTGTTATTAGAAACCAGCTCTTGGTCAGGAGGTGAGAGTAGATATGTTTGTTGTAAAAAAAAAAGGAAAGAAATGGAGAAGTATTGATAGATAGAGGGGAGGTGTTAATGGATGGGATAGAATCTTCTATAGCTCTTTTGAGTTTTAGAGATGAAGACTGTTCCGCTGGTATTGTCTGTCAGCAACATTTGGTTTTGTGTCTTTTAGTCCAGTCTCCTACCAGGCTTTCATTGACTGTAGAATCATATACATTAACAAGGTCATTCCTGATTGCTTTCTGTTATTAACATTTGTCATTACATCAGGAAAAAGCTGATTCCCTTGTGTTACTAGTCTTATTGTTATATGAAAGGTTGTCAACTAATATAACCCAGTTTTTACAAGACCCTGGATCTGTCACCTTTCACTCTTTCTGTCAGACATGCTGAAATCAATAAATGCTATGACTCTTTTGCAAGCAACACAAGTTTGCTTACATCATAATTTCTAACAAACTAATGATATAAGTGTATGGTGGCAGAACAAAGGAAGAATAATGAAAATTTAAAGCAGTAAACAATTGTATTAACATAAAATACAATAAATGAAAAATCAGAGTAGATGTCGATTGTATGAAAAAAGTGATAAAGTGGAGTTGCAAAGACATCCAGTGAGGTGTACAGAAGGAGGGGAGGATAAGTTTGGACTTACTGTGGTGGCAACAATTAATCTTTGTAGATGGTCAAGTCGAATGTCTTTGGTGATGGTAGGTCATTTTTTGACAAGTGTATGAACTCTGGTCAAGATGCCATCCAACTGCTGAATGTCCCTTTGGTGGGCTCTTATTTCACTTTTGAGGCTCAAAGGCAATGTTGGAATTAAAATACAGAGGTTGCTTTCTCTCATTATCACCTCAAGTACTTTTGGCATGGAGAGGATTGAGGATTGATTCTGGTGCCAAAGGAGATATTACAGATCCCTATGTGACAATTGAGATATTTGGCATTCCAGCAGACTGTGCAGAAGAAAAGACAAAGACGGTGAACAATAATGGTAAGAAAGAACCGAAGAAACTTATCTCCTTTTATCATTAATGATTGAGGTTTCTTTTTCTCTTGTTGTGTTATGAATGTGTGTTTTGCATTACTAAACAATATGGTGTCAAAATGGAAAAGAAAAAAAAAACAATAATTTAAGACAATAAACAATTGTATAAACATAAAATACACATAAATGCAAAATCATAGAAAAAAGACATGAAGTTGTAAAGTCGGGTCTGGTGAGGCTTACAGAAGAAGAGGGAAGATAAGATTTACTGTTGTGATGGCATTGGCGAGCTGGTCAAGTCCGATACCATTGGAGATGGGAGGTTGCTTTTTGACGAGTGTGTCAACTCGGGTCAAAATGCTGTCCAACCCCAAATGTGCTTTTGATGGGATTTTATTTCCTTTTTGAGGCTCAAATCACCTCCAGTTTTCATTTTGTTTCCTTAGGCAGGAGTTGGTGCTATTGAGTGGAAATTCTGGATTGTATCACTTTTATTTTTCTTTGAGTGTGTTAGTAAATGAAAGATATGTGCAGAGCCTTACTGCTGATAGATTTTTAGTTGAGTTTTATGTGTTTAGAGTATTCGCATCTAGCTAGTGGGTGGAAATTAGTGTAGCATGAATCAGAAAAAGATCTGATTTTGGGAAGAATGTAACACTAACTTCATTTATTCATATCTTAGTTGATAATGTATGACAAGTGGACACGTGGTTAGAATGTTCACCTTCTGACCATGACACCCAGTTTTGAATCTCAATATCATCAATTTGTTCATGATTTTTAAATGACCTGTTGACGTTATTGACCCCGGGGAGGTGATTCCAGCACACAGCACCTTTGAAAAATGCCTGAAAACCCCACTATAGGTTAACCCAAGCCCAGTAATGTAGAGAATTGGCAAAGAGGACTTTTACAACTCTGGGCAAACATATCAGGATGACATCCAATCAAAGAGCAAAATAAAAGTTTAGTTTATTTTTAATTTGAATAAATAGTTTATTTCATGTTTCATTTGTTTTACATATTTAAATGTCTTCCTTTCTCACATTTCTTAATACTAGGCCCCTACCTGAGTCTCAGGGGCATACAATCAAGGAGTTTGCCCCAGGCATTATCAAACATCTTCAAATCTCTACATGTCACTGCCAAAACTTTTAGAGTGAAATTGGTAAACTGTTCAGAAGCTGTTGATGGTTGAGCTAGTTAATAATTGTGCAAAGTTACAAGTCACTGACTTTGTTCAAGAAATTCATCACACCAGATTATGCACTCCCTCCCAAAAATTGTAATTACAGTCCACTCAGCATAGTTGCAATATAAACGATAGGTGGGCTCTGTAGCTTAAGCAGTCACCTGTAATAGAATTTGGCCCATCAAGGTGGCTACCTTGATGGGCTCAGAAACAAGTAGTAACTGGCTATTTAAATTGTTATATGTAACTTTGATAATGAGCTTCTAAAGGATTATCATAGGCAATTATAATCAGGTGAAAATATCCTTATGGGTGAACAAGGAACTAAGATCCATCATTTTCAGCTTGTTTTGTTTCAGTTTATTCTGAGATATGAGCATTGGTTTGGTAATTGTTTACTTTTTGTTTCCTTGTTCAGAGATATTTAAAAATACCTACAATTCATTTTGAAAATAAAAAATGAGAGTGATGCTAACAAGAATATGTCTGAACACAAATTTGCCAATTTGATTTAATAAAACAAATGTGTAAAATTTGAGATAGATTATATCCGTAAAAGGACAATATGATTAAAGACAAAAGGAAAACTTATCTTAGTCAACATGTTTCATCCTCTGACAGACTTTAGCAAGGCAAATGCAAGGATCCTCAAAGGATGAAATGCATCAAGCTAAGATAAATTTTCATTCTGTCTTAATTCTGTCATGGGATTTAACAGACAATTTGGCAGACTGGACTCCAGATTCACTTGAGGCTGGATTAATTTTGAAAAAATATGTTTTTTTTTGACTGCTAATGTCCTGAAGAAATATTGCATTTTAAAAAATGACAAAAACATAGATGGCATTATGTATAGGTTCAAATATTGAAATAATAGTGAATGCATTAATCATCATCTTTTTTTTCTTTGACTACCAGTTTGTTAGCGCAAAAAATGACTAAAGCTTAGTTGTACAGTAGTGTTAAAGTTAGTGGGCAGCAGTAAAAAAAAATAAAAACTTGACTATATAAAATGAGTTCAAATGCAGTTGGTGTTTAAATAGAAAAATTATTGTCTCATTTTTTTCCTTCTAATGACAACATTTGCTGTGTTAGTAGATATGTATAGCTGGCTGCTCACATCAGGGCGACTAGCTAATCCTTGCTGCAGATGCCTGCTCAGCTACTTGTGTTTCGTCAACACCTACAGAGCCAACTTGTGGTTTATACTGCAACTATGCTAAGCTGGCCTTAGTTTCAGTTTCTGTGAGAGAGCATATAATCTGGCATGAAGAACAGTACTCTCAACCTCTCAGTCATGATGACTTGTAACTATCGGCAGCTTCTGAACAGTTCCATCTGTGCAGTTTTACTCTCAAGACTTGGGTCAACCTCTCCAATTATGCTGCATACTGGGATTGGCTTCACTGGTAAATATTATCAATATCAAAGTCATTTCCCTGACAAATTAACCATGTTGAGATTCAAACACAGGTCTCATGGTGAGAGTGCTAATGTTTTCATCACTTGGCTACATGGCCATTGATCGATATGTAATGAATAGAGTAAATGATACTTACAACATATTATTATTTAATAAATTCTATTGATGATATCACAGGCTACATAAAGAATAAAGTAATAGAGGTTATATGAAAAATTTTCCAAACATAAAAATCAACAGTTAACATATATTTTATCATCCAGAATGTTTCAGTAACTACCAAAATATTTACCATGAAAACAAATTTAATTTCTACATCAAATAAAAATTGTTTTAAAAAAAGAATTTTTTAAAAGTACACTTTTCAATGATTCAAATTGTTTGTCTTACTCTGTCGAGCTTTCTGGTGATAGCATCTATCAGTCTCAAAGAACATGTCAGTACATGGAGGATTTTGATTTAACTCATGTTTTGCTGAAACAGTGAGGCATCACTGGAGTGTCCTCTCCAAGACCCAGATGAGGGAAGGATTTTATTAAAGATCAACAATTGCCTCCTCTTTCTATGTAACCAATGTTGTCCAAAGGAAGAGTAGAGGCCACTACTGCTCGGCACGGATGCTGTTCAATGAGTTGGCAGATCAAGGTTGGATGCGATGTTGGATTGCCTTTGGGAAAACAGCTCCAGATTTTTCCTCAGAGTTTACTTACAAAAATCCCTCTCATGATTGGGTATGGCTGCCAGTAAGAGGTTTGAATTTTCCTTTCCAAAGACTGACTGCCTTTCCAGGCTGATGAGTTCCATCTATTTGATTGATTTGTCAGAATTATTCACAGAATCATGCTATATATTTTATAGGATTGATTGAGTTGTTTTTTACAACTCTTTGTGGGTTATTTTAAGCCAAAACATATTTTAGATTGTAAGAATAACTCTTTTTTCATTGTAAGTGAATATTACAATTTTTTGAGAATAACAATGATTTTTTTCTAGATACAATACTATTTAATCCATAGCTGGAGGAGGAAATAGATTCACGCCTTTTCCAAGGATATTTGTGTATAAGTTAATGTAATGAACCCAAATGGAATTCAGACACATTTCTCCAATTTCTCTTTCTGAGCTGCTATCCACCACCCACAAATCCTTATTTTATAGGAAGACTTTGTGATAATATTCTGAGCTATCTATTTATGAAGTACTTGCCAGCATAGTACAACATCAAAGCTGAAAGAAAAAGACTTCAATTAGTCTTGTGCTGGACAAAGATAGGATTAGCAAATACAAGGTCTGATAAAAAATTATTGGAACAGGTACTATAAAAAGAAAACTATAACACATATTAATTTAATCTCCTTCAAAGGGGACCTTCTGAAAACATTCATTTCAACCAGCAGCATTTGAAGTTTTTAAGCACGGATAATTATTAAATTATTAGAAAGTTTATACTCTTCAAGTAACACATTCAAATAGAGCTGAGCACTTCTGTTAAATATTAACGTGTATTCATGTGTCTACTATTATGTCTGATTGTAGCTATAAATAAAAGGACAACTTATCAAGTAGTCAGTCCTAGTAGCAGTCAGAGTGGTAAGAGGAGACATTAAGAAAACTTGCCATGTCTAGTCTATTGACTTTTGTACAAAAACTGTTTCATAAGAAGAAACTGAACTAAAAAGAAACAATTTTTTGCATAAGAAAATCTTGGATTTACACTTTATTTGCTTTTTTTTTTTCATTTCTTTTTTCTTTGTGGACGTATTAAATGTTTTTACAAGTCCAAATTTTCAACCCCTCAACATTATACAATATAAAAAAACAAACTGTGTAAATACTTACAGACACAAGTATAAAAAAATAACTGATTTCAATATTAAATAACCCAACCCTCATAATAAATCCATTTTTCATTGCCAATGACTATCTTGTCCAAACAGGAGTTTTTCTGTGTCAAACGAGAATAACCAGGCAAGTATTTAAATGCTTACAGATATTCTTTTTTGTAAGTTCATGTGGGACCCATATTCTTATCTTCTAATTTTTTTCTAAGGTTTTTAAACAACATATTGCAGTTGATGTACTACACAAGGAAATAAAAATAACTAAGCTCCAAACATTTTCCTAAGATTGCACAAAATAAGATATATGGGACTTTTGCATCAATCTGATAAAATATAGGTCTATCCAATAAGGATTTAGACATTACAAGATTAACAAAAGAATAGCTTATCTAAGGTGCCTTAGTTTCCTTTAGAGTACTCTTCTTGGGTCTGACACACTTATCCCAGAGTCCTTTCCACTTTTCAAATCAGTATTCTGGGATTATAATCAGCTGCTTCTTTGTATTCTTTTTAATCTCGACCATGTCATTTCGATGATGATTTTAACTGTCAAAAAAGCTTGAAGCTACAGTGAGCCAAATCTGGACTGTAGATGGGTAGGGATTAATAGGGTTGAGTGATGAGATGTTTTGCTTCTAAAAAAGAAAAACATTCCAAGAATGTACTCATCTGTCATTGTAAATATAAGTCATACAGTTTACATCTTCACTTAATGGCACCTCATTGACGACTGAGTAACACCACTGGAGAGTTTCTGTTCATATGCAATAAGATCTCTCTGTAACTGAATACATTCTGAATATATATATATATATATATATATATATAACAAAAATTATACAAAATTCATAATCTTACCTGCCAACACTTCAACTAAACTCGCAAATGAATTAGTCATCCCTAACGGGGATTGTTAGAACCACCTCCAAAAATATCAGAGATATAATCAGGATGAAAAATAAAATAAAAAACAATTCAAATGCCGGAGTTTATCAAATGTCTACAGTGCAATAACATGTACATTGGGGAGACTTCATGTGATCTAAAGACTTGTATCCAGTAAAACAAAGGAGATTTGCGTTTAAATAAACATCCAAATTCTCTCGTCTTTCACTGCAGCAACAAAGGACATAATTTTAATTTCACTGATGCTAGCCTTATTGAAAAAGAACATAACCCTTTAACGAGAAAATATTATGAAAATATATTTATAGCAATATTACCAACTATTATAACACGTTTAAAAAACTACATTACATCACCATTTTTCTACAGATCTATTATTCATGAAGCTAACTTATCTCTTCCGAATACATAAAAATCAATATATATACAAAATACGCACGAGATATACTTTAATGAAAAATCTAAGCAAACAATTTTTTTAAACATCCTGCAGCGTCTCACACTTTTGTACACTTTAGCATCCAGAATGTTTTCTTACACTTATTTGAATATTATCTGTCACTTCATTACACTTGACGCATGTCCAATCAAAACAACCTCACTAACTTTTACCCACTTTAACGTCGAGAATGTTTGTAACACATATTTGCATATTATATGTTACTTCAAAATATGTGACACATATCAAACCAATAAGAAATAGCCAAACACAACATACCATTAATCGGCGTCTCTTTGCTTTTTATCATTTATATCATTCTATCTTGATTTCTGGCAAAGCTTTAATAAAGCGAAACGTGTTAGATTAAGATTAGTTTCCTACTTATTCCTTATCCTATCATTTTGTTGGATTCTAATACATAGTCAATCTATAATCTATATATATATATATATATATATATATATATATATATATATAGTTTTAAGCTATGCTATATTTGTGGGTAAAAGTGCTCAATATCAGAGATAGAGCGTATGTAAATCTAAAAGTGTACATTGAGGTCAACACCAAGCGGAGCTCAGTTTGCTTCCTGCCTGAACACAATCTTCAAGCCATGAAGATTTCGTCCAAAACTTTTTTCTTGGCTGACGCGTTTCGTCTTCCGATCAGCGAATAAAACGCTTCGGTAACGAAAAATTTTCCATTCATCTTCATTCATATTATTTTTTTACAGATATATTTTATTTATATCTGAATTTTTACACACACACGCGCGTGCGCGCGCACACACACACACATACACATATATCCTATATCCATATATATAGAAAAAATAAATTAATAAAAAATAAATTAACTTCCCGTTCAAAATACGATTGTACTAGTACTCACAAAGAAGTGAGTTCAATAAAAAAAATAAAAAAACTATTTCAAAATTTGTCACTTGTGTTTTCTATTCATCGGGAAAAACTCTAAAAATATTTTAAGTTGTAGTACATACAACTGTCTTTAGTCGGAATATATGTGGTCAATTTTCATAAAATGAATTTTGAGACTTAATTTCAGCTCATGTTTTACTATGATAATAAAATATACTGTTTTTAGCGCCAAATAAAGGTGGAAATTCCCTTTCAGTTTTAGACGTTTTGAGAACTCTTAAAATATTGATGAATAACTGCAAAAAGATAGGAAAAATAAAAATAAAAACAATGTCAAAAACTAACGTACGTCTGCGTCATGATTGCTCAACTCATTAACGCAACCCGTTTGATCTGTAACCGATCGACCCAACATACACATTCTCAGGTTACTAAAAAAATAATGGTGAAAAATATCATTCGGAGATCATATTCTTTACATCAAGTCACTAACATAAAATTAGCTTTTTGCTAAAATATGTGTTGCAAAGAAAAATTACATACAGGCTGTAGGAAAGTACAAACGTTCAGAATTGACATTGTTCAGGTAAATTGCAAAGAGCACGCTACAAAGACATTTACGATGATAGCAGGACCCTGGAAAAATGAGAAGCTACTCAAAGGAAAAAAAATGTAAGTTTCTCACCTTCTGAGAAAAGAATTTAGATTCTACGCAGTTGTTCTGATATTTGAATAGAGAAGTCATAAAATTTCTTCTTTGAAAAGACCTTGGGTTGCTTATTCGCTGAACAAATGGGACAATTTTCTGTGTATCATAAAAACAGTTTGTTCGGAATAAAAGTAATTTCCTCTATCGGATTGAATTGTCCCATCAATTATTTGCAAAAAGCAGAGGCAAACTTACGGATGTGAATTCTATTCAGGCCTTTCCCGAAGCAAAAACGAATAAGAAAAAAATGCCTATCCTTTTCCGATTGCTATGTAGGATACATGCATGTAATTGGGCGCGTATCTGCAAGTGAGAGTTAGATTATTATTGATAACTAAGAGTTAGAATGTTAATTTCGTAGGACATTTTCGATAGATTTGATCCTCGGTGGGTGCTCCACTACTTTGACCCTGTACGAGACTTAAAGTAAGCCAAGTAAACATCTTCGTGAATTACTTCTATAAATCGATGATAAACAAGCTAATCTAAAAAAACAAAACAAAACATTTTTCTACTACTGTTCACACAATACAAAGCTCAAGAACCACTTAAGGTAGAAGCTTACTAAATGAGATTGTTGCAAGAGCGTAAAAAGAGGGAAAGCAAGAAGTGCATTTATAGGATAGATTGTAGTGGGTTAGCCAATAGGTATCGGTGACAAAATATAAATTAAACTGGCCCTCTACTATTTTTATTAAATCAAATGCAACAAAGACAACAACAACAAGACGAATAATCAAATAGATATTTGTTTTAACAGAAAATATTTTTATATATCACAACAAGTACATACGATATAATGAAGTTGTTTAAAACACTGTAGAGTTCTTGATTGTGTGATCAAGGGTAATATAAAAGGTGTTATGCTATAGATCTGGTAAGGAATTAAACAGTTCATGTTGATGGTGAAATTGAATGAAATAGATTGCTTGACTTACTGTAGAGTTGTCTCGCTTCGACTGATATAGTTACGATTTCCTTTATGTTAAGATATTGAGTGAGTTAGTTTCTGAATCTCGTCTTAGTTGAATTTGTCACTACATGAATTGATGTTGAAAAGAAACTGAATTCCACAAGCCGGGTTGATGTTAATAAAAATTAACTTTTAGCGAGGAAGTTGGGTTTTATGGATTCGTGTGACGAGTTGATATTTTAAGGACTCACTGACTAAGTCGTGTCGAAGTTTCATATTTATGAATTTTCTTGATCACGTGGGAGGCTCGAAAGAATGTTTACAAATTTTTGGCGCGTTGAATTCTGAACAGGTCAACTCGAGATTAACTGTACGGACGTAGGCAGAAACATGACATTATTATTTATGGACCAATCAAAAAGCATGGTTTCACACTGATGTCTGGAGCCGATTTTAATGGGTTCAACACAAATTGAGAATAAGCTGTGATCCTCTTTTAACAGGTTTAAAATAGAGAATGTAGAAATTTAATATAACTGTTGATCCTAGATTGAAGAGATTAAGATTGTAGTGACCAGGGAAGCATTTTCTTGGGAATTTGTTTCAAAAGTAACAGTTCTGGGGAAGAAGTTATCTGAATATAGATTCCTCCTTACCAGTGTAATACAAAGAATACGTGGAATAGCAGGTCCTAGCTGTGAAGACCTGGAGCAATGAATATAGTTTATCTGAACATTTGCCATGAAAATATAGAGTAGTGAGAATCTAGGAACGTTTCGTCCGTACTTGTAGGGTGGAAAATAATTAATGACCCAAAAGACAGAATAAACGTTTTTGAACTCTGTCAAATGAGGATTGGCAACTTCAGTCCAGATATGGCAGCAATACTTTATTTTTCGTTTGATTTAACTCTTGTAAAGATAGAGCATGGCAAGAAAGGTCAGGTATTTTCTATAGATAAACAAGAGAACAACATATTTTCGCGATGGATCGTATATACGAGTTTCACTTGAAATCTGGAGTGAGCTTCAGTCTCAATAGACGTTCAAGGCAATGAGCCTCGTTGAGAGAACATCCTTTCATCAGGACTTGAGTAAATGTAGTGTCTGTTCGATGAAAATGAAACCGTACTAGCTTGGCTTTTGAGATATTGTTTGATATAAGCCATGAAAAATTATTATTTTTATAGCACATAACACCACTGATCTAATAAAGGATATGTCTTTAGCGATTGATTCCACTTAAGGTCCGGAGTGAGCTTGAGTCTCAATAGACATTCAAGGCAATGAGCCTCGTTGAGAGAACATCCATTCATCAGGACTTGAGTAAATGTAGTGTCTATTCGGTGATAATGAAACCTTATTAGTTTGGCTTTTGCAGTACTGAATGATATAAGATATGAAAAATCTGGTCGGTGATGATGAAACGTTATTAGCATGACAAGCCTTGTGGGTTCGTTCTAAATAGACGTCTCCATTCATATGATCATGAATCAGGTTTCGTTAAGTTTAGTAAATATCTCTATAGATGCTTTCTGTGGTGCAAACGTTAGCAAGCTAGCATCATAAACCAATACTATCTTATTGAATGGCTCTATACACGGTGTCCCGTTCTTATGGCACTATATCAGGCTAATGTAGCAGTTGAAGGCGCGCGTAGCATAAACAATTATCGGCGCAAAGTTGAAATCGACGTGTCGAGTTCAAATTCCGGCTGAGTTCATTGTATTTACTTTCGCACAAATACCCATTTTCCTCTCGCTAGCTATAGTTAAATAGATGGCTATTTGCATTCTCTAGCCTAAACGGGAAACCATTATAGGAGAAGGAAGAGATTGGTCGTAGGGCTGGCGACACCACCCCGTAAAAACTCTACTTGCTACAAAAAACAGATGCACCTAGCGTGATGAGGCAGTGGCCCTATTCTTCGCAGAGGAGTTTAATGGCGCTAAGGAGAAGAAGGAATATAGAGGTTATTAGATATAAAGTAAACTATATAGAAAATATACAAAAGGGGTAAATAAATGCGTGTATGTACAAATGTCCTTTTATGTACGTTTGTGCTAAGTTCCTATTAAAGGTTGTGAAAGACTTACATTTGAATAGAGTTCTTTGTTTTTTTTTATACCATTACTAGATATGTGTAGTCAAGTAAGCTTATGGCATTATACGTTGCGTACTATGCTGTGTTGTGGTCCCTGCGTCATGTCGTTCACTTCGGCCTGAAAAGTCCCTCAGGAGAAAACGAAACAGATCCTATCACTAAGGCATCCTGTAGGTAAAAAGAAGAAAAATAGTATTTATTTCTGAAAATGCAGAAAATGTGGCATAGAGGCAAACAGAGGATGAGGGGAAGACTGGTCATCACTGTTCTCTCCTTTAACCTAACTAGTCACAATTACTAATACATGCGCTCCAATAGTATCTTTTTCACTATAATACCAGTTACACTTGTCTTACATAATTCATTCGCAATAACATCACGATTTCGGTGCTATTTCATCGTGTGATCTCCATGCATGATTCTTCAGCGTGTGATTAACATTTCAAATGTTGTGTTACCGCAACCTGACGATAACCACAGGCGACGAGATTTTGGAATTATTGCCCCCTGACGATATTTACAGGCGGGGTGATATTTGAAAGACTCGATCTCTCTCGGTGACTTTTCGTAGCGAAAAGAGGTATTCTTTTTGCACCTGCAAAATGTGAGTAATCAACTACAGATACTAAAGTTTGCTTTGAACTTTTCATATTTCATTTAAATTTCTCATCTTGTCTATTGTAAAATGTCATGTCAATATAATTTTTGATATTTCTTGGTTAAAATTCTATGCCTTATTGTTCCCTTGGATTTATACGAGACCACCAAAATTGTTAGTACCAGGAGCTTATAAAATCTCATCAAAT
Organism: Acanthosepion lycidas; assembly: GCA_963932145.1. Classification (NCBI taxonomy): domain Eukaryota; kingdom Metazoa; phylum Mollusca; class Cephalopoda; order Sepiida; family Sepiidae; genus Acanthosepion; species Acanthosepion lycidas. The sequence continues at coordinate 22,502,696 of OZ010588.1, read as the reverse complement.
GTGTAGATACCCACAACAGGCGCAATTCTACATTTTAAAAATAACAACGAAAACGGCATAAAAAAATTAAGATATATTATCGCCGGAAACCATTTACGACTAGCTGATATAAATATTTTATGATGGATTTGCAATAAATGTGATCTGACCTCATTAACGACACGTAGTGGGATTAAGATTTTTTTTTAATTCGGAATCCAGTGGAATTTAGAATGTATAGCAATTTGAAATAAGGCTTCCGGTAGATTTAGTATGTAAACCAGACTCGCATTAGCACTTTATCAGATCACATTCAGTATGTAACTCACACGTTTTAGTAGATATGTGTTGTTGTAGATCACATGTTCAAAACATTTAGATTCCGGCATTGAATAACACATACAGGTTGATATGCCGTTAAACAAAATCAAACAGATGATTGTTTTGAGCCTTGAGAAGCATTATGTTACGTCAGAGGATTCAAAATCTAATTTTACATAGAAGTGCGAACTATTTAATACAAGGTTTTCATTAGTTATAAGATAATTTCACACTGAATCGCGAAAATCTTTTTCTCGAGTTTGTGAGAGAGGTTAAGTAAGTTATTATTATTTTCTAAATGGTTAAAAATAACACGTGGTAGTCTACAACTACATCCGCAAATATTTTGTTAGTATTTGCCCTAGTAATTAATGTTTATCAAACAAACCTTCTGGTGGGGGTTTTATTGGTTGAAATATATATATATATATATATATATATATATATATATATATATATATATATATGATTTAATTCCTATAAGTGAAGTTTTAAAGACATTTACTCGCCGTCGTAATAGCGTCACAAAAAAACCTCCGCTCACTCAGTAAATCTACGAGATGAGCTTTATTTAACTGTAGGGCATCCGTTTTTCAGTTGACAAAGAGGTAGTCGTATGATGAAGCCCCCCACATATATATAAAGTTATTAACACAAAACCACCAAAATTCCCCTATGCTTCAGACCACGTGGTAGAAATCAAACGCCAGAGGTATGCAGAACCAATCTTTATTATGGTGACCAAGTCCAAATCTGCAAGTGTTGCTGCAATTGACACCTGAAAAAGAGTAACATACAATCATTAGTAAATTCCTGTCCATCTTCTCTTCTTCACAACGATTAAGAAAACTAGTTTTGTGAGTTGCAGTAGCTGCCTTTGAACTGCCGATTTTCGAAGTCACCAGTCGGATAGGAGTTATTAATATATTTTATTGTAGATACAGGGTTTGGCATTTCATTTTACAGTCTTCCGTGGTAAATGATCCAATACTCGTCACCATCTCCACTGCTAATGGAGAGAAAATACATTGCCTAAGTGAACCAGATCTATACGTCCTAATAACGTACTTAAGAAGGTCGTTCCAATGAACTTCTATGGTAGTAATTATCCCTAATCTGTTTTATTAGGTTTCGGCTTTTTAATAATTTTGTTTAAATAAGAATAAATAAACAAAAATTAAAGAGTTAAACAAGAATAAATGAATTCTGGATAAAGTAACTGAACTTAAAATTAAGGTCAAGTCGGCTAGACGTTCTTTGAACTTGGTATTTAATGATATTAATCTCCACAACTTTTATCTACGATTTAATGATTTAATAAACTGAAAGTGTATAAAATAGGGCGAATGGATGCAACTTTTCGTCCGTATATGAGTGCAAAGTTCATATGAAAATGTAAGAAACTTACATTTGAGAAGAATTCTTTGTTTGCTATTATCACTAGATATACTTGAGTGTATAGAAGCAAGCTTAGTGTAGTTCGTTATGCTGTGTTCAGTACAACATGTAGTTCATCGGGACCGGAAAGTTCCCCAGATGTACAAAAAAGACCCGTCCTATCACTAAAGCATATTATGGGTTAAAAAAAAGAAAGGATTTATAAAATTAATGTAATGTCTCTTTCCACTACCTAGAGCGAATACATTTTCAACAAATGGGTTGTTCCGATGGAATTTTTTTGATAAAGCCTTATTTCTGAACCTGATTATGGTGACGCTGTGTTTCGTTCAGGGTAATAAAATGTAATATACTGCTGGAAAGGGCTTGAGAAGAGGACTCCTCCTTATGATTATTATCAATCCATCAGTAGAACGGAATTTGAAACCTGCGACAATTTTGACATGAATATAAGAGAAGCACCCATCCGGATTAATCACTATTCATTCACGACACGACTCGGAGTGGATAGTCAGGATGGATAGGCCCAGCAGAACAATTAACATTTTAACAGTGAGTTGAGAAGAGAACACTAGATTCCGAGATATCACGTGATCAGCAACATACGAAAAACTTAAAACAATTTTGGATATGTCAAACAAACCCAACAAATGATACAAGACAGCAAGTTCACTGCAACTATAATCATACAAGGTTGTACTAACTACTGCAAGTTTACTACAAACGACATTTACTCAGCAATTCATTTAACTACAGACGCTCTCTCTAGCACGCTAAACTATCAACTCCGAATGACTCAGAAAATTCACAGCACTTCGTGAACTTCGCTGTCACATTATACTCAATCAAAGATATTTTAAACTTTAGCAACTTCATTAAGTCCCCATTCTTATGGACATTTTTTCTACTTAATTGTTTAGGCACTCAAAAGAATATTTTAAGCAAGCCTCTACATTTATCTTCTTTTTCACATGAATAATTATTGTAAATAAATCATTTATTTCTGTTTCAATTGCACAGTAAGTACTTATTTTATTGTGTACCTAAAAAGATAATTAATTGATTTTTTGTACGTGGGGAAAGGCTCCATTCATGATATTTTTGCGCCCTTTTCTCTTACATACTAATTTTGGCAACGCCATCTACCGGTTGTTAGCAGAGCTTCATTTTTTTTTTGGCAGACAAATATTACATCACCACGATATAATAAAAAAGAAATTACTGTGGAGTTTATAACAAGATTGATAAAGGAAGTCATACACCAATTTTTGGCCAAAAATAGAGAATTTCTGTTGTAGAGATGAACACAACTGTTCAGAATATGACTCGTCCAAACAGTACTGACACCGTGAATCGTCAGGAGAGTGCTAGCCGGAAGTGAGCCTTATATCCGTGTTATAGAATTTAGTAAGACCACGTCGACTCCAGGCAACATAATATTTCATGATTGTATTATCTTCATTTCCAAATCAAGGAAATTACAAGCAACACGAACTGAATTTAAAAAACAAACAAATAAATAAAGCCAAAATTCCAGATAGTGAAGAGACATCTTGACTTCATATGCTATCGTAATCATGCGGTTCTTACTAAGACTGGCCGTTATCACATACTAAACATAAAATTATTCAACAAATGCTTCTTCACTAAAATAGACATCACTTCTGTCTATCACTAAATAAGAGTACACTCCGAAGATGTAGCTAAAGTAGCCGTAACAGTCGCATTCGTATTATTTACACTATTTGTATTCAAATTAATGCCTTCACCTTTGTTGTTGTTATCACAACGTTTCGGCTGTTGTTCCCTCCGGGCTTCATCAGGTGTATATCGATCTGAGTAACCCACAGGGAATTCTGAACTAGACCCTTTAAATTAATCTACTGGGGTAGACTATTCTCATTCCACAAGGTTGTGATAACGGTTGAAACGTTGTGGTAACAACAACAAAGATAAGGACAATAGTCCGAATATAAATAGTGTAAATAATGATGACTCCTCATCCTAGAAATTCAGACATGTTCATTTTGTTTAAATTTCATAATAGACATTTCTGATTAAAAAATGGTGCAACTACATTTCAGCGATTCATTGACAAAATATCGTCAAGGTAGATTGTGTGTTCGTCCAGTTGACGACATACTAATTTATAGTAATAGTAAAGAACAACATAAAAAAGACTTATTCAGGATATTAAATGTAAATAACTTTCCTTAACAAAGTGTATATTAAATGTGCCCAAGCCTTACTGTGTTGTATTTAATGTTAGCGCAAAACGTTATCGGATATAGACCATATTTCCAACACAGTTATTGTTATAATGTTCGTATAAACTCATAGTTCTGGTTAATAATATTCCAAGGAAAGCACTGGAATAAAAGATCAGTGAAGAACTGTTTAATCACATGGATTAATGATACAATAATAGCGAATACTGTATGTGGTAATCATATGCAAATCTCCACCATATAAATAGAAGTTGATACAGCTGGAGGCTAAACTAGTCCTAACCTTGAAGATGAAACTACTGGAGAAATAATAGTGAATACTTTTAACTAATTATAAGTTACAACACTGTAGTTAGTGAGACTTCTGTGAACTGACGTTCCTCTCATAGTGCATGGACGTGTCTATGGTTAACAATTTAGTGTAGCGAAGGTGGTTCTACACAATTACATACCCACATAGATACTATATAAAGACATGCCCAAATTTTATTTTCTACCCAATAACAGACAATATTTACAAACATGCCAAAAAGATTCCACAATACAACGCACACAGTTTAAATCAAAGTGTCTATTGGTTAGAAATTAACATCGCCTTGCGAAATATTTGCCCAATCAGAAACCCTGTTTTTCTCAAGCCAACTTTCTGGAAAATTTATTACAAAACCCCACAGATTTCGACTTTCAGCAAGCAGAGATGCTACTGTCTCCAAGACGTTCAAACATAAGAGAAGACGTGGCTACTTTTTCCTTATCCCAGCGCGAAAGAAATGTGTATCGTCAACTTCAAGTGAATCATCTCCAACAACAGTAGAAACGGCCAGTGAATCTTTTCTCGACTATAGATTTTTTCTGTGTACCAACTACCCAAAGACCTTCAGTCGACTAAAGACTGTTTTTACCCCTTTTTGACTCTTTTGAATTCATATACATATGTTTGTAAACACAAATTATTTAACAGGCATGAGACCATGTTTACTTTTTTATTTTATCATTGTTTTGAATTCGAACTTTCGGATTTTTTTTATATAAAAAACCTGAACGACAAAATTTCCTATAAGGTCTCTTTTCCAATAATGCCAAAATGCTCTAAAAGTCATTCTCGAACCCTAAATGCTATAAAAGTTTGCAAAGGTTCTTAGGCAAGATAGATTCCTACCGCAAATTAATTCCTAATTATGCAAGCAATATTTCACTCCTATTTGAAATTATTTCCTACATCCTTGTTTGGATTAACATAGCCGGGAAAAATATTTCTTTTATAACACCGGGAATAACTGTTCTGGCTCACCTATATATTTCGGTCATAGATTATTAGCTAGTTAATTGCAGTAAGCAGCTAGTGTGCAATTGGAGCTGCACTATATCAAATGATTGAAGGAAAAACTGCCCCAAAAGGAATTTTATCAATCCCAAATCATATGACGAGGAGTTTTTAGTAGCTTATTTGGCAGTAATCCATATTCGTTACTTTATCGAAGGTCATCATGCAGTGTGATTCACTGACTGCAAACCGTTATGTGGAGAGAGGAAAGAGGGCTTGGAGAATTTTACACTCACACGACATACTGAAGGCAAGAGGCAACGGGAAACATTGAGTAACGTACGTAACGAGCTTGTTTGAATCGATGGAAGAACAAGGCTGGCAGAGATAGTAAGGAGACACAGTTTAGACATACAAAGGATAGGAAGTTGTAGAGAGCCATGATCATCCTCGTCCTGAAGGGACACGGTGTGAGTAACGTAACTAATGAGCTTGTTTAAATCGATGGAAGAACAAGGCTGGCAGAGATAGTAAGGGGACAAACTTAGTTTAGACCTACAAAGGATAGGAAGTTGTAGAGAGCCATGATCATCCTCGTCCTGGAGGGACACGGTGTGAGTAACGTAACTAATGAACTTGTTTAAATCGATGGAAGAACAAGGCTAGCAGAGATAGTAAGGGAACAAACTTAGTTTAGACCTACAAAGGATAGGAAGTTGTAGAGAGCCATGATCATCCTCATCCTGAAGGGACACTGTACATAAAAAAGGAAGAACTTGCTGTTCCGACCCTACCCGTCTGAAAAAAAAAATCGTTTGAATTGCAATTTTTGAAAGAGTAGAAACGAAAAAAAAAATGATTTGGATCTTTTCCGAGAATTGTAAAATCTTTTATTGTTCTTGTTTCGTCTTTTACGTGTCATGTCCTTTCAGAACATAGGCGGTCATAACTCTCCGCAACTTCCTGTCTTTTATTTTTCTAACTTTCCTTCACTATGTCATGTGAGTGTCTAAATTCTCTCAGCCTTTTTTCCTCTATATATCCCCCGAATTTCAACTGTCTTCTTCCCATTGTAAGTATACGTTTCCTTGTAGCTTTTACTTTCTTTGTTGCTTCCTTGTTGCATACCTATTCCGTCTATGGTATTCTTAGCATTCATCGGTAAACCCACACCTCTGTTGGTCTTAGTCACTTCTTCATCTATGAGAAGACCGTCCAACATTCATTGCCATATAGCATATCATCACTATTTTCATTGTTTCTATCGACATATTCCTATTTTTAATGCTGAGTTTCTAAAAGGCATCTTTTGCTATTCCTATGCTTCTACAGCAGTGTCCAACTGGCCAGGTTGTCAGTTTCACCGATAGCGAGTTGGCACCTGAAAAAAATGGGCACCTATATCAAATCAAATTGCAATCAAGAAACAAACACAGACCACTACTTTAGTAATAAAAAAGAATAAGAACTTTATAAAGTAATCTGAACACTATCAATTACTCAAGCCCAATGTGAGAAGACATTTTCAAAACTAAAGATCATAAAGACAAGGTTAAAGAAATTTGCTGTCTGAGGTGAATTTAGAATCATACATGTTGCTATCCATTAAAAAAGAATTGTTAGATGATAAGCAATTATTGGCAGGTTCACACAATCATATAGGGAACACAAACGATTGCTCTTAATATAGTGAACTTCATGTAATGCTCTATTCTGCTTTTAAATTATGTGTTAATTTGCAAGTTGTGCAATAAACTATTTAAAAATATTAACCAATTATTTAAATTTGAAAAAAATATATAGAAAATTCAATTATAATATTCTGTATTTACATTTGGTATCTACTACCAATATCTATACTCCATGTGCACTGTAATTACTTACTTGATTACATTGTAATTAATTGTTTAATTTTAACATCCCTAATGCGTAGCTTAAACTTTAGGCTGTCTCATTTGATGACAACCATACATTCGAATGATTAGGATTTTGATAATAGCTACACATAGGATGAAAGTGAATTTATACATTTTTTTTGTTCTTGGGAATTTAAAACAAAAATATTAAACACTATTTATCATACTGCTTATTTTCAAGAATAATGTTATATTTACAGCATTCTAAAAACTAATACAATTTTATTAAAAAAATTAAAGCAATGTAATTAATATTTATCGCTTACCAATTTATAAAGAAATAAATACGGAAAACATTTTTTCGTCAAAAATTTATAAACGTTTGCTAAATTATAAATATATGTGAACCAACTTTAAGGAAATTCTTGTTATTTACTATTCTATAAAGTACGAATTGACTGGCAATTAAAAATAATAGCGGCGTCAAAGGAAAATCGTCCTTTTGTCACTCCGTTTTTTCGTGGGGACGAAGGACCAAGATTGTCGAGTTTTCTTCCAATGCAGTTTTTTTCTTGCTTTCCTTAACTACACCTTAATGCTTTTAGTTAATGCTTTCTAAGAGCTATGTTACTTTCATTTCTGAATCTATCACCCAATAACTACTGTTTAATAATCTCGTAAATCATTGCCAATGAGTTCACCTTGCACAAAGTTCATTGTATATTAAAGCCTGGCATCGTACTCGATATAGCCCAACATGGATTTCTTCAATATCATTGTTTAAAATGTATCTGTTAATATTTATTAAATATGGTCTAGTATTATGGTTTCAAATTGTGCTAGAATATTCGTTTGTGCTTAACATTTCTTTTCTAAGAATCTTCGAATTGTATAAAAGCCAGTGTCCGTTGCTTTATAACGCACAAAACACAGCTTTATGTTACTTGTCAACTCAATTAAAAGATTAAGTGAGTCTTAAATTTACGAGCGTCTCTTGGGACGGTTGAAATACGGATGACCAAAAATGAGAAAACTTTATCGACATTGGTAAAATGTATCATCATCATCATCATCATCATCATCATCATCATCACCATCACTATCAATTCCATGCCTGTATGTAATCGTATGGTCTCCGTACTTGACCATCTCCCTTCATATATATTAGGTCGGTGCAAAAATAATGTCGTTTTCTCACATATGTTACTATGTGAGAAAACGACATTATTTTTGCACCAACCTAATATTAGTTGTGTGTCTATGATTAAGTCTCTGTGACGCGCAATGACGCTGTCAGTTAATTTTCCTCCGTTTGCTTCTTCTTCTTTTGCCTAAGGTTGTTGTGCCTTGTAATGGAAATATTGTTGGCTCTTATGACGTGGTCATACCGTTTCAATTTCCTCTTCTTGGCGATGGTTATGAGGTCTTCCAATGGCTCTGTTGCGTCATTTATGATGCGGTCTCGGTAGAAGATGGTTTAGGATAGGTTCTGTAGCATCTCATTTCTAACGCTTTTCATGACATTAAAATACTTATATGATGGACAACACTCGGAATTTAATATTTATCAATTTCTTTATTTTTGAGAAATTCCATTAGAAAGCGTGTTAGTCTCGCCAAAATGAATTTTGATTTTCAATGTTTGTTCTAGAATGGTTTTGTATCAGATGCACTTTAATTATTTATGTTGTATCCTTAAAGAGGTTACAAACACACAAAGGTGGAACTCGAGTAAAAGGAACAGCAATGCGCGCGTAAATTAAAAAAGAGAAGTTTATTGTAAAAGAGAATACACTACTGAAAGACAGATAATCAGTCAGCAAGCTAGTAATTCCCGAAGCTAGGTCATTTACCTTATCTCTCCGCGAGGCAGGATGTAGCACAAGGCCGTTTTTTAATGCGGGGCAAAACCGAGCCCGTAGGCTCGGGCAAAAATTCCCCGTAAACCCCGTAAAAAACGGGGTCGGGTAGCTGTCTACCACCCCAGACGAAACTCTGCATAGCCTCGTCTGGGTTTCTCTCTGCCTGAAAGCAGAGAGTTCGACCAGCACAGCCGGAGACGAATCTCCAACTAATTACCGAAGCAATGTTATTTACCTCACCTCCCCGCGAGGCAGGATGTGGCATAAGGCTGTTTTTAATGCGGGGTTAAAACCGAGCCCGTAGACCCCGTAAAAACGGGGTCGGGTAGATGTCTACCACCCCAGACGAAACTCTGCCCTTCGGCATAGCCTCGTCTGGGTTCCTCTCTGCCCGAAGGAAGAGAGTTCAACTAGTTTAGCTGGAAACGAATCTCCAACTAATTGCCGAAGCTAAGATATTTGCCAACCGCCCTACGCAGTCAGATTTAACACAAGGCCGAATTTAACGTGGGATATCCGAGCCCATATGATCGGGCAAAAATTAAAAGTCGGTTATTTACCTTACCACACCGCGAGGCAGGATATGGCACAAGGCTTTTTTTAATGCGGGGTAAAAAACCAAGCCCGTAGGCTCGGACAAAAATTCCCCGTAGACCCGGTAAAAAACGGCGTCGGCTAGCTGTCTACCACCCCAGACGAGACTCTGCCCTTTGGCATAGCCTCGTCTTGGTTCCAAGCAAGTCCCCCAGGTATATCCTATGCTTACTATATATATCTATTGATATAGTCCGTCCACATAGGTGATAGGGAGTGTGGGACATTCCATTACAACAATTTAGTTATTATTCACTGAATTATTTGACCAATTATCCTAAACTTTAATGTCTTTATCATGACATTTTAACCGAAATGTTCCTGCGAAACGTTCGATACCTAGAAACTTTAAGCGCTTTTCTTTCCGTCACATCATTTATAATGTAGAGATACAGAGGACGATTATCTCCATTTTGGTAGGACGGATTCAAGAGGGTCACGTGACGGCTAGTGAGTAACGTCAGTCCCAGTTGCTGAGTAGACAGCGATGAAGCCAGACGTGATAGCCCACAGCAGCAAGAAGAACGAAATGAAACTACATGGTTCAAATAAGGAATATAAAAACATTATCCAGGGAAATATAACGCGCTCTCGATTTCGCTCTTTCACACTACTTGATTTATCCATAAGTGTTATAGTTTCTCTGTGTGGGAGAAATAATCACGTATATACATATTTGTATATATATTTTTGTATAGTATACCTCTATATAAAATCTTTTTGAGCACAATGAATATTTAGTATTCACTTCTTTCAGCCATTCTGGTCTATTCTTCCTCCTGTTGTATTATGGTTAGTATATCACAGATATACTAATGCCAATTATGGGCAGCTGGAGACTGGAGATAACTAAGGTAGTTATTCTATATCTGCAAATACACGTCTACTTGTATCATCAATGGGCTTCGGTTTATATCCATATACAGTTTTCAGTGTTAAGCCACACCGATAAAGAACAATATTTATATGAATGACTAATCTTGGATTCAGGTAATCCCACCAAAAATCAACGAAATACTTTTTTGAAGTCGCATCTTGAGTAAAGTTTGCAATTAGTGCAGTGGTGATTGGCGCAAATCTTGACTTATCAACATGCGCGATCCAATCCGTTAGCTGCATAACTGCCCTTTCTTTGCGTGTTCCAAAAAGCTAGAAGAACTTTTACGATATATATATATATATATATATATATATATATATATATATATATGTGTGTGTGTGTGTGTGTGCGCGCGCGCGCGCATGTATATGAGTGGAGATATGTATGAGTGTGGACATTAATATATTTCAAACTCAAGTCTGTAACATGTTGATGTTTGTCTGATTACACATGCATTTAACATGCTTGATACGCTTATACGCAAAAATGTTGATTTATTTATTTATAAAAGTCATCTTTCCAATCCTACTAACACCATTTATGGAATGTTTTCCCCTTGGCGGATTTTTCTTTTTCCTAACTGCAAATACCAGTATAGCTTTTGACCTTTACCATGTCCGTACACATTGCTCACACGCTTTTATGAGAGGCAAACCTGGTCGAGAAACTGAAAAGAATATTCCATGCTTATAGTTTGTCTGTAGAGTCTAAGACAAACACACGCTCACATACGCATGCACACATAAGTAGGTGGTTGTGTTTATATGTGTATAACCTCTTTCTCCTTTCTTATCACACACATAAACGCACACATATGTATTGTGTATTTGAGCAGCAATCCCTCTTTTATCCAAGTTTCATTAAAAACGACTGGCAAGGTACTGTAGTTAAGTTTTTTTATTTAATTTTATTAGTAATGCTTCCATACAAACAATAATAACTCACCTGCAAGATCCAAATTACAGAGAATCAATATTATTTACGAATTCACATGTCCCTTAAGCAACTGTATCCTGATCAATCTAAAATTCATAAATAATTATATTGGATATACTACAGCATGCCTAACAAAGAGGCTCACGTTATGTCTCTCTGGCTCAATTAGGTCTCGTTTAAATACATATGGAGACCTACCAAACTCTATCCGCAAAATACTTGTTGATAATAGCCTCATCCATATCTAGAAAAAGCTAAAAATAGTGGAAGTATTATTGCTAAAAAAGAAAAAAAAAACACTCAATAATATCAACTATGTACACAGCCACAATGTGCTGACCTTGTTTGGAAAATAAAACATTTCTACAATTCTACATACATAAAACAATTCACACATTATAAAATCATCCTTGATAATGGCTAATAGTATAGTCGAAAGGACTACGACATACAAACATTTGATCATATTTTTACATCCATAAATAAATAAAAATTTAACCGCAGTACCTTGTCAGTCGTTTTTAATGAAACTTGTATATATATATATATATATATATATATATATATATATATATGTTTTGGAGCATGCGATGCCACGACGCTAGAGTTCTTGTTAAACAACTCGAATATAAGGATCTTATTATTCAAGGAATTGATAGTAAGTTAATGTCTCATTAAGTTCTATTAGCGAAGTGAATTCGTCATTAGTCACATTAACATTGCTATTTAATTCTTTGTATAAGTTGTTTCTTTATGATATAAGTTGCAGACCCTAATATAATGACGACATCAGATCCGCAGCAGAGTAATAATCAGAATCTTAAATTCTGTTGAAAACTACTAAGTCATTTTTACTCTACTAAGTGGATTATATACTAAGTTCATTTCACTTTAAATGCATATAACAAGAAAATTTCGTGGATTTATAACTTCAAGCAAAATTATCACTTGATCGATTTGAACAAGAACTCTAGCGTCGCGGTATCGCACGCTCCAAAATATATATTCAACTGTCAATAAATAGCATAATTAAAAAAAAAAAAACCTGTTTTGGTCTACACATATTTCATCTTCATATTTGCTTCTATATAAGAAAATTGAAATTGTTGAAAGTACTTGGCATGTGTCTTCCATTTGACAACAACTTGAATATAACAATCTTATTATTCAATAAATTGATAGTAAGTTAATGTCTCATTAAATCCTGTTTGTGATTTCGCCATTAATCACATTAACATTGCTATTTAATTCTTTGTATAAATTGTTTTTTTTTATGATATAAAATATAAGTTGCACACTCTATCACCTCAAGTAAAGCAGTAATACCACTAAAACACAAGGGGTTACTGAGTGTAAAGAATAAGAAAAAGAGAAACATTATCAAGGAGCGAGAACAATAAAAGAAGACAATAATCAAGAAGACAACAGGCAACGATTGACATTGTATTTAAATTTTTGACGATCAAAGTTGGTTGGAAAGTATGGAGCCAGAAGGAAGCATCACTAGTGAGAAGTACGAGAAAAGAAACTGTTAGCATAGAACTTCTAGCCAATTCAACTGTAAAATGATGAGATCTTGTTGCAAATCCAATACGGCACTTAAATTCATATATGTGTGTGTGTGTGCGCGCGCGTTCGTACATGAAGATGTGCTGAAAATTTATCACCACCCACTTCCCAAAGTTTGGTCAAGACTTTTTGGGAAAAGCTCTTTGGGCGATCCGAGAACTTTTTATCACGCCTCGTATATATTATTTCTTCAAACATCATTGTAGTGGATACTTTGTATTTCAAATAGACGCCCCATTTTTTTTTTTTATTACGATAGATGTAATAAAAACTGTTTAATAAATGAACATTTAAAGTCTATTTCAAATACGAAGTATCTACTATAATAACTTTTAAACTAATAAAATGTCAGATTAAAAATAAATCCATTAATTCTTTTTAAATACATACATATATACATGTGTGTGTATATATATATATATATATATATATATATATATATATATATATATATATATATATATATATATATATATATATATATATATATATATATATATATATAGAGAGAGAGAGAGAGAGTGGGTGAGTGGGTGAGTGGGTGAGTGAGTGAGTGAGAAAAGATGTATATTTGCAGATCCTGTGTTACAAATAAATATTCAGTGTGCAAACATTTTGTAGCGTATTAAAATTTATTCTTTGCCTTACATTAATAATTTTTAAAAAATGATGTTTTGAACATTTTCTGACACCTGTATATTATACTGGTCACATAAGCATCACACTCTCGTAGGTTGATTTGTAGTGAGTCCCGATAAAAAATTAAGATATAAAAATAAAATATATAGACACAAGGAAAGCAATTGAAATTAAAATAAAGCATTTGCCTTTCTTTAAACCCAAATCTCTTTTTCTCTCATTCTCTCTTTATACTTTTCTTCCAACTAATGAAAAGGCAACCTTCAAATAAAAAGAGAAGGAAGAAGAAAACACTGAACCCGGTTGGAAACGGCGGAAGTTTGCTGGACCAGAGTCTCTAGTCACTTGTGACTGGAAATCTACCAAAATTAGAGAGGCCCCCACGCATAAATTCCGTTATATAAAAAATTAAAAAGGAAAGGAACACCGGAAAATAAAATAATTTAGGCCAATCAAAAAGAATTTTCAGAAAGAGACTTTTGATGTTAGCCAAAACCAAGCTTCGCGTCAGTAGTCTGGGAGCCTTGTCAAAAAGGGATATAAACTGACAGCATTTAGGCGGAAGATAAAAGACCGGCAGAGAAACCTGAACAAAAGAAAGGGGCCGCCAGAGAAACTAGTCATGCGTGTCGCGTGAAGAAGTTAATCGGTCATCTGCTTAAGGCATTTTCCCTGCCTTCTTAGAGCTGAGAAATGACAGCAGATAGACGCCATATCTATTTTTAAGATGACAAATACTATCAAGTTCTGATTTCTAAACTGTCAACTACCGAACCGAAACAGACTTTCTCCCGACTGCTATCAAGATCGGACTTATAAACAAATTTTTCTACACCGAATATCAAAGGAGTCACTCCAATATAAATCAAATAAATATATATTATTTGTTTATACTCTTGATTCTATTCCAAAGTTTTCGATAAAATAATATCAAGTCTCTCTGACACACCTACCCCGCAGGCTATATAATGAAAATTTAAATAGACAGACCATGTCGGATAAATTTAACAAAACTTATTTTGATGAATTCTTGCTGCTAAAATTCACTCAATATGAATGAACATTGTATTATATAACAAACATTGTGTCTCACCCTCAACCAACTCCACCCAATCAAAAACGCTCAACAGGGGTATTTCTGGATGATAACACTTTTAAGGCAAATAGTTTTTGTAATTAAACTGGTTAATATTAAGATATAGAGCATTAAATTGCAACAAATAACAATTTTTTTTTAAAATTATTTTAGCTCGGTGTGTATGTGTGTTTGCGTTTGTGTGCGCACGCGCACGAAAATTTGTCATAATGCCAAAATCCTACGTCTGTTTTTCTCTCTTCTATATTCATCATCTTTTTATTTTTCCTGTTTATTGTGCCGGTGGTCGTGTCAGAGAAAGAAAGAAAGAAAGAAAGAAAGAAAGAAAGAAAGAAAGAAGGAAAGACCCGCCAATTTCGTTTGGTGATTTATATTGATTTGTATTGAACCGATCAAGCCTGAAGTGATTTCACACGTAACTAAAGTTCCTGCAGAGGGCAATGCCTTCTGCGGCTCACACGTTCAACCAATTACGTGTTACTTTTAGAGAGAGTTTTCTCTTAACGTAACCGAAATCCATTTAACTTTAAGTTAAAACACTATATATTCTCAGTTGAACAATGAAGGTCTAATCATTTACGTTAGTAACTACATTCCTTTAATTTTACTCCTAGTATACACCTGCATTAGATTCGCTGTATCACAGGAGTAACTACAGCCATTATGTTGAAGAATAGAAATACCCCTCGGCGAAAAATAAATCTAGCACATACTGTCTGCTCTTGGATTGTAAGAAGGATAACATTTGAAATTCGCATTCCTGTAGACTGAGATATAGCTATTGCACAGCCAATGGCGCTAAAGACTGAGATTTAAAAAATCCCTAAGTTTCCGATTTTATGGCAGGTATATTACTGCAACAGAATTTTCGGCGTTACATGTGGTTGTGATCTACCTTCCGAGTCTGATCTACCAGAACAACGTATCACTAAAGAATTTGATCTACGAATTGAGAAAATTATCTATAATTTAAATACACACTAAAATTAGATATATACGGAATAAGATAAGAAAAGAAGTACTCTTTATGTTATATATAAAGTATAGTGTATGTGTGTGTGTGTCCAAGCAATTCCTCCGCGCCCACTGGTCCGATTTCAATAATTCATAGCTCATTCAAAACCCCTAGAAAAATTAGGCGCAGGGAATGATTTTCGTTGAGCGCAGATTCAGGGTTGCCAGATTATGCGAGGATAAAAATATATATTAATATATTATACTAACCATTATTGTGGCTTTCATCGTTCAAGGGGAGTAACGCTTATTTTCCTTTTGTATCCAGAATTGCAGTTAGCTTAAAATTTTAAGCTTGCTAAAATATAGTGTAAAGATGGGAAAATAGAAATTAGAATTAGTCATACATTCAACATTTGAAGAGTTAAAGAAACATAACAGCTAATTAAATCTATATTATGGAATATATAAAAGCGAAATTGGAGTTCAATTCTCCCATGAATTCTGAGGTTAAAAAGCCTCAGCTTTATTTTATAGTAATTTGTTACTTACTCGACTTCACACAAAGTCGCGTTGTGACACAAGCTCGGTTTAATGTGGGGAGCCCGAGCGCGTACACCCGGGCTAGGTGCAAAAATTGACCGAAACCCTGTAACCGTCGGTTGCGCTGGCCTCGGTGCAAGCACCGATCCCTCTCTCTGGAGCAATGAAAGGGCGCGGCCTCGGGCAGCTGTTCCCTAGGGATGGGTACAACATAGCATAATTTCCTCAGTTGCGACCCTGTCCTTTGACGGAGCCACCGCTGAGCGCACTCTGCCCAAAGACAGAGACGCAACTGAGACGTGATAGATAAACGTGTTACAAACTACTGGAGAGCAATTTGCACACGGTATTTACTCTGTCTCCCCACTAAGATGAGATGCGACACAAAGTTAGTTTTTAAGGTGGGGAACCGAGCGGGTACACCCGGGATAGGAACAAAAATTGCCCGCAGCCCCCGCAACTGTCGGTTGCGCTAGCTTCGGTGCGAGCACCGATTCTTCTCTCTGCTGCAATGAGAGGGTGCGGCCTCGGGCAGCAGTTTACCAAAGCCAGGCACCTTTCAGTATAATTGTCCTCAGTTGCGACTCTGTCCTTTGACGGAGCCGCCCCTTTGCGCACTCTACCCAAAGACAGATACGCAACTGAGAGATGATAAATAAATGTGTTACAAACGACTCGAGAGAGCAATTTGTATTTACTCAACACCCCACGAAGTCAGGTTGTGACACAGGGTTGGTTGAATGTGGGGAGCCCGAGCGCGTACCCCCGGCCTAGGAACAAAAATTGCACGCAGCCCCCTCAACAGCCGGTTGTGCTGGTTTCGATGCGAGCACCGATCCCTCTCTCTGGTGCAATAAGAGGGCGCGGCCTCGGGCAGCTGTGCCCGTGGGCCGAGCACCTCCCAGTATAATTTTCCTCAGTTGCGACTTTATCCTTTACAGAGTCGCCCCTGAGCACACTCTGCCCAAAGACAGAGACGCAACTGAGAGATGATAAATAATGTGTTACAAACTACGCGAGAGAGCAATTTGTATTTATTTGTACCCCTAGTGAGTCAGGCTGTGACACAAGGTCGGTTTTTAATGTGGAACCAAAGTATCTTCACTCGGGCCGTTGGTCTTTGCTGGTCATGGCTTGTCCAAGCTGGTTAGATCTGGTCTAAGCTAGTCATAGAAGGTCTTAGCTGGTCATAGTTGGTCCAAGCTGGTCAGAGTCGGTTCCAGCTAGTCATAGCCGTGATACGGCCATCGCAGGATCGGATCCCTATACCCGGTAAGTATAAATGTGTTACAAACTACTCGAGAGAGAAATTTGTATTTACACAACCCTCTACGTCAGGATGTCAGAATGTGACACAAGGTCGAATTAATGTGGGAAGCCTGAGCGCGTACACCCGGGCTATGAACAAAAATTGCCCAAGCCCCTGTAACCGTCGGCTACGCTGGCCTCGGTGCGAGCACCGATCCCCCTCTCTGGTGTAACGAGAGAGCGCGGCCTCGGGCAGCTGGTCTCCAGGGCTGGGTACCTCTCAGTATAATTTTCCTCAGTTGCGACTTTGTCCTTTGACGGATCACCCCTGAGTGCACTCTGCCCAAAGACAGAGACGCAAATGAGAGATGATAAATAACTTCTCAAAGGAGTAATTTACGCACTAAAAGCTCAATATCTGTATTATATATTATCCTCTTTTAGGCAATATCACTCTTCAGTTTTAACTAATGGGCATATTGAATTTAAAAAAAGTCTATTTCATTAGCTGCCCTTCATTACTGTTGGTTTTCATATCAAAAATAGTTCTGTTTAGGAATATCGTCTTATATAGTGCAGAAAAGTCTTTGAAATTTGCATTTTACTTGGCCTTCAACAAGTTGGCATCTATTTGTAAAACTTTCCTTAACTATAACAAGCCAATTTATAAATGAAATATTCATTTAAAATTTTTGTTTCTGTTGTGGCCTGTTTAGGGACCAGAAAGAAAGACACGGAAGGCGAAGATAGGTTGAAAAAAGTATATATACAAAGCAATAGTGTTAGTAATAAGTAGATTAGCACTGCGTCTACTACTCCACTCCACTCCACTCCACTCCATACTCTGTGCTCCCGTCCGACTCTCGCAGTTTGTATTTATGAGAGAAGGAAGAGTTCATTATACTGTAAAGAGGGTTTACAACAACAGTTTCAAAGATTTCAAGTAGTGAATATATCTTACTTTGCGAAGTGATAGCGAGCGGGCGAAGTCTGCTAGTTTAATATACAATAATAATACACTAAATAAACAATATGATAATTTTTTTTTATTATTTCAACTAATGCTATCACTGTCTGTAAATAGTTTGAACATCATTCAGAAATGCAGTAAATAAAATTTGGGCATTGTATCGCATAATTTTCCAGCAAATGAAATCGAGATAAGGTTGTAAATATTTGGACAGGTACACCTATCAATTTATGTACAGTGGTGGAAATAAGTATAAGACACCCCATGAAATTGTTAATAATTTTCTTATTACTGCACAAATTCCTCTGAAAATGTGTGTGTGGTACCTAGATCCGATGGATATTAGTATACATATTCGATTTTATATTTAAAAAAAAATACGTTTTCGAGGGTGGAAATAAGCATAAGACAGTTTTGAAAATTTGTATTTAACAGCAAAATTGTACAAAATACAATATTTACATTTATCCCTTTCAATACTTCAACACACCTTCATAGAATCAATAAGTTTTCTGAGAGTTTCAGATGGAATTTCATTCCAATACTGTTTAATGCAAGATTTTAAAGTTTCTCTATCTTCAAATTGACATTTATTTTTATATACTCTTCTTGACAAAATTTCCCACAAATTTTCTTTTGAGTTTAAATCTGAAGACTTGTTGGGCCAGTTAAAAACTTCAAATTTTTTTTGTTTTAAACCAGTCTTTCATGAGCTTAGAAATGTGTATGGCTGCATTGTCCTGTTGGAAAATAGCATTATTGGTGTCCAGACGATTCATAAATGGAACAAGACTTTTTCCAACACATTGAGATATATCGAGCAGAATTTTGTTTCCCTTCCATCACTACTAAATCAACCTTTCCAGATGCAGAAAAAGCTCCTCAAACCATAACAGATCCTCTTCCAAATGGTCTTTTTGAAAACAGCTGCTTCTCCTTTCTTAAATCATGCCAATAACGCTGGTAGCCGTCGGGCCCATCCAAATTAAACTTTTTCTCATCAGAAAACACCAGTTTCCCATTTCTTCTTTGTCCATGTTACTTTTTTCTTTACCCAATCTACGCGCATCTTCTTGAGTTTAACAGTTAAAGCAGAGGCTGTCTTCCTGTTTTGATACACGAGATTTGGCAATTCATGGAGAAGTTGATAAATTCTTCTTGGAGTGATGCGTAAATTCTGAGATTTTTGCAGATCTCTTGAGCTTGATTGTCCTTTAGAAACTTCCCGAAAAAGTCGACGTCTTTTAGGTGGATAACCTGGACGTTTTCTGGTGCCATAAGATTCAGGGTCCTTAAGATAATTTCTCACAACTATTCGGGACCTCAACAGTTCTGTTGCAATGAAACTTATAGATTTTCCTTCCAGTTTATAAGCAGAAATTTACCCTTTTTCATTTTCTTTAAGGGTGGATTTCCTGGGCATTTTGCAGTAACTGTATTCAATTATGAAATGTTTAAATAGGACTCACGTGGCTTAAAATCAAGATAAGAGTCTTTTTATAATCTGTGCATGCACTTATTCTTCCTTTGGTTATTCTGAAGAAAACCAGATATGCAAATTTTCAAAACTGTCTTATAATTATTAACACACTCGAAAACGAAGTTTTGTTAATAACTTTTTTTTGGTGGAAAGTTGTTATAAAGTCGAATATGTATACTAATACCCATCGGATCTAGGTACCACACACAAATTTTCAGAGGAATTTGTGCAGTAATAAGAAAATTATTAACAATTTCATGGGGTGTCTTATATTTATTTCCACCACTGTAAATAAATTTCTTTAATGTAGACCACATATTTAAGAAGAATCATGTAGCACTGAATTTTCCACTACTTAGGGTCGAATTAAGTCACAACCCTAAAAAATATTTAATTGCTTTTAAAAGTTTTTGTTTTTATCTAAGTGTCGGGATTCCAAGCATTTAACAACAACAACAACACGTCTTTTAAATAAAACATAAAAACGGTTGCTCGCTGAAGGAAAAGTATAAAGCAGGACGTCAGTTGAAATATTTATATATTCTTTTCAGAAATATACAATAACAATGAAATTTTCCTTGCAATTAAGTTTGTTTTATAAAGTAATTAAGTGTTCGTCGCGCGGTATGAAATGTGAACAGACTTACTTTATGACAGTCAGCCTAATGTGTTTGTGAGTTCGTAGACAAAGACTTAATCGGCGCCTGTTGGTTATTCCTTTCTACTGTGTGCGTGGAAAAGGCTTTAGTCGACGGCTTCTGGTCCATCTCTTCATTGTGTTCGTGGGTACGTGTGTACGCACATGTAGTTCAAACTGGGCTCCGAAACTGTTTTGAACCCCGAGAAGCAGTAGGTTTCTATTTTTATATCCGTAAGGGCAATGAAAATCTAATGTTACATAGAGATGTGAACTTTTTCAATACAAGGTTTTCATTAGTTAGAAAATAATTTTACACTGGCTCGAGAAAAACATTTTCTCGAATTTGCAGTGAAGAGTGTTAGTATTGTTATTTTTTTTTAAATGGTCCCAAAATAATACGTGGTAGGTCTACAACTACGTTCGCCAAGTATTTTGGCAGTATTTGCCCTAGTAATGATTGTTTATCAAACAAACATTTAGATAGTATTTTACTGGTTGAATATATATATATAGGATTTAATTCTTATAAACGTAAAAAAGAAAGTGAACGCAGAATAACTTCGCCCAATCAGATGTTGGCGCATTAAAACAGCATTATTTTTCTCTGGTCAGTTTTTACTGTGTTGAGGTGGTCACGGGATTTTAAGAACTATTATAAAAAGTATTCTAAACTCAATAGTGGTCAGCTCTTACAACCACCTCACACACAGTCTTTTACATTTGTTAATTATATCAGCCCACTAAAATGCAAATACTCGGTTTCTTTAATTTTTCAAGCTGCCAACAAATTCATCAATTTAAAATTTCTAAACATGTTGCTCGGATTTACATGTGAAAGTTGACTTGTCATAACAACCCATCAAAAGGCAGACTGTTGATATTATTTTAACATATAAATAATAACCAGAAATCTTTTTGTCATTGCTTTTTGATAATTCTGTATTCATCGTCTTTCAGACCACTTATGCTAACCATTAAGGCAACCAGAACTACATTATAAGCTTCTAAAACACTCGTAAAGCACAAAAACACTCGTTCTCAGATATTTAGTCGTTGATATATTCATTTACTTTAGAATAAAATATTCCAAACCTGTGAAACGCCGTGATCGGTGTCGTGGTGTTAACAGGGCCACCAAGGTGGTCCTTATGCTTCCATATCACATAGAAGGTAAATAACGCTGAACTAATCTGCTGGATATGTGTCTGTGAACTCTGAACATTTTTTTATTATGAAATGCACAGGCTGGTAATATAATTCGCACTTAAAAAAAATAAAAACGAGAACATTTAAAGTAATAAGTTAATTTTGTCCAAAATGGCTTATCGACACGTTGCAGCTGCTGAACGTATAAATATGCTTTATTACGTTTTGAGAACTCTAAATAATAAACGCTGAATATTACCCCAACAATCCCACTTAATCAGTTAAAGTGGCATACGTTATCATGACTATTTCGATTCCTCACTGATTTTCCACTGTTGGTTGGCGTTTTTTTTCTGCTGTAGACCGGCTTGCCAATCAAAGCAACCGGTCTCAGTCTGTCCTACTATTCAACCCATAGCATTAGTACAGATGGATTCATACCTTTCCCAAGGGTATTTGCGCATAAGTGAATGCAACGAACTCGGTTCTCTTATTTCCGAGCTGTTATTCATTAAACCACGAGGAACATTCCACTACACGCACAATATTATACTTTCTTTCGCAGGTTTTGGGGTCAGTTAAGGAAATTTAACCTTCTCTATTCGCTGCATTTTTTGTTCAGCATTCTCGTATGTAACATATTTTTCATCATCTGCTATATGTTAAAGGAACGAGTTATTTTTACTGCTTTGAAAAGACGTTTCACTATCGATGAACGACCAGCTTTTTTCTTTCGTTAAGAGAAAATCTAGCCAAATGAATCGGCTTGAGATCAAATGCTACATTCAAGGCTAAGAAAACAAAAAGAACAGATGCGACTGGTTTCTTTCTATAAAAGATATATTGGTTAATTGATTTGTTTTTTTATGACTTATCAACCCTTTGTGGGTTATTTAAAGCCGAAACTTATTTTGGATTGTAAGAATAATTCTTTTTTTTTTTGTTGTTAGAGTGAATATTACATTACTTTTTTCAGAATAACAATGATTTTTCCAGATACAAGTTCTACTATTTGTCATAACTTGGGAAAGCAGATGGATCCATATCTTCTCCAAGAAATTTGCGCCTAAGTGAATGTAACGAACCCGACTGGAATTCGAACACGTGTCTCCGAATTCCCATTCCAAGCCGCTTTATAAAAGATAGAGCAGCCATTTTACTATCATTGCTTATTGAATAATTGAGCCAATTATGACAAGAGTAGATTGTTCATGTAGTCATTGAGTTATTTTTGTTCTTTGTCTGTCATTGGGATGTACTCGCTACAAGGCCGGCGTGTACTACCATCAAACTCCACGACCAGAGATTGCGGGGGTGGGGTCAAGCCTTAGTGGAGGGATACAGGTAGAGCTTTGTAACCCGCTCTATCTCATCACCATTCTCTTTTTTCTACTTTTCATATATATATACGTTACAAATTAAACTAAGCACAACTGAAAAAAAGAATGAAAAAACTTCGCGGATTTTGACGTTTTTTTTTTTTTTTTGTTTGTTTTTTTTTCTTTTTTTTATAAATCCGCGAATCTGCTTTGCTCGTGTTTAGTCTCGAAAAACAATATAAAATTCCCTATTTTTTTTATCCATAATGCTGAATGTGTTAAAATTATTCTACATTTTAACAAGAAAAATCTCCAGCCGATGTTAAAAAAATGCCGCAAATCTTTCTTGATTTATTAAAGATGGAATGATGAATGATCTATTATGACATGTCTCTAATTTGTATTATGACATGTCTCTAATATGTATATCTCAATTTTTCTAGTTGAATTGTTCACCTATATCGTATATGAACAATTATTGAACATTGTATTTTATAAGAATACTACCTTAATAGAATTGAAATGTATTAGAGTCGTTTCCCGTATTATAGATTTTGGAGGTGGGTACGAGATTTTTGCACCGGCCCTGGCAAATGACAAGACTATGACGAAGAAACTGACGGCGAGTCATGCTTTTCATAAGGGTAATCGAACATGTGAGCTAGGATGAAGTTTTAGAGAAAATGGAAACAAAACGGACACTTATACTTAACACCAGGAAGAGATAATTGAAATTTCTAGGACACATAATGAGGAAAGTGGCCTTGGAAAATTTGATAGTCAAAAGATAGATTGAAGGCAAGAGGAACAGAAGAAAATAACGCTTAACCTATCTAACGAACATGGATGGCGGGACAAGATTTAAGAGAAGTAAAATTTATTAAGAACTACAAAGGACAGGAAGTTGCGCAGAGTCATGATTGCCAACGTCCTGAGGGATCACAGCACATAGAAGAAAGCACGAATGTGATAAGAGCCGAATCAATCGGAATTCGAATTTAGTTCAGTGATTTCATTCTGCGAAACGATAACAAATACGTATGTGGGGTCAGTAACACTAGTTTTCTGCCCTTACAAAAGAGTTTAATCTCGACAAATGATACATTATCGAGATGTAACTTAAAGTCTCTTGCTTCTCTGACGCGTGGAAAGAGGCCACAGGACATGGTATTGTAGCGGACCGTGGGGTTTTTACGCGTTGTGAAATGAACACGTGTGATCTCCTGAAATAAAGTCTACTACAAACATGGCGGACTCAAAATGAGTTCACCCAAAACAAATGTAAGAGAAAACAACCAAGAAACCATATGTATGTACAAAGAGGTATATGTATTAAACAACAAAAAGGGTTTACAAGACAAAAACATTAACGTGTGTGTGTGTGTGTGCGCGCGCATGAACGTAAAGAGTTCGTGTTTCAAAGTATGTTCGCACGTACCTATGTGTGTGTGTGTGTTTGTTTTTATAAACTTAGTAATATATAGTTTCTCATGTATGCACAGAGGACATGGGTCGTTTAGTGACCTACATATTCTAGCTTTTCTTATTCATTTCCATTTTACTGTAGGTGTTTTATAAAAAATAAAAATTTACTGAATCAGAGAAATGAAATAACTATTTTTTGTCGACATTGTCAAAAACTTTTTCTTTAAATAATATATAAAGATATAATTAAAAAATGAGAGCTGGTAATATGCATACTTATATTTCATATGAAAAAAAGAATTTTAAATAATTTAAGTAATTCTATTACATCTACTTGTTTTAAAAAGAAATGTAGTCTATTAGTAATTAAGAGTAAAAATATTTTAAAATTGTAGTTAAATAAAACGTATTGTAACCCAAACATCCCAAAAAAGAATCTTTAAGTATACAAGTAAGAAAAAAATAACCCAGACGACATGCATTTAACGGATGTCAGAATTCGTTGAAAAATACACCCCTACCCTCCGTAAACTTAACCTCTTTTTCGAACGTAACTCATAATTGATACAACAATAGTTAATAAAAATGAAAATGCTACCACCCCTGTCTGAATGATTGGATTTCTCTGTATCCCTGGAAACAGGAAATTATGAATTTATATGTGCGTTTAAAACTCAGTAAATTTTAAAATAAGTTATTCCAAAATTCGCTTGAAGATGAAACGGAACTAATGCTTTTAATTTAATTATATAATTAAATTTGAAGTTTTTAGCTTCAGGTTTTGAAACATGGTTATTACTGTGTAGCGAAAAAGAATCATATTTTAAATCAGTTAATTTATAATATATATATATATATGTATATATATATATATATATATATATATATATATATATATATATATATAGTATACTGTGTATATAAAAAATACAGCATGACACACGAAGAATACGATCGATAGCGCTCTCTCTTTCAAAGGAAATAATATTAATATATACAGTTAAAAATACAATAATATATATTTATTATAAATATTAAAATGTACATTACAACTTGTTCAAGTTTATTTACCTTATGTATATAATGGAAAATGGAGTTTTTTTCCTGCAGTGATCATGTTGTGGTTACTCAGATTGGTTTACTTAAATCAGAGAAGTTATAAAGTACCTTTGCTACATAGGTTTGTACGCTTCCTTTTACACTTTCCTTCTACTTCGATGGCATGACGAGGGCAGAACAATTTAATCAAAATAACAAAAATATTAGATTTCTCACAGCTACTTTCTCATGCACTCACTAATGTATCGTACTTTATATACTTTTACAGTGTACACCGGCCTTTGTTTACAATTGAAAAGCTCGTCACGACTTCCAAGCGGTCACTTTGAGAAATAATACAACTCGTCCAGCTAAGCCGGCAGATTTTGAAATACAATGCTGGCGTTTTTTTCCTGCAGATTTTTTTTTATTTTGCCTGCATATTTTGTCCGTTGCATCAGAAGTTCATTGATGGGGGTTGGGTGGTGATGGGGGGCGTAGATGAGAAGTTTGTATATATATATATATATATATATATATATATATATGACAAACTGGAAAGGTTTTTTGGACGCGTTTCATCCGTTAGGATTTCATCGGGCTTGTAGAGGGTGCAAAGAAGTCCCTCAAACAAATAATAAAAAGAAAATACACTACAAATAAAGTAAAATTAACTTTTGTTTATTTTCGTAAAAAAAAAAAATATGTATAAGAATTATTTTTTGTACACAATGGAATTGTCCGTAAAGCTGTGATGTCAGCTTGTCGCTGTACTCCCTCTGGTCTGATGAGAGTTTCTATCTTCCTTATATCTGAATGATGAGGCTCCGGGGAGATTAAGAAATGGGTTTCTTATGTCGAGCCCTGATTGGTCAATAAATCATATTTTTGATCACGCGGTGTACTTTCCACTACGCCCGCACTTTTGGGTGCGCCGTCCTTGTTTTTGACCCCACAGGGTATGGTAAGGAGAGAGTTTCCGCGCAATTGTATTTTTTTGGATACACGTGGTGTGAATTAATTTTTATTGTGTGTATGTGTGTGTGAAAAATGAAATAAGAAACAGCACAGGCTATATATATTGCCAGTACTCCACTGAGCGGTGAACCCATCGATACTTCAAATTTCAACGTACGGGGCATGTTTGCAAATTGCTTGAAAACCATGCAACTGGTTATTCAAAGCCTAGTGGGGGAACTTGAGTAGACTAATCAGCTCGGAAGCTGTCGATGGCTGTTCTAGCATAAAGTCACAAGTCATCGTGATCGAGAGTTTGCCCGTACTGGCCTTAGTCAAAATGTTAATCACGCCAGATTATGCGCTCTCTCTACCAGAATCTTGTAACTGTAAAAAGATCCTTTCATCATAGTTGCAGTATAATGGTTGGTTCTGTGGATGTTAAACAAACACAGAGTGCCTGGGTAGGCGTCTGCAACTAACCGCCCTAGCAGACGGGCGTGCTCGGAAACGAGAAGTCGGCCATTCAGTAACTCTTTTTGTTTAATGTTATTTTTTTTTAATTGACGTCAGCAACCGAGTTGCTTAAGATTTAGTCAAATTTAAGTGATTTGTTTTTTGTTTTGTTTTTTTTACGGCTTGATAAACAAGAGGTTGATATGCCGAAACATTTTGGATTATAAGAATAATTCTTTTTTGCAAATAACAATGATGTTTTCAGATACAAGTCCTACTATTTAACTCATACCTAGGGAGAAGAGATGAATCCATACTTTTCCCATGGATATCTGTGCGTAAGTAAATACCACAGACTCAACTGGAATTCGAACTCGGCTCTTCTGTTTCTCATTTTGAGATTTATCCTTTGTTTCCTGTTTAGGATTTCGTTTCCGATCCTTTCTAAATTCTACTTCAACTCTATACTTTTAATGTCTCCATAAACTCTGAAATTTTTACTATTTATTTATTATCTTTTATTTTTTTTTTTTCCACATTAGCTGTAGATAGGTTCACCTATAGTCGTGTTCACACACCTCCCTGGTTTTTGAACAGGAGTAGAGGTTTACCACTTGTTTCCTGTTTAGGATTGGGTATCCGGTTCCTTTTAAATTCTACTTCAACTCTATACTTCTAATGTATCTGCTTAAACTCTGAAATATATACTACTGTCGAAGTTACCTCCTCCTAAATTTTGAAACCACTACTCGGTGGCACTCTCGAATACTATATATACTCAACGAGATCTGCTCTTGTTCTCTTTTCACTTTTCAGTGGACACTACAGCAATGTAAAGCTCTCGCAGAAGAAAGCGTTCCCTCTTGTGAGACACGCATGAACATTTAATACATTATTATTTGTCTGTACATAAATATCAGTTCTTGTTGTTTCTTTTATTTCTTTATGGTGGATTCAATTCCCGAGTCCGCCATGTTTGTTGTGCGCCATTTCAGGAGACAGCACGTGTTCATCTCACAACGCGTACACACAGGACCGCAACACTACTATTTACCATATCCTGTTCAACTGTCAAACTCTTTGTCTTTGGCAGAGAGGAACCCGGGCGAGGCTTTGCGGAAGGGCAAAGTTTCGCCCGGGGGAGGTAGACAGGCCCTGAACCCATTTATGCGGGTCCTAAGGGAATATTTATGGTCGAGCCTACGGGCTCAGAGAACCCATGGTAAACGCGGCCTTGTGCCACATACATCACTCGTGGTGGTGGTGTGTGTGTGGGGGGGGGTGTTAAATATTAACACTACAATTGGGATTCTGGTTCCTTCTAAAATCTTTTCCTTCTCTTTCGCTGCCCTCTTGCGTCTTAGTGGCATTATCGTCTTCCTTGGAGAGAATTAATAAAAAAAATGAAAAGAATTTTTTATCTGAAATTTGCAGCTTGATCCGTGTTATTAATATCCACTACCTTTTTAAAAAATTATGTTGAAAAATAAGTATTTGTTGTGTAAAATAAATGCTTTTTACCTTATTAAACTAAGAATTTATTTGTGAGCCTACGTAATACTTAGGTAAGTAATACTTAGTAAATATAAACTATTTATGATTATTTTCAGTTATTATAAGAATTAACTCAACATTTAAATTTTGTTCTTTACTTGTATTTGACAAATAATGGTGTCTGGGGAAAGTGTATAACTGATATGTTGTCGGGAAGAGAAACACGAACCAGCTCTTGAGAAAAAGAGGGAAAATCCTATGGAAACGGAAATAAAATCTTTCTTCATTCAATCAGCCAATTAATCTTTTTCCATTAAGTTTGCATTTCTGGGGTACTGAAACTACGAACATCACGTTTTGAGTCCTGCTACAACGCGACGGAATATTTTATTAGGTCCCGTTTATCGGTAATCGATCGCTAGTTTATTGAAGGAACTGATCCAGATCACATTCAGCCTAGTCGATTAAGCAAATCAATATTTTACGAGGAATTAGATTGTTATTGCCTCTTATTTTCCTAATCAGCTCTCAAGCGTTGCCGAATGAGTCAAATTCAGGGGCAAAATGTGGATTAGAGCCTTTCCCTCGGACATCAATAAGAGAATTCTTTTTTACTGGTAGATTTTCCGTGAATATGGCATGAACTATATTGTTCAATAATTACAGTAATGTCACACTTATTATCCGACAGTTGCACGTAAAAAAGAATTCTCTTATTGCTATATTTGTACAAAAACGCAGAACCTTAAAATTTAAATTCAAACTCATCGTTGCGACCGCACGTTCCAAAACAATAACACATTTCTCATAGCATTTTTTCGGATTACATTTCTATTTTCGTTGTCCTCTTATTACTGAGAAGTAAAAACAAGAACAAAATCTGCTTCCATGCCTGATGATGTCTGTAGGAACAGACGAAAGCTTGTAAAATTAAAAAGACCTTATGCAACTGGAATTTATAAACGGGGATCATATCATTCATATGCAGGTTCGGGGTTGAGGTATCTTATTTAGATTGTTTGCGACGAAGTATTCTCGCCATTTAAATCATTAACCTCTATATTTGTTTTTTGTATGAATGATTCATGAATTTATAAATTATATTTGCACCTTTTAATTGATATATATATATATATATATATATATATGTGTGTGTGTGTGTGTGTGTGTGTATATATATATATATATATATATATTAGGTTGGTGCAAAAATAATGACGTAATAATGTCGTTTTTTGACGTATTTTTTAACGTCAAAAACGACATTATTACGTCATTATTTTTGAACCAACCTAATATATATCAAATACCGCTAGAAGGCGCCACTAAAATACACAGGTTCACTCATAAAAAAAAAAAGGAACATTTTGAAATATTTTTTTCTTTTAGAAGTGTGGCCCCGTTTAAAATATCGACACAGTAGCAACTCGATCGCTGACTGTTTACAAAGTTATTGGTCTCATCTGTTTTGCGTATGAAAATATACTTTTTTAAGTTGAGGTACAAGAAGATTTCCTTTATAGGTACAACGAAAATGGATAAGTTTTTTTTTTTTTTTTAAAGTAATCAAAGCCAAAAAATAACTACCTACAGATTCACCTACTATATTCCCGGTGAGGACATATTACAGGAAGAGGAAACGCTGAATCTTGTTTTTTTTTTTTTCTAAATTGTGAGTTGGAGTTTCTTTCTATATCTGGAGAAGATATATTCCCAAGAGGAAACGGAACCATGGAATTGTAAACTGCTGGGAGAGGCAGATTTAGCCGAGAGGCCCGAGCCCAAAAAAAAAAAAAGCAACCGCTGACCACTTTCCTCACTGTATGAAGTGACACCACTAAGTGGCCGTTACGTTGTAACGCCACTCGTTCGTCGATCATCGTCAACGGTAAGCATATAATATCACCCCACGAGTCAGTCCTCAAGTCCCTTCAGTCCACCGTGGTTACTATCTGAATGGCTCTTCATTCGTTAACACGTGACTCGTTTGTTTCCGGTATCGTGATGGTAAGCACGGTTTCACTCGACTTAGTTGGTGTTTGTCTGTTCACAACCGTTCACTCCTCTGCCACGTGTTTCTTTATCTCAAAGTGTGAGATGGTCGCCGATGAAGCAAACCGAAGTGAAGACGTATCATCAACTGGAATCTACATAAAAAGAATCCTTTGGAATAAAGAATTATCTCTGGTTAAAAATGTAACAACGATTTGGTTTATATATGATTTATTGTATACGGCAGTTTTAACCCTTCCTTCATGTTATGATCAAATGACACTGGGATCTCTTTGGAGTCTTCAACTTGTTTTAGTAGTAACTCAAATTTCTAAGTTCTCGTCTTCGGGGCCGGCACAAGGTCTTGGTCAAGAGTTCTAGGCGAACGATGTAGATTCCAATAGCAGTAGTGTAGAGGGTCTCTACAAGTGGTTCAAACCTCCCGCTCATATGCAGTCTTGCATTCGGCAAGGGTGGCGTTGACTAGGGTCTGGGTTCGGTTGTCGTCTACCCTAAGCATCGACCTTTTCTAAAATTCCATATATAAAAATACATTTACTCAAGTGGTTTTCAAAATTTGGGGATGTCCAGCCAGATGAATCACCTTAACTCCAACTCCCTTCACGTCTCACTTAGCATCATCGCTCCATATAGGCCGTGCTAATCTCTTTCTTCTCAGCAGCTAACCTCAACCTATTCCTTTGGTGTGACGAATCTAATTTCCAGATGGTGTAGCGAAAACAAAAGGGATTCGCTTGTTCCATCCTGTAATTTCTCGATCGTCCAGACCACTCAAGAACTGGGGAAGAAAAGAGAAGAAAATTATTTTCAATCTCCTTAAAAACAAAAGTTTATCTTTCCTCGGTCTATGCATTTTTTTTTTTTTTTTTTACGATCAACAAGCTCACACAGCTTTTTTTCACTGTCACTCCAAAATAGTAATTAATTTTTCTTTATCACTTGTATCCAAAGGAATCCAAATTAATGTTTGGATATGAGCTTTTTCTGGACAAATGTCACAGAAATTATAATGAACGAACGTGCCAGGCTGGTCTCTATCAGTGAAAATTGTGGGATTATTCTAAACGGCCGAATTACAAGCAGTTCCACAACAATATTTTATTTTTATCATATTATTATTGTATCGAATCCCGACAGTCCGAATTTTGACATTTAACAAAACCCGAATAGAAGGATTCCTACAAACCGAACGATGGGCGAACCTATCTATTCCAATTAATTAATTATTAACCTCTTAAATGTTTGCGTGTGCGCTTCCGAAGAAATCCTATGCGAAAATGTCTTTCTTAAGTTAAAAAATTCAGAAAATTCAAAAAAATTCAGATATCAATGCTGTCAGGATAGTTTCAAATTTGATATCTGTAAGTAAGTGTAACTAACAGCTACAAGATGACTTTGCCTACATCCAATAAATTTGTAAAAGTCAGGAATGGACTTGACACTATCAATATTATAAACAGGACCCCTTTCAAAATCGATAAAAAATCAATATTTTTCGACTCTGTCAAATATTGTGAATATTATTTCTTCAAACACCTTTTTCCATATTCTTTTACGAATGAACCAGTGTATTTAAGTAAATAGTGCCTGCTATGGCATTTAAAACTTTGCTATCCTAAAGACAGTAGACTCAACTCAATTAAATACCGTTCGTACGAAGAGCCCTTTCTGTTCAGCTTCAACGGGACAGAGATTAAATGTTACTCTAGTTCTCGCTTATCGTAAATCAATCCTAGGTTTACAGGTGGGACCGACCTGGTTGAGTTCCATTAGTTTACCCTTCTTCTTTTATGTGCCATGTCCCTTGAGCATCATAGGCGATCATATATACAACGGCTTTTATTGCTCTAAGTAACTTTTGACCCTTTCTTATCTCCCTTTGTCCCTGTTTTGCCATCCATCCATTCACACAAAACTTGTTAAGTAGGTTACTTGCTGTCCCTTTCTACTTGTCTTGCTTTCAATATGCCCTGCAAGTCTTTTAATTCTTCCGATTACTAACTTACCCACTCTTTCTTGGGTTTCAAAGCGAGTTTATTTATATTTTTATTTACTTATTTCACTGAGTCGGAAATTTCGAAAAGCTACTGACCGTTTGCTTTCAGTCAGTGTCATTATGATTAGCTTATTTTCTGTAACCGATACTCTTGTAAATTCCAGAAGGAAGTTCAACAGGAAAAGTTAGTTTCATTCCTACATTTTCCCCCACCGTCCTGTGATTTATTTCGTGTTTTTGTAACTCACACATCCAATCCCATGTTTTTTCCAAAGTGATCTTTTTTCGCGTCTATGATTCATGTCTGTTCTTAGTGTTCTATCATTCCAATCGTTTTTATTTTAAACCTTTTTTCTTTTCTTTCTGCCAATGTCCAGATTTTGCGTATATTTATTTTAAATTTCCAACGTTTAAATTAAAATGTTCTTTTCTAATTTCCAGTTTATTCGATAATTAATCTGTTTATTGAACCAAATAACAAAAAATTGTTTTCAACGTTAACTTGTTATGGTACTAGCTCAATGGTTAGCGGACGAAACTAGAGGTCCTACTGTTTCGTTACAAAACACATTGTAGCTGTAGCGGCCGTCTTCACACCTTGAAGACCGAAAAATAAAAAAAAAAGTATTTTCACAAGCAAATAGAATCGAAACAAAAAACTCCAGTGGTTTTTAATAAAAATTGGCCGAAAATAAAATAAAAAAAAACATAAAGATTTTCTGTCTAATCATAAAAAAATTATTTAAAAAAAAAAACAATAATATTAAAATTGTATGAGAAAAATAATTAAAATGTTGTAATAGTGTAAAAATTAATATAGAAATTATTTTAATTAAAATGTTAATATTAAAATTGTATGAGAAACTAAGAAAATATTGGAATGTGTAAAAATTTATATAAAAAATTATTTTTTAATAAAACTGATAATATTGCATTGTATGAAAAACTAATAAAAAAAATTAACAATAACAGTAACACGGTTTCTTTGATAAAGAAACTGCCAAAATGAAACCATAAATAAAAAAAAAATTAGAGGCCTCAAATTGATGTCATAAAAAATGTCAAAATGAAGCCAAATGGTTTAAAGATTCTAATTTACAAAATGAGACCCGGGTTTGATGTTGTCAAACCAGCTAAATTTAAATTGCAAATGTGCGCGATTTGATTGGATAGTTATTTTTGAGCTTTCAACCAATGGAGATAAAAAGTATATGCACCCACCCAAAGACTTGGGTTTTGAGCCTGTTGAAGTCATTTTCTTGGTATATAAGAGGAGAAGTTTTGACCAAAACATCAGAAAAAGAATAGAGTATGCCCGGGTAAGAAAGCTGTGATCTGGGCAAAAAGGATTGATGGTCTCGATGTGTAAAGTCCGCTGATGCTTCTGTTGCGAAAGAATCGAACGCCCGATTGAGAAAGTTGTAACTTGGTATAACAAAAAGACTGATGTAGTTACTACTACTACTACTACTACTACTACTACTACTGAAGATGATGAAGAAGAAAAAGAACACTTAAAAATGATAATTCTCTTTACGACGCATATCTTTTCTGAAGCTATGTGAGATTATTTCACTGATGTAATCTTAAGTCGACCTGGTCCCGGATATAGCCTTGATCATATCGCTAAATAGCATCATGTCACTTCACTAATTGCAATCTGGTTACTAGCATAAGGCAGAACTGTCCCTTGAACCCTGGGCGAAAGGATCTTCTCAATGCAGAAGTTGGGCTTGCTGGATCACATGGAATTATGTACGTTGTGTGTCGTAATGTTCTACTAAAAGTAACAATATTGCGCCGTGGTAAATTTTAATAGATCGTCTACGAATGTCGTCTCAGGTTTCCTCAGATGTCGAAATCAATAAAGAATGACTCAACACCGGATTTGATGATAAAAAGACGGAATAAAGGAAAATCTTAAGTTTTATTCACGAGAGAAAGAAATTAAAATTAGCAATCAGTAGCAACACTCGTTCTGGTTCGAGCTGAGTTAAGCAGCCGCAATTCTGTTCTGTTCTCGATTAAACTTTAATCTCTACTCTCCCGGTAACTATCTTTTTAGCGACTGCTATTAGCTATTTATATAAAAAAATAACATTTTTCAGAAGGGCAGAGCGCATTTAGGATGGGGAGGGGGCCGATTCACACCTGTTGGAAAATATTTTTACAATATTAGTTTCTTCGTCCTTCCCCCTAACTGATAAGCAGTAGGGATTCTGGTTTTACCCGGCTAAGAATTTCACAATAAGATCAGCTGACTTTGCCCGACAGTTCTCATCATAGTATTTCTCTATATCTTGTTTTTTTTTTTCTTTTTTTTTTCCTTCCTGCCTTTGTTTCTTTTGGAAACAGGTGTGTGGAAGCTTTGTTCAACACTGTCCACTAACCTTTTAACCTCCATTCTCGATAGGAGCGTATTTGATACCGGAAGATTTAGATAACCGAACAAACTTCAATGATTAATTGCACGTACGCACACTCCGTACCTGTTAATATTATATTTACCTTCGTTCAAATTAACAAGTCGAGTTTCGAATCCCGAAAGAAATTTACATTTTCAAAATTATCGTTCCTTTGCGTTTTGCTTTTAACTATACTTCATACTGGTATAACTGGAATATCTTTTCTAAACCTGTGAGAGATTATGTCATATTTTAGAACACCTTGAATATTTTGTTTAAAGGACCTCCAAAACCAACTTCGTTCAAGTTAGGTCAACCCTTTCTTATCCCATTGGATTTTCAACCTATGAACATTCGACATTTTGAATGTGTGAATTTTACAAAATAAAATTCTTCTGGTGCTAAGAAATTATATGAATTATTCTAAGAGAAAACAGATTTGTATTTTGAAAGAACTGTTAACCTGCCTTGGTAGCTTGAGGTAAATTTTGTGCATGGCCTATATTGTAATTTATATATTGTGAAAAATATTCTCCTCTTCGTTGTTTAATTTTTACAATGAGGAACAATGCTAAGAACCATTTTCCAGAAGCCTGTCTGGGGCATGCTTGAACCTCTATTATTAAACGATCAGAGATTAACAGATTTCCTCTCACTATTAGCATTCTTATTACTCACATGATTATCAGCAATACTCCTGAAACTCTTGTGTATGTCAATACAGTTATTCAATTTTTTTTAATCAGTTTCACCCCAAGCAAGGCAGTAAAGCCAATAAGGCTCAAGGGGGTTACTGAGTGTGAAAGAATTAGGAACAAAAACATTGAGCGGGAAGAGAAAGATAGTGATTGATATTGCATTTAAATTTTTGCAGACTGAAGTTGGCTGGAAGGGAGCTCTACAAGCGAGAAGTGCGAGAAAAGAAACTGTTAGCATAGAATTTACGGTTACATCCAGCCAGCTCAACTGCAAATTGATGAGATCTTGATGCTAGTCTAGTGCTGCTCTTAAATTTAAAAAGTCTAGGTACCATAGTGAAGAGCTCATCCAAACAATTACGATGAAAGTATTTATAGAAAAGGCACACAGAGACAATTTATGATGCTGGGAAAGTGACGAAGATGAGATGCCAGGTCAGAACCAATAATATTGTTGATTCTTATTTGGATTTTATGAAGGAGCTCAAGGTGAATACCGGACCATATGTGACAGTAATATTCTAATACAACACCCTCCTTCTGTAACCCTCTACCTTGATTGGCTCTTGGGCCATGTATAGGTGAACATTAGAGTATCAAAATATCACATAAATCAACATCAATATGACCAGGGACCTATTGAGAGCATCCCAAGTAGGGCACATGCCATGGTGTCACCTAGGCAGGGTGTGCCATGACATCATTGAACAAATAATTTGTAGTGTACTAATATTCACTAATTAGGCATTAAGCACTAAATTATCTGGCAACAATTGACACCGGCAGTGACAGTTTTTGTTGACCTCAATACTGAATGGTTGTGATTGAGAAATTTGCATAAGTGAAAGCAAGGAAGGGGCAGGCTTTGGTCTAACTGGCATCTTCCTTAGTTCTTTGCTTTCACTTGTACTTCTCATGGTACTACTGTAATAACTTCTATATAAATAAAATGCAGGGTACATGTGTCTGTTCATCTGTTTTTTGATCTCTGTGAATCATAGACAACCTGAAGTAACAGGTACAAATGACTGTAGTTACATGTGGTTAAAAATTAAATAAGTAACTCATTTGAAGCTAAAATTAAATATCGAACATAATGAAAAGCTTATAAACAATTCTTTGTTAAAGATTTAACTTCAGTTTCATTTTTTGTTGCAATTAAATTTATGTCGTCTAATTAAACTGTAATTGAGACTTAAGTTGGGTACGGTATGTTGCTCATATGATTTTTTGCTTTTTCTAGTATACATACTGTGATGTATTCGAAATATAGTTCAGTTTCCCTAATGTCTTCTAAGAATGACCTTATGTGAGGGGATCATAAAGAATGGTGATTTTAAAAGAAAATAAAAATTGTGTGCAAAATAAATGTAAACAAGCTGCAGAGATCAGTTGTGTATGTGAAGAAAGATTATGCCAAATTAAAGTGTCAAAGATAAAATAATTTTATATCTAAATTCTTATAATTTTTATGTACATAGGATGCCGATGGTAAAAAGCCAAAGGCCCTAAAGCTCTCTGCAGGAGCTAGCCTAAAGTATGCCCAAAGGGTGGCTTCTAGATTAGTATTAAAATATAACTTCTTGTGCCATTATACTTACACTAGAAATACCTGTGAAACTATCACGGTTTTCCTATTTTAATTTTCTGCTGAATCTCAATTCTTAAGTTAATGATTGAATAAGTTCTATAACAATAAAATATCCATAGAAATTCCTCTATCGCACCGTTAAAAATATCTGAGCTTAACAAACTATAACAAAACAATGTGAATGCTGGTTGTTATTTTAAGACGTTAGTGGGTACAAAGGAAAAGATTTAAAATTAAATTTTTTTCCCATTTCACTGTAACAGATCTTTCTTTCTTTTTCTCACTGAAACCAAATAGCATCGCTGATATGTCTTTTCCATTTTTCACACGGTCCAAACAGAATAGCTCATTATTTATGCAGTATTGGCAGGAGACGTTAAGCATTTCTATCGTCCCTTCTTTTCTTCTTTCTTTCACTGAAACCAAACAGTGTCTCTGTTATATCTTTTCTGTCTTTTCACGTGATCAAAACAGTATAGTCCATTATTTATGAGGTATTGGCAGGGCATAAAAGTCATGCTAATTAAGGGAAGGACAAGTAGAATTATTATACTTTCATTCATAATTTCTTGATGAAAACTTTTAAAGATTATTAAAATTTTAATTTTAGTTGCTTGTCATAGTCACCACTTTCTGTAGATATGCCTCTAAACTTGGTTGTACCACTTAATGAATTTTCCAAGGAATCCTTAATGAAAACTCTTCTGAACAGTTACAAACTTGTTCACTAATTTATTCTTTCAACACACTGTAGTGTAGTACAATAATAAATATGTAATTATTGTCTGTTTCTTATTCTGATTTCTTTATTTCTTTAGAATCTTCCTTAGTGTGCGTACTTAGTATCCCTAAATAAATATATTCAACTTCTTCCACTTAACATGCTATTACATTTTTAAGGGAAAGTGTTGACTCTCTGTACCAAGCAGCCAGCAACACAAGTATCATACATGTCTCTACAGCCTGGTGACTCAACCGTATGTTCACAAACTAGTTAACTTGATTTGACTTCTTGAGAATAGTAAACACGCTGATATTTCTATCATGATATAGCTATTTTGCAGTTGTTTTTTTTAATCAGCAGCCAGTTATATCTTTTTAAAGTCTGTAACAGCTTAAAACTGACATTTTACAGCATAGCTTGATTACATCAAGTTGCTATCAAGCAATATTTTTATTGCGTTTCAAGCAGCAAGCCAAATAACATCTCACTGAAATATACCGATTTCAGTAAAATTATGCAAATCTACTGAAATTTTATTGCATTAGACCTTTTTTTTAAAATGGTATCACCCCGTGCAAGTCATTAAAGCCAGTAAGACACAAAGGATTACAGGGTGTGGAAGAATTAGAAAACAGAAACATTAATAATGTGTGGGAAGAGGAAAGAGTAATCAGGAGGACAGTAGATAGTGATTGACATTGCATTTAAATTTTTGCAGATTAAAGTTGGTTTGTAAGCCTGGAACTGGAAGGGTGTTCCACAAGTGAGAAGTATGCGAAAAGAATCTGTTAGCATAGAATTTATGGTCAGATCTAGCCAGCTTAACTCGTTTAAAATTGATGAGATCTCGATGCTGGCCTAGTACTGTGTTTAAATTCATGAAGTCTAGGTAGCATAGAGATGAGCGATATTTATTTGCAGTTTATTACAAGGCCAAAATGCTGAGGGGGATGGTCTTCTTTTGTCTTAACATTAAGCTTAGCTAGCCACAATCACTGACCTAAACATACCATAATATTCCTTACATCAGAACAACGCATTCTTACTTACCATTCTTACAACATCCACTGTAATGCCTCGATATCGCCATGAAAATCCTAACTAGT
Organism: Acanthosepion lycidas; assembly: GCA_963932145.1. Taxonomy (NCBI): domain Eukaryota; kingdom Metazoa; phylum Mollusca; class Cephalopoda; order Sepiida; family Sepiidae; genus Acanthosepion; species Acanthosepion lycidas. The sequence continues at coordinate 22,463,871 of OZ010588.1, read as the reverse complement.
CCCCATATGTACAATTCATGTCTGTAGGGGAAGGGTATAAAATAATAATTTTAAAATTCTAAATGCAAAAGAATATTTAAATTTATGACACAAAACTGTTTACAAGAAAATAAACAAACTAGTGTTAGTACCATAATGAAGAGCTCATCTGAACAATTACCATGAAAGTATTTATAGAAAAGAGACAGAGAGGCAACAATAAGGTGATGAGAAACTGACTGAAGCCTTAGAGAGCACAGATTAATATCTTTTCCTTCTTCCAATGTCATTTTTATTTGTAGACCATACCATTTTTAAAACCCTGTTACTTATAAAAAAAAAAAGAATACGTCTGTGAAATTGAAGGTGTAGTGTAGCAGATGGTATCCACTTCGTAAAGGATAAAGTTGATGTCCTTCAAAAGAAATGAATTTAACATACATGGAGAGGTTTTCATTCATAGTTCAGAAAAAAGAGAAAGAGAAAATTATATTTAGGTGTGTACAGAGAGTGCAAAAAAAAAAAAGAAAAGTAAACATTTATGTACTTAGCTGTAGTGTGTGTATATGTGTGTGTGTGAGGATCAATATGCTTGTGTGAAATTAAGAAGTTGGTCAACAGGAGGAGTGTCTTCCTGGAAGAGAAGAGTCCTACTGTTTTTTCCACTACATCTTAGAGCAAAAAGAATAAGAGGGTTTAGATTCCTTCTTTTTATAGTCCTAAATAAAACACTAGTGGGGAGTATAATCCCCACAAATGGTAATGGTAATAACAATATTAATTGTTTCTTATACAGAAATATTTATTTAGAATTCATTGATGGATCATCGTGTGCTACTGTTGATTGAAGTCATTCTATTAAAACAATTCTAATTAGCATGGCTGATGCTAATCCCCAGGAGAGTGATTCATTGAGCCTTCCTGTGTTTACACCCTGCGCTGACATAGAAAGATCATATTGTATCACTTGTTAGGTCTGCTGCTAGAGATGTTGGTTTACTGTGTCATTTTAGACAATTTTTCTCACCAAAGTCTACCATTCATTCATACATTGAACACTGTTATCACATTTGGTCTGGTGCTTCTGCAGTGAATTTAAAGATTCTAGATAAAATACAAATAAAAATCTGTAATGTTATCAGTCCTTACCTGGCATCTCAGCTTCAGGTTAGCATCAGTCATGCTGATGGAAAGCAAAAAATGTTCTCTTAGACAATTAAGAGAGAGAAGTTTCATTTTGGATGCATTAAAATTAACAAGCCATTCCTTGTACCAGTTAACAACAGATTGTAGGTCATTTTCTAGATTGGCTGCCAATTTCACCTTATCGAACTGATCGGACTTACTATTAAGATATTTGAAATCATATAGTAAAACATTGTTTATTTGAAACCATCATTAAATAAAACATGAATTGTTTATTTATTAGAAACTATTACCGAGTAAAACATGAATTGTTTATTTATAGAATTGACAATGTGTAAGCAAAAATGAAGAAAACAAAACCATGAATAAGAGTGGGGACCACCATGAGAGAAAGAAAGAAAAAGAGCCTGAGCAAATAGTAGTTTGTCAGTCTATAGTAATTACGGGTGGTTGGTTGTTTTTGTTTAGCGGCATATCAACCATTTGCAGATTCTTTAATCTAAATATTTTGTACACAATTTTATTTTATTTTGGGAAATAATAATGGTTTAATTAATTAACCCATTAATTAACCCATAACTGGGGGGAGGAGAAGAGGTGGATTTATAGCTATCCCAAGGGTATTTGCGCATAATTAATATACCAAACCCAACTAGAATTGGAACTCAGCTCTCCAATTAACAATTCTAAACCATTAGACATTACAGAACTCCCACATCTAAGATTATAACAGCTGATATTCCCAAGTGGTCATCCATCTAGGTACAGACCAGGCTCTGCAATGCTTAACTTCTGTGATTGTATGGAAACTGCTATTTCAACATGATGTGACTGTAAGCCCAGTAATTAAGATGATAGATACGCTAATGTACACTATTCAATGTACATTAATCATTGGAAAGTGACCAACATATAGTACACAGTCCTTGTCTCTGTACAATGCTAGACATAAGAAGAAATAAAGAAATGTTACTAATGTTTCCTAAAATCCATCCAATATAGATGATACTATATAAGATTTGAAAGCTTTGGTTTAAACATAGAGTTATATTCACATCTACAGCTTGTTTAGTTTTGTGGAAGGTTGAGAGATGAAAACTTGGCCTGGTAAAAATATTTAACTCATTGACAATGAAAAAAGAAAGAGAAAGAAAGCAGATAAAGTGTAAATCCCAAATTTTTATATTACAGAAATATTTGTGCTGATTTACTATTTCTTTTTTTATAGTCCACTTTTTGCTAACAAAGACAGTTTTTTGTAAGAGAGAAAATAGACAAGACATGGGAAAAATTCTTAATGACTTCACCTTGGACTGTTACATCCAACTGCTACTCCTATTATCACATGAACTGCTTGGACACTGACTCACTATTTGATATGTTCTTTTATTTATATCTCATGTGCAGACATAACAATAAATACACAATCCATGTGAATATTTAACAAAAAAAAAATACTCACCTCAATTCTAAAGTGTGTTAACTGAAGGGTTTAAAATTTCTAATAACTTAAATAACTATACATGGTTAAAAGCTAAAGCTTTGCAGATTAATAATTTAATATATGCTTGAAATGTGGTATAATTTCTTTATCCATAAATTATAAGTTATTTAAATTTTTAACTACTCAGTAGAGACATTGTATCTTAATACTTTTCATTAAAAAAGATGTTATTTTGTCTGAAACTGGTTAATTAATAAAATATATTTTAATAATGAGTCTGCTATAATTTGAATCTAATTCCTTAATTTTTACCAAATCTTTGAAGCTTTGTGAAATCTGTTATAAAATCTCCATCCCTTTGAGCATCTTGTTTGAATTTTGATGAATAAATCTTTTATTGTTCAGCATGAAACCTGATTAATTTTGTTTGCCTGGGATATGTACTCAGATTTTAAACGATATTAGTTTTTTGTGGACACCCTGTATTTTTAATCCTGCTGAATGTCTAGCCACCCAGTTCACAGAAAAACTTGGTGGAGGGACTGGTTTAGTCATCAATGACCTAATCATGTGGCAGTTAATACTGGGTTTACATGATACCAGTACCACTTACAAAGCTGACATAAATAGACAGCAAATACTAAAAAAGTAACTAGACATAGCAAATCCTAAAAGTATATATAGAATACATTGCAATTTATTTTATTATAAAAATAAAATATAACAAAAAGGAAGTAACCATTTATAAGTTGAACTATTTATGTAACCTGTGACATCATGGGTAGGATTTATTCAACAATTATACCAAAATTTTCATACATAGCAAATCCTAAAAGCACATATAGAAGTTCATTGCAATTCATTTTACTGCAAAAATGTATTATGACAAGAAAGAGGTAAACTTTCTTCTTGTTTGAATTTTACGTTCATGTAATCTGTGATATCATGGGTAGGATTTATTAAGCAAATGCATCAGAACTTACATTCACTCTAACAATTACATATCTAGGAACACAGCAAATGTTAAAAATATTTTTAGAAAGTAAGTAGATACCTAAATTTCCATATTTATTTAGCACATGATTTGGTATAGTGAATATTCAGTCAGTCAATTAAGTGCCATATGTGATATACACTTGGGCAATTACGTCTTTTTTGATTCATGACTGACTAGGCAGAAGATTTTTCCGCAGTAGGTTGCCATTTCTTTTTATGGTTGACTGGTTGCCAACCAAGGCTATAGGACCCAGTCTGTTCTGCTATTCAACCCATAACTGAGGGGAGAAGGGATTGATTTGTAGAGGTATGTTTGTTGATGTGACCTCTTGAAATTATATTTAATGCAAAATACCACAAAATATGAAACAATAAGAAGGAACACTAAAAGCTTTTTATAACAAAGAATATTCATGTTGACATATGTCAATGATTTACAAGCATAATTAATAGGAGTTACTTGCCACTCAAATGTTCACTGTGAGAATGTGTTTGGTAAAATGGAACTTTGAATATTTATTTGATGTTTCAAGAAGTTTCTATTTGGTACTAAATAAAATTTAGTTTTTGTAATTCTGAAAGTAATTACAATAAATCTTGCTGCAAAAAGAAAATGTTCAACAAAGAGAAAATTTTGTTGAATAGAACTGAGTGAGAAAGTTTCTTGAAAAGCTGAAAATATGTTCAGTAAACTTGTAGCTTCAGATGACTTTTTTTAAGTAATTTCTTGCTGGCAAAGAATTGAAAAAATGTAATATCCAAGTTAAATTTCTTTAGCATGGAAGCAATGTTTCTGGTTGACTTTTCTTTTGTCTCACTGTGAAAGAGTTGAAAGAATTCTGTAAAACTGAGAATATGTTGAAGCTTGTAATGTTCTGTAATGTTCGTAATGTTTGTAATTAAGTTTCAAACATACATGTATGTGTGCGTGTGTTAATGTTTTCATAGTGCCACAAGGGCTTGAGACACGATTCCTTTAACAGCTACATTTTTGAAAGCAAATGAAATCACAAAGGAGAAGAGAAGAGAAAAAACAAACTTGTGTCTGGTATTTATAATCAGTGGTGCCACATGATAGGCTCTGGAGGAAGAAGCGCAAAATTTTGACTTGGTCACGCGTTGGAAAAAGACTTGTGTGCGGGTGGCTTGCAATGCCCACTTGTGTGTTTATTGACCAATTAGAAGTTGAGGTTTTCTGAAAATATGTATGAAGCTGGATAAGCTCTGTGATTCGCTTTTTGCACAGATTTGCACAAAATTTGACATTGATAAAAAAGTGGTAGCGGGATGCTAAAGATTCATACCCTTCCCAAGTGTATTTGCTTGTAATTGAATGTAATGAACCTGACTGGATTTTGAACTCAGCTCTCTGATTTCTCATACTGAGCTGATATCTATTACACCCCAACATCCATTCCTAGAGAATACAGAGAATATTAATAATTGAAAATGTTGATCATTTAATATCTATGATCTGCTAGAAAACTTAAGTGCAAAATATTAACCTTAGAACAGTGGTTCTTAACCTGTTTTTAGTCATGGACCCCTTTAGCCACAGATGCTTGTCACAGACCCCTATATGAACTAGCCTTTCATAGACTAACAGACAGACACTCTGATTGGTTTTTCACAATACTTGTACATGCGTTTATTCATATTGTGCACACTGCACACATCGCTTTTCAGGCAGCCACATTTGAAAGAAGGTCAATTAATCAGTTTATGAGAATATAATCAATCTATGATAAACCATAGAAAATAAAAATTATCATTTGTCTTTATGGTGTATTAAAAAATAGTGGTTGTGCAGAGAATGATGACAAATGTTTAAATGGTAAACATAGACCCAACAGCAAGTCAAGAGACGCCTAGTGATCGACACTGTAAATAGAGGCTGGATGCATTTTCTTTCAAGCAGTGACAGGATACATTTTTCTTTTATTTCTTCCTATGGCAAACTATTGATTGGGGCAAAGGTAAATATAATGGTTAATTTTTATCTGTTCCTCATGGACACCTAGGTTAAGAAGCCCTGTCCTAGAGATAAGATAAAGAGGTATAAATGGCACATTTTGGCTCCTCCCTGACAGAAGAATTTGTAATAAGCTACTATTGATAAATGTAGATGTTTATCCCTTGTTTCCTGTTTAGGATTGGGTTTCTGGTTCTTTCTAAAGTTTTTTTTTCATTCTCTTTCACTCCTAGTAGCTCCTTGCATGTTAGTGGCATTATTGCTTTGCTTTAGGTTAAGTGATTTAAAAAAAAATCTACAGGCCTATCAATAAATGAAAAGTACAAAAGTGAAAAACCCTAAGAGATTTAAAAAAAACTCTGATACTTGATCAGATTTCTGGAAGTCATTTGGGCTGAAAACTTTTCAGCAGCCCCTCATATTAAAATTCAGTTAAGTGCCATATGTGATACATACTTGTCTCTTTCATGACTGACCATGTAGAAGATTTTCACTCCAGGAGGTTGCCATTTCTTTCTGCCGTAGATTGGTTAGCAACCAAGGTTATAAGACCCAGTCTGTTCTGCTATTCAACCTATGGCTAGGGTGGAGAAGAGATGGATTCATACCTTCCCCAAGGGTATTTGTGCATAAGTGAATGTAACCTGTAAGTGAATATTAACATTAGAATTTTAAAAATTTAACCCACCTATTTTTGCAGTTTTTAATATAAAATTTGTTTGAACACATTTTGAGCATTCCATTGGTATGTGATTTGAAAATAAGGAAGAATGGGATTGTCATTGGTCAGGAATTAATTCAAGTGTTACTGACAGACAGAATAAGACCATTATCTATTAGAGAATATATTTGTAATGAAAAGTTCATTGCTGATAGAAAAAGACATTTTCCTATCTGGCTCAGCTCCAAATATACTTCTATGATCAGCATTAAACATTCATGACTATTGATTGCAAAAGCCTACAACTTTTAAAAACTGTACAACCCTTCATATGCAAAGATCTCAAGGGATTTCCAATGGACATAATGAATTTTCCTTTCACTTTTCAGTTAATGGAGGTAGGAATTGATAACCAGTGAATGTAATTAGGAATGTACAGTCTTACAGTGTTGTAAAATGCTTGATGCCACAAACCATGTACTTATGATAGATTTTGATTCGTTTAATCTCAGATTAATTCATAACAATTTTAAACGCATCGTTTCCCCTGTGTTTTAAAATTGATATGGTTATTTTTTACTGTCAGGTAAATCTATGACACCAGCTTCATTTATTAACAGCTAAATTTAATTTCAAATGCAAGTTGCTATATTAATGCATGGAAAATATCACCAAACTTTTGAATTGAAACTGATATCGTTTGGTTAAAATGTGTTTGACGTTTGATTTCACTTTCTTGGCGCTTGATTTAATCGATTTATGATGTAGGGGACATAACTCCTTAACGCTTAGGAAGACTATATCCGTTCTTGTTATTACTAATAACGTTTTTTCTTTTTTTATTTCTTTGTTGTTTTTTATAATCGTCGGCGTGATGCAAAAAAAAAAACTCCGTATGTAAATTTTATTTATCTTTTGTGAAATGAGATAAAGCATTTTTCCGATAAAAAAAGATTTAGAATACTAATTTTATAAATCTAGGACGGAACTTTACAAACTGTCTGTAGTGTATCAAAATAAATATTATCAGCAATCTTTTGGTGCACGCAAAAAAAAAAAAAAAAAACGTGTGTGAAAAGGACGATTTTTCTCTTAACACTGCTATTAACTACCTTCACGCTTTGGTAATGTTTATTGTTAAAAAGTGATGATTAGAATTGTAATATAAAACCTAAACCCATGAAAGTGAATTTGTATATTTTCTTTATTCTTGACAACTGAAAACAAAAATATTAAACACTTTATTTACTAGATTGTTTAATTTAGATTCTTTATTTACTAGATTGCCAACCATTCCAATAAGTTGTGTATACTTATTGAAATGGTTGGCAAGACATTGGCTAATTGCCAACTGATTCAAATTTTATAAAATGTAAATAATAAGGACTTCCTTATAATTGGTTCACATAATTACTTAGCAAATGTTTATAAATTTATAATTAAACAATTATTTTCATATCTGTTTCTTTATAAATTGCTAAATGATAAATATTGCTTTGCATTAATTTTGTTTGTATTAGTCTTTAGAATGTTGTGAATATAAAATTATTCTTGTAAATCAACAATTTAATAAGTAAATAGTGTTTAATTATTTTTGTTGTCAATTCTTGAGAACAAAGAAAACGTTTAAATTCATTTTCATATGTTTAGGTTTTATTACAATTCTAATGGTTACTGAGATGGAAAGAAACAGAGGATAAAAGAACAGGATTCAAGAAGACAGAAGATGATGATCGAAATTACATTTAAATTTTTGATGGCTAGTTGACAAGAAAGCAGGAAGCCAGAAGGGAGATCCATAAGTGAGCCAAGGGCCAGCTCAAGGCAACTTGGGCAGTCACCCATGGCAGGATCAAAACTGAAGGCACCATCATGACCCCATGTCATGTGTTTGTGATCTTCTAAAACTAAAGCTTATAAAAACATACTTGCAGTCATGCATGACTCAAGGCATATTAAATTCTTTGGTTATTTTGTCAATAGAAAATGATCTTGTAAAGAAGATAGGTGAAGAAAGTGCCATGAAAATATTTGCAGATCTAAAGGCTTGAAAGAAATATTTCAGATAGGAAAACGAATGGATTCTTTAGCTTATATTAAGTTGTATATTGTAATAAACTTGTTATTCTTGTTTTTGTTTTTTTAAGCTTTTCACCCCAGGCAAAATGGGCCACTAGCATGTGAGGGGTTACAGAGAGTGGGGGCAAGAGTAAAGTGGCATGATAGAGGAAAGGATGAAGAAAAGAACGGGGAATAGATCAAGACATCTGGAGATGTCAACTGACATTGCATTTGAATAAATGGAGATTATAGCTATCAGGGAAGCAAGGGGAAGGGAATTCCACAGATGCGAAGTGCGAGACATGAAGCTATTGCAGTACAAGAGACAGCTACATTTAACCGATTTGACAGTGAAAGGGTGGGACTGAAATACCAACTTAGTAACACGTTTAAATTCATGCAGTTTGGGAACTAGCGAAAGTAGCTTGTTACCATGAAAGTATTTGTAGAAAAGACATAGGGAGGTGAGGGCAAGTTTATGAGAGAGCAACTGTAAACAAGATCAGATCAAGGCCAACCATACTGCATATCTGTCTCTCAGTTTTTCTCCTTGTGAAAATTTAAAAAAATTATACTTGTAAGAGCACTGAAGTTAAGCTTGCCTGGAGTGTCAGTAATCCTAGGGTCATCACTGTAAGTGATAAATGCGTGAGAAGAAACTATTAGAATAGAACTTAGTGTTATGTCTAACAATTTTAACAGTGAAATGATGAGACCTAACTGCCAATTTAGTACTGCACTTAAATTCATGAAGTCAAAGTATCAAAAAGGAATACTTATCAGAATAATTACTATGAAAATACTTATAGAAAAGGCACAGGGAAGCTATATTACAGTAGTGGAAAAGTAACTTAAAACGAGATGAATGGTTGGGACAGATTTTTCTTTGGATTTTGTCAAGAATCTCTAGATATATATCAGAAGCACCAAACTGGATGTGACAGCAATATTCAATGCATGGATGAATCGACTTATAAAGGTGTAAGATAGTTCCTGGTGATGAGAAAAATTATCTAGCACAACACAGTGAAGTAATCTTTCGAGCAGCAGACTTAGCAGTTGATTTAATATAATCATTCCACTTCATATCAGTGGAAAACATGAAACCAAAATGGTGCCATGAATTGCTCTTCTGGAGGTTAGTATAAGTCTTGTTGATGGAAGGCAAAAAAGGTCCTTAAGGATGATTAATAAAGAAGTTTTGTATTAGAAACATTAAAATCAAAAAAGCCATTCCTTACTCCAGCTTAAATTCATGTAGTCGAGGCACTAAGGAGAAAAGTTCATCAGAATTATTGCCATGAAAATATTTGTAGAAAAAACAGAGGGAAGACATGCCAAGTTAGCGAGAATGTGATTGAAGTCAGGATCAATTATGTTACAGATCCTTCTTTGGATTTTATCAAGAACCTTGACATGAATGGAGTAACATTTTTTATGTCAAAGTTGTGCTCAGTTTTGTTACAGTGGGCAACCAATGCATTTGATGTATTATTTTGTAAAATGTCCCTTTTGTGTTCATATAAACTTTTATTAAGATTCTTTGAGGTTTCTTTTATGTATGGTGTGGAATACCTACTTACAAAAGTAATGGACAGAAAAAGACTCTAAAATAAATTTGGCTAGATATAAAAAAAAAATTCTAAAATTCCCAGCTCCCCTCTGTTGTTTGCATAACAAAATTTAGTCCAATGAAGTCCTGAAGGACAAAACGCGTCACAACTAAACTTTTTTCACTTTGTCATACAATTTCCCCAATATTGTTCTTGATTTATAAAATTATATATCATTATCTCACACATATACATACATATATATATATAACAGCACATAGATTTAGCATAATAAAAATGGTTTAAAAAAAGGGTTAAGAGAGAGGTGTATGGAATTCAGAAAAAAATGATTGTACTAGTTTTTCGTGTTTTAATAATTAGAGTGCTTTACCGAGAAAAAAGTCATCAAATTCTGCCATATTCTTAATTAGCATTATTATACGAAAAGTGATTATACATTCCAACCCATCTGTGGCATTTAGCCATAAACAAGTTTCAAGCAGATATTTAAGCCCCAAATCAATTTATCTTCAACTTAATATTGTATTCAGCTGCATTTCTGATATTCCCAACCAAGAATTCCTCAGAGAATTGAAGAAACTTACTTTTCATTAAAATCATTTTCTATCAAAGCAGGAAAAGAATAAATTTATTGTTAGAAGCTGCTTCTTTAATTCTGACTTCATTCCCAGTTAAAGAGCTTCTTGATACCCAAGTGTTGCAATTTTGCTTTTAATCATTTCACTCCCCAAGTGAGGCAATAAAGTCACTAAGATGCAATAAAGATACAACTATGGTGGTTCAGTAAAAATTATAAAATTTCTGCAGCTCACCTGAAATTTGCCATGGTCCATTTTGGTCATAGGTTGGGAAAATCTGAGCTAAATGACTGTAGTTATTTCTTGGTAATAAAGTAAAAATAACACAGAATTAGAGAAGAGATAGAATTATTACAGAATTAATTCTTTATAATGACTGAGACTTATTTGGTTAAAATGGTGAGGTTAACATCCCAGGGAAATGCGTTTTTGAGGTGTGGGATATGATTTCAAACCTTATTGGAAGCTATACCCATATTTCTGATTTTATGCTGTATTGTGATGAAAAAGCAACAACAAAAAAAAATCCCTATTTAGTCTCTAGTTTAGTTCAGACCTCAAATGGAACTCATATAATCTGATGCTAAAGATGCTGGGGAAAATGGTCAGCTCAATCTATTGTGCCAAAAAGTACTTCACTTCTGCTATGCTTCATCTTTACAAGAATCAGATTAGACAAAAAATGATGTACGTTCACCATTATATCCTGTTGTGGGTATGCCCTTGGCTGATAAATTTAACCAAGTGGTGCATATAGACTTGACAGATCATAATGAATCCTGGATTTTACACGAGTGACTCAGTCAAAAAGTATTCTGCAATTTGTTTAATTTCTGTCTATATCTCAGAGATGAGGTATTATGATTACTTGCATTATTTACATTACATGGACGGTTATCCTCATCTTCATTGCCATAGTCACATTTTGGCTGTTGTACACTCCGGCCTTCTTCAGGTGATTTGAATTTTGAACCGAATGCTTTATTCTGTCCATGGGGCGGATTGTTCTAGTTCCACATGTCATGCCTCTTTTGAATGTCTGTTATTTCCTTTTAACTCTCCAAATTTTGGTTCGCCAGTGCTGTGGACTGGTACTGAACTCACAACTCTTTGGGTCTAGTCACTGGATCTAACCAACATCTTTATCCACCGGGGCCTTGTTGTTTAATTTCATCTAAACATCAAAATGAAAATTATCCAAGGCATTTACCTAATGTAGCTAGCATATTTTGGTGCACTTGAAAAGTTCTTAACTGTTAATGAGGGTGAATTCTCTAATGACAATACAGGGAGATGAACAAGAAATTAAATATCAAAAGTTTAATTACAACAAGTGAATCACCATTCAGTAATGGTATAACTAAATATTAACAAAGGCGTTCTATAAACCTTTATCAGATGTCAAATGTGAACAAAAAATAGTACCTGCTTGGGAAGTACTCGTTACAAAACAATGGTGAATTTAGTCCAAACCAATTGGTCTTTGGATTTAACCCTAATTTTCCATCAGTTATAGATAATAAACTACTTGTCAAAAAGGTTTCATTTTCTCATATTATATATAAAATATGAAGGCTCTATACAGTGTCAGACAAAATTATATTGCTGTAGATTGGTTGGTTGTTTTTGTTTAGGGCTATATATACCTCTATGAGTTATTTAATGCTGAAATCTAAATATTTTGTACACAGTTTTATTTTATTTTTTGGGAGATAATAATGATTTTAGTGAGACAAGTCTTACTAATTAACCTATAGCTAGGGGAGAAGAGGGTATTTGTGCATAAGTGAATATAACAAACCCAACTGGAATTGGAACTTGGCTCTCCAATTAACAATCCTGAGCCATTATCCATTAAACTACCTGCACATAGAGTACCTGGTATTCCTAACTGACACCCATCTATGTACTGACCAGACACAACATTCCTTAACTTCATTACTGTGACAACAGCATTTCTGTAGGGAAGTGCCTTAGAAAGAGAAATATTCCCATGTCCTTCTCATGAGTGGGTAAAATTTGAAGTTAAATATGGACTAAATGACCCTGCCAGATCTTGGTACAAGAAAGTGAAAGAATATTACACTTGTGAGGCAAAGTCAGTACATTGTTTTTTTTTTAATCATTTCACCCCAAGGAAGGCAGTAATACCACTAGTATGCAGGGGGATTACAGGGAATAGGTCAGAAGATGAACGGGATTCAAAAAGACAGAAGATGGCAAGTGACATTGCATTTAAATTTTTGAAGATTATAGTTATCAGGGAAGCAAATAAACGGGAGTTCCACAGGTGTGAAGTGTGAGAAAAGAAACTGCTGAAGTAGAAGTGGCAATTACATTTAGCTATTTCAACAGTAAAAGGGTGGGACCTAAATGCCAATCTTGTAGCATGCTTAAATTCATGTATTTGGGCACCAGGGAAAAAAGTTCATCAGAGCAGTTGCCATGAAAATATTTGTAGATAAGACAGAGAAAAGTGACATCATGTTTATGAGAAAGTGATTGAAATCAAGATACCTGGTCAGGATTGATTAGATTACAGATCCTTCTTTCGATTTTGTCAAGAATCTCTAGATGTACAGCAGGAGCACCAGACCAGATATGGCAACAGTATGAGTTGTAGATTTGTAAATGTGCAAGATGGATTCTTGCAAGACAGTGATCTAACTTTCCTTGCAGTAGATGCAGCTAATGATTTGATATAGTTGCTCCACTTCAGGTCAGTGGAAAATGTGAGGCCAAGAAGGTACAGTGTGTTGCTCTCCTGGAGTCTAGCATCAGCCATGCTGATGGCAGACAAAAGTTTCTCTATGGTGGTTAAAAGAGAGTAGTTTTATTTTGGAGGCATTAAAAATTTACAACCCATTTCCACTGATTGGAGGTCCTTTTCAAGAGCAGATAACAGGTTAACTTTGTTAGATTTGACAGATTTGCTATTGAGACAGCAGTAAATTGTAATGTCATCTGCATAAATACCTAATTGGGTACTGAAGACATCAGGGAGATCATTGATGAAGATCAGGATCAGTGTAGGATCCAGGCTGCAGCCTTGGGGGACACTTGCATTCATGTGAAAGGATGTAATAATGCCATGTTCAGGTGGTATTATTGATAGGAATTTTTGTTAGTCACATGGATAACTTTGCTTTCTGTGGCAGTAAATTTTTCCATGAACAGATTATAGAAAAACTTAAAAAAAAAAAATCTAAGGTAGGTTTCCATGCATATGGACTTATTTAAGTATCTGGGATTAGAAGATCTACAAATGTCAGCAGAAGTGGCTACTAATCAAGATGTTTATATTCCAACAATAATGTCAATTAATATTGCTCAAAGTCACATGGCCAAGAAAAATAATGAATTGTTTACAGAAGAAAAAGCAGAGTTGAAAAGTTTAAGTAGACGAATGATGTGGGTTGCTTCATAAACAAGACTAGATTATAAACTATGAAACATGCTTTAAGTAATACAGGTAAGTGTCCAACTGTTAAAAATGTTTCATGAAGCAAACAAAACCTTGACAAAATTGAAATCCAAAAAAGCTTCTCTCAGGTTTCCTAAGTTAGGTAACCCTAAAAATATGAAGGTTCTTGTATATTCTGGTGCTATAAATGCCAGTTTGGAAGACAGGTCTTCCTAGGGTGGTATGATTATTTTTGTTCAAGGTGAGAACAAGAAAGTGGTGCCAATCAGTTGGCAATCTAAAAGGTTGAACATGGTAACTAAAAGTTCATTGGTATCAGAGACTTTAGCATTAGGTGACCCTGGATTTTTAATTGATTTTTTGGTTCAAGAGATTTTTGGATTGAATATATTACTACCAGTTCAATGCTATTCAGATAAATCATCATTAATAAATGCTTTACAAACCTCAATCATTGTTAGTGACAAAAGATTATGAGTAGATATAGCAAGATTAGAAGAGACAGCATCAGAGGAGGAAGTTAAAGTTTATTGGGTAGATGGTAAACTGCATCTTTAACAAAGAAAGTTGGCTCTACCCTGAAATTGTCATGAATAATTGAAACCTCAAAATTGAGAAATGAACAAATCAGTTATTTTTCAACTTTAAAAACCTTACAGGTGAGTTGCAATGTTGATATTCTGTTATTTTTTGTCTTGAAGAAAAGATTACCTGCCCTTGGGAAAGTTGAACCTTGGAAAAAAAAAGATGGGCAACACGTATTAAATGGATTTCTACTACACAAATGGACATTAGAAACATAAGAAAGATGACAAATCTTAAGTGTTTGGTTTTCTCTTGGAATAAATTGACCAATGTACTTCTTCAATAAATATGTTTTCTATTAGAAAAGACTATTAATGTTCTCAAAACAATTTCAAATGAAATGTTCATGCAATATGTAATATGGTAAAAAAGAAAAATAAATCAAAATCATTTAATGCAAAATAAATTCAACAAAAAGGAAAAATACAATTCAAATAATTTATCAAAATGTCATAATAGTTGTTTGATTTCAGGTTAAATTTTTCAATTAAATTACAAACAAAGAAATTTAATCTGTCAAATTAAAGTCAAACTTTTAATAAATTTTCACAAAAATGTTTCTGTTCACATACTTGTAAACATTTATTTTTTAATATAAGTCAAGATAGATTCTTTTGATAACATTGGATGAAAACAAATAAAAATAGATTTTTATAAAAATCATTGTATCAACGTCTGTAGTGGATTAAATATGTCGAACGACTTCAATTAGAGTAAAACAATCTCTGGCACTATTTAAATTGACTGGTTATACAGAATTTTTTTCTTTTTGGTAGTGGGAATTTTTGTAGATTAACATTCATTGGATTTTCCTCAAGGCATGACATTTGTCAAAATAAAAAATATTGATTTTTTTTATCACTTTAGAAGGGGAGTTCTGTTTATAATACAAATACTATGTCAAATTGATACCTCATTTCTTAAGAGTTATCTGTATGTTATGAATAATCAAGAGTGGTTCTCCCCTTGTTTTGTTACTCTTCTCTTTGAGAGAGCTATTTCTGTTTACTGGGACTATAAAAGGACATTATATGCAAACCTTGTATTCTCAGTTGAATAAAGCTTACTTAAAGCTTACATCTGCATACTTTTGTCATTACACTGTAGTTTATTTTTATTTACAAATATCAAATTTGAAATTGTGTAAGTGATAAATGCGTGAGAAGAAACTATTAGAATAGAACTTAGTGTTATGTCTAACAATTTTAACAGTGAAATGATGAGACCTAACTGCCAATTTAGTACTGCACTTAAATTCATGAAGTCAAAGTATCAAAAAGGAATACTTATCAGAATAATTACTATGAAAATATTTATAGAAAAGGCACAGGGAAGCTATATTACAGTGGTGGAAAAGTAACTTAAAACGAGATGAATGGTTGGGACAGATTTTATTACAGATTTTTCTTTGGATTTTGTCAAGAATCTCTAGATATATATCAGAAGCACCAAACTGGATGTGACAGCAATATTCAATGCATGGATGAATCGACTTATAAAGGTGTAAGATAGTTCCTGGTGATGAGAAAAATTATCTAGCACAACACAGTGAAGTAATCTTCCGAGCAGCAGACTTAGCAGTTGATTTAATATAATCATTCCACTTCATATCAGTGGAAAATATGAAACCAAAATGGTGCCATGAATTGCTCTTCTGGAGGTTAGTATAAGTCTTGTTGATGGAAGGCAAAAAAGGTCCTTAAGGATGATTAATAAAGAAGTTTTGTATTAGAGAAACATTAAAATCAAAAAAGCCATTCCTTACTCCAGCTTAAATTCATGTAGTCGAGGCACTAAGGAAATTTGAAATTGTGCTTACGTCATTGATAACTATGTACTCCTGATACTGTTTGCTTGCCTACTTTATAATATTACTCAATATTTTTCAATTCTGACAAATGTTGTGGCTTGAGGAAAGTCTAATAAATGCTAACCTACAAGAATTGTTCAAAAGAAAAAAAATTCTCTATTTTTTTTTTTTTTTTTAACTAGATGACCAGTCAATTTAAGCCCCAAGCTCCAAATATGAATTGGTACATTTTCTTTATTGGCAGGGTTAGCTATTAATTTCTATTGCAAAATGCATTCCCTTTGTTATAGAAAAAAAGAAGTTATTGAAGTCAATCCTTAGTTTTAGATGATTTTTAATGGAGAACAGCAAAGAAAAAAAATCATATCCTTGCATAGGCTTTTTGATTTGATAGGAAAGAGATATGATCCTAAGAAGTTGTGATCTTAACTTAGAAATCTTGATGGCTGAATGCGTCAGTCATTTCATTACAATTGGGTAGAAATGAAAGGTGTGGCATTACGTGTCATGGTAGAAGTTTCAAAGCATTGGAAGGATAGTTTAACAGGAAATGTCATGGATAAAGGCAGAGTAAACAGGTTACAGGTTTAAGATTTATTCTAGACAAGGATGGGACATGACTCATTCTCTATAACCAATGAGGATGGGAGATTATAAGACAAAGAGGAATTACTAATCAGCTTATTTTTGCAACCGATTCAATAGCTGAAGGGCATAATCTGCTCTCAATATAGAACTAGTGTTTCATGGTTGGCTTTGAAAATGATGCAAAATTTATTTGATTTAAAGAGAAATGGAATATTGAAAACTGACAAAAAATTTAGGATTAAAAAATGTTGATATATTTAATCAGGGTTGGTGCAAAGGTATTGTGCCCCACTCCCACCTACTATTACACGATTTTCACAAAGTAGTATTCATAAAAAATACAAATTTCATTTATAACCTAATTCTGTACAATAATGGATCATATGTAAGATAGGTGATCAATTCAACTAGAAGAACTGAAAATAAATACAATGTATTTAAATGCAAATTAAAGACATGTCATAATAGATCATTCCATCTTAAATAAATCAACAATGTTTTGCAGCAGTTTTTAACATCAACTTAAGATTTTTCTTGTTAAAAAGTTGAATAATTTTAACACATTCAACATTATGGATAAAAAATTTTTTTAACAGTATGAGCAAAACAAATTCATGGATTGGTCAAAAAAAAAGAAAAAGAAAAAAGAACCCAGAATGAAACCAAGATACAGGAAAATTTTCATTCTTTAATAGTCAGTTGTAGTAGTTAGCTTAATTTGTAACATATATAAATGTAGGTAGAAAAAAAAACCAAATGTTGATAAGATAGTGATCTGCCCAGGGTACCCAATTTAGGCTTGCTCCCCACCCTGGTGAGGGGTTTGGAGGATAATATGCACCAGCTCTGTGGTTAATAAACAAGAGATAGCATGTTTGATAATATAAGGTCATATAATATAATAAAGTAAATAATATCATGTCTTCCTATAAAAAACACCAGAAATCAAATAATAGACTGAATGAACTTTTCTGACACAATTCAGATATCTTACTTATTATAAAACGCAGATTGTGTGTGTGTGTGTGTGTCTGTACGTTTATATATTGGATTGGATTTCCTACATTTTTCAACCGATTTCAACAAAACTTCACAGAACTGCGTAAAATTACCTTGCGGTGGTTCTGACAGTGCCAAAAATTGGAAAAACACAATTGTTTTTGCATGAAATCAATTTGAAAACACGATTCTGTCACCAGAATGAAAGGGGGACAACTCATATCGAGTTATACTTATTATAAAACCCAGGTTGTGTGTGTGTGTTCGTTTATATATGGGAACGGATTTCCTACGTTTTTCAACCGATATCAACAAAACTTCATTTTTTTTGGCGGGTAGTGTTTCTTATCGTCTTGCATACTTTTTTCTTTATTTTTACATTCAGAATGCTTTAAAAATTCCATTTACAAGACAATTGTTTATAATAAAATTCTATTCAATCGATAGACTCATAACGATTGAAAACAATGTTTTTGTTTGAGTTTGGGTTTAACCAATTCGTAAAAACCCCCCCCCAAAAAACAAAAAAACTAATTAAGACATGCGTGTCCGTCAACCTTAAACAATAATCTTTGTCAATTTTATTTTTCAGTCTTTACGATCGTCGATACTTGATCTATCTCTTAATGTTACATCCCCGGGCAACGCCGGGCTCTACTGCTAGTCATTTATAAAATAACGTGACAAGTAAAATCAAATCCTTTGAATAAAGATTCCTTTAGATTTGAATAGCAGTGTAAAGCTGTTGATAACCTTTTCAAAATTGATTAGACTGAACAACAAAAATTTTAACAGATGTAAGAAGGCAAACATTATATTTATGATTAAATAAAAGTGATTGTCCATAAGATTTTGATATTTTAACTAGTGTATAAGATGATTTATGATAAGCATGGATTACAAGGACATTTGGGGAATTACTGTTCATTGTATCCCCATAACTGTCCATTCTGAACTTCAGTAGATAGCACGTTAGTCATAACACCAGAGTATTGGACTTAATTTTTATTACTTAAACATTATTTTTAGTGGGTGCCCATATTTGAGTAGATGCTTTGTTTATTTTTTTTTTTTATTTCTATCTACCAGCCTGAATATTTGAGAAAAAAATATGCACTCTTTGGTAGGATTCGAACCTGTGTCCTTCTTGGCAGGAAAAACTGTCATTGGATTTGATATAATTATACCAACTCAGCCATGCAGAGCAAAGTTGAATAGTGCCTTATAAACAATTTTTTTTCCAACTCTCAAAACATTTATATCTATTCAGTTTCATATCCTAATTTAAATGAATTAATTTCTAAAGGCTGGTAGATGAAAATAAATATGCTATTTAATAAATGAATGGAGTGTCTACTCAATAATGGGTATCCACTAAAAATACCATTCAATACAATCTGTTCGATTAATAAATAAAAAAATCGATTACTTTTTTAGAAATTGCTTTGCTTTAGTAACTAAGATTTGAATATAAGCAATTCTATTTATGTCAAGAGTAGTTGAGTTTTTATGACTATTTCATCAATAAAAGGCTCATGAGTCTCCGTATACACCTCTCATGTCAACACTTTCATCTCTGCATCTGCACCTACATTAGATATCAATGTGAAGATATCAAAAAATAATTTTGCCATCAACTGAACACAACACTCTTCAAGGTACCAACAAAAGACAAGCTTCTGTTATTTGGTAACTTCAGTATCAAAGGAAGGGAAAGACAACTAGTACTGAGAAAACTGTAATGCAAATGAACCAATATTTCTTGGGCTGAGTACAAAGCTGGAACTTGGTTCTGGCTTCCAAACCACATGGATGCATCCATGTATCAAGAATTGGTATGTCGTTGATTATGTCATCACCTGACAATGTGACAAGAAAGATGTCCTAATGATTATGACAGAAAAAAAATGCAGACAATTGCTGGGTGGATCACAAACTCCTCATCAGTGGAGTTGAAATTTGTTGAAAACAACAAGATGAAAACGTTGCTGGATATTTCTAAGAAACTAAACTATCAAAGAGCATTATTTACATTATTTATATTCAGACTAAAGTCACTTATTGCACCTTCTTGAGCTAACATTTTTCACTGACATGAAATGGAAAGATTATATTGAATCAATCACAAGTTCTACTGCTAGGAAAGTTAGTTCAGTGTTCTGCTAAACAATTTCTCTTGCCAGAATCTATCTTATATATTTATAAGTCTGGCCATGCTTTGAATATTGGTACATATGGTTTGGCATTTCTGCTATATATTTAGAAATTATTGATGAAATACAAAGCATAATCTGCAATGTTCAGTCACTTTTCCACTGCCATGACATAGATTCCCTGTGCCTTTTCTATAAATGTTTTCATGGTAATTGTTCTGATACACGTTCCTCTATGGTACCTAGACTTTATGAATTTAAGTGCAATACTAGATTGGCAGCAAGATCTCATTGTTTTACAGTTGAAATGGCTAGATGTAACTAAGTTCTATGCTAACAGTTTCTTTTCTCGCACTTCTTGCTTGTGGAATTTCTCTTCTAACTTTTTGCTTCCCAGACAACAATTAAACAATTTAAATGCAATTTCAATCATTATCTTCTATCTTCTTAATATTCCTGTTCTTTCATTGTTCTCTCTCCTTTAATGTTTTTATTTTTTTCATATTCTCTAGCACTCAGTAACCCCTTTGTGTTTTAATGGCTTTATTGCTTTGTTTGGGGTGAAATGATTAAAAAAAAAAAAAAAAAAAAAGATAGATTCAGGCAAGGAAAATTGTCTAGCATAACAATGTCAAGGATTCGGCAAAGCCATCAACAGAATAAAGACAATGTAAAGCATTTGTACTTGACAACATTCCCCCTCTCCACTGGAATACATTTAAAATGGTTTACCTTTAAAAAACAAGGACTTTCACTTATATTCTTCAAATGTGAAAAGATCAGAAAATATCTTGTAACTTTTGTGACAAGAAAAATCTTTGCTAGAATCCTGCACAACTGCTTCCAAGTCATCTCTAAGAAGATCCTGCTTGTGTTACAATGTGAATTTCAAGCCTCCAGAAAAACAATCAAAATAAAATATTCTGTAGGCAACTACAGGAAAAACATTGAGAACAACAATTTCTTTTTCTCGCATTCTACAACCCGGAAAAGGTATATAAGACTGTACTGAGATATGTCATCCAAATGGTATTAAAGCACTTCAACACTCATGACAGTATGGTTGGAAAAATATCTCATCAAATCAACATCTTTGAAGAGTTTTTAAACACCAATGGCCTGAAAGTATACTGTATAATTGTAAAAACACTCTTCTCTATGAAGTTGGCAGCCAACACAAAGCAACAACTACTAAAAGATGGAGATCGGATACTGTTTTGATGGAGGACCTTTTTACCTATCCAGATTCTGCTCACCAATTTCCCCCAGATCACCAAACTGCAGTGTGCTCATAAACATGAAGTGTTGCAATAGTTAAGTAACATCTTCAAGAATTCATTCGATTGCCTTGATCTGTCAAAACCAAGAAAATGAAAGTGCTTAACCAACCTGATCCAAGAACCACATTTTCTGAATTTTTCATAATCTTGAGAACGCCTTTAAAATAGGTAGATAATTTTCCCTATCTTGGAAGTTTCCTTTCAATACAATATGGCTCCAAAAGGTATATGAAGAACAGGATTCCTGTCACCAATATTGCTTTTGGAAGTGTGATTTCAGTACTTTTGATATACTTTCTTCCTATCTTCACATCAGCCATATGAAACAAAATGACTGGTCACAAAAAAATTATTTTCTGTCTTCACTTCAGCTGCCCACATCTCAATAGCACACAAACCCAGAAGAAGAAATATGGAGCAGTGGCCATGTTTCTCTAGTCCCTTTTATCATTGATGACTACTACCCATGATTCATCTGTTCAAACCCATACATACCACCCAAATCTCGTAAATATTTTTCCCTCACATCATGAGCTCCAACTGGTATTTACTTTTCTTTATGGAAAAAGCCAGCCATTGCTTCTTCAGAATCAAAAACAACAAACCAAAATTGTGGTGGATCAAGTAGTCATTATTTCTACATTGAAGCCACCATCATCAAATCAACGATAGTCAGAAAGATACCTATATCAGTCACACTAGATTTTCCACCAGATACTCTGCAATGAATTTAGAACTGGTAAAAGATTCCATGCTTGTCTCTTGTACTATTACAAAATTCAATGCAGATAATAAAATAGACCAATATTAACCCCAAAACCTGGGAAGAACAAGTAGTAAGTTGTAAACACTGTTGTCAAAACATCTTAGATACTGTAGAATAGGGCAGGTTGATTTTTCACTTATTTTTAGAAAATCAACATTGCACTTGGTGTGAAATAACTTACAAACTGACTTTAAAATTGTACTATTTCAAGAATAAATCCAAATAAAGTTGATATTTTTGTATTAGATACATTGAATGGAAAATCTATTTAAACAAGAATTCTAATAATGAATCATCACAAGCAAAATATGTAATTTTTTTTACAGTATTCAATAAACAAAAACTGTAAAAAAATTGTAAAAGATTACAAAAAAGGCTACTCAATGAATAAGATTTGTTAGATTATAATTAATAAAAATAAAAAATAGATAAAAGTGTATATAATACCATAATACTGCTGGGCACAAATTATAAGACAGAATATTTTAAATTTGCATGATTTATTGAGAAATCACAGTAAAACTACTGTTTTGTATAACATATTATATCATAATATAGGTAAATTGTTCAATATACTTTCCCTTTGAAGTAAATGAAGGTCTTATTTGATGGCACAATTATTTAGTAATAATGTGTTTGTGCCATGCATCTTGTCCATATACAATTTGTAAAGCTTCAATAAATTATAAATTTTATAAAGTTCTAACATAAGGCTTTTACTGATCACTGGAATTTAATTCCAATACTACAATTTTGAACCTAAATTTAATATTTAAACTCGTCCTCTGAAAAAATGGTAATGATTTTGAAATATTTTGTGTCGTTATTTATCATGTCAAATCCCAACTTTCAAATTGAGTGCAATACCACGGTTCCGAAATCGACCTGCCCTACTGTAGAACTGTTTGAACAAGAACATCACAGAAATTAAGAGAATGAATGACAATGACAAAAGATATGCCAAACCCAAATGAAATAAAATACTTGGAAAGAGACAATTCATTCATTTGAAATTGCTAAATTTAATTTAAAGTAATTTGAAACATTTTTAAGATGAGGGAATAATTTTCCATTTCCTGAATATAAGAAATACAAGAAATTGTTTAAAGTGGAAGCACTAAGAGTGTAACAATGAATAGGAAATGTTATATATGCATCCTTTAGTTGTTTTTGCCAGCAGTTTATATATATATATATATATATATATGTATATATATATATATATATGGAGAAGGTTGTAATGAACTGTTCTCAGATGGACTGATCATTAGGATCATCATCAATGACTTATTTATGAACACATTTAGATCTCATTAATACTTTTGGTTACTTGAACTATAGCACCTGTATTTCACTATGTTTCACTCGCAACAGCTTTAACACATCAAATCAAACACAATTGATGTCATTCAACTGTCACCCATTTATACATTCTGACCTTCAACCAAATAGAAGAGCCAGATGACATCACAGTGGAAGTGAGAGTAATCTTCAATAAATCATCACACATTAAATTGTTTTTGTTAGTAGGTTAAAACAGAACATACAATCAAATAATTGTGAACATGTATTATCCAAACTTTCCACTATTCTTTCATAGTTTAAGAATTTATAAACTTTAATTAGAAAGAACTTTTCTTGAAATGATCAAAGATGGTAAGCTAATATACTAAATGTAATCAATAAATGAAGAATAAAAAGGTAAATTTTAATTATTTAAAACGCTTCATTCTATATGTACAATGGAATAATCCAGGGGTTCCAAACCTTTTTTGTGTCATTGCCCATTTTCACATGGAAATATTTTCCATCACCTACATGTAGAGTACATATTCAAAAGCATACCAAAATTGTTTGGTAAAAGTTTGTTATTGGTTCATAAACTGATTTTATGAAGTAGTAAAAAATACCAAAGGGATGTAACAAATGTGTGAAACTGACCCAAGTAATCACTTTCCCAGCCAAGTCTCTCCGTATTAGCAGCACCATGTTCAAGCACAAACTGTCTAGTCTCTCGATGTGTTTATATGCCCAGCTGATCTTGCAAAAAAAAAATTTGCATACACTCAACCACTCTTGCAAATTCTCCTAGATCCAAGACCATGTCTTCCTTAAATCAAGGTGTCAGTGTGGCTATATTTCTTTTATCCTTTCCTTTACTCATTTTGCATGCCAGGCATATACGTGCTCACTTTGCACACAAGGTATGTCGTCATCTCTTCTACAAAAAATACTACTGACTTCTGTGGCAGTTGCTACTTACAAATTACAGATGAAATCAAACTTAACTGTTGAAAAATCTATACAAAATAGCAAAATATCCCTTGCTTGTAGGATATTTATATTTAAGAATGTGACCCACTTGTTTTCATTGAGCAACTCATATTTTCTTTTGATACAGGTTCTTTGTATATCTCTTTTGAATACTATTTTTGGGTAGCATTTGTTGAAATACCTTTTTAATACTCAAAATCCAATATCACTCATGAAAGTTTCCAATTGCCCACCATTTTCTGTTCAGTTGTTCATTGCACACTCAACAGTTGCACACTGGTGGGCAATATTGCTCAGGTTGGGAAACCCTGGAATAATCAATATAATTTACTGTAGGAATTTTTTTGCATGAGAAAAAAAAAATGTTGAGATCCAATCAGTTTTATGCAAACCAAGCAACAAAATAAGTAGAAAATAAATAGAGGCATTAGAGCTGATAGAAAAATGAACAAAACCACTGTTACCCCCCCCCCCAAAAAAAAAAATGCATGAGACAGAAACAGTCAAGACTGGAGATGGGAACTCAAGATATTTCCTTTCTTTAATCTATATTGATAGATAGGGAAAAATGCCCAAATATTTATAGGAACTAAAATTATGTTTTGTATTCCAAATAAACCTGTTCATATTAAAAGATGAAAAAAAAAAAAAAAACGGTCCATTGGAAATAGAACAAAAAAATTTTCCTGAGTTTGTTTCCCCTACTGATAGTTTTCTCCAGAAAAATAATTAAAAAAAAAAATTGCGCATCAATACTTCCCTAAGATGGAATAACTTTATAATCTGAATTCCATTCGGTTAGCATTCCTATATAAGTAGATATCATACCAAGTAATCCTAGAGCCCCTGGAGAAAGATCTGTGCGCTTTAGCATGGCCATTGGCAGTGGAACATCAGCAGCATTGCGAATAAGGTCAAATAATAACGGTTTGTTTTTTAACAAGCACAGAATAACAAAGTCAGAGCCACTGTGTTCTTTCAACTCCTCTTCATCAGTCATGGTCCATAACTGATAAATATCCCTTGAGATACTACAAAGGATGCTGGCTAACCAGAACTTGGCTGAGATCTCTGACATTCTATTACGGTTTATCCTGATCAAACCAACTCTGTCTAGCCAGATGAGATTGTCAAAAAATAAAAAAAGTGCATTGTTTATTTTGGCCATGGAGACAAATGTTCGTAAAATAGGATCTTTGATGTGCAAAGACTTCATTGTACTTTGAATGACTTCAAAGCTTTTACCCAACCGGAACACTGAAAAGAAAAAAACACATTTATATTAGAGTGAACTTAGACTATGCCTTCAATTTTAAATAACGCTGGGCACTTTATCATGGGATAATAGTTAAAGAGCTAGTTCATTTCTGGGTGCTTCATACCCATGGCATTGTGTCAAAAATTAAGCTTAGCAAATAATTATTGCTTCTTACTCTTTTTTTTAGGTTTAAAATAAAAAAAAAAAAAAAAATCTGAGTCTAATTTCAGAGGAGCATTCCTCAAGACAGTGCTACTAAATTGCATCTAAAAGAATGAGCTCAGGGTCAATCCCTGATACCAGAGGTGTCCCAAAAGGGAAATGCCAAAGAAACTGGACATTTTTTGAAACTATGTGCATGTTTGTAAGTGAAGCTCCACATTGTGACGGATATGTTAAACTTAACCTCAAGGTAAGAATAAATAAATCTTTTAAATGTTGATTTATTAGACACAATGTTCTTTAACAAGTTTAATGCTTAAAAATACACAAAAATGTCTATTCTAATATACCAGGTTTACAGAAAAATTCTTCAGTTAAATTTCCCATGTATGTACAATGTCATTTTTAAATCCAACATTTTAATCATAGCTTATTCATGAAAAATGATTTCAAACAAATCTATTATTTATATATAGCACTTAAACTGAAGTTTTAGTAAATAATAACAATACCAAATTATTCACATATAAAACACAATATGTATCCACATATTTTGTGTAACTGTTAACACTTGTATATAATCAGTATTTTCTCATCAAATAAAATTCATGAGCTCTTTGCTGAAAACAGTAGTAAAAAACAAGTTTTTCTTTGAATTTATGAATGTAGATTATCACTGATGTGATCACAAGTGTCCTTGTGCCAGACTAAGCTAATTACCAAGACTTATTCACAGCTGACATTATTTTGTATTTGTAGTGATTGATATGAAAGCCCAGATAAAAACCAAGATTCTGAATACCTGTTTTAAGAGGAGATATGCCCTCCCCACTTGTAAGACAACTGCAACATAATCTTCTTAGCATCTTTGCTCTTATTTGACTTTGTGCCATACTGAAATAAGTCTTATATATATATATATATATATATATATATATATAGATATATATATATATAGGATTAACACTGTAATGGGAGAAAGCTAAGGATGAAAAATTTATTCTATTTCCCCCATTATGGGCATTATTATATCAATGATATAATAACACTGTACTTCATGAGCAGAATGGAATGGTTGAAAAGCAAAAGGAATGACAAATATTCTTTGTTCTCAGAGAGACTTTTATACTGTTAAGATATACACAAAACCATATATACATATATACAAGTGTCCCACACAGAGAATAATATATCACATATCTACACAGTAAAGCAGAGTGTAAGGAGAAACAAAAAGGAAGGGTCTTACATATAATATGGAGATACTACTGTCTGGAGAAGCCATGTTTAGGACTAGATTCAAACAAGCCAAGGACATATTCCATGGACAGGAAACAATGTCTTTGGTTTTCCCAAATTGAGGAGTCTGAGCTGGAATTTCATTCTTTATCTGGGACAGATACATTTCCAAATGGAAATGGTACCATGGACTTCTAAGCTGCAGGGGGAGGTAGATTTAGGTTCAGCTTGGACTAAAAGAAAGCAACTACACATGGTGGCTGCTGTAAACAAACTGAATTTGACATCTGTTTTTGTCACTGTGTGGAGTGACGTCATTAAGCGGCTATCACATGACACATATGACATCTCCACCAAAGGGATATAAGTGCCTTCTGTATCCCTACAATACAAATATAAAATTTAGATAATTGATGTTACATTCAGCACCTCTACTACAGATTTTCATAGAAGAACATTTGTGTAATTGTTTGGCCCACTCATCAGTAAGTATCAGCAAATGCCTGTCAATTTTATCATTTTTGTTATATATACCAGTATAACCAATGTGTGATTATTGAAAACTATGTCTTTGCAGTTATCCATATTTTTTTTTACTTTATATAAAAATCTTTTCTTAAAAATGGCTCTAACAATATTCCTTATATGTTTATGTAAATTGAGCTAACAGGCTAACGTTTACCCAGATCTTGTAGACTGCTTGTACTTGTACCCTAACTTCATAACTGCTGTAGTAAAGAAAAGACTGTTAACTTATAGCAGCAACTGCAATAGATTTCTTCTGTTTCTCGACAACACTTGTAGCCAAATCACAGTTCAAACGATAGCCCGTCATAACAGTCCAACAAACAAAGTAGAAACGACAAAATGGGGTCACACGTCCAACCTTCACATCTCACGAGCAAAAACGTGTGTTCAACTCACCAGCTCAGAAAATCTTCTGCCTTTATAAGCAAAAAACAATGGCTTTTGTTCATCGAGAGATCTTTCTGATTGGTCACGCCATTCAGGGGAGGGGAGAACATTAGCATAGATTCTAGTCATTGAAGTAGATTTTTGCTAACTACTTTTTGGTAATTTTTCTTTGTCAGATCGCACACAGAACACAAACTTTTTTCGGGGTAACTGATTATCTCTTTCACTACATTAGTTTAATATTACATGTACATGTGTGAGGATCTGATATGTCACAAATTTAAGCACTAGATTAAGAGCTAGGTCTCATAGTTTTACTATTGAAATTGTTAGATGTAACCATAAGTTCTATTCTAATAATTTCTTTCTCTCTTTCAACTTTTTGCTTTCCTGTCAACCATGATCATAAAAATGCAAGATCAATCATCATCTTTTGTCTATTTGAATTCTGTCCTTTTATTGTTACCTCACCTCAATAATGCTTTCTCAGTTTCAGTAACCTCTTGGATCATAGTGGCTTTATCAGATTGCTTGGAGTGAAATATTAAAAAAAAAAAATACCATATATCATTTTAAAATTGTCTCATTCACAAGGATATTTGTGTCCAGGACTAAAATAGGTTTGTTAATTTTAGACAAACAATAACTCATTCTAATAATTTTAAAATAATTTAAAAGTAGATATATATTTTTCATCTAATGATGGTACCTGTAACTCGGAAATCTGCACACGGATTGCCACAGCCATGGCCAAATTGACAAGAATATGGAGGAGCAAAATCAACTTTCAAACAGTCTATACAAATCGCTGGCAGTCGCTATTCTCCTATATGGATGTGAAACATGGACACTATTGGCAGATACAGACAGAAGGATCCAAGCATTTGAGAACAAATGTATGAGAAAACTCCTTGGCATCTTCTATTGGGAACAAAAAACCAATGTGTTTGTGTAGAAAAGTATTGAAAGTTTTGTGAGCCACCAGGAACCTCTTCTTGCCACTGTCAAATGGAGAAAAATGGCATGACAGCCTGTGCAAGACAATCCTGCAAGGCACCATTGAAGATGGATGTAGGAGAGGGTGCCAGCACAAAAACTGGTTGGACAATGTTCAAAAAAGGGACAGGTATGACTGTACCAGAATTGCTGATGGCTGCCATTAATAGACAGTTGTGGAAAAGAGTTAGTGTGGCTTCTGCATTCAGATCTGCCCTACGATTACAAAAGTCAAGGGGTTGATGATTATGATATTTTTCAATATACTCATTTACATTTTTACTTGAAAATTTATTTTAAAAAAGTCAGTTTTAAGGGGAATATAATTCTTTACTTACTCTTTCTTGATGTACTGATGGAACTATCTAAGGCCTTTAATTTTTGAACAATGCTGTGTGAGGAGTTGCTTTGTTGAAGGTGCCACCAGACAAATTTACTGCTGTACTGGATCAACCTATCATGCAAAAATATATAAGAAAATAACAACAAAGTAAGTGAATCTATTAAAAAAAAATGTTGTTTGAAAACCATTACTTATAGAAAAACCTTGTTTGATTTGAAAACCATTACTTATAGAAAAACCTTGTTTGATTTGAAAAACATTACTTATAGAAAAACCTTGTTTGATTTGAAAAACATTACTTATAGAAAAACCATGCAATCAAACAATTACACCGATACTGTAATTAATAAAATTAATGTTCCACTTTATTATTTTGTTATCAGAGAAAGCTAACACAGTTTCTATGTAAGTAACTTCTTTTAAATCTTGAAAGAAATATGCATTATTTAAAATATGGTAAATCTACAAGGAAAGATTGATATTAATTGTAATGGATGAGTGGGAGGAGTTACAACTTATTGATGATAAGGTTGACAACTTTCGAAGTAAATGAATTCAATATTTAAAAAAATGAATTGCGATACATGGGGGAATTTTACCTATATATTTATATAAAGAAAAACAGAAATCACATAAGAAGAGAAAGAAAAACAGAAATCACATAAGAAGAGAAAGAAAAAATTATATTTACATGTGTACAGATAGTTAAAAGAGAGGAAAGAAAATTTATCTATTTAGCTGTAGTGTGTGTGAGTGTCCACATGGTTTGTTTGAAATTATGTATTTAGTTTGCCAAGGGAAAGAAATCTCCCCTAGTGGGTACAAATTTAATTTAGTCACTACTCCATCTTGGTGCAGAGAGTGAGAGTTGTAGTAGAATTGTTCTAGACAATATGTATCATTTATCAGTAAGCTTTAGTATACTCTGTATATCAGCAGAGTTCTCCAGAATATATGTGTTCAGGACAGATCCATTAATGGGAGAGATGCCTTATTCTTACAGAGGGAAGAAGTCCCTGAATCAAGCAGGCATCCTTTACTGTCTGTGAGACTGTGGCAGATTGCCAGGAGCATAATGAGATCCTTCCTCTGTCTTGCAAGTGCTGGATTTGATCCTGCTGTGTTTTCATAAACTTCTACGAGTGGCTTGCTCATCCTCTGAGGTATTGGTAGGTGGGTGGGCTCTCTTCTGTGAAACCTGTTTGTCACCACTTGAGGGTTATATGAGGTTGTTCCACTTACACCTTGCTCTTGTAGGAACCACAGTACACGTTCGGACATAAATGAAGCCACTCTGAATGAATATATGTGGGTAGCCCGGACAGTAAAAATTGAGCAAAGCACTTATATGACCTTTGCAGAGGATACATCAGAGCAAGCTATTGCAAAAGGAAACCACAAATATTCGTCAATTATTGACAATATATATTTGTTAGGAGTTTTTGATGGAAGTGGTCCTTTAAAATCCAATGCAATTCTTTCATAGGTTGAATGGCTTTTATGACCTTGCTGGTGTTAGGACAGTAAAACCTATGTTTATTTTCAGCACAAGTCTTGCATCATTTGGTGATTTCTTTCACATCCTCTACTGAGTAGGGAAGGTTTTTGATTTTCGTCATGTGAACCATGCATGTAACACCTAGGTAGCACAACTCTCTATGTAGTTTTTTTTAACACTTCTTTCCAAGCAGCCAAGCTACATATGTGAAAGGTCGCCCACAACTGCGTTTTCTTTACAGTGGCAGTATATTACGTCGAATGAGTAACATGAGAGTTCCATTCTCCACCCAGCTATCTTATTTTTAATTTTGATTGTCGTTTTCAGGTTGAACATGAATGAGACTGACTTTTGGTCTGTAATTTGTTTAAAATGTCATCTGATCAAATAATGCCTCCATTTTCTCAGTGATTCAGCAACATCATAGGCTTCTTTCTCTATTGCTGAATGCCTACAATCTGATTTAGATAGGGTTCTGGAAAAAAAGGCTATGGGCCTCCCCGACTGTCTTAATGAGTCAGCTATGGTGTATTCTGAGGCATCTCTATCTACTACTAGAGGTAGTGTATAATCAGGAATAGTAATGGCTGTTTTCATTATGTCCCTCTTTAACTTGTTAAACATTTTCACTGCTATGGGTGATAATGGGAAGTTTGATAATGTTGTTAGAGGGTGGATTTTTTTCTGAAAAAAGACACAATCCAATATGTATAGTGTGCAATTCTTAATGCATGGCGCAGAGTGGGTAAATCCTTTAGGACTGGTAGGTTGAGTAATGGATTCAGTCCTTCTGGATCAGCATTTTTATGTTGTTTTTATGTATAATTATGAGTAATTTTATATTTTTATTTCTAAAGTAACATATGTCTTGGTTTAACAGCTGCCATGAATAATTTAAGATTTTTGTCATGTTCTGCTTATCGATGTAAGCATAGGTGCCTTGCAGGTTCTCTTTTGATATTATCTAGTCTATCAAGTCTTTGAAAACTAGCTACCCTGTTAGTCACACCAAACAGTATTCTACGAAATTGATAGAGTTTATCACTGGTCCTGATGGAAGACACTTTTAAGGTCCAGTGTACTAAATAGACCGTTTTTGACTATTTCCTCTATCATATCATCTACTTGGCATCTAGCAAAGTAAACTGGTTTATTGTTTTGGAATAGTCGATTACCATTTGCTTTTTTCTGTTCTCAGAGGAGACTATGAAGGCTTGGGCTCTCCATGGTGAATGGCTGGATTTGATTATTCCTTCCTTCAACATATGAGTAACTTTGGTTTAGATAAATAATTTATTCTCCTCAGTGTTTCACCTAGATGTAGTAGTTACTGGTTTACAATCTGGTGTTAAATTGTTGAAGAGAGATGAATATGGTATTCTCATGGATGCTGGGCCATAGACTTTCAGGGGTTGCTTAGAGCCTCTGAGGGGTATTTTTACTAATGAATATTGGCATAAGAAGTTGTGCCCTAATATTAGGTTGGAGCATAGATCTTTCATTAGTAGAAATCTTACTCCCTGGTATAAAGTACCCTTTACTTAGAGATTAACTAAACAGTATCCAAGTGTTTGTATAGAAAGAGATGAGCTAGAGGACATATGACACAGTGGATAAATGTATTGGTTAGATCCAATGACAGGACCCAAAGAGTGTGTGTTCAATGCCTGGTTAAGGAAGTGGAGAACTTGGAGACGGGAATTAACAGGAGATAACTGATAACTGACATCCATTAAACATGGCACTTGGAACTAGAACAGTCTACCCCAGTGAGCGAAATAAAGGGTTCAGTTTGACATTCCAACCACCTGAAGAAGGCTGGAGCATACAATGGCTGAAATGTTGTAATAAATATGGTGACAAAGATGAGGACAATAGTCCGAATAATGTAAATAGTGATGAGCTAGCCATCACCACTTTGTTTAGGCATTGGTAAATTTTCCATGAACTTAGTTTTGCAATACTTGCATTAAGAAAGTTTTGTGTTCCCCGTATCAATTTGTGCTTTTAGTGGCTGTTCATTAGCAGTGATTTCTATCAGTGTAGTTAATAAGTTGCCAAGTATTTTCAATGATGTTGAACAAGTTACTGTTTTGCTCCCCCTTTTCTTACTTCTACAAACTTTAGCTCAATGTCTCTGCTTTCTGCAGGTATAGGATTTGTCCCTTCTAGTGGGGCATAATGACCTTGTGTCTCTTGCCCCCACAGAAAAAACATGTTTAGTTAAGGCTGATATTTTCAGAGAGCATAGCATTTCATATGATTGGTAAGCCAAAATAGGTGGTGAGGTCTCTGATGTTACTGCAACTGTATCGCCTGCTAAATCAGGTACTCTTGTCTGATCATAGGCCGGCTGCAATGTTAATGTTTAAGGTGCTGTTTTTGATTATTCTTTGTCAGATATCCATGGACTGGAGCCCATTTATGAAGGCAATTCAGATCAATTTCGCTCGATATTGTTCCACTGATATCAAAGAAAATGAATGGTCCTTACTTAGTTTTATCAAGGCTTTATAAAATCCATCATTGGAGTCTGAGGACAGTTGATGCCTTGTAGCCAGCAACTGTCTAGAAACCATTTCATTTTTCTTTTTAATGTATGCAGTTCAATATTGTTAAAGCCACTTCATAGGAAGGTGCATCCACAAAATAATTGTAAACTTGTGCTGTGACATATCAGGTGAGATAGTGTAACTTATTAGAACTTTGGTCGCAGTACAAGTTCAAAAAGTTCATAAAAGTTACTCTCCAGTGACAATATTCCAGTTCGGTATTAGACACGTTGGAATCAATAAGTTTCTCTGGACAGTGTAAATTAGCCATTTTCAAAAATGGTTAACAATGAGAGTATATTAAATTGTAGTAGAATTGTTCTAGACAATATGTATTGTGTATCAGTAAGCTTTAGTATACTCTGCATATTAACAGAATTCTCCTGAATATATGTGTTCAGTACAGATCTATTAAGGAAAGAGATGGATCATACCACAAGAGCATTTATGTCTTCCTTATATAGCTCTGAATAGAATGCCACGTGGTGGGTGTCGATAAAGAAAATTAAGCGTGAAGAGGATAACTCATCACTTGTAGAAATTGGAACCAGCAAGCTGTGTTCAAATTTCAACCAAGTCTGTTAACTTTTGCACTAATGCCCTTAGAAAAGGCATGAATCCATCTCTTCTTCCTTCATCAGCTATGGGTTTACCAGCAGAGTAGACAGGGCACTTTGAATTCAAAATCATGGTAACAGGAAACCACTCTACAATATTTCCCAAGAAGTTGTGACAATAATAAAGAAAAGAACTGTGTGAAGATTCATGATTTATACTGTCCTGAAGGGACATGGTATAAAAAAAAACAAACATAATTCAATAAAAATATATATTCTTTAGTTTATGCAATAAGTAAAAATATTAAAGAGGCTTTCTTTCTGAATTTTGGAGATGAGGAATTATTATTTACATTCAAACTATTGTTCTCATTTTGAAGTTATTATCACAATGTTTCAGTCATTGTATACTCTGGCCTTCTTCAGGTGCTTGTCAATCCAGTTAACCTTCAGAGAATTTAGAACTGAACACTTTATTTGATCCACAGGAGTAGATTATTCTTGTTCTACTGTCCATGTCTAGACATATCTTGTCTTGTTCTTATTTAGTACTGCCCAGTTATTACACACTCTGTATCCACTGAGCCTAGGTTTGCAGTACCTGGCCAAGGAGTTGAACTCATAATTAATGAAATGGGCTGTAAATATTAAGCTTAATTATAATGAGATTTCATTCACAGAGGAAATATAAAGTTAAATATTGGTTTGGTTTTATACATGATAGAGAAATAACTATTTGTTCATTTTGATTTCTAATACACAGAAAAAAGAAAAGAAGAAAGAAAAAGCAGTCTGTTGTTAAAATTCAATGACAACAATTAAATTCCTGAGAATCTATGACAATGACACAAATCAAATTCTTGAGAATGTATACCAAGTTTCTGGCATGTGTTCTCTATACAGATATAACTGACTTGAAACACCATGACTTGACAAGACACCAGAAGTGTTGAAACAAAATGGCTATTTTTGTAGTGATGCTATAAAATACTTATCTTATAATTTCTAAATAAATATTACAGATATAACTGGTTAATTTCTGAGAATTTTTTTCCATGTGTGGCAGTCAGTGAAGAGGGTGCAAATTTATTCTTGGTATAATATGAGAGGTGCTGAAAGGAACAATGTTTGGCCATTTAGTCAGATGTTTGGAATCGAGTTGAGTTGAGAATTTTTCAGCATTCCCAGACCCATCTCATATTAAATGACAAATGAACAGAAAAAATATGAATCATCAAATGTAATAAAAAAAAAATATACCAGAAATGTAACATTTTCATAATATCTTCCAGTTTAATCATAATGTGATATATTTTTAGTGAATAGTAATTATTGTGTGGTAATAGTGGAGGGATGTTAACATGATCTATGATCATCATACATAGTTGTTTTTTTTTTTTGTTTTACAAGATCAAACACGATTTCTGTTTTGCCATTTAGTGTGTTTCATAACCTATGGGGTTACATAGATTAAATGCAAAAATCACTGAAAAAAATACGAAACATGTCTGATTTTCTAAATAATATATCCACGATTAATCATTAATGTAATTGTCTGTTTATGCTGCATTTGATGATACACTAAAAGGGGAAGCAATCCTTTACTGATGTGTGTCTTTACAAATATAACTCTAATTACTTCCCTTGAATCCTCTTTGTTTTGTGATGATAATGAAGGGATTGCAAATTAATTGATGTAATTTTAATGAAATTTTCTTCTTATAAGATTCACTAATAAACCATTTAACTATAATTATTTTAGTTTAAACTCTTAGTGTTTTTCTCCTACAACAGATTTAAAATTGATCAAAGCACTCTTTTTTTTCCAGTTTTTTAAAAGTAGTACTAAGAGTGTTGCATCCACTATCTAATATGCAACATATTTCACACAATAAAACTAATCATTATACTAATTATAAATTTAATTGTAAACTTATTAATTTTAAACGTGAGAAGCATTTTCAGCCAACCATAGCTGCATAAACATTAAAACACTCCTACAAAATATTTATAAACCAATAACACTCAATAAAGTGCTTACATCTTAAAATATACAAATTAAACTGTACAATACAAAATCATAGAATGCAAATCAGAAAGGTTGTTTTATTAGTCATCATAATCTAGGTAGATACCACCAAAATAGTGTGTGGACGTAGTAGTAGTAGGCATACCACATGGCTTTTTAGGGCCAATTAGGAATAAATAAAAATAAAATAATTCTGGAGCCGATTTTTTTTAGAAAAAAAGGTATTAAAAATCACAAAGTCTGGCCTCAACAAGAGAGACTCACAAGAGCCACCAAGGTCTATGTCACTCAAGGTGCTGATACTGAAGGCCCCATTCACATCCACATGCAAAGGCAACACTCTGCTCAGCAGCACTAACCAAACTACAAAGAGACCTCCTCAGACTATGGCACCACTGCCCAGATTAAGAACTAAATTGTACCTATCTCCTTTATTCACATTACTACCACACACACATACTCTTTCACACAAAGACACATGTAACAACATTTCACTGTTCTCATATATGTACGCAATAAAGTTTATATTCTATCCAAGAACTCTATTAATAATCAAAAAATGACATTACTCATTCAATATATTCATCCAACTTCTCGTCATATAAAATTAATGTTATTTCTTAATACTATGTTGTCTTTTCTTACTGGATTTTATTCTTTTAATGAAAGTCGTGGGATTATTCAAAATGGCCAAATTATGAGCAAACCCGCAACAATATTTTATGTTATTGTATTAAATCCTGACTGAATTTTGACATTTAACAAAAACCTGAGTAGCAGGATTCCTACAAGAGTAAATTAAGCACTTTTCGTTTTTACCAATTATGAAAAAAAATAATGTAAAACCATATTTTTTTAAGATTTCATGGATTAGTTTAATAAGTTTACACATTGATATTATTTTCAATATGGTTGTATTGTTGAGTATACTCTCCTATTATTTCCTATATTTTCATATGTAAATAATGAAATGTCATTGTCAGAAGTAAAAGGAAATAGAATAAATTGCAACAAGATGATATTTTCATATGCTTTATGTATGACTACTAAATTACTAACAAGAAATAAAATATATTTGTATGCATCCAAAAGACCTGAAAATAAAGAAGAAATTAAAATCTAGCCATTGGGAATTGTCTGTGTCTGAAACAGTTCAATTACCTGGGGAAAGATATTATCCCCAAGTCAGGAACAGGTTTTGTGTTGATGTTGTCACTAACACATGCTGAAAGAAAAGAAGGAAAAAATGATGGGAAGTGTCCCATTTTTATAGTTGTTTAAGAGCACCACTTAACAACATTTTGACAAACCAAGTGGGGGTAATCCCACAGTATTAATGAGTTTCAAGTATATGAATAACTCATGAATAACAAAATTATGATGCTCTTCAAAATAATGTACATAAATGCTTGACAACTGGAAAATGTCATGGAAAATAAGTCACAAAGTACACTTCATCTGGATAGGAAAAAGTCCTAAGTCCAAAGCAAACAGGTCATGACTTTGTTTTGTGGGTATGAAAAAAATCAGAAAGTAAGCAATATTTTCATATAAAATAAGTAATATTTAATTTGAAATATCTTTTTGGATGTACACAATTTTAACATAGTTGTGGATAGTTACCTCATCTTGTTTGCTAGGATGCCCACTAAGTGGTGTTCTATTCAGAACTATATAACGAAGATACATAAATACTGTTGCTCTTTTTCAGTGACAAGATAGTAACAATATAGAATTTGTCTCTGTCAGGGGGAAATTTCTTCTCGCACTCAAACCAATGAGTTAATTTCAAACAAACTATGTGGACACTCACACACACTACAACTAAGTACAAAAAATATTTTCTTTTCATTTTTTTTTTTAACTATCTGTATAGACATGAATATAATTTTTCTTTCTCTTCTTTTGTAGTTCTTTTTTTTACATAAGAATATCTGTATAAACATCTTCCACATGTTGAATTAATCTCTTTTGAAAATGTTAAATTAATTTATTTTGAATGTAACAAGTTGTAAATCCTTCTTCTACAAACAGGTGACCAACAACTCTGTCCATTACTAAACTGTAGCACCTATTTACTACATAGACTTAAAAGTGGACACATTAAAAATAATATATAATTGGGGAATGAAGGGCAATGGAATTCAGAAGTAAAAATAATAAAAATGCAAAAAAAAGGAAAAACCAGTTTTGCATTATGTAGTGATACTAGCAAATTAGTATGCATA
This sequence comes from Acanthosepion lycidas, assembly GCA_963932145.1. Classification (NCBI taxonomy): domain Eukaryota; kingdom Metazoa; phylum Mollusca; class Cephalopoda; order Sepiida; family Sepiidae; genus Acanthosepion; species Acanthosepion lycidas. Next base: position 22,425,804 of record OZ010588.1, on the reverse strand, counting down.
ATTTGCATAAGCAGAACTGAACATTCAATATAAGTGGTCTCTGAGACTAACCAAGTAGAGTTACGACTTAGCAGCTGAATAGTGCTAATATCAACTTCACAACACATTACTTTTTACTTGTTCTTCATCCCCCCTTATTATATTGTTTTCAAAGCTATATTAACATTTGAATTTATTTAATATATTTTAATAACAGAAAAGTAATATGTAATTTATAGCAATAAAATAATAATAATGTTGAAAGTTTTGTTTATTTTAGTCATTGCAGTTATATTTTAGTTTCTGTCTGAATTTCTGGGATGAGGAGTTATCATTATTTACATGTGGTCAGTTGTTTGTGCATATTTCTGAGGTGAGGTATTATGTACACTATTTACATTATTTGAACTATTGTCCTCATCTTTGTCGCCTTGTTTATCACAATGTTTCGGCTGTTATACGCTCTGGCCTTCTTCAGGTGGTTGGAATGTCGAACTGAACCCTTTATTTCGCTCACTGGGGTAGACTGTTCTAGTTCCACGTGCCATGTCTAATGGATGTCAGTTATCTCTTGTTAATTCCCCTCTGAAAGTTCTCCACTGCCTTAACCAGGTATTGAACTCACACTCTTTAGGTCCTGTCACTAGATCTAACTAATGCCTTTATCCATCCTTGAGGACTCATAGCACATGGCAAAATTGACAATAGCAAAACTAAGTAAGATTTGGAAGAGCAAAAACATCAGTTTTCCAACCAAGATGAAGCTCTACAAGTCCCTGGTGCTGTCCATACAGCTCTATGAATGTGAAAGCTGGATTCTGATAGCAGAAACCACCAAGAGAGTCCAAACATTTGAAATGAAATGTTTCAGACGTCTTCTCAGGATCTCATGGAGAGAACAGAACACAAGAAAACTGACTTTGTACAGAGCCAAGTCACACAACTGGTAGGCCCCCAGAAGCCACTATTGGTAACAGTAAAGAGGAGAAACCTGTTGTGGCTTGGACATGTCATATGCCACAATACACTACCCAAGACAGTTCTTCAAGGTACCTTGGAAGTGGGTAGACACAAGGGGAGGCAATCCAAAAGTTGAATGGACACCATCAAAGAATGGATCAGGATGGACACACTGACATTGTTTCATGAGGCAGAAAACAGATCTGTTTGGTGGTGGTTAGCTTCATCATCACTGCTCAGACTCCTTTATGATTGGCTTGATCATGAGATAAGAAAACAGATAATGTCAATTCAGGTAGCCTACAGGGAATCCTGAACAGAACACTTTAATCTATGAGGGCAAATTGTTCTCGCTCCACTTCCCATGTCTAGGGATATCTCATCTAGTTTTTATTTTAGCACTATTCCATTATTGATTGCCCTGTTTCCACTGAGTCCCAAGTACACACTGACTGACCCAGGGATTGAATTCACAATTGCTATGTCATCAAATTCATGAAACAATGTTTTAATCCACTAGATGAAGATGAGTTTTTTTTTAGTTCTTATTTTAGTGCTGTTCAGCTTAGTTTTTTTTTTTTTAATATTGACCATTCTAAAACTTTTTATATTACAATATCAAGGATTTATAGTTATACAATGCAGTGTGGACAAACGTATCAAGACTGTATGGTGATTGTCAGTTTCACACTTCAATGGGATTTTCAGACATAAACACACACACATGCACAAGAGGTGGGATGACTGGAAAAGTTAACAGTCTGATTCATTTCCCAAAATTTGATCAAATATCAATTGAGAGCACTTTCTTACTCAGCTGAGAAATTTTCAGTGCTTGATTGTGGATTGTGTATAAATTAAAATTGTAATTATGTTATGTTCTATGTTTTAAAAGTAAACTGTACGTGATGACGATAAATATGATGATTAAATAATAAATTGCATTCACTTGTTTCATAGTCTCATTACAACTCAACACAGCATTTAAACTTAAAAAAAAAAGTTAACGTAGTAACGGAAAATATGAAGTGTAAAAAAAAATCTATAGAAATTTAATTCAAAAATTCTTTTTCCGGGTGAGCGGGGGATATTTATTTTTTTTATTTTATTCGCTTTCTGTAGATTTCAAACAGTTTAAAAAATGAAAATCAAATTTTAAAAAATGATTGTATGTCGAATTGTGTTCTTATCGCTTTGGAGTTGAAACAAAAATATAAAGGTAGAGTTGTACAAAGGATGTTCCGAACATTACGCGACTATTGGCAGAAAAAAATACACTTATTGTGAAAAAGCAATCGGAAAGTTTGCATAACATCATCTTCTTCCATAATTCGACCAATAAAATTTCTTAATTGTCACATTTATTTACAAAATGGAATCGAAACACGATTTCATTTGGTAAATAAATAAAATTTACAAGGTTATCAATGGTAATGCAACTTTTGGAAAACAGTGTACAACAGGCATTGCTTAGATAAATTTTTTTTCCAAACTTTTAGTTTTAGAGTGCTTAACTTCAGATTACGAATTTCAAACTTTTTTTTATTACATTTCACGTGGTATGAGCATATTTTGTTTTTGGCTTACGTAATGGGAATTAATTTTACTTACAATGAATTTAGAAAATTGTTGGGCATCTATTATTAACATTTACAATACATTTACAATACATGGAGTGTAGGTAATGAGAAAAAAATAGAAAATACTGATCGAAGAGAAGTCTATTATTACAACTCCATATATATATATAAAGCATGTGCATATTATACACACCACTTTAAATTTTAAAGCAAACAAAATATAGTTAGGTTTAATTTTGTAGAAACTTGACTTTAACAAGTATTATTCACTGATTCAGCCATTCCATTTTTTAGTTACACAATATTTTGTTTTTACCTGCACAATTTATCCCTGCCAGAGGTCTTAGCAACAAATTTAATGTACTGAGTGGTAAAATCTGGTGTTGCAGGCAATAGTACTGGCTCCATTGTGCTAACCACAATACTCCCACCAATACGTTGGATATTATTATTTGTATCTCCCATTATTTTCTTGACAGTTGACTGTCTCTACTTCTCTCAATACCCAACCTCCTTGTGACATTAAAGTTAATCTGCACCGGTGAAGTACGAAAATCTCGCATTAACTCGTGGTATTGACTGATTTCATATTATTCCCCTTTGCAAATTTGTCCGGCATAAGTCGTTTTATTTCAATAGTTTTGAAATTCTCCATGAAGCCTCTGGTTTCGCTTAACAAAGAATAATTTCTTGGGAGGCTTCGTTGTAGTGTGTTGCGGTACTGTTCCTTGTTGGACTAAAATCAGTGACAAACAAAAAAATTTACACATGTAAGCAAAGAATTGTCATTAGTGGGGAAAAAACTTTAGGAAATGGAATGTTTCAATAAGGCAATATTTTAATTTTTATTGTTTTTAGTTTTCATAACAGTTGACTGGGGCACTCTAATAATGGTTAGCAATCTTGTCTCGGCCTTTTGTCACATATAAGCAACGTTTAGTAAATTTCTATATAACAATTGATTGACTAAACAACGGCCAGAAATACACTAGAATGAAGATATTGCAGCGGTATAGACGGCCTAAATCAAACCGTACATTGTTTTTTTAATTTACGAATGCGTAAGCAAAAGCAACAAGAAGGAACACAAAACGGTTTTCTAACAAAAACAATATTTATATTTGTATAATGATGTACAAACAAGCATAGGGGTTACTATTTTTGTTGGTGTAATGTCACTTTGACTGATTTAAAGTTTTTTTAACCAATGAAATTGAAATATTTTTAAATTTTATCCGAGCTCACAAAAGTTGAATCAATTTGTTGCTCAAAATGTTCACAGTTAGAGAGTTGAAAGAATTATAAAGCTGAGAATATGTTGAGTAAACTTTTAGCTTTAGAAGAGTTGAATGTTCTGTAATGTTTGTAATTGTAATTAAGTTTCCATTGCTTGCAGTTGAAAATTCGTAGTTTGAAATGAAGTTTGAAAAGTTTTGTATATTTGTAATGTAGTTTGGAAGATTTCATACGTACGTGTATGTGTGTGAATATGTTTTCATAAACGTTTGAGTGCACTATATATACTATTTTATACTTTCATAGTGTTTACCCCAACAGGTGCTACCACCCCAGGTCAGAGTGGACCCTAGAACAACAGTAATTAAGAGGTGGTTTTATGCTCTTCAAAACCTCCAGTCTCCTGGTCAGAGGCCTTGCTGCCAGATGTAGTTTATTGTTTATGTGCATAGCTCATATTGCTTTACAAAAATTTTGTTTTATTGTTTAAATTGTTAATGAAATGTGTAGCTAAAGGTGTAATTCAGTCTTTTACTATAATCATGATTTGAAATTAAGAGTTTTTCTTTCTTTTAGACAAGTTGCCAAGACTAAGTCAAAAGAGCCCAGTTTATCCTGTCATTTAGTCTACAGATGGATTCATGCTTTTCTGAATTGCATTTGTGCGAAGATGAACACAGTAGACTAGTTTAGAATTTGAACTCAGCTCAATAACACCACTTTCCTTGCTAATTAATATCCATTACATTACTTGCATAACCTAATAAGATTTGGTAATTATCTACATTCCCACATGGTAAGGAATGTAACACATTCTTGTACTTTACAAAATTACTTGGAGCAGCTGAGCATTAGTTACAGTTTCCATATCAAATCTCTGGTCATTAATAACCAGGGATCACTAGTTTAATCCATATTACAGACAGTACCTACTAAGTGTATTAACCAAGATAGGGTTGTACTAAGATTCCACATTTAATAATTAAAATAGCTAACATGTGGAGATTTCAGATACATAATAAATCCACACAAAAAGAGGATATATATATATATATATATATATATATATATATATATATATTATATAGATAGATAGATAAATTACATAGAATAGAAATTCAAAATAATTACCCCATTTGAATAGCTATTTCATTCTAACAAGAGCTTCCTTGCAGGATTTGTCAACACCAAGGGGTTAAAAAATAAAATGGAGGCTTAAAAATTTTAAACTTTAAAGAATAAAGAGAGAAAGATGAAAGAGAAAAAAAAAAAGAAAAAAAACGAAAAAGAGAAAGACAGATATAACAGATGACACAGCAAATTGTCTAGACAAAGATTAAACCCAGTTTCCTGGTTGTAGAAGGGGAGTGTTAGGATTCAGACATCAGTTAAAATAACCTTAACCTATATTTTAAAATATTAACATCTATCAGGTCATTCCATAAGTTCTGTCCAAATTTTAACTTTTTGTTAAAATGAACAAAATTTAAAGAGTATTTTATAATGTCTAATGGAGCTGAACATTATTTTTATGTTTAGATGCATTTAAACTGATCAAATTTTATTTCAGAGGACAATAAAATTAAATTTTATTTGATTAAAACCCTGCTAACATGGAAGTACCCAAGAATCATTTAAGGCACATAATGCTTTATGAGTTCAAGAAAGGAAACTCAGCAGCTGAAGCGGCTAGAAACATTCACTCAGTTTATGGAGAGGAATGTGTGAATGAAAGAACTTGCAGAAGATGGTTTGCAAAATTCAGAGGTGGAGATTTCACCCTTGAAGATGAAGATCAAACCAGACGTCCAGTTGAGTTTGATGAAAATCTTCTTGAAGCAGCCCTTGAAGAAAATCCTGCTTTATCAGTTGAGGAATTGGCAGTGGTTCTCAGTTCAAACCATACACCTGTTCATTGTCATCTTCAACAATTTGGAAAAGTTCCTAAACTTGGAAAATGGTTGCCTCATGAATTGTCTGAAAACAACCTCAAATCCCAAGTTGGCATCTGCTCTTCTCTCCATTCTCGCCAACTTGTTTCACCTTTTTTGGATAAACTTGTGATTGGCGATGAAAAATAGATCTTTTATTGAAATGTTAAGCGTCATAGACAGTGGCTTGGTAAAGGGGAAGGACCCCAGCCACAGCCAAGAAGGGAACTTCATGGGCAAAAGGTTCTTCTTTCAATCTGGTGTGATCGCCAAGGAATAATCCACTTTGAATTCTTACCACCTAATGCAACAATTAATACTCAAATATACTATCAGCAATTAGAGCATTTGAACCAAGCTTTGATGAAAAAAAGACCTGCTCTAGTGAATCAAAAAGAGGTGATGTTTCATCAGGACAATGCGCAACCCACACAGCAAGAATCACGTCACAAAAGATCAAAGAACTTGGTTGGGAGAAAATTCCTCATCCACCTTATTCTCCTGATCTTGCTCCTTCAGACTACCATTTGTTTTGTAGCTTACAGAATCATTAGGAAGAAATAGCTTTTGTAACACAGGAAGAGGTTAAAACTAACATTTGGGAGTTCTTCGAATCAAAGCCAAAAGAATTTTACAGTAATGGAATTAGTAAGCTTGTTAATAGATGGAAGGAAGTCATAGATAATCAGGGAAAATACATTGTTGATTGAATCTGTAATTAAATGTAACATTTGGTCACTTGTTTTCTTTATTCAAAATTCGGACAGAACTTATGGGATGACCTGATAGTTTCTATAAGGAAAATAAAAGAAAAATTTTAAAAATTAGAGAAGATTTAAAAAAATAATTTTCTTATAAAAAACCTTAAAGGGAGAGTAATTAAAAGGTAACAACTAAAATAAATAATATACAAATAATAATATATATAATATGATAATTAAAATAATAATTGATGAAATAATTAAAATCAAGTTGTTAAATAAATTTAATAAAAAATATTATATATTAAATATAAATTAATAGGTAATAAATATAAACCAATAAATAAATAAATAAAATTAAAACAATATATAATTGAAATATAAATTAATTGTTAAATATAAATGAAAAAATAATAAAAACCATTTAATAAATGTAAATATAAATTGATTATTAAATATAAAAAATTAATTAATAAAAATATAAAAAATATATATAAATAAAATTAAATATTAAAAATAAGTATAATTTAATTATTAAATATAAATTTTAAATATTAAATCTAAAGTTAAATATAAAATTATAAATTAAATAAAATATTAAATAAAAAATAAGTAAGTAAAATAAAACAATGCATATAATACAGATAAAAATAAAAAATGAAAAATAATAATAGTAATAATAATAATAATAATAACAACAACATTAATAGTAATGTTGTGGAGTTATTTTGCAGTGGAGGCTAAGTCAGTCCTAAAATAGGTTTGACATACAAAACATTAGGAACTTGATATAATAAGTATTACGCAGAGTAATCTAGTTGTGGTTGCTGATACTTTCGTATTCAACTAACTGTCATCCGACATCGACTCACTGACTGACTCATTACTCTTACTACTACTACTTATTATAGGTGGGAGAGACTATTAAATATAGAATAGGTGTGTTCCACCATAACAAGTAATAATAATAATAATAAAAAGCCTATGTAGGAGGAAGGTTATTTGATAGGAATGAGAAGTAGAAATAACAGTATATGTGTTAGGTGATAACAGATTAAGGAAGAATCAATAATATTCTAGATCAGTTTGAATCTACTTCAGTGACAACATTTAGAACTAACTCATTCATTTGATTTAGTAGTATACTTTGATTATCAGATTTAATTATTCTAATCTTCTTTTCTAAACACAGGTTACATCTACCCTTAAAATTATTAGGAGTGTGAGCAAAACCTATTAATTTCCAGTCAATCTGAGGGTTCAGATCTTTCTCTCTCAGTTCCCAAAATTTCTTGGAAAGAGCAGTTTGGCATTTTAATTTTGGGTTGGAAAAAGTGTGTCTGTGGGTATAAAGTCTTTGGTTTTATTTCCCCCATGGAAATTCCAGTGTAAATATGGTGGCTTAACTTATTTTCTTTAAATAAAAGGGTAAATGGTTTCTTGGTAAATAACATTTGAAGCTCTGCATTTTCCTTCAAAAGTTCATTAAGTGTACACTTACAAGGGGATCCATAGCAGGTTTATTGTTGATACCATAGAATTTATTTAGAATATAATTATTATGGGAGTCGATTATTTTATACATGTTATTTGTACAGGAATAACTTATTTTGATAGTTTTCCTATTGAAGATCTTACTTAAAGGGTTGTTATTTTGGAAATGTTTATTTATAAGCTTCAAAAAAACTTGCCCAATATTAATTTTGGATAACTTACAGAAGGGGAGGTTGAACCATATTATATTTTTTTTCTATTTTTGTGCTTACAACTCTTTTCCTCACTAGTGTTACTCTTGGGATTTAAGTAGGATAGTTTATTTGTAAAGCCACTTTTTTGGAGAACATTGTCATAAAATTCTTTGTTTTTATTAAAAATATTTTTATTAGATGAAAGCTTACTAATTCTGGAGATGACAGTAATTGGTATCTGCTTCAAGATGGTACAGGAGTGGTTAGAGTCAACATTAATGTAGTTAGGAGTTTCATGTTCCATATGATACGGTTTAAAGATATTAGTATTCAGGTTAAGTGTGATATCCAGATAATCTACAATTTTGAGGTTAGAAGTAATCTCTATCTTAAACCCCAGTAACTTAAAAACTTTAATAATTTTCTTCTGTAATTTTACAGTAATTGGACCATTGCTACTGGGAGCATAAATGAATCCATTGTCTCTATGTAGGCCTACTATTATATAGCTACAGATTATTATCTATCTATATATATATGAATAAAGGCAAAAAGAAAATTTATCTTATCTGACATCTTTTGTCCTCTGAGTGACTTTATCAAGTTAAATATAAGGATTTTTTGTAACAAGTATTTATATACAAGAGCAAAAATGATATTGATTTTTCATGAGCACTCCTATACCTACAAATTTTCAAAAACAATAATATTTTTGCTCTTGTATATAAATATTTGTCACAAAATAAAATACTTACATTTGCCCTGAGAAAGTCTCTCAGAGAACAAAAGAGACCTATAAATAACAATTTAACAAATGTTCTAGTCATGCATAAAAATAAATCCGGCCACAATTTTGATCTAAAAAATGCCACACTTATCAAAAGATAGTAAATATATTTAATCTCTAAGTAACCCACAATGGGTTGGTAAATCTTAAAAAGTAAATAACTTAACCAATATACCCTGAAAAACAGATAAATATATGACTTTTCTATGAGTCATAGTCAATCAACTCATTTATCAACATGTATACTTAACTCTATCATTAAACTCCTTTTCTTGAAAGAGATAAGTGGAACAGCTACAGGTCAAATACTTATAGTAGATAGGGAGGTTTATCAGTTATATATAAATTGTTTATCTTATGACAGCATACATTGTCACCATATATTGGTATATTTGATTTGGGTGTATATTGGCTGTGTGTAATGATTAAAGAAAATGCACAGTGGGTTGATGAATACCAAATAAATCTTTATACAACACAATATAATAATGCAGAAGAATAAGGTGAAAGATAAAGTTTCAAGAGTTAAAGTCCTGACACATGTGAGAGATAAAGAGAAAAATATAAATAAATATATATATGTAGTAGCTGCCTCCTTAACAATGTGGATAAAGGAAAGTATGTTTTCAAATGTAGCAAGAACAGTGTAGTCATCTAAGGTCACCAGCTAGTCATACAAATAATGTTATTGTCTCTGGGTATGTTACTTTGACCACAGCATCAGAGAATGGAGAAAATTAATTTATTAGTTCTGATTTTGATTGATATTCCATCTATACACATCTATAGATCTTTGAAAAGGCTGCTTAATTCTCATGGTTATGATTGGTTGGTCTTTCTGATTCGTTGGTCAAACTATTTTTAGAGATGGTGAAACTTTGGTCTCAATATTATTGTTTATTTTTTACATTCTGGTTGTAAAAGATTTCTGACTGGTTGGTTGAACCATGGCTTTGTTTGCCTGTTATCGCTCTTTCTACTATTGATGGAATTTTCCTTTCAAAACTTTTTTCTAGTGATTTTTGGGATAGTTTTGAAGATAAATGTTTGTTTTTTAGCAGAACAAAATTTAATAGTAACACTTAAAAACTTAAAACAGCACGTAAAAAAGAAATACCTTATTAAAATAAATAATGAAAGAATTTTAAATTGAATAAGTTTTTTTTTTTTGTTTTTACATATTGAATACAAAACTGAGTTATTTATTGTTAACTTTAGTTAGTAGTACATTATTATTATTATTATTATTTTTCGAATGTGCGGCTAGGAATAGTAATAATATCAACTCTGATGTTTTCGTTTAACACCGGTTTATTTAAATTGAAACTGTGGATGTTCGATATTTTCAGAAATTATGGATGCAGATACTATTCAACAGAATATACAACTTTACACATTGCAGGTAGACAATAAGTTAGATAAAATGACAGCTTGAAGCAATTAATCGTAATAGGGTTATACATCGAAGGAGTTGTTAGTTTTTTCCTCTATGTCGACGTTTGTTTATATTTAAAAATAAATCTTTTTATTAATTGCACAACCTTTTATTTTCTAAAGTTTTCGTTTTAACCAGACCTGGTTGAGTTTGTCAGTGAGTTTTCCGGTTCTTGACACAAAATAAATTTATTTTTTGATACATTGGAAAAAATTTGAAAAAAAAAAAAGACATGATTGTGAAAAATTGTTTATACAAGGGAATTAATTCTTCGAATTGACAAAAAATGATTAAGTCTCTCTTGTGTTGCTTTTTTATCATCGAAGTTTGTTTTCGTTTTTTTTTTTTTTTTTTGAACCAACAATTTTTAGAAAATAAATTTTAAAATATTATGTTTCTTGTTTAAACTTTCACTACAAGACTCTTTATTTTCACTATTTAATTTATCGTTGAATTTAGATAAAAAAAATAAACATTTCGAATAATCCCCGTACGTCGTTAGAAAGCTTCATTTCCTCATTGTTTAAGGAATGGAGAAATTAAAACGTGAAAAGCTCAACCGACCAGCATGTTTCATGTTTCGCATTTGAGAAAATGTTTTAAGCCAGACGTATTGAATTTCTTCATAGTTATTTTTATTTGGCTAAATTTAAATTTCAAGTGATTTTATTTGTCAGTAAATGGGAAAATGATTTTCATTTTTATTGAAGGACATTTATTTTGTCAAAAAGTTATAAATAAATTCATTTATGATTGTTTACGACGTTCTTTTATTTTTACATTACTCATTGTTTTAAGTTTGGTGATATTAAAATTCCTTTCATGAAAAATGAATTTGTGCTACTGTTAATAAATAAATAAATGAAATCTTTTTAATTTCACTGAAAACATCAGTTTGTTGCACAAAACACTGTCACATGAAAAGTAAATAGAGGTCTTTAATGCATATTTGTTTAAAGTTGTCAAAAATGTCAAAGCTATATCATTATTTATTTCTTTGGTTATTTTTCACTTTTCAGATCCTTGGTATATTCTTTTCATTATTGATTTTTGGCTATTTTTTTTCTTTTTTAAAGACATTTCTTTTAAGTTTTTATCATAATATTTTTATTTTGTCATTCATCTCAGTCACCCCATGCAAAAAAAAAAAAGGGAAAGAAAATTAGTCAAAACTCAAAATGAATGACTTCTTTAGTTTGAAAAATCCACTAGTTTTGCTTGTCATAATGTTGAAAATACTTTTGCAATTGTGGGTAATATCAGACTTTGTTTTTGTAATTTTTTTTTTTGTGATCCATACTCCAGCTCTCCCTTTAGCTGTTCATTAATTTCACTGAGCCTAGGCCAGACTTTTAGCTGCAACTACTGCGACCAAGTATGCCTGTCCCATATTGGACTTATCAGTCACAAACATGCCTGCAAGCAATGTGTACAGACTCTCTCATGATCTTCATTTTGCAAAGCCATGATGGTGATGATGATAATTTCATTGGGTTTTCATCACATATAGAAAAGTTGACTTAATACTCACTTGATCTTTGGCTTATGGTCACATTATGTTGAAACACCAGTTCCTGTATGATCCCCAAAATTAAGCAACATCGAGCCTGGTCAGCACCTAGATGGGTGACTGCTTGGGAATACCAGGTACTGTAAGCTTGGATGTGGAGGTAGTGTAATGAATAATGGCTAGGAATTGTTAATTGGAGAGCCGAGTTCCAACTCCCATTGGGTTCGTTTCCTCCTGTCCCAACTATGACTGGTATCACTAAACCATTATTCATTATTCATTTATTCAGTTAGTGCTGCTGTGGTCACCACACCCCTCCATCTCACAGTTGTAGTTCATGATGGCATTCAAGACAGTGCAATAGTTTGCTGGTTCCTTTTCAACTGGGGATATTAAGGTTATCCTCATCCCTCCTCTCAGTAGTTAAAAAGGCAAGACCTACAAGGCAGCAGGTGGTTTGAATTCAGAGTTTTCTTTCTCCTAGACTGGTGATTGTATATGGAGGCGGCTGTGTGCTGCCCAGACTACATGTCCCACACCCTCTCAGCTACATCAAAATCCAAAGGAATACCAGGCATTATATTTGGGGACAGCTTGGCTGCAGGTGTTGCCAGAAAGTTGTCAGTGTTCACAGCCATCAGCCTTTAGGTCTTCTTCCAGGTTTTCTGCTCGGATTTAATTCAGTAGCCTTTTCTGTGATTTGGATACGACCACTAGGTAGTGGATTTTGAAAACCAGGGATTTTTTTCCCCTAGATGGATTCCTTTCCTAGGCTGTCGAGCTCCATCTACATGAAGCACCTGATTATGAAGCACCAGTTTACCACCTTTGCCCATTCTCTAGTTTGGATTGGGCCTAATCGTCAGTGGCTATTTGAGATGAATGCTATGGAAGGAAAATCGCCTTTGACAACTAAGTTCAGTAACAGTCAGAAACCATTATTATCTCCAAAAGAAAAAAAATAAATTCTTACTTTCTAAAAATATTTTCTGGCTTTAGATAATCTGCAAAGAGTTGATAAGCTGTAGAAAAATCAATCAATCAATTACATGACTTTTGTACTGAATTGACAGGTAAAAAAAATATACACTGATATTTTTCATTATAAAAGAATTTCCAATAACTTGGACCAATTTTAAATGTGAATTAAGTTTAAGCATCTAATAATTTTTTTCTTTTTCTTTCAGATTTAACAACTTAAGTATCTGGCAATTTCAACCATGGAAAGATTAACAATCAAACATTGTGTTAAAGTTTCAACTGCAATTGTTTGTAAATTCAGACAAACTGTGTCAGTGGGAGATGTGAAAACACCATTGTGTGCTCGTTTATGCTGTTCAGCTGCCAAAAATCCAGACACCTGTATTCGTTATCACGTGCAGGAATTGAACCTCTCCACAACAATGTTACATCGAATTTTAACAAAAGATTTGTCTCTACACGCTTGCAAAATTCAATTAACACAAGAACGGAAACATGCTGACCATTTGGAGCTCCGTACATTCGTCAATTGGGTTCATAAACAAAGACAAGCTGATGAAGATTTTTTGCAAAAAAAAAACCTTTTTAGTGATGAAGCTCATTTTCATCTTGGTGGATTCATTAATAAGCAGAATTGTCACATTTGGGCTGATGAAAATTCAAGGAAGATTGTTGAAAAGCCACTGCATCCACAAAAGGTCACTGTTTGGTGTGCATTTTTTGCTAGTGGAATCATTGGGCTGTATATTTATAAATTTGAACATCCATTTTTGTAATAGGCTTCAATAACTTTAACACATTGATTATTAATCTTTCCATGGTTGAAATTACCAAAGACTTAAGTTGTTAAATCTGAAAGAAAAAGAAAAAAATCATTAGACACTTAAACTTAATTCACATTTAAAATCAGTCTAAGTTATTGGAACACTCTTTATTTTAAGAATTTTTTATATTTTTTAAAATTTAGTTCATTAATCATTTACTTCTGCCTAGCTTGTCTTCATGATATTATTTACTCAGTGTTATTATTATTTTTAAAGGAATTATCATAACAAAGTTTTATTTATTTTTATTCAGTCGAGTTAGCTCAGACATTCACAAGGCTATCATGCCAGCCATCATGGATCTGCATCAAGGTTGAGACATCATTAGGGAGGCATTCTGTGTCATAACATAGCTGGTCAATGTAGATGGTTACTGGGTGACCAACTTGTCTTACTCCATGGCTAGGCATCCAGAACAGTAAATAATTTGTATGTTCTTGTTTTGCTCACCAGCAGTGTTCTGCAAAGCACATTCTGTGTTCACGTAAGATCATAGAAACATCAGGGACAGGTCCATAGAGCTGTGATTTAGTTGGATGTTGTCTCCAGGAGATATTTTTTTTGTATCTACTCACCCCCCCCTCCCCATACGAGGTCAGGTTGTGACACAAGGTTGGTTTAATGTGGGGAGCCGAAGTGCGTACACCCAGGCTAGGAACAAAAATTCCCCGCAACCGTCAGTTGCACTTCCCTTAGTCCAAGCACTGATCCCTCTCTTTGGTGAATTGAGAGCGTGCAGCCTCTGGCAGCTATTCCCCATGGCTGGGCACCTCTCAGTATAATTTTCCTCAGTTGTGTCTCTGTCCTTTGACAGAGCCACTCCTGAGCACACACTACCCAAAGACATACGCAACTGAGAGATGATAAATAATGTGTTACATGAGAGTAATTTACACATTAAATATAGCTTTCAGCATCCAAGTGTAGGTTATATCAAGCTTAGACTGTAGGGTTTTAGTTAATGTCCAGGCAGTGGCACCATACATTAACCCTGCCTCTATAGTAGCTCAAAAGTATCTCCAAAGTACCAGTGATCTTCATCAGTATTAGTTGATTCCTCATAGCTAAATATGCCTTAACACACTTCTATCATTAATCAGCTTAAAACTGCAATATAACTAAAAAGAAATATCAATAATGGTAAAACACTCACCTGGTAAATATAGCATTCAGTCCATAGAGAAATATGGACATCATACAAAGATTTACTTTAAACAATACCTGTTTAAATACAATGAAAAGTATTTTTCCTGAATGTACCCTACTGAAATGGAAGGTGGTTAATATGCCAATGTCTCTTTTATGCTGTCAAATATAGCATATTTTACTTTACAAATTTATGTATAACTATGTTAAAACAAAAGCATTAAACATAATTTATCATTTACACATCAATTTATGACACAGAGTCAATTTTATGCTCAGAATCAGAGTTGCTAGGTATAATATCTACTTAGCAACTGCTACTCTAAGCCCATAAGTGGTATTTGTACAAAACCTGGAGAAAGGATGTTTATAACACAGTTTTAAGTATTCTGTCTGTCTCACTGACTACTTTGGATGATTAGTAGTGCTCGATGTGCTATTGCACACAATGCATTGATAGGCCACTGTAAGAGCAAAAGTCTTATGCTGATTGGGTAGGTAAGGCAGTATGTCAGTCCTGGGTATGATGATAAACTACATCTGGTAGGAAGACCTGATCAGATGATTGGAGGTTTTGAGGAGCGTAGAACCACTTCTTAATTGCTGCTGTTCCAAGACCCATCCTGACTCGGGGTGGTAGCACCTCATATCAAACCCCCAAATAAAAACAAAACACTATGAAAGTATAAAAATATATTTTTATAGTAAAAATACCAGCAATACATTTTTATATAAAAAAAATTACCAACAATACCTGTTTATAATAAAATGACTCATAATACCTATTTATAGTAGAATTACCAACAATACATTTAATAGCAAAATGATCAACAATAATTTTTATATGTCAATGAAGGTATACAATTGCATTCAAAATATATTTAGTTGAAGCCATAAAATCATATTCAAAATATGAAGATTTTGGCATTAAATAACCCATAGAGGTTGATATACCACTAAACAATATCAACCAACAAAGCAATCAAGGTAGTTTGGTGTCAACTATTATCTATCCTACATATCCTCATAATCTACAATTTATATGTCTATAGAAACAATCCCATTCAGTAACAATCTATCTTGAGTGGCACTTAGGCCTTGTATTGGGTGAATAATAGACTAAAAAAAAGAAAATACAAACAATATATGCAAAAATTTTAATTTATTTTTCCTAACCTATTTTGTAAGATAGTAAATGTTACCTTTCTTTGCAACCTAAAAAAAGTTAGGATGCTGATTAGAATATATCATTTGGTCAATAAAAGCATTAAAAATAAATTCAATAAGATAGCACAGATTTACACCTCACCAGAGAACTGAAGACTCCTGTTTTGTACAGTTTTACGTCTCCTTGTGCAAAGTGAAAACTTTACACAAAGAAGACCTGGGTGGTACCTGTCAGAGTTTTGAGAATGTCAGGGGAGAAACTATTGATAAATGAAACATAATTAAAATCTGTTTAAACCCTTGTTTGTTACTTCACAACCATTACATCACAGTTGTAATTGATTAAGCTTAACTTAGTTTAACACAAAGACACAAGTATGGTGTACTAAGTGAGGACTGAACTCACTCCTCAACCCGGTCAGCTCACTAATTACTAATACAATGTACTCTAAGTTGTAATTATTCAGTTTTACATCATTAACTTGGTTTTGAATGACTTTCAAGATACTAAACTTATTGGATCTGTGTAACATCTGCATTCTAGAATATTAAAATATACTTATCTCTATTTTCAGTTAAATCAAGTTGAAACAGCTCTTCAGGCATCTGTTCCCGATGAGAATTTAATCCAATTACGAGCCGATTTAAAAGAATTGATTTCCTTAACTGAAGGTATTTTTATTTTATTAAGTTTTTATTTTATTTCTTTTTTTTTTTTTTTTTTTTTTTTTTAGAGAGACTGTTGATATTTTAAGACAAAATACATTAAATCAAACAAAAACATTTTTTTTGTTTTCTTTTTAAAACCATTTTTGAAGTTAATACTTCAAATTAGTTGAAAAATTGTAATTTTTTAACTACTTGGGAGCAGCTGAGAAGATATTTTGTAAGAACTTGTCCCTGTGTATCTGATGGGATATCTCTCAAGAAATTTTAGTTTTCTTCAATGATGGATGAGATATTTTGCCAATATGTTACACATTGACTATGCTAGTATCTTAGAACAGTTGTGTAAAAATATTTTTCACTAAAAGTAGCTTAATTCATTTATATATTTTAAGTTGACTGATTAAAATCAATAAAAATAATTACATTTAATGTGTTTAGAGGCATATTGACATAATAGTAATTTTCATTGCACAATCTTAAGAGGTTACACATTTTCACAACACTTGAAACTTATTTATACAATTGTCAGTTAAAACTTATTATCTACCCTTCTTTAATTAGAACAGATTTAATAGTAGAAGCAAACAAAGCATAGCAAAATGAACACAAATCTCAGGATTCCAAATCTCCTCCTCAACACAGACTCCTTCCTTTTTGTTAGAGAGACAAGGCTCCTAATGATACAACAAAAAATTATGAATTATTGCCCTTGAGGAGAACTCTTTGGTGAAAGGGCTAATCATTACGCCTGTGCCATTTGCTATTTTGACTGGACACAATTTTCAGTCCACTGTAATCTACCAGTGTATTTTTGCAATTTTTGTATTCTTCCATATTAAAGGCATTGTTCAACTTCAAACATCTTTACCAGTTATTTTTCCCACTAAAAATTTGGGATTAACATTTATGAGAGGATAAAACACTTCTCAATTGTAACTCATTTTTGAATGAAATAATGTATACTTACCTGTTGCCTGCTTTCTCATGTATAAATTTCCACTCTCACGTCATCAAAGGAGAATCACTTCTTAATGCCTCCATCATGGGCCTATTTAGGAAGGTACTTTCCATTTTGTGCATTCATAAGCTTTTAGGCAGCAACCATCCTCTGTCAGCATTTTGGGAACTCACTTTTCATTGGCCTTTAAGTAACCAAGTGACTAGAATAAACTGCAGACACTACCAATTCTCACCTTAAGCTTTCAAAGATATTTACAATAGTGATTCTTCTATCAGCTATAATGATAGCATTGCCCTGTTTGGCCATATACTTATTTACAGCAGTAGCAGCTGACTTGACACTGTGGAGCCTATCACTAAAGTCAGTTTCTCCTTTCTATCTAGGATTAGCATTAACACTTATTTTGCTTACATCAAGTACAGCTTATTCATATTCACTAACTTGTGAATGTTTGCAGAGCTTTCTCCTTCCAAAAACAAAAATTCTATAACAGTTCTTTTTCTTCTACATTTGTTCAGTGGGGTGGCAGCAATTATTTCAAAAGAGGATTATAAGGAGGAAAGGAGACAATAACTCTAAAAAAATTTTTCCCCTGGGCTTTATAAATATTAGTTTAAAAAAAAACATAGAAAATCTAATACGTTTAATATGAAATTAGAACAGACATTACTTTTTGATATAGCTTCATATATTTAGTATAAATTATTAGGCAAAGTTTAGCCTTCATGCCTGCAAAAAAGTGTGTCAAAAGGATTGTTATTCCCTTGATACCACTATTATTTTATACACTTTTGACTCCATTGGCAATGTTTATTTACAAGATTGTAAAAATATGTGAACCAAGTACAATGAGATATTTATATTTTACTTTTATAAAGATTTATTAGTTACCATTTTTTAAAAAAATCTTTTTTATTTAAAAATTTACAAAATTATCAAAATATGTAAACGAACTGCAATACAATATTTATTTTGTAAAAGTTTTAAATCATTGCTAATTTAAAAAAAAAATGGCTAGAAAATTTGCTGACAGGTTAAATAAGCAAGCTAATAAATAGTGTTTAATACCTTAGTTGTCAAGAATAAAGAAAATATTTAAATTCACTTTCATATGTTTGGGCTTTATTAAAATTCTAATCATCACTTTTTAAAATAATAAATATTGCCAAGGGAATTAAAAGTGCATACAGTAATAATAAATGTGTTGACACACTGTATTTTTGCTGACACAAAGGTTAAACATTGCCTATTTTTAATTGTGAAATTAATAAATTATAATACACACTTGTAGCTGCTGTGATGTGTATATTTCACAAGACAAAACCTTTTTGTTATCAGATAATTCCAACCCATAAACATGGTAATGGAATGTTGTATTCCTGTAAGCATATTTTTTAAAGTTAACTTTATCCTTTTATTGGGTTGGAAGTTCCTGCACAACTTATAATAAAAATATATATAAAGTTGTGCAAGATGTTTGTTTCCAACCCAATAGAAATATTGATGAAAGACTAAGAAATAATGTGACTTTATGAATGGGTTGATCACATGTACAATTTTGGAAAATGTTGACAAGGAATTTTATTAAAGTCTGATATCTTAAGAGGTGAGTCAAAAACTTCAATGTACATTTATATTTGAGAAATAGATGTGTTGCAGTTGGTGCATGTTGAAATCACATTGTGGTCACCAAACTTGTGGAATTATTCTTAGACTAAAAGTGGTAGCAACAATATTTTGCACATGTAAATGACAGTTATGAGGAAACAGAACAAATTTCAACAAGGCAGTATTTTATATTTTTTGTTTTTATATTCTAAGCTAACAGTTTTGCTTGTAGAACTCTCTTCTGCCTACATGCTTTCCAATCAACTTTGATTTTCAAAAATTTAAATGCAATGTCAATCATTACCTGCTGTCTTTCTGATGATTCTTCTATTGTTCCCACTCCTTCATAATATTTTCTGTTTTCTAATTATTTCACACCCAGTAACCCCTTGTGCCTTAGTGGCTTTACTGCCTTGCTTGTGATGAATTTGATTAAAAACAAAAAAAAAACTGAGCAACAAAAGAGAAAATACACAGAATGCAGGCAATGAAGGAAGACATTACAAGGTAGGAATTATGTTGGAGATAAATGGGGAAGACTTAATTAGTTTTAATTTTTCAACTAGTATTTCTTTCATTTTAATTTCAATTTTTTTTTGACAAAACTCTGAGACCATCATTCTATGGTTGTCAGTCAGTAGTAGTAACAAAGAATAAGCCTCTGACAAGACTTGAACTCATATCCCTGTGCTTACTAGTGACTGAAAAATTGTAATCTGTGATTTACCATAAAATACAACTGAATTTATGATGAAAACAATACAATTTATGGGATGCATTATTATTTTCAGCCAAACTAATGCCCTCATCTTTGTTGAAATTCAAGTCAAAAAAATAATCATAGAAAATGCTTCATCTCATAATATTATTACCAATAATACATATCTAAGGGTTAGTTACAGAATATTTAAGTTTCTATTATACATGGTGTGTGTATTGAGTTTTAAGATGTGAATAAGTCTGCAACAAGTGGTCAAAGGAATTCAGTGATAATCATGTAGACTGCAATGAAAAATGAGAAAGAAGACAAAAAGGAAATTTAGTTAAGACATGTATGTAGCTAAAATCCATTATACTGCCAAATGAAGACAACAAAAGATCGATCTAAATTTATACAAACTGGATCCTAACTGACTCTTGCAGAGAAGGCAGAAAATGATTTTTAATTGGACTGATTAACTAGCTGTAGATTAAAAATAGAATTTAAGTTCAGTGAGGAAATGATTTAATGGAAGTTTGGATACCAAGAAAATTATAGTTAACTTTATTGACAAAACATGTATAAACAATTCCTTGCAATAAAGGAACCACATAAATGATACTGATATATATTTGTTTTAAGCATAGCTTAGTTTTTAGCACAAGGTCACATTTGAGGTACCTATTGAGGATTAAACTTACTACTAATGATATACAATTCCAGCTCGTTAACCATTATACCACAATGAGGTGCCCACATGTATGACATTGATGGAAATGTTTTTAGCTTTCATAAAATTAGTTATACTCTCAAATTTTGCAATTCAAAATTATTATAATTTATATGAAGTGTATGCAAAAGTTCCTAACACTTACTTTTTAAAACTAGGAACTGAATACATAGGAGAAAACCATGTTTTTTCAATAAAAACAGGAAAATTTTGCATATGCTGAATATTCGAAATAATGACTTACACAGCACTTATTTTGATTAAACACATTACTTAGAATGATTACTTTGCTACTTATATAAATATAAAAATAGTCTCAGTTGGCAATAATACAGGTGAGGCAGAAATACCTCCTAAATATACTTTGCACATAATGGTAAGACATTAGTGGCAATGGTGTCTTCATCTTGCCATTGTCTGGAAGGTATTTCTGCTGCACTCTATAAATGACAGCTGGCTATAAAAAGGCACTGTTGATTATTTATGGCTAATTTGTTTAAATAATGCACTGACTTGTGACATATGGCAACTGATGCACTAAAATAATTAACCAAGTAATCATTTTAAGTTTTGAATATTGGTGCCATATTGAAAATAACTTTTTAAGTTCCAAATTCTGCACAGTATTTTGTTAGAGAAAAAAATACACTTATTAAAAAATACTTATTCTACCAAAAATGACATGTCCTAATTTTAGCCTTCTGGACAGACTTGCAGTGTGCAGTAATTTAATCATTAATTGTACTTTTTATTTTTTCAAGAAAATCTTTTGGCACTCCGGAAAAGACAGTTACTTTCAGAATTAGAAGCTACTGATAATGAACAACCAAATCTCAATTCCTCTTCACAGTCTTCAAATGCAAAGGACATGGATGCCGAATATGCTGCTTTTAAGGTAAATTCTTCAACACAAATGTCAGACTTTCTGATTCCCAATTTGCACAATTTATTTATAGAATTTATGAAAAACATGAATGTTTCTTTTAAAGAGAATCTTTTAAATCCTTCATAAAATACTTTTGTTGCATGTATGACGTAATGTATGTAATGGACTGTATATCAAAGTTGTCAGATTGGTTGACAAATAGAAAATTGAATGATATTTAAATGCTCAGTATAACTAAATTTTGAATTGATTTTCTTTTCATTAGTCACCCAAGTTATCTTAGCTTATTTTAAAGAACATTAGTTGTAGTAGTTAAATATATGTTAGATTATTGAAGAATGGATGTAATAAAGATTAGTGGTGTAATATAGTATTTTTGATGTGCCCTTATAGTTGATTAAACTTTTATTGGGACTTCCTCAAAGTATTTCCAACATAAAAAAATTATGTTAATTTTTAATTAGGGTGGCATTTCTAAAATCAAAGTTATGGTCAGTCTTGTTCTTGTGTATTGCAAGTGAGTTTAAATGGTTGTCCCAATATAGATCTTTCTTGTATTCACAGATGCAGGCTTATATATATATATATATATATATATATATATATATATATATATAGGTCTGCATATGTGAATACAAGAAAGATCTACAAAGATTGTTTATGTCTAAAAAAAAAGAAAGAAACTATCGCCCAGTATATTACTGGAGGACAATGCTTTTAAGGCAATCAGGTTTTGTAAATAAAGTGCTCAATGTTAATAAATAGCAATAATTTATTTTCTGGCTGAGTTTCCCAGAAGTAAATCTACACTTCAGGAGCCAAATAAATCAACTGATTAAACATTTATTTATTTTATATGTAGTTCAAGATTTGCTATATTTATGGGGAAGATTCAATGTCGGAGATAGTATTTCTCGATATAGATAGTATGGATATAGTAATCAACACAGCATGGTGAGTGCCAGTTTTTATATATATATATATGGCCTGATGATTGCATATATTATATATAATATAAAAGACTCAAATACTAATATTCCATGGTTATAATTTATTACATTGGAATCATAATCACAATCCAATTCATCAGACCTACAAATTCAAAATTTTGAATTTGTAGGTCTGATGAATTGGATTGTGATCGATTATACACACACACACACACACACACACACATATATATATATATATATATATATATAGGCAATTGAACACATGCATATATTATGTGTGTACATGAGTGTGTTGGTACAGTTTTATTTGGTCAGCCCTAATTTGTATCTTTTCTAATATTGCAGGCTTTAATTGATGATGGTGAATCAACATCAGGCACCTCTGAGAAGAGACTGCAGAGTGAAAATTCCCAGATAGCTGATTGTTCAAGTAATGACCAAAGGGAAGCTGAAGGTACAAACTCCAGTGAAGAAGACGACAAAGAAGAAAACAAAAATTTAACTGAAAGTTTAAAAAGTTTAATTGGAAAGAAATGCCAAGCTCCTTTCAATACAGAATGGAGTATGTATGGTACACATAATGCCATCATCACAGATGTTCTTGATTTTAATCCTCCTGATCCAGCACAGGTAACTTTTTTTTTTAAGTCAATCAGTCATTTATGTGACATGCATGAGACACACTTAAGTGATCATGTATCTTTCGATAGATGACTGACGAGGCAGATTTTTTCTGCAGTAGACCAGTTGCCTTCCAAGGCTACAGAATCTGGTCTGTCCTGCTATTTACCCATAGCTAGGCGGGAGAGTGGAGAAGAAGAGGATTCATACCTTTCCCAAGGGTATTAACACGTAAGTGAATGTAATGGATTCGATAGATAGATATCAGTAGACTGTGATAGATAGATAGATGTGAATAGACTGAGATATATAAATAGATGTAAACAGACCAAGATAGATCAGTTATGTGCCATGCGTGATACATGCTGAGGCGATCATGTATCTTTCAATACATGACTGACAAGGCAGATTTTTCTCGCAGTAGGTTATCATTTCTTTCTGCGGTAGACCAGTTGCCATCCAAGGCTACAGAACCTGGTCTGTGCTGCTATTTACCCATAGCTGTGGAGAGAAGAAGAGGATTCATACCTTTCCCAAGGGTATTAGCTATTAGTTTATCCTTACCAAATACTAACCTGATTAAGCAAATATAATGAAAATGTTGTTTGGTAATACTGTTGGTATCAACCATCATTAGAACAATAAGATGATCAATAAATCTATACTGTTATGATATATATGCAGTGATGAATTTACATATGGGCTTGCTTATGGCCACATAATGTTGAAACACTAGTTCTTGTATGATCACTGAAGTTAAGCAACATCAGGGATGGTCAGTACTTCGATGGGTGACCACTTGGAAATACCAGCTTGGATGTGTGGGTGATGTAATTGATAATGGCTTGAAATTGGAAATCGGAGAGCTGAGTTCCAATTCCAGTTGGGTTTGTTATATTCACTTGCACAGAAATAAACTTTGGAAAGGTATAAATCCACCTCTTCCCATCAATGGGTTAATTTGTAAGATTTGGATCATTAAATCCTTATTATCTCAAAAAAAAAAAAAATTCTTACAATCTAGAAATGTTTTTTGGGTTTAAATAACCTGCAAAGCCAGAGAAAACCAATCAATTAATCAATACATGTAAGCTAGTATGGGCTGCAGCCCAGGGACTCCAAGATTAGAGGGGCCCCCAACAATAATATAATTATATTATAACAAATATAATTGATTTTTTTTCAGAAGTAATGATCTAGGATCACAAGGCTGTAGCAAGTCAGAATTTTCATTACTTATGTTTTTCAGGATGCTTTCCTAGTGACTTTGAATACTATAATAGTATTTCAGTGTAATATAGACCTTTCATTCCAGATACATTTTTGGAAGATATAAAGTTTGGATGAAAAATATCATGAAGTTGCTAATGAAATAAACTGGATGACTTCCAAAATCATTTAAGGGATCCCAAATTCTATTAGCCCAGGGGCCTCTTAAGGCCTATACCTGTATATATACATATTTATGATAAGATAAAGAAAATATGGATATGTTTATCAGTCTAATATATTTCCCTTTTATTAAAGCTTTGTCAGCAAATGAGATAAAGAGAAAAAGAATAACAAAATTTTGATATTTTTACTTTTGTGTTGTTTGATTTTAATTGGTTAATCAGGTTTTCACGTGTATTTCACATTAAAATCAACATACATTA
Source organism: Acanthosepion lycidas (assembly GCA_963932145.1). Lineage (NCBI taxonomy): Eukaryota > Metazoa > Mollusca > Cephalopoda > Sepiida > Sepiidae > Acanthosepion > Acanthosepion lycidas. The sequence continues at coordinate 22,401,096 of OZ010588.1, read as the reverse complement.
AATGACAACAATACTTACATAAAAACACTGGTTTGTTTAGTTTGTTTTACGATATACCAACCTCAATAGGTTATTTAATGCTGACAATTTTCATTGTAGGTAATATTTTTTTTTCAAAAATTTATTTCTGGTAATATTTTTCCTACAAAAATTTATTTCTGGTAAGAATTTCCCTTCACTGATAATATTTGTTTTTTTCAAAAAATGTATTGCTGGAAATATTTCTTTTTATACAAAGTCTTTCTGGTATTAAAACCTATTCTTACACTTTCATAGTATTTTGATCTGAGTTTAGGGGTTAACTATTTGCCCATAGCTAGGACCCTGACAGGTGCTACCACCCCAGGTCAGGGTGGACCTGGGAACACCAGCAATTAAGAGGTTGTTCCATGCTCTTCAAAACCTTCAGATCAGAGGCTTTGCTGTTGGACATAGTGTATTGTCTTGCTCAGGATAAAGTTTATCGTCATACCCAGGATGGCATAAAAACACTGGTGCCATATTTGAAGATCTTACTAGACCTCAAGCAGCAGTCTAATGAATTAAGGCATTAGTTTGTGAATTTGGTGATAAAACAGTAAATCTAGAGAAACAAAAATTAAATAAAACAGAAGCTATGAAAAAATGAAAACAAATCTTGGACTAAAAGAATACCACCCCACTACGCCCAAACTATACAGCTTACCCAAAACACCCAAACCCAACATACTCGTCAGACCCGCTGTGTCCTGAATCAACAGAGCACCCTAAAAATGATCAAAAGTTATTGCAAAAATCCTAATTCCGTTCGTAGGCACCATCAACCCAAGATACATTAAACACTCTGATGACTTAATCCAGAGGATATGAAACATAAATGTAGAATACAAAGTTATGGCAAACTTAGATATCAAATCACTATACAAATATATCCATTACAAAATGCCTCAACATATTAAGAAACCACCTAGAAAAATCCAAAGAAAAGTTTCCTTTACCTGTCCATAAAATTATAAAACCAACCACTGTTTCTTCTCTTTCAATAAAAATTTCTATAAATTTGGCTTACCTATGGTGTCACCTACTTGTAGTGTCTCTTCTTTTCTTTTCCAAGAATTTTTAGAGTCTAGTTCATTTAAACACATCATATGTAAAAAAAAAAAAAGCTCCACTTACGTAAGATATATAGATGATGTTCTTTTATTATATTCTCTTAATATAAATCTATTAGACATCCTAAAGAACCTTAATAACATAGCACCTACCATTAAATTCACACAGGAATCTGAAATAAACAAATCTCTATCTTTCTTCAACATCTTATTAATACATAGCAATAACAAATTAGATTTTAGAGTTTATCATAAACCCACAAAACAAAAATGGTCTTATTAATTTCTATTCACAATCAAAAAATAAAATCAGTATTAGTTATAGGATTCTATGTCAGAACCCTTAGGATATGGTTATTTTCTAAGCATAGATGTGGCTCAAGGCCGAATGTGTGGAGCACTCGGTGAAGACTGAACTCACTTTTCATTCATAACTGATCTAGCAAGATAAGCTTGCTAACCATTACACCACGTCGAGGTGCCCAAGCCCTTAGGATATGTAGCCAAGAATACTTAAGTGAATAAGATAAATACATTGAGAAAAAATTTAGACTTTTTCACTATCCACATGATTTCATCCTCAAAGAGCTTATAAAATTCACAAATCCAAAAAAAAAAAATAGAAACTATCAATAGCACTTCTAAGAACAACAACACAAAATTCATAATCCTACCCTTGAACACTTTTTCTACAAAACTTGTAAATAAATTAGTTATGCTTAATACTAGGATCTTTAGCACCTCTCCAAGACAAACAGAGATATAATTAGGAAGAAAAATAAATCTAATACCAATTTAGATGCTGATACTTATCAAATAAAATGCTTACAATGTAAAAGCATTCATGTTGGAGATACATCAGTCAGTCAGTTATGTGCCATGTGTGATACATGCTTAGGCGAACATATATCTTTTGATACATGACTGATGAGGCAGATTCTTTCCCACAGTAGGTTGTCATTTCTTTCTGGGGTAGACCAATCAATAGAACCCAGTCTGTTTTGCTATTTAGCCATTGCTGAGGGGAGAAGAGGAGTCATACTTTTCCCAAGGGTATTAGCACATAAGTAAATGTAATGGATTCAATTAGAATTCAAACACAGCTCTCCGATTCCTCAATCCGAGCTGCTAATCATAAAGTCTAAAAGCCCATATCTACAAACATAAAAGAGATTTACGTTCAGACAACCATTCAAACTCGATCATAATACACAGGAACAAAACTGGACATAGCTTTGATTTTACAAATGCCACCTTGATTAAAAAAAAGAACATAATTCTTTACATCAAAAATACTTTGTGGGCCTACTAATAACAATATTACCAACTATAAACACACATCAAAAACATATTAAATCACCAACCTTTACTGAACCCTTTCTTAAAGAATGTAACATATGGTTATCTCAAACAAATGTTATGCCTGTAAAAACATTCCAAAATCAACATGCGAAAAACCAACAAACATAATATCTACAAGACATACACACTTATGAATATACATTATTATAATCTGAATCCTACATAGACAAACTAGAATTATTATACACTTACATATATATAAATATGTTTTTTCAGTTAGGCTTGGAATCCATTAATTTCTTGAAACTCCCAATAGCTACATTGTCTCTCCTTGAATTCAGAACAAGTCAATTAACCAATGATAAACCAATGAAAATCAAACAACACAAAAGTAAAAATACCAGAATTTCTTTCTTGTTTTTCTCCATATCTCATTCTCTGATGAAGCTTTAATAAAAGTGAAACATGTTAGATTGATAAACATTTCCTATTTCTTCATCTTTTTTCTTTTCTTTCTTACACCTATTTTTTATTGCCAAATACTGTAGTTGTTTTTCCTTTTTATTGCTTTTAATTATGTCTGTTTTCATTACCTTAATTAAATTTTATACCTTTAATAAGATTATTTACATGTGGTCTATTGTCCTTATCTTTGTTGTTGTAATCACAGTGTTTCGGCTACTGTCCCCTCTGGCCTTTATATAGGTGTATGTCAATCCAGTTAACCTACAATGAATTTTGAACTGAACCCTTTATTTAATCTATGGGGTAAGATTGTTCTCATTCCACTGCTCATGTGTAGGGGTATCTTGTCTAGTTTTTGATTTTAGTACTGTTCAGTTATTGTTCGTCCATTTCAACTGAGACCAAGTATACACTACCCAGTATAGGGTTTGAACTCACAATTGCTATATCACCAAATTCACAAACTAATGCCTTAATCAATTAGGCTGTTGCCTGAGGTCTAAAAAGATCTTCAAATATGGTACCAGTGTTTATGTTCTGATAAGGAAACTAAGATAATATATTCATTCCATACAGAACTAATATTACAATAACAAGACTAAGATTATTTTTTCCGTACATACAAGATGGACATAGCAACTGGGGTAGGGTCAGATGAGCAAAATTTGTTCCTGAGAAATTAATTTTTATTTCAATAAAAATAATTTGACAGTTTCAAGAAAAATGTTTAAAAAATATTCCAGAATCTTTTTTTTTCCTATTATAGATTTTTTTTTAGAAAACTAAATAGAGAAAATTTAGCCATATCTATTTTTTACATCATTCAAGTATCAGCAGTGATTATAATTGAAATGGCTGTCCTGGATATGATGTTAAACTACATCTGCATCCTGGGTATGACGATAGACTACATCTAGCAGCAAGGAGGTTTTGGGCAGTGTGGAACCACCTCTTAATTGCTGGTGTTCCCATTCTAACCTGGGGTAGTAGCACCTGTTAGGGTCCCAGTTTTGGGCAAATAGTTAACCCACAAACTGAGGTCAAAACACTATGACGGTGTAAAAATGGGTTTTAATACTAACAATACATTTTTGAAAAAATTACCAGCAATACATTTTGAAAAAAAAATATCACCAGCAATAACATTCTTGTTGGCATTAAATGACTCATTGAGGTTGATATGTCGTAAAACAAACCAAACCAAACCAAACGTATAATTGAAATGGAAATACCAAAGCACTATATAACTATGGTTAATGACCAGAACATTTCTCTTTGGTATCCAGTTGAGTTCATTACATTCACTTATGCACAAATATCATTGAGAAATCTATGAATTCATCTCTTCTCCCCCTAACTATGAGTTAAATAGTAGGACTTGTATAAGCAAAAATCATTGTTATCTCCAAAAACTTCTTAGTGCAATATTCAGTTGCAAAAAAAGTAATTATTCTTACACTCTCAAATATGTTTTGGTTTTAAATAATCAACAAAAGGTTGATAAGCTGTAAAATACAAATGAATCAATAAACTTCTTTGGTATGATAATTGCTCAACTATTTCACTTGTAAACTAAATTTAGTAATGTTGTGACATATAAATGTTGCAACCTCTATAACTGTGAAAAGTGGAGGGAAATAATTTTCATTCATAATATAAATATCACACATATGTAGGTCATCTTTTCATTGCAATTCCACTTATTAAAGGTACTTTTTGGAAAAGTGTAAACAAATTTTGATATTGTGATACCTACTAGGGTGTTCTGGGGTTGACTCTTAGTCACTACCACCAATATGTGACCCGGTCGATCAGCAGTTGTCGCTACCCGGCAGGATTCTTTGGTCAGGGTACCAAATGGAATGGTCGCTCAATTCTAATGGCAGGAATATGTAACGGCTTCACACCAGATCTAACTGGTTTGACACCAGCTCCATCATTCTCAACTCGCTTCAAATGACTGGTTACTGAAGTAACTACTTCGATCTTAAGTCTAACCTACCCATGTTGTGATTTGATCTTAGGTAGACAAAATCAATCAGACACCGGGGTCATTGTGCAAGATGAGTCTAAACTGGAGGTGATGTTGCACAAACAGAAAGAAATAAATGGAAATCAAAAAAAGGTTTGGGTATGTTTGAAGAAAGCAAATCATCTTTTATCAGTCTGTTCTATACAGGAGTATGTGTTCTTCCCAACCTGTTTCTTCTGAAAGTGACGCTTTTATACTTCTAGGCAAGTTCTGATCTTCTAAGTCAACTGGTTTAGTTTTTAAGTGCTGGCTTAGCTTTGTTCGTCAGTATAACTTGCTGTTTGTAGAAAGGCGAGGTCAAATGCAGAAATCATGGAATCTCTCAGTCAGCTCTCTTGTAGCTCTCCCCAATGGCAAAACATAAACTAGCGAACTGCCCAAGGATGCTCGCTTATATGGACTTCAACCAAAACCCAATGTGGGGTTAGACGCAGCTTGAGGTTTTCAGTGAATCCACGATTTCCAACAAGAGTCCCTTTGTTGTCTGGCCAAGAAAATTAATTACTTCCCATTTTCGGAAAATTAATTACTTCCTATTTCTGGGGGGATCCCTTTGTTCATGAGGAGAGGTTGCAGGATATCTATTCTCCTAAACTCCTTCCTCCTCACATTGGTATTTCACACCAATTCCTTTCAGTGGGTGTTAGTAAGTTCTCCGTCTCTCTTACTGTTTTATCTCTGCCTATCACCACTGCTACCACATGGTCAATGGCATCTCGGTCTTGCTGGTGTGGCTAAGCTTGCTTCATTAACTAACTCTTTGACACCACCACTTATTCAGGATTTTTTATCCTGTTTCCAGATCATGAGCAGTTTAGAATTATCAACTGGAACTTTGTTTATGCAAATCCTCTTGCACCCTGCCAAAATTCCTACAATTAACACATGGCCCTCTCATCTGGCCATTTCCTCAGTCACATTACGTGTGTACACAATATCTATGCACTCTCAAATATCTTCATCGATTTTGGTTATTTTGTGTTTTCTTAACCAGCACTATTATGACCATCATTAATCAATTGCCAGAGATCCCCACATTGTGTTTCTGTGAAATTATCGTTGACACAATTCTTCTGTTTCTTGAGAAAATAGACATTTTGAAAAAAAAAAATCTTATGTTGATCGGTATATTCTTTGGGATATCTCTTAACCTTTCATTTTTGTTTTCAGCATTTTCCTGTTTGATTTTTATGGGTAATTAGTTAATTAATTACCATAGCTAAATAGTGTCACAATATTACAGCTAAAAATGATGTTTCTGGAAATTTCTTTGATTTGGTTGAATCTTTTATTCATTCAAACTATGTAATAAAAGTTGCTTGAATGGCCACTCCTCTAGATCATTTTACATTAATGTGGGCACCCACCTTGTATTTTGAACCCACTCTGTTCCTTATTTTCATCAATGATCTTCTTGATGTCATCAGTTCTTGACCTGTATCTATGCTGATGACACAACTAATTACTCTTGTATTAATAGTAAATCTGATAGATTGGATAAAATCAAATCTTTCAGTCACCCCTTACATCCTAGTGACTTTTGTTATCTTACTTGGAGTGAAATGATTATAACAAAATAAGGATATTATTATATTTTTTTTATTATTCTAATGCATTTTATTACATTTTTGCCAGTATGATTTAATAAGATATATAAAAAAAAACAATGCATTTATTTATTTTGATTTCATTCTTTCCAGTTTTAAAGAAGTAGTAATAGTATTATAATTGATTGTAATTACTGCATTTGATTTGACTGTGAATATAGCATAGTGGTTATCAGTCCAGAAAATAGGATTTATATGTTCATATATTTCTATAATCTTGTAATGGCTAGATGTAACTGTAAGTTCTATGCTAACAGTTTCTTCTCTCATACTTCTTGCTTATGAAACACTTCTGGCTTTTTGCTTTCAAGTCAACTTTGAACTGCAAACTTTTAAATGCAATGTCAATAATTATCTACTGTCTTCTTATTTCCTATTCTTCTATTGTTCTCTCACCTTAATGTTTTCATTTTCTCATATTATCTCAACACTCAGTAACTCATTATGTCTTAGTGGCTTTGTTGTTTTGCTTGGGGAGAAATGATTAAGAAAAATATATAAAATTAATCTTGTAAATAATCTAACAACTAAATAGTGTGAAACATTTTTGTTGTTATTAAAATTCTAAAAACTTTTTAAAACAATAAACATTGTTGAGGGAGTATTATGGGAATTAACAGGTTGTGTGTTTATGTGTATTTTATGTGAACGTACATGTTCAATATGTAAACAAGCAAAGTAGTGAAGCAAAGTTCTCAAATTCTTCGGTATGTCCATTTTCTTTTTGGTCTAGAAGTTAGAGTAGGTAATTATAAATATCATATTTATGTCTGAGCTCAAGTCAGCCTTGTGCAGAGTTGGAACAACTGAAGGAAAATTTCTACTTACTTTATCACTGGAAGGTTTAAATATGGTTATGGAATGTCTTTTTTTCTTGGTCCAGAAGTTAGAGTAAGTATAAGCATCATTACTATGGTTGCACTCAAGTTAGCCTTGTGCTGAGTTGGTACAACCAAAGATAAAGTTTGATGTACTTCATAGATTGAGGTTTTTAGGTTTAGTTACCATGCGTCAGAAAGTGGGAAGAGAGTTCAGTCATCAGTGGACAGGAAACTACGTTCACAGCAGAAATGTAATTACAACGTGGTCCACTACATCTTGGAGCAAGGAGAAGAGGACGAGGCAGGAAATGTTTGCCTTTTTAGAGACTTCAACAGCACCACCTTTGATGAAACTAAGTGTGATAATCATATTTCTGATTCCTTTACTGTCAGAATCAAATGTGTTCCTTTTTTTTTTTTAACTCATTATGTAATCCCGTCCTCTGCCGCATTGATTTTCAGGTTACCATCTAGCTGACTCCTCACTCATTAATGTATTGCTGACTTGTCACTGGAACTTGTCTCCTTCATAATCCTTCACTTCTCTGCCACATTGTGTTTTTGATCACAGAGGTTGAGAAAATTGCTGATGATGTAAACAGAAGCAAAGCACAAGTGAATGACAAGCCACACAAAAAAGAATTCTTTAGGATAAAGAATCAATTTTAAAATGTAACAATGATATGGTTTATATATGATTTGTTGTATACACTTGTTTTAACACTTCCCACTAACTGCTGTAATCAAATGACACTGGGTCCCCTTTTGGAGTTTATCGCCTGTGTTAGTAGTAACTTAAATTTGTAAGTTCTGATCTTCAGGGATGGTATAAGGTCTTGGTCAGGAGGCCTCAGTGAATGATGTGGATTCCACTAGCAGTAATGTGAGGACTCTCCAAGTTGTCCAAACCTCATGCTTATATGGACTCCTGTGGTGTGTGGTTGATGAGGGTCTGAGGTTTGGTTGTCTTCCACGCTTAGCATCAACCTTTTTCTAAAATCCCATATTTTCCAAATATGTTTACTTGAGTAATTTTCTACGTTTAGGGGTTGTTCAGAGAGTGATTAGAGGAATCAAGCTGCCCCCTTACTCCAACTCCGTTCATGTTTCATCTCACACCATTGTTCCATTTAGGCAGTGCTAATCTCTCTCTTCCTCCCACTTTCTCAGCATCCAACCTCTAAGGGCTGGTACACAGTCATTGTGATGAATCTAAACTTTTGGTATGCATAGGTGAAAAGGGGATTTTCAGTAATTGATCTTCCTTTATCAGCTTGTCAGCTGGTTGATTTTAAGTGATTTCTTGATCGACCAGGAAACACAGCTGGCCATCTATGGTCACTCCAGGGTTAATAATTAATTTTTCTTTATCACTTGCAGCTAAAGGAATCTGAAATAATGTTGGCCATAAAAATTTTGATGAATGTCACAGAAATTAAAATTATCTTAGGTGCTAATCTCTATTTTTATAGAGATATTTTTCTTCTGGGTGGCCAATTTAAACCAGATGTTTTTCCTGGTTCTTTGTCCAAAACCATTTTTAGACATTGTTTCAGTGACCACCTGTTTTTTTTTTTTGTTTTTTTATCAACATCTGTTTTTATATTTTCCAGGACCAACATCTTCAACGATACACTAATTGTCTCTTTCTTATTGGTGGGAATTGAGAAAGGATAGGTAGTCTTGGTTTTGCTCAATCTTACTGAATTCCTTCTAGTTAAACTTGGGTTCAGTTCTTCTTGGAAATGTTTGGGATTACATTTTATTATTTTGAAAATTTTTCAACACATTTCATTTTTAATTTTCTTCAACTTTTTAATCCACTTTCCTGTGAATTTTAACAATTATCATCCAGTTAGTACTTTCTTTTCTCTTCCTTTTTTTTTACTTTCCTTATTTTTTTGGTTGATTAACCCCCTGAGGTCTCAGTTTCACAATTATTTTATTTATCAATTTTATTTAATTTTCCCATAATATACAGCAATAGTCCTGTCAAGAAAAAAACTGTAATTTTGACACACTGTTTTTTTTGAGGATTCAAATATTAGTTTGCAATTGAAGTTTATAACCAGTAACAAGAAGTTGCATGAATCACACTTCTTAAAAGATTAAATAATAAAATGTATTTTTTTTTTAATTTTTTTCAGATTTTAGTCATGTTTAGTAATCCAACACATAGAGCTATGGTGCCATGCCAATATTTTTTAAATGGAAAATGCAAATTTTCTGATGAAAAATGCAAGTAAGTATTGAGATTTTATTATCACATAAGAAACATTTTTTTCATATTCTCTACAAAAAATAAAATGAAAAATAAATTATGTAGCTATTCATTAATATCTGATCTGCTTGCTGATATCTCTATTTTGATGTTAGTCTATAGCGAAGAAAACAGCAAATTACCTCATCAAAGCAAGCAACAGCGCATCACATATATTCTACAATGGAAAATGTGGCGAAAAAGAAAATTACTTACCAAACAAAAGGGCACGTAATCCACATGACATGCTGAAGATGGAATATTTGAATTAAAAAACAAGTCCATTGCAGGAGTCGCTATAAAAGTATTTTGATATGCAAATTACTGAGCATCCTCTCCCAGCTGTCGACGAATGGAAAAAAATGTTCGGCCAATAAAAGCATTTGGTGTTCTCGAATCAGGGAGCAAAATTCAGTTATTTTGGCTACCACGTTTGTTGGAGAATGAGTTATTTTTCTGACTGGTTGCGTGCATTGTGATTCGTGAGATAGTACCTGTGAATCGAGTTTTCGGCATTTCTTTCTGCCCCCGATGTTCGAGTCTGAACTTAGTGATTTATTCTCTGTGACGTGGAAATGATCTGTGACAAAAATTTCCTTTGTAATCCCAGATCGCTTACATAGTCCAATTTATTTCCATAAAAGTGAATTTGAAATGCTATCTCATAATGGTCATTATATTTGCATACACTAAATGTAGTAACTATTTTTTTTTAATGTCATATCACTTCAGACCATAGGCAATCATATCTCTCCACAGATTTTAATTCATTATCTGTGAATTGTGATGCATTTTTGGGAAAGATCGTGAAGTGGCTTCCTGTTTCCTTCCCCACAGTCTGATATTCAGAGATTTCCTTCTGAGACTGGTTGCAACCCAAGGTGTAAATGAATGCTAGTCTCAATGAAAAATGTTCACACTTCATACTGATGTTATCCTGTTATTTAGGAAACATACCATGAAAATTCAAAACAACAAATATATCTTTCAAAATGGGAAATGGATAAACAAAATACATTTCACAGAAAAACAAACAAGTAAAACACTTTTCAAACAAACACAACTGATAAAGAGACACTTGGTGTCTTAGAGGAGAATTTCAGACTTAATAATAGGGAGCTGATTTACTATGTTGCCTGTTTAACCAGGAGTAACTAAAGAACACATGATAGATTCCTAACTCATAAGGGGTTAAATGGTAGCAAAGTTGCAGAAATTACAGCTAAACACATGTATGTATATATGTGATAAATGTTTTTATATTTTTATGGAACATTAAAAATTATTCTCATAATATTAACCCTATTACTACATGCTATTAGTAGTAAAATCATTAAGTTTGTGATTTCATATACTGGTCCCTTTGAAGACCATTACACATGGCTAGAGAGCCCACTTTATTTTGTTATTTAAGTCATAGATTGGGATGAGGAGATGAAATGGATTGATACCTTTCCAAAGGGTATTTGCACAAATGTGAATGCAACAATCTAGCTTGGAATTTGAATTCAGCCGGTCGATACCACTTTCTGCATGAATAATGATTACACTACCCACACATCCCTACATTATAGAATAGAACATTCCAAAAAAACAACAGTATTTATCAAATATTACGTGAAATAGGTAAGTGATTATCTCTGGGTATTTTAAATATGAACTCTGTACATGTTTATTGTGATTGAAATTTATATATATATATATATATATATATATATATATATGATAGGATAAGGAACAAATAGGATACATTTATAAATTTAACAAGACTTGTGATGAAGCTTAAATAAAGGTGGAACATTTTATATATATATATAGATATATAAAATATCACTTGATAATTAGTAGGGATAATTACAACAAGGATATAAATCCAAAGATTTTGTAAAAATTTGGTCTGAAGAGATGGACTTCTGAATCCACGAAATAAAATATCACCTGAATGGATTTTTAAGGATTCTGTAGTCATTATTTTATATATATATATATATATATATATATATATATATATATACACATCCCACACACACATGTATGTCTGTGTGCATAGTAATATATATATATATATATATATATATATATATATATATATAGACTCTTCGCATAGCAAATCGAGTCACCGTCAGTCACTGGGCGTATTTCTAAAAATAAATATGCTAAAAATCCTCCTGCTTCCCTGCCATGCGCCGATGGCTTAGTGGTAGAATCTCCGTCTGATACCAATTCAGTCGGGTTTCGATCTGAGCTAGAGGCAACCGGATGTCTAGCCACACTGATGAGCTGTGAAACAGCGAAACAGTCTGTCTGTGGATGACGTTATATATATATATATATACACACATACACTCTCGTACTCAGTAACCTGTTTGTGGCTTTATTGCTTTGTTTGGGATGAAATGAATAAAAAAATATGTATAACTTCCACCAGTTCATCAATTCCCAGACACTCCTATAGAGATTGATGGGAAGAACTTAAAGCATGTGAAGTCATTTACATATTTCAGAAGTAAGATGAATGCAAATGTACCCCTTGATGACGAAATAACAAATCAGATTGCCAAAGCTACAAGTACATTTGGAAAGCTTAGCTTCCACCTATGGAATGAGAGATGTATCCAATTGGACACCAAAATACAGGTTTATAGACCAGCCATTTTGACCATACTGTTGTACAGCTCAAAATTGTGGACCCCATACCAATCAGCTGGATGTCTTCTAACTGGAGATATTTGCGGCAGAGTAGTATCAGAAATTTTGAAATTAGTCATGCCAGCTAAGAGACAAAAGACACTGGTAAAAAGCATCATCAAATATTTCTGTTACTATGTCTTAAGATCCTTGCTGTTGCACAATGTGTGCACTTGTAAACTGGTCATTAGTGGGACGGAAGTGTCATATACAACACAAACATAAAAACTGAATGAGGTTGTCAGATGCTCATACATTGAAATTGATTGGAGTGTTCATAATCGTGTGTGTGTGTAATTATTGTAAAAAAAAAACAAGCCAAGTCAATGGATCCAACACTTTTAACTCTGTTGTTGTTGTAACCTAAAAAGGATTACTGAATGAGGAATAACCAAAATGGAGTTTGGAAATGAAATGGTAATCTTTATAACATCAACAAAATACAATACTTGCCAGCAATGTGAAGTAGGTAAACCACTACTTAGCATATTACCCCAACTTACAATAGTGTCCAATGTATTTATGAGGATTGGGACATACCCATTAGTGTTTATAGGTACATTATATAACAGTTGTAAAGAGACATTTTCAATTAAATTCATATTTTCATTGTCAGTAAAAAAAAAAAAATAAACATTTGGTTTAAATGAAATTTCCTAATTCATTTTCTTGTTTTATTCAATTTGATTATCATTTGGATAATTTTTAAAATGAAATTTTCCAAATATTCTTTCAGTTTTTCTCACGGACATATAGTAAAATTAGATGAAATAAAACCATATGAAGAACCAGATTATAGGTAAAGTAAAATTTTCATCTTTTGTAAGCAAAAATCCTTTATAATTCTTTGTTTATGTTCTCCTTTATTATCTGTTTGCCAATCATATTTGTTATCTTTAAATACCATTATCAGTAAGTATCTATGAGTGAACTAAGTAATATCTCAGTAATTTAAATTCAATCACTTGTTTACATAGCAAAGTTTAAAATTTCTTTTTTCACTTAAAATTTAGAACTTACCTAAGATGAAGGAGACTGATGTTCCCACTTTGCTGTTGAAAAATATGCTGTTCAATAGAAAATTATGCAAAGGAAGGCATAATTTGTATTTTGTCACTTTAAATTCATCAATCTGGTCTTGAAACTTGAGATCTTTTCACAGGAGTGTTTCAAATAACAATTTTTTTTTTCGTATTTATTGTTTACTTTGAGCATATCTACCCTATTAAAAGCTGCTTTAAAAGTGGGAATTGTATTATTGAGCTGCAGATAATGATTGCCTATCTTGTGTATATCTATATCTTGTGAAGGTCTGAACTGACACAACTAAAGAATGCAGCTCTTCTGAATATCTGCCATGAAAATAGTGATTGTGACAGGCTTGCAACATTGCATCTGTGGGAAAGAGGCTAAAGAATAAATCTTTCCTTATAAGACCATAATAGCTGTCTTTTATGAAAAGGTTTTTGGAAGCTGTAAATTTGAACAATAGGAAATAAGTTAATCTTTTATCAAGAGATGAATGAACAATCGAAATTTGAATATAGAAACTTTGTCTCGTGTTGCTTCTGCTTATTATAATGAAACCGCTGTAAATAGAAATTTCATTTGTCATATCAAAACAATTTTTAAAGAATTGATTTTATTTTTTAATCTTTAATATTTTTATTACTTCAAATATTATTTTTAGTGGACAGCCATATTTCAGTAGACACTCCATAAAATGGAGCATCTACTCAAATACAGGTAGGTAAATATACAATGCAACTCTCACCCAACCTTTCCATCCATGATTACCCCACATTGCATTTTGATTCTAGATTTCATCGCTGTGTACCAAAAGCTGGGAAAGGACCTGCTGCATGCTCGCAGTATAAAAGAAAAAAATGTCATGTTGAGAAATAAGAACATGAACCTTGTTTTCCACATTACATATGGTTTTATTCAGGGCTTCACCTTCTCATCTGGGTGGGTAGGTATGTGATCCTTGTGACAGCTTCTGCTATATCAGCTGTTCCCCCTACCAACTCCTCACACATCTACTTATCCCAATGTGGTGGCTGTCAAATCTAAAATGAAGGCTCCAGAACCATGACATGGATACATTTCTCTCCTGCCAAGGGCAAACCAGTACCCTCCCTGATCCCAAGCATAACTGTTAATATTGACCAGCACTTGGATATAACCTACTTCCAGTTTTGTTGCCACTTGATCTGCAAAAATCCCTCATCCACTCCTTTATTTCCCATTGCCCATTGGTTAAAGTCGAAGCCACTTTGAAGACTGAACTTCAAAAGGGCCCATCCCCTGGTCCATCAAACAAAAAAACACTAGAGCTTGAGATAAAACCATCTATGTAGGTGTCCATAGTATCACACTAAAAATAATGTTTAATGTAATAAAAATTATTTACATTATTCAGACTGTTATCCTCATCTTCATTGCCATATTCACAACATTTCGGCTGTTGTATGCTCTGGCCTTCTTCAGGTTATTGGAATTTCAAACTGAACACTTTATTTCATCCACTGGAGTAGATTGTTCTAGTTCCATGTGTCATGCCTCTTCCAGATGTCTCAGTTATTCCCCTTTAACTCAACTCTCCAAGTTTTTTGGTTTTAATTTTAATTTCATGTTACCTATAGTTCTTTCATTTATAAATTCATAATTCTACTTCCAACAACAAATAAAATTATTTTCAAGTGCTATTTTAGAATTTTAGTAAGTTTTCTTGAAATTTAATTTAGCAACTTTAACTCTGCTATGTAATGTTTTTATTTTTTAAATCAGCAATTAGAGACTACATACTGAACTTTATACTAAAACTCAATAGAGATCCCTATTTTGGGACATTTTGTATTGTTTTTTTTTTTTTTGAAAATAAGAATTTTTTATTCTTTATTTTTCAGCTCTTTGCAAATAAATGGGAAGTGTTTGGCCCGTTTCACGGATAAACTCTGGTATCGAGCAAAAGTGGAAAGTATAGAAGCAGATGGACGTTTTGTTGTTTCCTTTGAAATCAAGAATGATGTTTTGGTGGTTAGCCATGAGGAAATCATGCCTTTCAGTAAGAATCAATTTTAAACCTCAACAATGCTTACCAATTTTAGTTATTTCATATCATTTGGATATGGTAGGCTACAAGATTCACAGTATGTACTTCAAATGAAACCTTGCTATTTTTTATCTTGTTTAGATTACTGAACTCATTTATTTGTTATTTATTATTACCACAATGTTTTGGCTGACCCATTCTACAGCCTTCTGGTCTAGATTTCTGCATGGTTTGGTTTTATTTGCTCAGCTAGAAGAGAATTTGAGAACATCTCTGTATATAACTTATATTACATGGGTGCTAAGAATAGTATTATTTGTGTGGCTTGCATTGCTGGGAATGAGTCAAGCCACTTACCATTTCTTTTCTGTGCACCTACTTTTCTGTAAAATAGTTGCTACTTTCTTTCCTTGTGGATTTTATATCTGAAGGAGGGTATACAATGGATCTGTCAAAATTGTGATTCCCAAAGTGTGACCCAGATTTATCTCCCAATGATGTCACAAATATTAAAAAAATTTAATAAATTATGGCAAATATAATTCAGTGCACTGATGCATAGTTACAGTGAGAGGAAATGCAATCTAACTGGTACATTGCAAGTCACTTTGTCTATCTAGAGTTGAACTTTATCATCTGGAATTGGAATGTAAGCAGTCATGGCATATAGCCTGAATCCATCATAAAAATTCAGGTTGTGGAATTAGTAAATACTAAACAGTTCAAATACCTTGACATCTGGATCAGTTATAACAAATTCAGTACAGAAGAAAATGAAAATGGAACATAGAATTGGTGGTGCCTGAGGTAGTTTCACACAATACCACAAATTGCTACAAAACCAAAACATTAACCTGAAAACTCAAGTCATGTTCTTAAATAGTCTCATCAGAGCAAGACCTTTATATGAATATCATGCATGGTGCAAAAATCCGTTTAGGAATATCTAAATTGTTAGCCATATATAACCACTTTCTAAGATCAATGATTAAAAATGGCTTTGAGTTAGTGAAGTCTGAGGGTCTTAGCAATGACCATCATTCTTTGAACATTGTGAACATTACAAACCACTATACCAAATAACATCATTTGAGAACTACTAATAGCAGCAACAACTAAAATGGTTAGAACATGTAACTCAAAGAGAAAATAATTACATAATCAAAATGTTGACATTCCACACTACTTGAAATAAAAGATTAGGAAGGAAACCCCTATCCACACTTGAAAAAGTGATAACAGCTACTGGATTTGAGAAACCTATTTTCCTAAAAAATTGTTTTAAGAGAAAGCTTTGGTAAAATTCATCTGAAAGCAGTACTGGTTGCTCGGTTGGCCAGTGAATGCCAAATGTTTCTTTGTAGGGAAACAGCTAATATTACCATTACCATTTGAATACTAGCAGGTATTTGGTCAGTAGTCAAGGTTTACATTCTGGATTATTCTCAAACTATTTTGAACATTATCAGTAAATAAATAATAAACATTAAATAACTGCAGATTCTTCTCGGCTTCATTCAAGATTGAATTTACTGAATGATGGTGAGATTAAGCTATTTATATTATTTGCATTCAAATTAATACCTTCATCTTTGTTGTTGTTATCCACAATATTTTAGATTATATGCCACTCTAGCCACTTCAGGTGTATATCAATTCAGGTAACCTTCAGGGAATTTCAAACTGAACCCTTTATTTATCTAGGTTAGATTATTCTTGTTCATGTCCAGAGATATCTTAAGTTGTTCATTTTAGTACTACTCAATTATTGCTCACCCTGTTTCCACTGAGTCCAAGTCTGTCTCAGAGATTGAAATCACAGTTGCTATGTCACCAAATTTCATCCACTGGACCTAGAAAAAAAACTAAAATAAAGATCTTACATGTAAATGACATGATTAGGTTCATAATGATAAGTATGGGTAAGGTTAATGATCAGAATCTTATGAATTTTCTTAGGTGGGCATGTTCAGATATACAATCTAATAATTGATAGTGGTGTGATTGACTGTTTACATACGGGAAACTATTGTAAACTATAATTGTTTGGAAGTATTCACTACTATTTCTCTTGTAGTTTTGTCCTTATGTTTAGAATTAGCTTAGCCTCCAGCTGTATCAACTGCTATTTATAAGGCAGAGATTTGCAAATGAATAAAACATTCTTACCCACATTTATTTTTTTGATAAAAAAAAGAAAAAGAATGCACTTTTGGCAAAAGAAGGAAAGGAATGCTCTTTCAAAAAAAAACATAAAATGAATTATTTTTTTTCCTTGTTTTTTTAGTGTTTGATCTTGAGACATTTTGATTCTTTGATGATATGCTTAGAGTGCCTTAGAGGATTGGGTGGGCGCATTTTTGCAGTGTTTGGGCTAGGCGAGTTACAGATTCCTGATTCAGACCCTTCATTTGAATCACTGGACACTGCTAGTGGTACAGTATTTTCTGATTTTGGAATTTTATTTCCATCTGATTCCGGTATATATAGGGCTATTTGAGACTATTGGAACTGATTCAGGTTAGCAGATTGTCATTTTGTTCCCAGCAGGAGCAAGATGACATAGAGAAACAGTACTTTCTTTTCCATTTGGTAACTTAACAAGAGCGTAATGAATGCCTGAATCAGCTCAACTTCTGAGGCAGAGGGCTGAATGTTGTATTCATATGCAAATCTCCACCCTATAAATAGCAGTTAATACACCTGGAGGTTAAACTAGACCTAAAAAGTGTGTATCATCAAGTTCCTTGATGTAAATCAAACTGCCTTTACATGGCTTTTGAAAGCAGTGGTAAATTGTATAATTTTAAAAGGATGCTTTTGGAATCACAAATACAGTGGTTGGGTTTCAAAGAATATTGGATGAAATAATTGAAAAGGAAGGTCTAAAAGAAACTTTTGTGTATATAGATGATGTGGCCATTTGTGGTATTATTGAAAGAGAATATGGCACTAACTTGGCAAGATTCGAAGAACTGATTGAAAAGTATGGTATCACCTTAAATGAGAATAAATGGGTTTACAGAGTAATGAAAATAAAACTTCTGGGTTATGAAGTAAGTAAAGGAGCTGTTAGACTAAACCTTGAAAGGTCGAGACATCTTTTATATTGCCTCTCTTCAAGGTAATATAAAAGCTCACAGGAGAATCGTCGGGATGTGTGCTTACTACAGTCATCGGATCCCAAACTATTTGCTAAAAATTCATGTGCAAAATAACAACACTATATTCTCTTACCTGCTAAAATAAAAGATTCCTTTGAATATTTCAAAAGGGAATTAAAAGGAACTGTAGTACACACTCTATATGAGGAAAACCTGCTGAAATTAAAACTGATGCTAGCTACGTGAGCTAGGCTGCAATGCTAAATCAAGGAGGCAGGCCTGTTGCATTCTGGTCCCAAACTCTAAAGCCCTTATAACAAAACCACACCCCAATATAGAAAGAAGCTAACATAATCATCAAAGCAATCAAGGAATTACTGAAAGGTAAAAGTTTTATTCTTGTCACAGACCAAAGAACTCTATCCTACATTTTCGATAAGCATAAAGCTTTGAAGACTAAAAACAGCAAAATTAATTGCTGGAGAATTTAACTTTTCACTTATAAATATGGTATTGGATATTGACTGGGCATCAAAAATGCATGCCCAGATGTGTTAACTAGAGTACATTGTGCTTCTGTCATATATATTGACCTTAAAGAATGACATAATAATCTATGTTATCCTGGAGTACCAAGAATGATGAACTTTATCAGGTTGAGAAGTTTGCCCTACTCAACAAAGGAAGTAAAGAGAATGACTGAAAAATGTAATGTTTATGCCATAGAAAAGCAAAGATTTGTGAGAGGAGGCAAATTAATCAAAGCCATTCAACTCTTCAAAAGACTGAATATAGATTTCAAGGGAATGCTTCCTTCAAATTGAGGAGAAAACAAGTATTTTTGGCTGTGATTGATGAATATAGTTGTTTCCCTTTGCATGTAGGGACGTGCTCTATAAATGTATTGACTTAAGTAAATTATTTTGCATGTGAATACAATAGAGACATTAAGCATTCATTGACTGAACAGTTTGCATTACTGTTTGTTGAAATTTATAAAATCTTTCTCTTAAAACAGTTTTTAGGAAGATAGGTTGCTGAAGTTTACTGTTATCTATCTTTCTAGTATTGATAGGTTAAAGGTAACCTTTTTTTCCATATTTTTTGATTCTTGCTTTTGAACCCAAAAGTTCAATCTGCCCTAAATGATTTTCAACTTTCTGAAATATTTAACTGGTAGTTGATATTGCTCACTTCGAAGATCCAATCTGAACTAATTTGTTTTATCTCCCTTGAGAATTTTTCACTATTCGGAGATATTCAGTCTAAGGGACATAATTCTTAAATCAGATAAATTATTAAACTATTACATTTATAATAAAAATTATTTAAAAAAAATAGTAACAAAAATTGTTTCTAATTGGAAACAAAAAGAGTACTGAACTATTATGTAATATCGGTTCTCCTATATGGATGTGAGTACTGGACCATCTCATCACAGATGAGGAAGAGACCCGAGGCAATAGAAATATGGTTTTAAAGAAGGATACTGAAAATACTATGGACCAAACATGTGAGCAATGACAAAGTTTTATAGAAAATGGAAACAAAAAGGACAAGTTGAAATTTCTAGGAAACATAAGGAAAGAGTGCTTGGAAAATTTGCCACCTACAGGGCATATTGAAGGGACAAAGGAAAGCAATGTATAAACTTACTTATCAAGCTTGTATAAATGGTTGGGATTAGGAAATATAGCAAAAATACAAACTTTACTAAGTGCTACAAAGGATAGGAAGTAGTGGAGAGTCATGATCACCCATGTCCTGAAGGGACACGGCACATAGAAGACAACCAAAAGAATTACTCTTCCATTCAGGAATTTAAAACGTCAAACAACGGTTACCACTCAATATATTTTACACTGTATAAAGTTATCCAGATCTTTAGGCACATTAGTTCTGGTTATGATGATAAACTACATCTGGCAGCAAGACCTCTGGTTGGGAGATTGGAGGTTTTGAGCAGTGTAGAACCACCTCTTAGTTGCTGTTGTTCCCAGGCCCACACTGACCCAGGGTAGTAGCACCTGTTAGGGTCCCAGCTATGGGCAAATAGTAAACTCCCAAACAAAAACAAAACCTAATGAAAGTATAAAAATACATTTTTATAGTAAAAATACCTGTGAATTACCAACAATACCTATTTATAGTATTAGGTTTGTGCAAAAATAATGTCGTTTTTGACATTAAACTTTATGTGAGAAAACGACATTATTTTTGCAACAACCTAATAAAATCAACAATACATCTTTAAAGCAAAATAACCAATGATACATTTTATAGTAGATGTAGTAGAATTACCAGTAATATGTTATTATAGCAAAATGACCAAGAATATATTTTATCTGTAGTTTAATGCATACAATTGCATTCAAAATATATTTAGTTGAAGACATAAAATTGTATTCAAAATATTTAGATTTCAGTATTAAATAATCCATAAAAATGTTGATATACTGTGAAACAAAATCAACCAAATCTTTAGGCAGATGCAACTGGGATTCTTTGGGGCAGGATTATTAGACACTTTAAATTTGAGGCAAAGCAATGGTCACAAATAGAACTGTATGCTTAGAATTCAGTTTCTTATTTATCCAGTAGCATAGTGTGGGTTGCCAGTACCTGAGGAAAAATAATTATTGTTTTCATTAATCAATCAGCTCTCCCTTCCATCAGTCCAGCATTGACACTGACCCAAGCACATATATTTCATTTGAATAAAAATACAATAAATAAATGCATTTAATGGGAGAAATGCTGCTAGTGTAAAGGATTTGGGCATGGAAAGTGGAATCAGGAAACCAAGTTCAAATTCTGGGCTTGTCTGTTGCATTCACTTTCACACAAATGAAAAGGCATGACAACATCTCTTATACCCCAACTAAACTACAGATTAAATAGCAAGGTAGAGTGGGCTCTCTAGCATTGGGTGGCAACATACTTAAGAAAAGGAAAACACTGAATTTCAAAGCATGAAAAAGACAATGGAAAACCATTCCACTATCTTTCCCAAGAGTGGCAATACACCAATAATAAAGCAAAAGAATATGAAGAGAGTCATGTAGTCATGTTTTCCTACATCCTAAAGGGATATGGCATTAAAAAAAATGCTTAAATCTATTTAAAATACCTTGGTTTTAATTTGAGCAAATTTTTCAATAACAGTATTTAAATCTATACTGAATTCTCTTTCACTTGACAGTATTGAAATCTACAATAAAATCTCTTATAATTGACAGTATTGAAATCTACATTGTAATTTATTTCAATTGACAATATTGAAATCCACATTGAAATCTCTTTCAATGAAAAGCATTGAAACCTACACTGAAATCTCTTTCACTTGACGCTATTGAAATCTCTCACTTCACATTATTTTCCATCTAAGTTACTTTCTCTTTTAACAAGTGTGGAATTATTTAGATCTAAAGAATGCCACACTTATTAAAAGAGAAGATAATTTTATTAAGAGTGCCATTATTGAATTTTATCAAAATATAAATCTGCACCCCAGATTTTTAAAAATATCTCCATTCCTGAAAGAATTACTACTTCCCCAAGCCAACATACATGACTATGAAAATATTGAAACATTAAAACAAAATAGTTAAATTCATAACCTCATGCTATTTAAAATATATAACATAAATTAATCCCAAACTAAAATAATTTAAATACTAATTCGCATAAAATTTTTCAAGAACATCTTTTACTCACTTTTGTTTATTAGATATTAAATTATGTCACTGAGCATCCTCCATAACTTACCCAGACTGTTCAGCTAACCTGATGAATATTTATGAGCATTTCTTAATTTTAAAAATTTTGAAACCTAGGAACATTTGTGTTCTTGTCTATAAATACTTGTTACAAAATAAAATCCTTGTTTGTGCCTTGCTAAGAGAACAAAACACATTGGCTAAAATGTTTTCCTTTTGTTTATATATATTAAAGAAAAACAAAAAACATTGATGGAACTAATAGATAACTTGCTCAAACCTGAAACTCTTATCCAGCTAATGTCTAAAACAAAAATGACAATACTGAAAAAAGAAAAAGGCCCAAAGGTAAATCAACCTACTCAGTAAACTGCTTGATTGTCTAGACAGAGAAAAAAATACTGAACGGTAAATCCTATGAAAGGATGGCCCTAGTCGTAACCAAAATTTCATACTCACACACTCTTCAGATGACTTGAACTTGAAAATATGGAAATATAATATACTACAATGTAATATACTATAATATAATGTATTATAATATACTGTAATATAATATATTATAGTATAATATATTATAATATTTATATTATAATATAAATATACTATGATATAATCTCTATTTTTTATATATATATATAAATATATTTCAATTTATGCCTGACAATTTCCATGAATTGTACAAAAGAGGGATGAACAAAATGTATATTTATTTTTAGTGTGTGGGTGTGTATATATATATATATATATATATATATATATATATATATAGAGAGAGAGAGAGAGAGAGAGTTAGTGATTGAACTATAAAAGCCAGAGGAGTCACACTGTGTGAAGACTATAAGAATAGTTATATCTGATGGATGGCACTCAAGTATTTGTTCAGTATTGACTGGAGCCTCACAGAGAAGGGTTATGATGTTGTAAGACCTGAAACTCCCCAATGATCCTCAGTTAAAAGCATCACTGATGATGTGTGCCAAAGCATCAAAACAAATGTATTTCATAAAAAGAAAAATATACAAAAAAAATGTTTTCTCCTTTATTTTTTATATTTCTTGATTGAAAACCATTTTTTTCTCTGGAAAAAACAAAAATCAGGAATTTTATAATCGTTTAAAAGATTATTGCTTTTGTTTTGTTTATAAAAGAATTTAAGTTTTGTATAGTAATAAAGCTGAAGATGTTAATGAAAATACTAAATTTATTTTTTATAATGGTTTTAGGTGAACAGTCAAAAGAAACTCTGTCAGAAGTAAGCACGTCACATTCTGAGTCTGATGATGATGAGGAGAATGCATCAGCAATCATTAAGTACATTGCACCAAAAACTACACAAGCCATGGGAGAATGGGAAGCCCACACCAAGGTTAGCATAATCAATCTGTATTACATATTTATAAAGGAAAAAGATCTCTTCTTTTTGCTAAATTTTCCATTTATTAAAGAAATATCTTCTATCTGCTTCATAAAATGTTATTACATTTAGTAGATGAAATTTGTTTTAAAATAGTTAACATTTATAAATAAAAACAAAATGAATGATAAACTCAAATAAAATGAAATAGCCTATTAATTCAGTTCTTTGAATCATTAATTCTGGTGGACATTTAAATAATTTACATTTAAGTTTTAAAAGCGTTAAATTTATGTTTAATGCAGGTTGCTATTTGATTTTCATGGTAAAGATTTCACTTAATTTTTTATGGCATTTTTAGTTTTGTCCTATGTATTCTTAAATTTCCACCCATGGTTGATATCTGCTCATGAATGCAGTTTTGAATGTTTCAATTTTTGTTTACCTTTGAGCAGTTCACTTTAAATTACCTTAAATCACTTTAAATAAATTACTACTTTCAGGTTTAAACATAACAATATGAAGTTGTCACTAAGACATATGTTGTGTTCGGTGGAGAAAGGCCGTATTCAACAAAAAAAATCGAAAATTGTTTTTTTTTTCTCTGCAAATTATTCATTATATCTATTTCAAGTATTTTCCAAAAAATTAGGGCCGATTACACAATATTTCAAGCTCAGTTTAGGTTCATAGTTCATAACCATGAAATGAGATGAGGTAACATAAACCATAGAATTGTCTGCAGAATATCATTACATTATTGTTATATAATTATAGTGAAATCATTTAGGTTTTTTGTCAAAAAATTTTTATTTTTGGTTGTGTATTAATTTAAAATATTCCATTTTACAGATTTTAATTTTTGAAATAGAATAATATTATCCTAAATTTCAGAATTTCACTATTGGCCATCAAAATGAATGGAAGAAAGTGATCTAAAAACAACAATGGAAAAGATAGGTAACAAAGTGTAAACAAAATAGCTTCAATTTGTTCAGCTTAAAATAGCAACCAAAATATTCTAAAATGCTGCCAATAACAAAGGAGAAAATGAAAAATTCCAAGCAACAAATTGGATATAGCATCAAAATTTATATTTCTATTTATTCATTATGTAACTAAATACATAATTGTCAACAATGTTTCCGTAAAACTTGATATTTCCTGTAATAAATTCTTAATAAATATTATTATTGTTATTATTTAACTTAACTGTAAAGTACTCCTACATTTACAATTCCTTATGGCTAACCATGAAAAGAAATGTTGATCAAAACTGCCTAAAAGCTTTAAGTGCATATTGTTGCAAAAGTATCAAATGTTGAATATGCCTCACCTCCACCGAATGTATTATATAATCATAACCTTCAATAAATGTTGTCAATAATGAAAAGAAAAATACGAAAATGTCACAACTATTATGGGATAGACATAGTAAGATATTTTAATAAGTATGCCCAATAATGAAAATAAAATAAGTAAATCAGATTGTGTAATGGATATCAATGCAGAAAGTGGAATCTGCAAACCAAGTTCAAATTCAGGCATAGTCTGTTTGGATTCACTTTCACACTAATGCTCTTGGGAAAGGCATGAATCCATATCTTCTCTTCCCAGCTAAGTAAATAACTAGCAGTGCAGATTGGACTCTCAAACCTTTTTTTTGGCAACCAGTCTAGGAGAAGGACAACTCAATCCCAAACCAGTTGAGCATAGGACTAGCATTTCCACCCGATAAAATCTTACCATATATACTTGAGTATGGTGCAAGTTTTTAGGATTATGCAAAAAATAGGGTTTCATCACACTATACATAAGTAATTATTTTGAAGAGGTTAAAAATCATGCATTTTTGGTGACCAGTTTCACTATACACAGGCAAATTTTTTCTAGAGGAGTTAAAATTCATGCGTTTTTGGCAACCATTCCTACCTGGTAGGGCTACATTCTCACACTACATTTGGCTCACCTTAACAGTACAGGTAAGCTCCTTTAGTCTGCCTTCAATAGCCCAATCAGGCATGAATGAAAACAAAAGTACATTATCTAAAGTTTTGTATCAAATATTTAACGGTAAGTGGTTTTTCTCACCATTTTGGTGTAGCTTTGTGCAAAATGAATGAAAACCATTTATTTACTATAAAATATGTCCAGGATGATGCCCAGTACTACAATGTTTAACTACAGTATAGTAGTCTAATACCATTGCTCAGAAGCTGGGGTCATATACACAAGCTATATGAAAAAATCATTTTTTTCACAAAAGAAATTCAGGGGTTATACTATACATGAAGTATATATGGTACTTGCTACAAAAAACAGTAACATGCTAAGAAAATACATGCCTAGCATGGAGAGGTTCTAGACTTATACTCCCCAAGGGTGTCAACAAGATTCACTGCTGCTATCAGAAGTTTAGGGAAATTTAAAGTATAAAATGGCTTCCTTGAAGTAAAAAAAAAATGATAGAAAATGAGATACTTTATTTCCTGGAGGAATGATTTTGAGAGTTGTGTGAAATGTCTGTGAACAATCAAGAGTGTGAGACTCACCTTTGCAAGTAGGTTTCCAACTAGTGTCCAGTTGGCAGACAAAAATAAACAGGGTTGTAACTCAATACAGATATTTATTTCCATTCATTACAGAAATTGTGGCACATGGCCAAAGGGGGGAGGGAGGGGCTGGTCTTCCTTAGCTGTCCTAGTTAATCCGACTCACGATCCATTCATTCATTATAATTTACACATTTACGACAAGAATTTATCCATCACCTCTAATCCTACATACACCAAAATACCACATACTCGCAGGGGAACCTACAAAACAACCTGTGACATAAAAATTTAAGTCCATAAATATATATAAATAAAAATTTCATGATTCATGAAATGATGGGGAAGGGGAGATGAACCCCAAAAACAAACTCAAAAAATAAACAAAAGATACAACTAAAACAAAACTATGTTAGTAGGAACGTCCACCCCTCAAAATAATAAGAGAGGCCACTGTATTCTGCCACTAGACATAATCAAGCAGCACACTCACTAATGGAATGGGTAGGATAAAATAAATAATGGAATGGTGAAATCAAAGGCTGACTCTGTCAAGATAAAAACAAGGGACAACAAAAAACTGGGGAGTTTGGGAATCTCGACATGTTTCATAACAAAAATGAGTGCCAGGAACAGGCTGGAAGCAACACTCATTAACTAGGAAAACAAAATAAGCTAACTTAACCAGAGGAGTGTTCACAGGAAACTGCCCCATTGTATCAAGGGAACTCAGAAGAGAAAATCAAGGTTAGCCCCATCCACACGAACCAGGCTCACCTCAGTCACTCATCTTTCACTGAAATTTGTCGAAATCAAACGCTTATGATCAGATCTGATTCTTACCCTAAGCTTAAAGATGCTTAAAGAAAACAACCAGATCATAATACAAATAACGTTCATTTTGCAAGATTCCCTCCTTTTGCGACATCCATATCACCATTCTAGCCACAGCTAGCAATGTAAAAAATACCATCTGTTTTACCCCAGAGAACGGGGGCGGCACATTGTTGCATGCATATGCAAGATCAATGGACACAAGCTGCTCAGGATCAATACAAGCCGTCAACTCACCGACATACTCCCAGAAGGGGCACACCTGAGGACAATGGTAGAAGGCGTGCCCAGCTGTTTCTTCTAAACCAAGGTCACACCGATGAAAGTCTGGCAAATCTGTCTGGCCCCATTTGAAGAGTTTGTCAATGAGAGGTAGCACATTCCGAATCAATCACCAGCTAAGCAAAAACTCAAAGTTACTGAGATAATCTGCTGCTGGTGCCCAGAACCACAAAGAGTGCAACTCTCATGCCGACAAGCTGAGCCAGTCACGCAGAGGATCCTTTGCAACCACCTCCACTAATTCATGATACAATATTCTCTGACGCTGAGAAAAGTCACTGGACCGAGGAATGGCCCTCAAGGCTGACCGACACTCGCTGAGGAAACTCAATAACCTTCCACAACTGCGATGACACTTACCCCAAGAAATGGGAGGAGTGATGGTAAAGCTAGGGAAAGCGTCCCTAAAACTTGGTGCCAAAATTGAGTCCTCTGTCAAAACGCGGTGTCGGAAAGCCAACCTAGAGGCATGGGGATGACTCGCCAGGTGTGGCAATCCCAGCCCCCTACCCATGACATGGATGCTGATAACAGGCTTCTTTACGGACCCAATGTTTGCAACCACCCCACAAAAGGTTGGTCAATGAATGTTCAATCGCCTCCATACAAGTCTTACAAAGAGGAAGTACAACCAAGTGGTAAAGGATGAGGGGCAAGACGTAAGTGGCACACATCTCTGCCCTACCCTTCAAGGACAATCCTCTTTGAAGCCAAGTCCAAACCGACGCTTTGACTTTTGTCTGTACTTCTAACCAATTCTCCTCCACCTGGGCCCAAACCACACTCCAAGAATGTCGATGGGTCCATCAGTCCAACCAAAGGGCCCCAGAAGCACGATCCCCACTTCCAGGAACCTAACCACAAGCTGGAAGACTTGTTATGGTTAATCTTGGCTCCTGTCACCTTCTCGTACTGTGCAAGCACCTTCTGCACCACCTTAATGTCATGACATGAAAATGGATATGTCATCGGCATACTCAGAAACCCTGCTCAAGCTCTACTAGGGAAAATGACTATTCTGCATAGGGCTGGACTGCACACCCTGGCAAAGGAGAGACTCCAACGCTAAAGTATAAAGTAATGGTGACAGCGGAAAGCCCTTTTGGACCAACTGTGACATTGCAAAAGTGCTCAACCACTTCCCATTCACCTGTACCATTGCACTGGGAGAGTGATACAGGAGGCTAATCCACTTGCAGAAGTCGGGTTTGAATCTGGCGGCCTGCAGGACAGCAGCCAAGTACTGATGGTCTACCGTGTCAAATGCCTTGGACTGATCCAAATTGATCAGCACGACGTCATCATTGTCTTTTACTTCCTCTATGATCGTGCGAATCAGATGCAAGTTGTGTTGAATTGTTTGTCCACTCACAGCACAAGTCTGCTCGGATCCCAACAAGCCTGCGACAACTGACTGCAAACGCTCCATCAGGCTCTTTGCCAAAAACTTTAACTCTGTGTTTAGCAGAGTTATGGGCATATAATCATCTAAATCCCTCCCAACACCCTTGCCCTTTTTCAACAGCGTGATCACACACCTGGAAATCTGGTCAGGGATGGACCACTGCCAGAACCAGTTGTTGAACACCACTGTCAAAATTGGGACAAAGATGTGCGACAGCCTCAAGTGCATTTCATAGGGTAGACCAAGTCTCAGCAACATGCCTCTGCCGACCTTCTTTGGTGCCAAGTGATCTCTCCCTCACAGCTAGCTGCTTCAGCTGGGAAAAGCTGGAGAAAGTCAGCCAAATAGCTGCAAAACTTGTCGCCATTGAGATCAGGCTCTTTGGTAAAACAACTCTTGAAATGCCACCAAAACACCTCGCACATGTCTTTGGTCGACCTCAGAGAACATCCCTCCAGGGTAATGACCTCACAAATGTATCGATCGAAACCTCAATGAATCTCTTCCTTGTGCAATTCTGCGCCCATGTTCACGGCCTCGTTAGACATCTTGTTTAACCTATGTCTAACTACCTGACCCTGATAGTGCTTGCTAGCCTCACGCTTCAGGGCCTGCCTAGCTACGGCTATCTCTAGAGAATCCCCCCCAGCCACAGCTCGGGGCAGACTATTCTCTAGAGCCTTCACCTTTTTAGCCTTGTCTAGGGCGAGTCATTGGCTATATTCAGTAGTGAAGGACCTAATTCTATCCTTATGCCTCTCCTACTCCCTACTCCCAATAATCACCCCAACTAAATCCTGCTGCACTAATCTAATCAGTTGTTGCTGAAAGTCCCGCCTGTCCAGTAAGGACAGATTGAACTTCCAGTGTCCAGCCATTCTAGGCCTATTGCCTAACACCATCTGGGCACAGATGAGTCTATGATCCGAATAGTCTAAATGGTGGAACATGGAACAATCTAGTAAATCTAGGTTGATTATTCTGATAAACGTTCTATCCAGGTTCACATATGGGTTCACATCCACATCTCCCACCCCAGATGCTTGACCCGGTATCTATCGATAAGCACAAACTCTTTGATCAGATCAAACAAGTTATGATCAACCATTGCCTTCCTGCTAGCACCCCATCCCCTGTCTATCTTGGGGTTCAGGATGGCATTCCAGTCCCCCATTAAGACTAAGCATGAAGAACCCACCAGGAATGGCCCCAACTGACGGAAAAAGTTGACATGCTTCCCATGATCGTTGGGCGCATAAACTGCAATGACCCAAAATGAACCACTGTCCACGGCAATATCAGCCATGACCAACTGGCCCTCTGCGTCTGCACGGACAAGGTTCACCCTCACCCCCAGGGAATGTTTGACTAACAAGGAAACACCTCTGGCCTGCCGGTCTCTGTATGCTGAATAGATAACAAAGTTATTAAACAGCACACTGACATCAACATTGCAAACAAAGTGTGTCTCCTGGATTGCAGCCACATCTATACCAAACAAAAAGAAATCACGAAGCAGGTGGGCTGCCTTACTCCTATCTCTCAAGCTATTCACATTCGAACTAGCTAGCTTAATAGACATCTTTTAAATTGCAGTCCCTTAGACACAGACTGGACGAAAATCTGTGGGGATCAAGACCCCGACAGATTGTCCCAAACTTCCAGTACCTACATCAGACATAATTTGTCCTTCTGTGAGAATACTGCCAACATCTGTGGGAAAAGTTAATTTTATTGCCCTATATAGAGAGGGGTGGAGAAGAACTGGGGGCCTCCTTGCGCAATATTGTGATAACTTTTTAAGCTCCGGTGATTTTATCTGTACCATCCGGAGCTTTGAGAATGTGTTTTTGGCTTCTGCCAAACAGTCCCATACTTTGATGTTTCCCCCAGTGTTCCTAATTAGTGTAATAACACCGGGGATGCCAGGAAAGTTTCTTGCATCCGCTGTTGACTTTCCATCAACAGAGATGCATTTGAAGAGAGGAAAGGTCCCTTTCAAGGTACTCCCGGTCCATGGTACATATCTTGTCCCATCTGGGAAGCTGCTTCTTTCTTTTCATTGGTAGGGGGAGGGAGACGGGGAAGACAGAGCCCTAGTAGGGGAGGAGTGGAAGCTCCTCGTCTTACCTGGATCTTTTTCCATTCTTGTTGAAGTAAGCACGGATTCTCTGCCCTACTCCGACCCATTCTCCTTTCCTTTTTGGTGGTAGTTACCAAGTCCTCTTCATCCTACTTGCCTCTTACTCTCTTCACTGATGAGGATCGAGGCAGAGGCACTTCCTCCTCCTCCATATAGCGGTCCAATTGAGGCAGCTCTTCCACAGCCTCCTGCTCTGGTCGCTTTTGGACCTCTTTTTCCAGCCTGTTTTTGCTGCACTGGCTGCTGCTAATTCTGTTGCTCCTGCTGCCCCCATTGCTGATCTCTCAGCCTCTGTCACTGTTGCCGTTCTGCATCTCCTGATGTAGTTTCAGCTGCTTATCTGCTGTCTTTGCAGCTTCTTTTCCAGGGACTTCCTTTTCCTGCTGCTGTTTGACAGCACCTTTGTCTAGGACATCCTGCTGGGGAGGCAGAGTTGTCGCCTTCACTCCCTTCCTCACCACCTCCATTCATTCTCCACTGGGGACCTTCGTTGCTTCCTCCCTAGGCTGCTCCAGTGTTGGCTGTGGTGGTGGTTTTGTCTGTGGTATCAGCTTAGCCAGGTATCCAGCCGCACCACAAACCCAACAGGAGGGGTGACGAGCCTCCATAATAACAAAAATGCTGTAGTTGCCGCACGAGATAATGTTTGTGATCTCGTTAAACTTTGGCTGGGTCAATGTCACCAGGACCTCAAAATGGCTGGTGGCAATGCCCGACTTACTTTTGATCAAGGGCACCCTCCCCCCACTGGACTATACTCTGTGAAAAAAAGCCCCCAAATGGTCTTCTGTGATTCTGTGATAGTTTTTCGGGTGCCCATGTATTCCATTTGCAGCCTCATCGTTTTGGTGGTGAGGGTGCACCCAGCCAGTGCTCTTGCAGCTTCTTCACTTGACAGCAAGATGTCCCACATGGCATTGGACCTTCGGGCCAAAACTTTGGCCCCAATATTCAGAGCCTTTAGGGCCTCTTCCATGGCCTCCCTGCTGACAGTCATGAACTTTCTGTATCTGTCTATATTTCTGAGATGAGGTATTATGTACACTATTTACATTATTTAGACTATTGTCCTTATCTTTGTCCCCATGTTTATCACAACGTTTTGGCTGTTTCTTCAGGTGGTTGGAATCTTGAACTGAAACCTTTATTTCGCTCACTGGGGTAGACTGTTCTAGTTGCACGTGCCATGTCTTATGGATGTCAGTTATCTCCTGTTAATTCCCCTCTCAAAGTTCTCCACTGCCTTAACCAGGTATTGAACTCACACTCTTTGGCTCCTGTCACTGGATCTAACTAACCCCTTTATCCACTGTCCTCAAAGACACAGGGCACAATGGATAAAGCTTATGGTAAGGTCTATGACAATAAAATATCTGTAGAAATTCCTATATGACATTGTTAAATATTTGAGCTTAACAACTTTAACAAAATATTGCAATAACAATCATAAATATGAATACTCGTTGTTATTTTAAGAAGTAAGGGGATACAAATGAAAAGATTTGAAATGGAAAACTTTTTCCATTTCATTAAAGCATACTTTAGTTTAGACACCTCGGGCATTGCCACCAGCCATTCTGAGGTCCTGGTGACATTGACCCGGCCAAAGTTTAACGAGATCACAAACATTATCTCATGCGGCAACATATTCATATGTCTTATTTTTCTAAACAATCAAAATGGAATAGTCCATTATTTATGAGGTATTGACAGGAGACATTAAACACTTCTATCTTTCCTTCTTTCCAGTGAAATCTTCATCTTACAAATGTTTCTCTTAATAATTTTAAAATAATTCAGCAGACAATATTATTTTATTTATGGCAACTGTTTTTTTGGCCATTGCCTTACATGGTTTCCATCGTTCGATATTGTACATCTGAAAATTGTCTCTTTTATTTCAGTTGTCCATACTTCTCAGCTTTTTGGCTGAGATCAAAATGTAATATCTGTTCTTATCAGTTTAATCTGATTTTCTCTTTCTCTTTCTAATTTTATCTTCTCTTCTTTCTTTCTTTTTTTTTTCACTTTCTCACTGGAACCATGTAATGTCTTTCCCCTCTTTCGATGCAATCAAAACACTGAATAGGTCATTATTTGTGAAGTATTATTAGCAAGACTTAACAGCATGCTAACTAATGAAGGGAAGGACAAACACATTTTTAATAGGATAATTTCAGAATACCAAATTAAAATATCAAAAGATATCAAATGAATTTTAGGATAACACTTCTTATTAGTAATAGTAAATTATGATTTCAGAATATTCACTTTTATTATTAAATGTAGCTCCAAACGAAATTAAAATATTCAGAAATTGAATGATGTAACTTTTGTTTCTTTCAGGGTTTTGGTTCTCGTATTATGGCAAAAATGGGTTACATTGTTGGACAAGGATTAGGAAAAAATGGAGAGGGTAAAGCTGAGCCTGTTCCAATTGAAGTTCTTCCTTCTGGTAAGTTTATTTTTTATGCCATTTACTTAACTGTAATCACATTATCCATTATTTTCATATTGCAGTAAACCCTCGATTTAATAGATTTCAGATTTTGAAAAGACTTTATCAATGGGCTGAGACTAGGCCTGAGCCAGACTCAATTTTGAAAAATATACATATATCCAAGCTTGGATTGAGCTCATTGCATTTTAATGTTGTAACCTAGGAAAGTTTACTGAATAGAATAATCACATGAAGGTTGGTAATGAACGATAATACTTAGGACAAGAACAACACATATAAGATTCACCAGTAGTGCATAAAAGTAGTCAACTGCTAGAAGTGAGTCGAGTGAATTCCACAATGAATCTCCAACTGAAGGATATCTACCAATCCCCCCAGAACGTATTCATCTGCAAAAAAAGAATTATTATGACTTTCTTCTCTCTCTCTCTGTATGTATATGTATATATAATATATATATGTGTGTGTGTCAAACTGTTGTAACCTAGGAAAAGTTACTTATAGAATAATCAAATGAAGGTTGGTAATGAACGATAATACTTAGGACAAGAACAACACATATAAGATTTGCCAGTGGTGCATAGAAAAATTAGTCAACTGCTAGAAGTGAGTCAAGTGAATTTCACAATGAATCTCCAACTGCAGGATTATCTACCAACTGCCCTACAACATATTCATCTGCAAAAAAAGAATTATTCTTATAATCCTAAATATGTTTTGACTTTAAATAACACACAAAGGGTTTATAAGCCATAAAACACCAATCCATTAGTCTATTAAATTGAGGGTTTACTATATTTCTTTAGTTATCATTTGACATTTTCCAAATATCTTTTTACCATCATACATAACTAGACTAATCTCATGTAGCATTATATGAGTTAGTGAAAAGTTCTTGGTCTGACCAACTTCCCAAAATCAGAATTTCAATGATCAAAATTTCCTTTTGAAAGGGATAAAGAAACTTGAGAAATGATATTCCAAGTCTGTTGCACTTTGAGGTGAATATGTGAAATAGCATGTATGCTTCGTTCTCCCCTATCAAACTGTTCAGTCCTCCTTGACTTATATACACTGCTATATTCTATTTCAATTTACATTCTAAGTATCTTGTCACATATCGGTCACTTAATGATTACTTTTTCTGTTTATATG
This sequence comes from Acanthosepion lycidas, assembly GCA_963932145.1. NCBI lineage: Eukaryota > Metazoa > Mollusca > Cephalopoda > Sepiida > Sepiidae > Acanthosepion > Acanthosepion lycidas. Next base: position 22,366,763 of record OZ010588.1, on the reverse strand, counting down.
TATCCTTTAGTTCTTTTAGTCACCAGTTGTTACATATGTACGGAAAAATAGCTCTTTCCTTCACTCCAGAGAGTATCTGACTACTCCTACCACGCTTTATCTTTAATTCTTATATGTGCCATATCCTTTCAGGATATTGGAGTTCATCGAACTCCACAATTTCCTGTCCTTTGTAGCTCTTAATAAATTTTGTCTTTTTGTTGTCTTTCCTAAACCTCTTTCTGCCATCTATTTACACAAGCTTGTTTGGTAGGTTATGCATTGTTTTCCTCTGTCTCTCTTGCCTTCAATCTATACTGTGAGTATCAAATTTTCCAAGCCCTCTTTCCTCATCATGTGCCCAAGAAATTTCAACTATCTCTTCCTGATATTAAGTATAAATGTTCGTTTTGTTTCCCTTTTCTCTTTCTTATTACTTTGCTTAGTTTTTACAAGACATCTTTCGCTATCTCAGTGCATCTTTGGATTTCAATGTTGCACTTTCTGTCCTCTGTTAAAACATTTCCCAGGTATTTAAAGTGTTGTAGTTGTTTGATTTTGGTATCTCCAATTTGTAATTTGCATGTTGGGCTGTTTTTAGTCAGAGTAAATCAAAAATAAAATATTGCTGCCATATCTTGGCTGGAGATGCTCAATCTTCACTTTCTAGCCTTGATAGAATTCAAAATTTTTTATGCAGTCCTGTGGGGGAAGACTTATTCACCATTCTGCAACATTGTAAGTTTATTTTCATTTCTATGATAAAGATTGAGATTTAGTTCCACCAGTTCAGACCTTTACAACTAGGACATGCCATGCTACTTCCACAGAGTTAAATGAGCCTCATTTCCCCTGTATTCCAATTGTAAGGAGGCAGTTCCATTTGGACACCCTTTTCACAAGAACTGCCACTTTGTGTAACAGATTCCTACTTAGGGACTTCCATGAGCACTTCAATTTTCTTCAAGTCAAAGATCAATCATTATCTTTCTTCTTTCAATATTCACTTCCTACCATCCCATTCATATTCTGCACCTCATTCTTCATTACGATTTTGACTATAATCCACTACTTTGAGTGGCTCTTGGGCCTTGAGTGAAATTTAGTAAAATAAATCTTGAAAAAGTTATAAAGAACTGTGCTTGCATGGATGGATATCTGTTGAGTTAGAAGCCATGATCAAAATGTAAAATAAATAACACAACTGTCCAATGAACAGAATTAATAAAGTTTACAATAAAAAGAATAGAGCAAAAAATGTTATAATATCAAGAAAGCAAACAATATCTGCAAAAAAAAAAAATATCAGGGAAGAAAGCAAAGAGGTCACAAACTACGAGTTGGTGCTTGCACATAAAAGTAAGGTCGGACAAGCAAATGCAGTGGGTCTGCCTAATAGGTAAGGCAGATCTGGACTGAGTCATGTCAAAACACAAGCCATCCCATTTTATTGGCTAAGAAAAATATTCCAGCATGCATTTTGAGGACTTTTGCCTATAAAAGGGGAGGGGGGAAAAGTTTTATAGTCATTCACAGAAAGGGAGTGAAATCAACAATATCAGTTGTTTCCTGCAATCTTTCTTATCAAATCATGGAAAGTTATCTTGAATGGCCACTCTTCTTGATCTATTTGCATTAATCTTGGTATCCTCCGAGGCTCTGTTCTTGGACCTTATTAATTTTCATAAATGACCTTCCTGATGTTATCAATTCTCAATTCGGTATCTATGCTGCTGACACAACTATTTACTCCTGTCTTAATAGTAAGGTTTGATAAGGTCAGATTAGAAACAGATCCCAAAAATGACCTACAATCTGTTGTTAGCTGGTGCAAGGAATGACTTTAAAAGACTCCAAAATGAAACTGCACACTGCTCTTTTTTAATTGTCTGAGAGAACCCTTTTTGTTTTACATCAGCATGGCTGATGCTAACCTCCAGGAGAGAGACTTCTTGCTCCTTCTCAGGCTAATGCTTTCCACTGACATGAACTGGAAACATAACTGAATCAATTGCTAGGTCTACTGTTAGAAAAGTTGTGTTTATTGGTACTTCTGCTATATATTTACACATTTTTGATAAAATACAAAGAAGGATCTGCTGTGTTATTGGTAGCTCAGCTACAGTCACTTTTCCACCACTCTGATGTAGTTTCCTTGTGCTTTTTCTGTAAATATTTTCATGGTAATAGTTCTGATGAACTTTCCTCTATGATACCTAGACTTTACAAATTCAAGTGCAGTACTAGATTGGCAGTAGTTTCTCATCATTTTATCATTGAAATGGCTATATGTAACTGGAAGTTCTGTATTAATAGTTTCTTCTCTCACACTTCTTGCTTATATAACTTTCTTCCAGCTTCTTGCTTTTCAGTCAAGTTCAAAGATGCAGTCTCAATCATTATCTTCTATTTTCTTAATTCCTGTTCTTTTATTGTTCTCTCTCTAATGTTTTTTTTTTCTCATATTCTCTCACTCATTAACCCACTTGCATCTTAGTGGCTTTATTATTTTGCTTAAGGTGAAATGATTAAAAAACAAACCACATTTGCATCTGACTGATACTGTAATATCTCCCTTCCATTATATGTCACACAAAATGATTTTGATTCATCAAATTGAACACTACTGACATCATTCAACTGCTGACCCTAAGCCCAATAGAAGAAGCAGTGGGAGCAGTTATTATTCAGTTATTTAACAGATTCATCTTCTACCACATTCTTCATCTGTTATACATGACAGCTCTTGCTATGAGACAGTGAATATTTTATTATACATTCATGATGAAAGAGCAAGTTAAATATTCTCTAGCAGAATGCAAATAAAGCAAATGACAGAGGTGATATACAAGAAAGAAAAATTCCCAGCTTGCATTTCCCCATTATAAACATTATTATATCCATGATGTAGTAACAAATTTCATACACAGAGGGGACAGAAAACTGAAAGAAAAGGAATGTCAAACATGCTTTGTTCTGAAAGAGATTTATAACAAAATTATATAAAAATATTTACACTTGTCTCTCACAGAGAAACTATAACAATGTATACAACAATAAGTAGTCTGAAAATGGGGAAGGGAGATAGGTCTTACTTGTGATGATTCCCAACAGGAATTTTACCTGCTAGAGGATTCATCTATGTTTCTGGAAAAGCTATATTTCTACCAACAGAAAAATGGTGAGACCATGTGGTGCAGCTGTATTTATATTTCCCAATGGGGATTCAAGTGGGCTGTATTTTTCTTCAGTGTCTCTGGTGAGGACATATTTCCCAACAGGAAATTGGTTTCTTGGGCTTGTGGGTTGCCAATGTGACAGCTGGCCACAGTAGGGGTCTTGCTTTGCCTGTGCTAAAAAAGCAATTGCCCGTCTTGACTACAGACAGCTAACTAACTGCTTTTGTTACTCTCTGAACTGTCACGTTACCCTCATGAGTTCATCTGAAACAAAGGGAGATAATTGCCTTTTGCATTTCTACACAAATTACATATATTTTTATATGAATTCTCTTTGTTAAATATTTAATTTATTAATTGATCTGTTGGGATCAGTAGCAATCTGCATTTCTTTATTGATTGATTGAGTCATTCATTTTTTATGGCTTATCAACCCTTGGCAGGTTATTTAAAGCCAGAATATATTTTTAGATTGTATTCATTATTTTTGGTGGGGGTGGAAATGTTTTAGTGATACAAGTCTTACTAATTAACCCACAGATAGGGGCAGAAGAGGACCACTCAGATTTTGAATTCAGAGTTGTCCTTCTATACCAGTTGCCATCCAAGGCTATAGGATCCAGTCTGTCTCTTGATTTAGCCATAGCTGGGTTGGAAGGAAAGAGATTGATTCATACCTTTCTGAAGGGTATTTGCATGTAAGTGAAGATGTCACATTATCAGTTACAGGCAGATGGGCTGATGTAGAAAACACTTATCTCAGGTTGAGATAAGATTTAAATCTTGATTAGATTGTTCCAGCTTGGATACACTTAAACCCACTGGATTATAATGGATATGGACAATGGATGTAGATTTCTAAGTGGATATTAAAACTATGCCGAAAGTAACCGCTGTCCGGTCAGAGAGTCATTTTTTATGAAGCAATTTCAGGTAATTGAGACTGATGAAAAATTTCAGTTTCATTCAGGCTTAAAACAGGATGCTGATTTGGATAATTTTTCATTTGATGATAATGATTAGGGGAAGCATAGCATCGGCCTGAAAGAAAAGAGAATTAAATATTTTTTTATCTTTTTCTGGAGATTTGATTTCTCCATAAAATAAATCCATACAACCATTTCTTGATGCTTTTGACTGTGTCCAGCGGAAACCAGATAAAAATAATTTTTTCAATGGGCCATTTTTTTCCATAAATTGAATTCACCTAAAATTTAATGTAATGATGGTTAGCTTTTAGTTAAGGTTTAGACGACCCCTTGTTACAGTCACTCAAAAGGAATTGGTCAACCAGATCAAGGGACATCCCAAAGAGAGTAGTAACAGGTTGTTTCTAAGGAAGTTGGAGGAAGTAAAGAAGGTGGCAGCTATGATTGTAAGTCAGAGATGCTGGAAAAGGCAAGTTGGAGTTTAATGAGTGGATTAACCCTCTCCTGCTACTAAGGGGCTGGATAATTACCCAAAATTTGAAAATCTTAGTTGAAATAAAGGAATGGCTATACCAGCCAGACCCCCATCCGGTTTTAGGTGAAATATTATTTAAACTGGGCATTTTAAGGTTCATGAGAACAAGGCTGCAGGTCAAACAGAGTAGAACCACAGGTCGGGTGGAACAGATCAGCAGACTCCAGAGTAGTTCAGCAAAGTTGACAAAAGAACACCGAGAAAGAGTTATCACTTAGATTTGAATTAGAATATACCTAAGAACTGACTAGGCTACCTCTGGAACCTATGATCATGTACCAACCTAAAACCAACAATTAGATGTCCAGAGTGAGCAACTAAGAGCCCAAGTCTGTATAATTGTCCATCACTCCCACAGTCTTTTTTTAAGTATGTATTTTTTTCTGATATTACCTTGTATAAACAATTTGTTAAAGTTGAAAAGAATTGTTGTCTCCCTCATTATATAACCATCAGAGCTGTTGTAACCATGGTATACCAACTCCTTCAGCAGATTTCTGGTCGTTTGAGATCAGTCACAATGTGGGCATTCAGCCAAACTTTTTTGACAACTGTAAAAGTCATGCAACCAATGGTTAATAGAAGAAATCAGATATTGACAACCATTATTGGATATTCAGTGAGCCCTTTAGCTCATCGGCTGACTGGACGGTGTTATATAATGAACTGAATGGGAATTAGAACTCAGCTCTCTGATTAACAAATTCTGAGCCATTATCCATTACACCCTCACCCCCAGCACATCCAAGAATCTTATTCTCAAGTGGTCACTCATCTAGTTACTGATGAAGCTTGATGTTGCTTAAGTTTGTTGATCATACGGTAACCAGTGTTTCAACATGATATAGCTGTAAGCCTTCTTTTGTTTAGGTAATCACTCCATCTATATATGGTCAGTATTAGTTTATTATCTGGTCATATTTTCATTTGCTATTATAAGTTTGAAGTTTTAGTTTGGTGAGATTGAATGATCGTGGCTTCACAATGTTTGTCTCTTTGTTAAGCTTCCTGCCCCTGTTTCACTATTCATTCACACAAGCTCATCAGAAAGGTGCCCTTTCTCTCCTTCTTGACCTTGTTATTATCTGTGTCTCAAATTCTCTAAGCTGTCCTTTCTCATTATGTGTCCAAGAATTTTCAGCAATCTCTTTCTTATTCTTTGAGTCTCTTGTTTTCATTTTCCTTAAGACTTAGGCACTCCATCTGTGGTATTCTCAGCATCCTTCTGTAGAAACATATTACCTCCAGTTTTCTCTTCATCTGTGAAGAGATTATCCAGCATTCACAACCATACAAAAAGATTGACCTTATATAACAGTTCAACACTCTTTTGTTTCTCACAAAATTTTTCTGTTTTTTAGTATTTAGCTAGGTTGGTTAATTGTACATGTCAAACCTTGTTGAGGTATTTAATGTTGAATTTTGTATGGGTCACTCGGAGAGGATCAAGTTCACTACTCAGATTCCCTTCAGAATGGAAGTAAGCATAACTTTCAACAGATTCATATTTATTATCTGGGAATTGCCAGGCATTCTTTAGAAAGAAGAGGGTTCCCATTATCTTCACAGTTTAAAATTCAGTGTCCCTTCTCTTAGACAAGTTACCACTCAAGACTAGATAATTCAGTCTACCCTGCCATTTATTCCATAGCTAGAAGAGATAGATTCATGCCTTTCCCAAGGTTATTTGTGTGAAAGTGAATGCAACAGATTATTCAGGTATTTGAATTTGGCTTGCCAATTTCATTTTTCATGCCAATATCTATTGCACCAGCTGCACATTCACCATTATACAGTAACAATGGTCACATAGACTAGCTTCATTAACCATTACTTCATGCCAAGGTGAGATTTTAATTTGTATGACTTAGATGCAATTGTTTTTAGTTTATGTTATTAAATGCAAAAAATATGTTTTTTTATTAATTGATGGTGATAATGTTTTCTTGTTTTTTGTTTTTTTTCTAATTAAAATTCACAGGTAAATCTCTTGACACTATTATGCAGTTAAAGGAACAGGCAGCTAATAAAGATCTGTTCAGTGCTTTCAACAATGAGAAGAAGAAGCAGAAAAAAATTGAGCAACGTAATAAAAATGCATATAATAAACCTGAAAATACGAATGTATTTGACTTTATTAACAACAGATTATCTCAGCGAAAAGGTAAGTGTTATTATTTCCTGTCATTTATACTAATATTTTTAATCTTTGCTTCCAATTTCAGCTTTTATTCTATATTTTAATTTAAGAAAATCTTATAACGTCTTTCCTTATCAAAGGTTCTGGTTATGTTTTGAAGAATATATTTGCTTGCTTTCTTGGCTTTTTTTTTTTAATCATTTCACTCCAAGCATGATTGAGTGATGGATAGCAGCTCAGATTGAGGAATCGGAGAGCTGAGTTTGAATTCCAGTCAAGTTTGTTACATTCAATTACATGCAAATACCCTTGAGAAAGGTATGACAATGTCTTTCCCCTCACCCTAGCTATGGATAAATCGAGAGACAGGATGGGTCTTCTAGCCTTGGGTAGCAACTGGTCTAGGAGAAGGAAAACTCTGAATTCAAAATCTGAATGGTCGTTGACTAAACCAGCTCCCCAAACAGATGTTGGTCTGGTGAAGAGCAGCAACAACAAAAAAAAAAAAGTTAAAGAGCAGATGAACTTCTCAGAAGCAACAGCCATCCACCCAAACTATAGGTTACATAACTTCACCAACTCACAATTGGCCAAGTATGGTGACTATGGCTATACCTCAGAAGACATGGTCAATCAGGGTGTTGTCTCTCCAATAGGATTTGGATTTGGAAGGCAATAAAACCACTAAGACGCTAAGGGTTACTGAGTGTGAAAGAATATGAGAAAAAGAAAATCATTTTTTAAGTGATGATATTTTTATCAATTGCATCACAAACTTACTCTCCAGTCAAGTAAAACAACTAAGTGTAAGTCATTGAAGTTTCAACTCTAAGTTTAAAACATACACATAAAAATTTGTTCATACACAAACACATATGCATGTTTAATATTGATTCCTTTATAATGTCATACAATCATTTACTATCAAAACTAAAGGTTATACAGGCCATCCTTGATTTAATGTTGGAGATCTCTTCTTACGGTGTGATGTAACCTGATTTTTGACGTAGGTCAGAACTTGCCTACATAAGCAACCACAAGTCTGCCTTATGCTTGGGTGCCATAATGAAGAGCAAAAAGTTCCCTAAAAAAATGACACAAATGAAAGATAGTGAATGCAGCAGAATTCAATATGGCGCACAGCTGGTGAAGAAACAATGCCATCTTTTTCATATAATGCCACCTGAGGACATACTATATTATGGGAGATGGCACTGTAACCACAAAATGCTGTATGTCAGGTCCGACATAACTTGAGGACCTTCTGTATTATGATAATATCCTTTAAACTGTTACACAAGTTAAATTTTACCTACATTAGAGTAGTTCAAAACATATGTTGGTCCATAGCCTGATCTAGTTATGAGCTGAATTTTGATCTGAAATTTTCACTGTATAATGTTCAATCTATGTGATTAATAGTCACCACTGAATGAAGTGCATTAACAATGAAGGATATTATTGAAAATATTTGCCGTGAGAAAACCAATTTGTATTCATCATTGGGACATTAACTTATTGATATACCTATGTATATTAAGTTCTTAGTTCTTGGATCCTAGACTATATTTTGATAATTTCTATATAATATTAATTTCCTTATAATAGAATTTTCATTTATTAATTCTTATGATAAGGGATATAGAAAAAAGAATGAATAATTCAATGCTTGGATATGTAAAGTGTTTGTATCAAGTAGAAATCTGATTGGTCCTTCTTAGGAAGGCAAAAATACAATCTTATTGCTTTGATATGTAAAGTGTTTGTGTCAAGTAGAAATCCCTCCTCATTTGGAAGGTCATTTAGCAAATATTCATAGAAAAACTACTTTTATTTTTTGGTTGCAAGTTCTTAACTGATGGCAGCTATATAATAAGAAAGAACTGTGGTAACTATATGTTTTTCTCCTTTTATAAATTAAATTTTATATCAGAGTTTTTTTTCCTCCTGTCAATTGTTTTCCAAGTTTTTCACACTTTGATTTGTCAATGCAAATTTTATTTAGCATTTTCTTTGTTATTAGAAGAAAGAAAATCTGAAAAAATCTCTGCAGTCTTTGTTCAATTTCTCTTTATAATTTCCATAAACATTTTTCTTAAAATTCTCTCTCTCTCACTCCTTTTAAATGGCCACTCCTGTATTCTGTCTATATTAGAATGAAAAATATATTTTTTAATATATTCCATTTGAATATATTCTGGGTTAAATTGTATCAGTGGTTGTTGCAAGTTGCTGCATGCATTTACTGATATGACTTAAAATTTTCAGTGTTCATTTAATGTTCATTGGGATGGATCAATAAGTTTGTAGCCTAACACATAGTTATGAGCTGAATTTTGATCTGAAATATTCATTGTTCATTTTATTGGGATGGATCAAGAGGTCAGTCTGACACACAGTTATGAGCTGAATTTTGATCTGAAATTTTCATTGTTCATTTTATTGGGTTAGATCAAGAGGTCTGTAGCCTGACATATAGTTATGAACTGAATTTTGATCTGAAATTTTCATCAATCTCTCACATGTAAATATATGATAACATATTCTTTCTACCAAACTTTTACATTCATTTTAGTTTGTGCTTGGGACTGACCAAGCCAAGTAATGTTTTTTATATAGTTTTTCTTTGATATGTTCATAAAGATATTATCTTTGTAATTTTGTTGTATCTATTAGGTTGGTGCAAAAATAATGTCGGGTTTTGACGTTAAAAAATACGTCAAAAACCGACATTATTTTTGCACCAACCTAATATTAAGACTCAAAGTCTTTTTATGTTATAAAAGACAGCTTTAAAAATCTCGAGGAAATAGTTTATGTTCATTTATTATTGTAATTTGTTTGATAAATGTTCATATGATAAATATAGCAGTTAACTTTTCATCAGTTGAAATATCAGCATCATACTTTTATGCATACCAAAATGATAATCCAATTCCATAGAATATCATCATAAAGAAAAATTCACCAGTATATAATTTCAATCTATCACTCCAAAATACATCTTAATGCTAAAAATTAAACCATGCAAATATAAAACAATATAAATAAAAACTAATTCTTTTCATTTTTTTTTTTTTTGCAAATGTCAAATACATTTTTTAGCAAGTCAAATGCAGTATTATTAAAGTCCTAATAAAAAATAAATTCAGTTACAAAATATTTTTTTTAAAAACTTAAATTATAAATTTATATTAATTATGTTAAATATCCATGATGGAAAATATCAAATAAAATTATTGAAATATTAAAAAGTATTTGCTTTAAATATTTATTTTCAAATGTACATAAAAAGATAACCAGAAATAATGTAGTAACACGAAAAAAAAACTAGTCTTGAGAACTCATTTAAAAAATAACGTATGTATTCATACCAATTACCTGTTTGTAAGATTTGAACCACTGATTACAGTTTTATAGAAAATTATTTTACTCTCTTAGACTTGGTTAACTGAGTAATTCACTGGTTCAAAATATTTTTTTAAGTAGAAAAATATAGTGGATCTGTAAAAATTCCATAGGTGATGTCAACTAAAATATTATAATTACTCTTATAGGTATATTTCTGCAATTAAAGTAATTTATTAGTATTCCATAGTTAGAAAAATATTTAACTTGATTGTCCTCAAAATTAAAAAAAAAAAAAAAGAAAATTCCTTCCTACTCACTTTTCCAAAAAGATGATTTCTCTCTTATGTCTCCATGACAACAAAAACCTTTTGTTTTTGTTTCTCTCTGTCTCTCTTTCTAACTACTCTCTTATTAAAGATTCTTACAATATATATATATATATATATATATATATATATATAACATAAAAACAATAAAATAGAGAAAGTAGTGGTTACATGTAGGGGGATGTGTGGGGGAGTGATTGAGTTTTCAAAAGCCAAAATCTCTGGTTTTAAACAATGGAGACACATTTTTCTTTGTTAATGTTGTAGTTATTGCCCTTGCAATTATTGGTTGTTGTTTAGTGCCACAAGGTGGTGGCTTCTATAAAATACTGGCGGCCATATTGAAAATGTTTCTTCTGTTGTTAATATTCAGACGAACCTTATTGCAGATTCATTGAGAATTAACATTTATATTAGAATTTTCTCCAATCATTTTTCTGAGAGATATTCCATTAGAATTAATTTAATGCAAGTTTTAATCTTGATTTGAACAATTACAATTTACTTAAATAATCAAAGAACAGACCTCATTGGGCTCATAGAGGCCCGTTCTTTGATCATTTAAGTAAATTATCAGTAATGATATTGAATCATATATGGTGAGCAGATTTTTCTAAAAACAGTTACATTAAGGAGCTAACACAGAAACCTATGATATCCTCATCTATCAAATTATTCTATGTAGAGATGACTTTATAGAAAAAAAAATGTTGGAATACCCACTCAGATTTTTGTTTTGGACTTGATATATGACCAGAATAATTTGGGTTTAGTCTTTGCTTGAGCTGCAACAGAAGTTCTTCTCCCATTGCCATGCTTCAATTGATTTGTTTCTTACCTTTATATATGTTTGGGATGTTTGTCCATCTTTTGTTTCTAGTCAATTCCTGTACAGTTTATGTTTTTTCATATTTAATTCAGTCTCACCATTTAACCATTTCTATTAATAAGAGATGATAATAATAATAATAATATTATAATTCTGCTTGTTCTTACCTTAGTTCCTTTAACATATACATATGTTACACTCTGCCAATGTCTCAAATAACGGACTGTGTCATTTTGATTGTGAGGAAAGATAAAAAAAGAGATATTAAAGATGTTTGATTTTAGTGAGAAAAAAAAGAAATAAAACAAAATTCAAACAGGGAAGCCATGAAATTCTAATGGGTATTACTAGCGATTTTTAAAATTATTAATAAACCGGAATAATTTCTTTTGATTATCATGATCAAAAGCTCCTTAATTGATAGTAATATGAAATTTTTTTTTTCAAAATGTCCTTAAGCAAAAAAAAAACAAAAAAATAAATAAAAAGTTTGTTTTGGTTCCATGATGGTGGATCGATTTACAATTAATTTCTACTGCATTAATTTTAGCTCATAAACTACTCAACTGAAATCGATCTTTATACAATTTTACACATCTTCAAGACATGAATTAATGTAATATGTGGTTATTTTGTGAATAAAAGACAAGTAATTTTAATATTATCTTTCATGTGTGGAAAATCTATGTAATTTATATTTATTACATACCATTGTATGGAAAATGATTTCAGATTATTAATGAAGCTCTGTGTCATACCACATTTCGGCATTTTTAAGAGAGAATATGTCGCTTTTCTTAGAATTATCTGGGAACAGTCAAGGATTGAAAAGTGCAGCATTACAAAATTTACTTCTGATAATTTACATGAGTACTGCTAGTTAATAATAATGATAATAATAATAGTATAATCATAGATACTTTCATAATTGGAACAAATTTTTATGTTACTTCTTGCAGTTTATATTTAAGGAATAACCATGTCCCATCCATATTTAGGTTAAAAACAAAGTTTTTTCCTCAACAATATCTCCTAAATACTTTTTTTTTTTTTTATCATACTTTTAAAATCAGTTTTGTTCAGATTATAAGGTTTAATTCCTGCATTAAGATTTGATATTTTCAAGTTGATCATAATGACTGCATGAACACTCTTGCTTAAAGCTGAAGTGAAATTTATTATCTTCATCAACACCAAATCACCCGATGTTGGATTTTGGCCATGTCTAGCACAAACAGATACTTTTTTATTTACATTATTCGGACTATTGTCCTCATCTTTGTCGCCATATTTATTACAACGTTTCGACCGTTGTACACTCCGGCCGTTGTACGCTCCGGCCTTCTTCAGGTGAAGGTTTCTTTGTAAAGGAGAAAGATGGGGTGGGTGAAATTAAAATTGAAAGGGACGCTGTGTAATTGAGAAAATTTGACAAAAATAATATCGACTACAGGTTACAAATCAAATATAAACATATAAAGAATAAATATGACGATTATCTAATCTAGCAAGGACCTATATTTTTATGTTCAAAACACATGCAAATACACACATACACAATAACTTATACACGTATATACATACACATAGGCGTGTACCTACATACACACATACATATACCCATGTACACATATACACATATATCCACATATCCACACAAATACACACATACATATACATACACACACACATATACACATATACATATATCTGATTCAATATCTAGCTCTATCTCTGATACTAAGTGCTTTCTCCCTCACCACTTCTTTTCCTTACCTCTCCCTCCTTCTTATTCTGATCTTTAACATTAGATCGTCCATGATATGTGTATGTCACCACGAAATGTATCTTTAATGTATTTGACATCCGGCAACATTCATTTTCCCCCTTCCACTCACACCTAGTTTTAAAAAAACCCTCTCTGTTAACTTTTAATCTCCCAAATTCTCTCGTATGTTACCCCTCTCTTTAGAACTAACATTCGTCCCACACTCTCATACTTACACTCTCTCTAAATTCTATTTTTATTTCCGGAGTTGTTCTTTTCCGTTTTCTTTTTGGATTTGTAGGTCTGATGAATTGGATCGTATTTACAATTCCAATGGAATAAATTATGACCATGGAATATTAGTGTTTAAGCCTTTTTATTATATATATATATATATATATATATATATATCATAACTAGAATTGTATCACCTCATGTCTATCATAAACTTGCCTGACTTTTCTGTTAACCTGATGAATATTCTATATCTAAAACTTTTGAAAAACCAATAACAATTTTGCTCTTGTATATAAATACTTGCCACAAGATAAAATGCTTATATTTGCCTTGATAAAGTCTCTCAGAGGACGAAACGTGTCAGCTAAGTTTTCCTTTTATCTTTATTCATATAGAACAACATAATTCAAGAAGAGAAGAAAATATATTTGCATGTGTATAGATAGACAACTCAGAAAAAATTGAAGAAAAAATATTTATGGGATTAGTTTTTAGAAAATATGTTCATTTGGGTGGTCAGGGTTCTGTTGAAATTAAAGTTGCCACCCAGGAAACTGTTTCCTTGGAGGAGATAAGATAGCCACTATTGTATCCTGGGGTTGAGAGAGCAAAGGAGAGAGAGTTTATACCACTGATTACCACACCATCTAGCAAAGTCCCCTAGCAGACAAGGTGGAGTAATTCTATAAAAGTATAGTATATAGTATACTATTGGTGACATCATAATACCAGCTATTGAATATGAGGTTTAAAATGATATGAAGACTCTCAGCCTATTTTAAAATATTTGCCGTTTAATGATAAATATATTGATGTAATGGCTGATGACACAGAGAAAAATTTGGCATCTGAGCTTCAACATTGCAAGTTTTCCATTTAACTTGATTAGTCAACTTTTGATGGTTCAAATAGTATCATGGACTATGTGAGGTATTATAGTCCAAGCCTAAAGTATATTATTGCTGAGCTTTACAAAAATGATACAATATTTGGATGCTTGAAGAATTATTTGAAGAAATAAAATATTCCCTTCAGATATATTATTGCAGTGGCTACTAATGGTGCAAGGATTTGCTAACTTACTCAAGGAAAATGTGACCAAGAAACTCGATGGAAAAAATGCATGATACCTTAAGAGTGTATATCGGGTCAGTCTGTAATATTAAAGCATATCTTCACAGTTCAAAACTGTTTGTAAAGATATGTGAAAAAAATGATGAAACTTTAGCTGATTACTTTTGAATACTTAATTAAGGTAGTTAGCAAGAGGTGACAGCTTGCAAAGAGTTGTATGATTCAACCATGGTGTATCTTACAAATGTCAACCCATTATGATGTGACATGTTAAAAAACATAAGCACCATATATTCTAATTAGCAAACCTATCTTCAAAATTTAATCAAGTACAGAAACTTTTACATTATCATTATTCAATTATACAAACTGAAGTTGAAGGGTGTATATATATATATATATATATATATATATATATATATATATATATATATATATACACACACACACAAAGTAAACAACTCCTAAGGGAGTATTCTACAAAGGAACACCAGAGAAAAAGACCTCAATACCATATTTAACAACAGAGCATTAATATCATAACTTTCTGGTATACAATGACTGAACACCACTAACAGTTTTATGCATTTTCACACAATCATCAGGTAGTTGGTAACTGTTTTTTGAAAAATGATCATTTTATACCCTTCAGCTAGGTCAACATGTGCATATAATATACGCATCAACTAAATTCACTGAGGGGCAATGCAAGTTTCATTAACAATGACTGACAAGGTGCTGTGGTGAAGTTTATATATACAGTGCCTTCCTTGATGAATTTCATCTTAACATTATGAAACTGGTTAGAGAACTGGAAAGGATCATTATAAAATAAATATACATAATATGGCTATATTATTCAATGAAACATGTTTGAATGAAGATATGCTGCCTAAATATACATACATACCTCTCTCTTTCTTTGTATATATATATATATATATATGTATATATATATATATAAAAGACATGAGGGAAAACTATCCTTCAGCAATGGGTTTCATCATCTGACAGACTTTATCAAAGAAAATTTGGTTTGATAATGTCTGTCAGATGACAAAATGCATTAGCTAAATATAGTTTTTCCTCTTGTTTTTTTATTCATTTTATCTCTTCTACAGATACACTCCATCTAAGAATATTTACATATATATATATATATATATATATATATTTGAGTGTGTGGCATTCAATGATCTTGAGAGAACATAGATCTGCACCCAAAGAGTTATAGTTCAGCTATTGATGGCGGTACAGCATCTGTTATGGCTGTACATGCCTGCATGGGTGTGGCAGTCTCGATTGTAAAAAATGCATGTGAAGACTCTCTCCCCAATGTTGCTGTGTTGTTTTCTCTCCTTTGAGCATGCTTTTCTCGAATGGCAAGCCTCTATTTCTTTTTCTCTCACTCAAGCCATCGATGTAGATCACATCTCCAGTGTGAGCAATCGGCAAAGTCTTCCCACCTCTTGATGTCCATGTCCAATGCTCTCATATTACTTTTGCAGATGTCTTTAAAGCAAAGATGCCCTCTTGCTGGTGACCATTTCCCTGTACAGCAAGACCTTTGAAATCCTTCTATTAATAGACTGTTATATATATATCATGACCTAATGCTGCACCAGCCATAACTTCTGATCTTAATTGATTGGATGTGTTAACCTGTACATGTTTTGTCTTGGGGAATTAAGATGGGTTACAGTAAATATCTTGTTTAGTACCACAGAATTGCTTGCCAGTTGCCTTATCTTAACCAATTGTGAATATCTCCTCAGGGCTGATGATCTGTGCATCTTTGTTTATGAGCAGGAGTAATGTAGGATCATCGTGGCTGGGGTGTTGAGAGGTTTGATTTTCTAAGCTGCTAAGGTGAGTTGGAAGTCACATCTCGATACATGGGTACATCCTCAATTGGAGACCATCTGAACAGACTAGGTTAACTGACCTGAAAATATTTTTAACTGCTCCCCATCTGCTTTTATTAAAACCTGCCACCATATTGTGCACATTTGGCTGTGATGTATATACCTTTATCAGACTGGAGCTTACGGACATGTTGAAACACTGGTTCCCATACAATCGCAAAAGTTAAGCAACGTTGAGTCTGATCAATCCTTAGATGGGTGACTGTTTGGAAAATACCAAGTGTTTTAAAAATGGTTGTGTGGGCAGTGAAATGGATAATGACTCAGAATTGTTAATCGGAAAGTTGAGTTTCAATTCCAGTTGGTTTCTTTATATTCACTTATGTACAATTATCCTTGGGATAAGTATGAATCCGCCTCTTTATCCCCCAGCTGTGGATTAATTAGTAAGACTTGTATCACTAAATCATTATTATCTCCCCCCACCAAAAAAATTTTTCTACAGTCTAATAATATTTTCTGGCTTTTAAATAACCTGCACAATGTTGATAAGCTATAAAAACAAATCAATCAATCAATTTATCAAACTGTGTGTTATGATAGATATATTGACCTTGTATATTTGTACTCCAATGTCACTTTCATGCTATGAGGCTCTCTCACTCATAAATAATAATTTTATTGTTACTAGGAAATTCTTGTTGGAAGCTAGAGTGCCAAGAAGCTTACATTTCTATTTTGATTATTTTTTAAAAAACTTTTGACATCTTGCCTTTGAAAATAGTAGAATAGGAATTTTTATAAAAGGAAATTAGTTCTCAACCTTTTTTTATTATTTCTTTTTAATAGTAGCAGTTTTTATGATAATCAATATTACTTTTGAGTTATTTGCTTTTGAAAAATACAAATGGCTCAAAGAAGAATAGTAATATCTTTGAGTATATTGAATTTCAATAAAGTTTTAGTTGTCAGACTTGCCTGTAATATAAGGTACATGGCAAATATGTTCGCAATTTAAACAGTGTATTTGAACTGAGTGTAGCAGAGACTTTTACAGATACCCTTTGAGAGATCATTATACAGGGTGCGATGGGTAAATTGTCGCTATTTTATATTTTTAATTTTGCACTGTGAGTTGTTTGTTTTTGATTTTGTCGACTACACAGTATTGTAAGGTCATTTTGGGCACCATCTGTAAGAAAAAGAGCACCATGATGCAATTCACTCCACCAGAAATTTGGAAATGGCATGCTGTATTTCTTGGCATTCACACCAAAAGCTCCAATATGAACATTTTAGAGTGTTTGGGTGTCAATCCGAGGACAGTGCAGAGGGTTCAGAAAGAGTTGGGTGAGTCTAATGGTGATTATGAAGGTGCTTGGAGTGATCACTAGTGATGGTGACATTATTCCATTCATATTTCCACAAGGCCTCAGGCTCAACATGGAGGCCTACATCAAGTGCCTTGAAGAGTCAGTACTGTCCTGGGTTAAGAGGGTGGCTGCTGGAAGACCCTGTATTTGACAACAGGACTCTGTACCATGTCACATAAGCTGGAGAACCCAGTTATGGCTGTTAAAGAATTTCTGCAATCACATCACCAACTATATCTGGCCACCTAACTCCCCAGACTGCAACTCCCTTGATTATTATGTGTGGGGTGCAGTTGAGCAAAAAATTCTTTGTAACACGAAAGATGAACTGAAGACAAAGATAATGGAAGCATTCACCAACTTAAGCAAAGAGACTGTCCAGAACAGTTGCAGGAGATTCTGAAGTTGTCTGGAGGCCATGGTTGAAGCTAATGGCGAGTTTATTGAATAGATTTACTCTTTAGTTTTTCAAGATATTTTTGTGTAATTTTGGTAAATATATTTATTAAAATGAGAAGTCAGTGTTATTTTCATTTTTGCATAATTTAGATGAGAATTTATCCCCTGCACCTTATATAGATGGCAAAGAGGACTCACTCATAGAAGATAGTGGAAAGCATTAGGATAAGTGGTAAAATTCTGCAAATCTTTGGCTTGCACCTTGTATAAAAGAATGACTCCACTGCATTCATCATGTCTTAATATGTCTGCATTGATTTAAAGCAGCTGAAAGTTATTTACAATTTTACATTCTTCAGATTTTGAAGATTTGCAGGTGGTGTATTGGAATGTGGCTCAGAATGAGAAATTGGAGAGCTGAGTTCAAATTTCAGTCATGTTTGTTACATTTACTTATGGGCAAATACTCTTGGGAACAGTATGAATCCATCTGTACTCTCTCCACTCACAAAAATTATTCTTACGGTCCAAAATATGTTTTGATGTTTCATAACCTACAAAAGGGTGGATAAGCTGTAAAAAAAATACACACAAAACAAACATCAATCTATCAATCTTTAGATTTTGAAAAATGTTCAGTTTGACGAAGAATATTAGTTTCTGTATTCTTTATCTTTTATATTTCATTTTTGTATATCCCTCTTAACTGCTGTTGTTCCCAGGTCCACCCTGACCCAGGGTAGTAGGACCTGTTAGGGTCCTAGCTATGGCAAATAGTGAATGCCACAAGCCAAAATCCATAGTATATTTTATAATAAAATGACGAATACATTTTTACAACAAAATGACAATCAACGCAAAACTAAAAGAAATATATGTAAAAACAAATTTTTATCGTAAAATTACCAGCAATGCATTTTATGATCTCCAAACTATATATCTAAAAAAACATATCTTTACATTGAGAGTATAAAATTATGTACCAGATATCTGTAGTTGAAAGCATAAAATTGCATTCAAAATATTTAGGTTTTAGCATTAAATAACACATAGAGGTTGATATGTTGTTAAACAAAACCAATCAACCAAACTGTATAGCCTTGACTTCATACAGATTGAATATACTTTACATATTATAATTAACTTGATAAGATTTTTGTCAGTTATTCCCATTCTTCTAAGATTTTAATATGATTTCATGCGAAAATCATTGTTGTTGTACACTGATGGTATTCTTTTCTATATACAAATATTTAATATACATAGACTTGCAGAAAATATTTCTCACAGACATGACAATTTATAAATACATACTTTTGTTTTCATATTTATCATTGTTTTCATATCATGTGAAGAATCCCTTTTATGTAAATTTAGTGACTGAAATAATCCCATATAACTTTCATATTTTGAGACCAAAACTCTTTTTCCCATTAAGCATATTAAAAACTGACTTATTATATAAAAATAACACTAAATTCAAACCAGTTATGATATAAGTAATTGTTGTGTGGGAAAATATATTATTCTCAAAACAATTGTTCATATGATCTCTTTGGATACATTGCACTTTAGAAAAATACATTTTTATAAAGGTTTATATGAAATTCACTATAACTCTTGATGCTATAACACCTGATTTTTTCGTAGTTAATCCCAAAATTTTATAATTTAGTTATTAAGGAAATACAATCTCAAACAGATGATTTTGAAATAGTGTCAGGGGCATTGAAAATTATATAACCTGTTTCTAGATTTAATCCAAAATTTAGATAATGATAAATGATAAATCAAAAAACTTGTACTGTTGCCATATATGGTCTGGTACCCCCACTGTTCATCTCAAGGTTCTTGACAAAATTCAAAGATGGATACACAATGTAATTGGTCCTGACTTGGGGTTTTGCCTCAAGTCACTTTCTCCACCAACGTAATGTGGCTTCCCTCTGTCTTTTCTATAAATATTTTCATGGCATCTGCTCTGATGAGCTATTTTCACTGGTGTCCCTACAGCATGAATTTAAGCATGCTACTAGGTTGGCATCTCAGTCCCACCCCTTTTTACTGTTGAAACAGTTAAATGTAACCACCTCTTCTACTTTAACAGCTTCTTCTCTCGCACTTCCTGATTGTAAAACTCCCTTCCTCTTACTTGCTTCCCTGATAACTATAATCTACAAAAAATTAAATTGATTGTTAGTTGACATCTTCTGATGCCTTGATCCCTGTCCTTCTTTTTATTCTTTCATCATGCACACACACACCTATAATCAGTCTTTTCCCTTACTTATACTCTCTGTAGCCCCTATGCATACTAGTGGCACTCCCACCTTGCTTGGGGTGAAATGCTTAATAAAAAAATAGCAAAAGAATTCTATTTTTCTTTTTATTAATTCACATCTCAAAATGAAGAAAACCAATATGAATAATGTTTTAGAGATTTTCCAAACCAAGTTAAAAGTTTTGAAATAATTTTTAAACAGGCTTTTCTAAATTACTATTTTTACACATTTTATTTCAAATCTAAACCATTTTCACTATCAAGGCTTATTTTTTTTTATTCCTGCCTCTTAAAATAAAATTTTAAGTAAGAAAAAAAATTAAAAATGTTTTATTGATTGTTTCCCAAATTAAAACACCCAAAGGAAATAGTAACTGAGATGCTCCTGCTGTAGTTAAAGGGTTACAATGGAAAACTACTTTTCTCATATGTACATGAGTTAATAATACTTCCATCAAAGATTTTAATAAAACCTGTTGATATTATTGATTATTAGCAGATATTTCCAGATGTAAACTGATAAAATATATAAAATACTGTGTTCTAACTATATTAATATTAATCTAACATTAATCTTAATTGAAACATATTAAGTATTAATCTAAAATTTCTCTATATATTTTGAATATATAACTTAAAAGATAGTGAAAAATATGTTTGTTTACAGTGTATGTTACCTGCCAACCTGGTTGATATTTCAAGTAGGTATAGAGTTGGTTTTCCTTATCTATATGTAATGGATTCCCCAACATTTAAAATGATTGCATAGCTGAAGTATGGATGACTAAAAGTGATAAAACCAGATATTACCTGCAATGACAAAATATATGATAGGCAACATTCTAATATAATTATATCAAGAAGTTGTGAGAGGAAAAAAAAATTGATTCAGTTTCATTTTAGATAACAACTTGGAATTGGAAATTGGAGAACTGAGTTCCAATTCCAATTAGGTTCATTATATTTACTTATATGCAAATACACTTGGGAAATGTATTTTACCCACCTCTTCTCCCCCAGTTATGGGTTAATTAGTAGAACTTGTATCAGTAAAAATTATTATCTCCAAAATATTCTTAAAATCTAATATTTTCTGGCTTTAAATAACCTGCAAAAGGTTGATAAGTCATAAAAAATAAATCAATCAATCAACCCTCATTGTATGTGAGGGATCCTGAAGATTCATATTATTACTTCAAATTTTTATATACTGAATAAATACTATTTACATTATTTACATGTTAACAATTTTCCTTATTTTTGTCGTTCTTATCATGTTTCAGCCATTGTGCCTTCTTGCCTTCACCAGGTGTGTGTTTATTCAGGTAACTAATCTAATACTGCAAATCTAATATTTCACTTAAATTCATAAAGTAGGTACCAAAGAGGAAAACTTATCAGAAAAATTACCATGGGAATATTTATAGAAAAGCCACAGAGAAGCTAAATTATGTCAGTGGGAAAGTGACCGAGGCTAAGATGCCAGGACAGTACTGAAAACATTTCTGATTTTTTTTTTTTTTTGTAGTTTATGAAGCATCTCACCACTATCTACTCTCAACACTTCTATTGGGCTTAGGGTCTGGATGTATAAATAGTCAGCTGTTGAGTGATGTTAGTAGTAGTTCATTTTAGTGAGTCAAAATCCTTTTGAGTGATGCATAATGTAAGTCTGAGTGTGAGAGAATATAAGAAAAAAATATTAAGGATAGAGAACAATAAAGGACAGGAATTAAGAAGACAGAAGATAATGATTGACATTGCATTTAAAATTTTGCCAAGTTGAACAGAAAGCAAGAAGCCAGAAGATAATTTCACAAGCAAGAAGTGCATGAGAAGAAATTGTTAGCATATAACTTTCAGTAACATTTAGCTATTTCAAATATAAAATAATGTGAGGTTACTGCCAATCTAGTACTACACTTAAATTTTTAATGTTTAGGTACCATAAAGAAAAGTTCATTAGAACAATTACTATGAGAGTATTTGTAAAAAAGACAAAGGGAAGCTGTGTTACATCAATGGGAAAGTGATTGAAGCCAAGATGCCAGGTCAGGACCAATAACATTTCCGATTCTTCTATGTATTTTATCAAGAATCTCTAAATACATAACGGAAGCACCAGACTAGGTGTGGCAGCAATAATGAATGCATGAACAAATGGTAAGCTTATAAATGTGTAAGATAGATTCTGGCAAGAAAAATTGTCTAGCATGACACAGTGAACCAACTTTCCTAGCAGCAAACCTAGCAATTCAGTCAATATAATTTTTATATAGTTGAACTTTATTTCTCACTTTGCATTTTATCTCTTAAAAGGAACTGTTCAATTTTTACTCTTAAAATGTTGGAGCATTTTAGTCATGGGTAAATATTTATTTGCTATACACTACGTAAAAAGGAATCAGGTCCAACCAGACAGTGGAGAAAAGGTTTCTTCTCTCTATTCTGCACTTCTCATAATTTATACAGTTTTCCCACTGAAAGTTCATTTTGATCCCTGAAAAAAAGAAAATTCATATTGCTCCACAATATATCAAACATCATTTTTAGCACAAAAGGCGATTAACAATTTAGCTACTTTACCTGTTATACACTAATCAACATTAATTATGTAATTTCCTTTTTGGAAATTCCCACTTTGACTTCATTTTGTCCTCCAAACACTGTTATGACTTATACCTGTTATTGAGTCTCTGGAACATTCTCATTGTTTTATTTTTGTCTTCTACATGTCAAAAAAACCCCCCAAAACTCATTGATGCTGAATATGTTAAGCATACCAAAGACATATCTTATCCTATATATCATTTAATAGATTTTAGATTCTTGATGAAATACACAAGCTTATGTTCATAGAACACAGAAATAAACTCACTTTCAATGATTTTCAAGACTGATCTTCTTATCAGTGTGCTTATGAAAAATAGTCTTTTGTTAACCATTTTAGTTTTGGATAACCTGCAGAAAACAATAACAAAAAAATGTAATACTGATAATCATTAAATGACGAAACCCCACAATAACCAGTCTAATCTCCTAATCAATCAGTTTGTAATGTTCAAACTAAAAAAGCAATCAGTGGATTTTGAAAAGTTGATTACCAGTCTTGGTATTACTAAATTTTTGAAGATAATGTTTTCAACTATAACTTTGTATATTTCAAATCATATCTGTTTGTTTGGAAAACAAAATTGCTTTATTTTAATCAATAAATTCTTTTCTTTTTGCCATTCTTTTTTAACAGTATTCAGTCTAGTCATTTTTTTGCTTATCCAATCTGATCATTTGTATCAACGTGTAAGCTTTTTCTTTTTTTTATCTTCTATCTTTCCCAGGGTTATCCATTTCATCTGCAATTCATTTTGACCCTCCACAAATTTATTTTTTCCTGATAGTTACAAAAGTCGTTATGACTTTTCTCCAACTTTGATAATCAAACTATTTATTTTCTTCAACGTTCAGATTACAAAAAAAGAAAAACAAAAAACCTATTGTATAACAGGAGTGGCCAGGCTTTCACACTGTTTATTTTTCTATGCACAAGTTCAGATGTGCCATTACTTTCGTTAATGTAAAACTATTTATAGAAATATATTTAGAATTTTTATATAATTTCTTGATTTAATATATAAAAAAACAAGATGGCTATTACTTTCCTTAACCCTTCAGCATTCAAATCACCCAAACCCACTCTGTAAATATCAGCTCTCAATGTTCAACCTACTGTAACCTATCCCATGTATACTGCCATAATATATGATAACATCATTGCAAATAATGCAGGAAGTCATGCAAACAGTAAAACTTTGACTACAAATATTTATTTGATCATGTTGAATGCTAAAAGATTAACAAAACTTTCAAGTCTGTTTTGATTTCACCAAACTTTTAATGAAGACAGCAGAGAGTTCTTTAAATTTTGATCTGTTAATCATGATGTTTTTAACCA
The DNA here is from genome assembly GCA_963932145.1 of Acanthosepion lycidas. NCBI lineage: Eukaryota > Metazoa > Mollusca > Cephalopoda > Sepiida > Sepiidae > Acanthosepion > Acanthosepion lycidas. Next base: position 22,342,546 of record OZ010588.1, on the reverse strand, counting down.
AGATCATCAATGAAAATGTTTGGTCATATCTCTACATTGTTTGAAATGGCAGATAGAATCCTGAGCAAATTTTCTTAATTTTGAAAAATATTCATAGAGCAATAATTGCCAGAAACTAATGTCAGATGCATTTGCAATTGATGGAAGCTCATTAAATTTAATTTTTAATAATGAATTTGTTCTCAAATCAACAAATTTTGGCCTTGTTATGTTCTGAGGCATCTTCATGTTTTTTTTTATTCATAAAGAGAAAATGGATTTATAAATACAAAAGTAGGCATTTTGTCTTCTCATTTTCCCCATCAATTATTGAATTCTCATTTACCATCCATTTTTTTTTTTATTCTTCTTGATTATTTTCTTTTGTATTGTGACAAAGAATTGAATTTTTGAAAAACTACAAAACTTAGAAAGCATAAATAAATCACAACTCTGTTGTGCATGAATGTCACTCATATTTCTATTTTCTTTAAAACTTCATTGTTGCTCACATGCTTCATCCATGATATTCTCATGATTTCCTCCTGTAGAAACACATTCTGTTGCCTGTGATGAGATTGTACAGTATCCACTGCTGTATAGAAAGGCAGATAAATGAATTTTTGAAAAAGTACAAAATTCACATAAATAAATCATAACTCTGAGTGTCACTTGTAAACTGACTGAGAAAATCACTGGGATGTAATGCACCACAGATAATCATGCAATACACCCTGGATTGGTCATTTCTGTTGTATGACATTCAATAGCTTGAAGACTTTTTTCTTTGTTGTTAGCAGGTTTGACTGTTCCAGTCTCTGAAATTATTCTGGGATTTTGTGAAATTGCATTTCAAAACATTGACTGTTAACTGTCCATTTCTTCAGCAAATATATCTACCCCTCACATGGAAGCTTTATATAAGAAGGTGGTAAAATATTTGGTAAATTACAAAAATATTTCACTTATGAAAATTACAACCCTCTAGCTCCACCTGGTAGACATTACTTTAAATACACAATTTTTGAGAGTACATTAACTCAACATTTACATTTCTTTCTGTCAAAGAAATCATGCTAACATTTTTCTGGTATCTTTTCTTTAGTAATAAAAGCCAAGTAGGGTGGTTGTTATGCAGGGATAGGTAGACTGTTCATCATGTAGGTAATTTGTGCATGAATTTGAACCTCACTAATGTCCTACTATTAGCCATTACTATTAGTAAGCTTAGTAAATATTTAAATGCTTGTCTTGTGGCTGAGATAGTTGTGTATTTCTTATCACTAACAATGGTCGGTGTTCAAGCCTAGGTAACTGTTGATTTTCAAAGCAGAAAAGTCCTCTCTCATTTGAAAGGTTATGGTAAAGCTATAATTGTGCTCTTGTTTCTGTACCCCTCTTTAGTATCATATTATACTAAGCTTAGTAAATACCAATAATAATATTTGAAGATATCAGTATATTCAATGTTTGTTATACATGTACAAGATTTTTTTATACCAAATATGAAAAAAAATCTTGGGCAATGTTTCACCCTTGTGGCTGTAGAAAAATAGTGTCAAAAGGATGGTTATTACTTTGACACCACTATTACTGTATACACTTTTGACTCCCTCAGCAATGTTTATTGTTTTAAAAAGTGATGATTAGAATTTTAATAAAAGCCAAACATATGAAAATGGATTTCATTGATTAATAAAAAAAAAAAAAACTATTAATATTATTAATAAAAAAATTGTTTTCATAGTTACTGATAGAATGGTAAATAATAATGATGTAATGGAATAACCTATGACCCCCATGAGTGACTACACTATAGGTAGTAACTAACTATAAGTATCTGTAAGTCAACAGACTACAGAGACTGGCTGGGATCTGTTGTTTTTCAAGTATATATTCCTATTAGCTCGGAATATAATAAATAAATATTGCATCATAGTTGGTTTACATATTTTGTTAATTTTATAATTTTTATAAATTTTTGAATAAAAAGATTTCTTTTCAAATTTATTTATTTATAAAATGGTAAATAATAAATCTTTATAAAAGATAAATAATAAAGATTACTTGTTTAATGCGTTGACAACCATCATGTATGGATGTGGTGTACATCAAGAAGTTTGTAGTTGGATACATACTTACTAGCTGAATGTTGGTCTGAAATTTCCATTGTATAATGTTTCACATGTGTGAATAATATCATTATTGACTAATTAAATGTATTGACGAGGAAAGAGAATATGTTGTAAAATAAATATTTGTTCTGTAATATAAATGCATTATCCATCATTAAACTCCAGATTTATTGATATATATATATATATATGTAACAATATTAATAGTAATAATAATAGTGCAAGTATTAAATTTGGTAAGGAGGAACTAGCTATCACATAGCATTGGTGTAATATATATATATATATATATATATATATATATATATATATATATGTATATATATATATGATTGAATAAATTAAAAACATTGTCTGCTTATTTTTATCATAATCTTATCATATTCACAAATATTTTTCCATATATTACAATTAAATATGTCAAAAAATGGTAAATGATAATGATTTTTTGCCTTATTTTTGGCCTTATATACGGAAAAATATTTGTGAATATGAAAGGATTATGATAAAAATAAGTAGACACAATGTTTGTAATTTATTCAATCAGACATGCCTAAAAGAGAATTTGCTGCCTAATTACACACACACACACACACACACATATATATATATATATAGACTGTTGCGACTGGGTGTTGACATCAATATTCATTTATAGATATAACAACATAGATAAAATTATAATATCACCTATTGAGATAAATAAAATTATACAATTCAGCATATATCAAGACAAACACAATTTCTGCCAGTAGACCTCCAATATATATTATATGATGGACTTGTATTACTTGTGATTCAATAATATATATATATATATATATATACACACGTGTGTGTGTGTGTATTTGGACAGCAATCCCTCTTTTATACAAGTTTTATTGAAGATAATTGATAAGGTATTGCAATTAAACTTTTTATTCAATTTCTATCACATTCATAAAAATATTTTATTTTCTGGGCATAAGATGTGTAAAAACTGTCTAAATCTTCTATATATCTGAGCACTTTTGGCTAATCTAACGGCCATTGTCAGGGATGTTTTTTTTTTTTTAAAGAAAAAGCATGCCTTGGAACAATAATAACAATATTCTAACAAACTGAAAACTGTAGCAAAAGAATTAAAAAACAATTCTGATATTACCAGCAGAAGAACTGATAAAGCTAGTACACATGTAATTTTGGATAAACTGGTCTATTATAAAAAATTACAATGCATCATTATCTAAATTTACTCAATTAAATAAAAATACTACTGAAACTTTGAAAAAAAATCTGTCAACAATCTTATAACATAAGCAAAGCTGATGTAGGATCCTTGAAAATCAACAAATCATTGGAGATTACCAATCAGGGTACGTTAAAATGCACAAATCTAGATATCCACTATGACCCATCATTTCACAGATCCCAATACCTATTTACCAATTATCAAAATTCCTCAATGATATTACTTCATATCTACTTACCAAATATAGTATCACATCTTCTCAACAATACATCCAAATCAAAGCATTTTAGCCTCACTTGATGTAGAAAATTTATTCACAAATGTCCTCATCAACAAAACCATTGATATAATCAGTAACTCTGTTTATAAACATAATTCAGTTCCACCTCCATCCATCAAACCTAATATTCTCAGGAAATTACTGTGCACCTGCACAACTAAAGTCCCTTTCTATGACTGTAATGGCAATATTTATAATCAAACTAATGGTGTTAGCATGGAAAATCCACTTGGACCATACTTCTCTAATTACTAAATGTTTCATGTTGAAAACAAAGTATTTGAAAAAGGCCACAAAATCTAAAATATATGCCCATTATGCAGATGATATTTTTTTTTATCAACTATGAATATGACTGCAACATGCTTACTGTATCTGGAAAATTAAAAAAATATATTCCCATTCCTATAGATACATATATACAAAAATCTACATATTTATTAAAAAAAAAATCCTTGCTAAGGAATAATAGAATAGCCAAAAGCACTCTGATATATAGAGCATTTGGATGGTTTTGACACACTTTATATCCATAAAAGAAAATACTTGTATGAGTGCAAGAAAAATTGAATAAAAAGTACCTTGTCAGTCATCTTCAATAAAACTTATATATGTATGTTTTGAAATTGAGATAAATGAATATATTTGAAAGACAGTATAATAAATTGAAATGACAAAATAGAAAAACTTATTTCTGCAATGTGTTTTGTATCCTTCAGGAACTTCAAAGGCAAAATGTAAAGATTTATTTGGAAAAACCTGTATCTGTACAAACAGAAAAAGTATGCTGTTTTCTTAGTGTTACTTTTTCCGTTGTGTCTACAGATTCCGGTTTTTCTATAAAACTCTCCACATTTTGCCTTTGATAAAATTCCTTTGTGAACAAAACATGTTGCAAAAATATGTTTTTATGTTTCATAATTTAAATTATATATATATATATATATATATATATATATATATATATATATATATATATATATATATATAATGTGTTTCACACAGCATGATAATGATAAAGACAATTACAAAAGTAATCAGCCAATTGAAATTTTATTTCACAAAAATTAAACATCTTCAAAGGGTGATATTTTGTTACTTTCTTGTTCACATTTTAATATATTTTTGGAATAGATCAGTTTTTTTTCAAAATACAAAGTATTTTCTCAATGTCAAAAAACAAACAAAAAAAAACAAAATGCAGTCTTATTCAACAGTTAAAACAGAATGAAATAAAATAAAATAAAAAGCACCCAATTCTCCAAATATTATCATACCTTTTACATTTTCTTTTCAGTTTTCACTTTGTAAAAATATTGTTTGTTCTTAGCATTTTTTATTGTGTTTAACTTTGAGAAGAGTTGACATATCCAATGTTATTCAGATGCTCAAATCTCTTGTTTGTGTAGATGCTGTTGTTAACAAAGTGTTTCAACTGATCCATTATTTAGCAGAATTTTTACATTTTAATAAAGACGTCAGATGTACCAGAGGTGAAGAATGGAATTACCAAAATGACCAGTGTTGGATATCAGGGTTTTTCTTTTTAATATTGTTCTTTGTAATTGTATATTTCTTTTCAAAGAAAAATATTTTAAAAAGATTTATTAATTCTTTTTCATTTTCATTTTCTTTCCATTTATTCTCATATATATATATATATATATATATATATAGACAAAACCATTTTACCCACTACAAATTAATTCTGTGAATGTTGGAATTTATATATTACTTGTGTAATGTGTGTGTATATATATATATATATATATATTAGTGAAAGACAAATTACAAAACTCCCCATAAATGTTATTTTATATATCCTGGTATTTTCCCAAATCATTTTTCATGTAGTTGACTGGGTTTTCTTTATATAAACTGAGAAAAAAATTCCACTGTTTTAATTTACCATATTTATTTATTTATTTATTTTTAATTATTTCACCCCAAGTAAAGTGATAATGCCATTAAGACACAAGGGTATGGTGGGAGTGGAAGAGAATGAAAAGACTTTAGTAAAGAGAAAGGACAATAAAAGAACAAAATTCAGGAACATAGAAGATGGCAATTGATGTTGCTTTTAAATTTTTGAAGATTGTAGGTTGCAGGGAATCAAAGAACTAGAAGAAAGTTTTACAGGTGAGAAGTGTAAGAAAAGAAACTATTAGAATAGAATTTACGGTTACATCTAGCTATTTCAACAGTAAAATAATGATAATTTATAGCCAATCTAGTAGTACGCTTAAAGTCATGTAGCCGAGGTACCAAGGAGGAGAACTCATGAGAGCAACTGCCATGAAAATATTTGTAGAAAAAGACAAAGGGGAGCCACATCACAGCAGTGGGAAAGTGGCTGAAGTCAAGATGCTAGTTCAGGACCAATAACATTACATACCCTTTTTTTGATTTTGTCAAGAATCTTGAGATATATATTAGGTTGGTGCAAAAATAATGACGTAATAATGTCGTTTTTTGACATATTTTTTAACGTCAAAAAACGACATTATTACATCATTATTTTTGCACCAACCTAATAGCTGGAGCACCAGACCAGATATGGCAGCAATATTCAATGCATGAATGAATGGTAGATTTATAAATGTATAAGATTTGAGTACAGTATTAACTTGTGTATAGTGCAACTCAATATATTTGTATTCAAAAGGCATGAATATATTTTATTTTTATAGATAATACAATTCCCACTTTATAATACTTGGACAGGTGGGAAATGAACAATTTTCCATTTGCACAGCACATTGTCTCATCTTTAAGATTATTTTAAAAACCTGCATAAACTCTGAACTGGGATAACTTTAGCTGCTCAACATGGGAGGGGTGTAATTACAAATGTTTCTACTTTAAAAAAATGTATCTGCCAAATATAAATTTGGCATAGTGTTTACTTCACTGAAACTAATCAACTAAATTTCCAAAATATTACACTCGGGTGCAATATGAATCCTATTTTTGCTTTTGATTTTGATCCAAAAATTCTTGTACTGTACATAACTAAATACAGTAGCTCTATTTGTTTTAATTCTATTTACCTGAGCTCCCCACTAAGGTAGGATGTAACACAATAGTTTTTTATGTGTAGTGCCCATAGACATACATATAGGCAAAGGATAAAAATTACCCAATCACTGTGATTACTGTCATGCTGACATCAATATTACACAAATCCCAACATCTCTTAGTGCAATGAGAAGGGTGTTGACACTGGTTTAGAATCCCCAGAACCATGCACCATTTATTATCTAAAATGAGAATAGATACTACACTTTCATCCTGAACCAAAGGCTGAGAGTTGATCTATGTTTGCTCAAATAGGGAAATCTTATCTTCTATGCCTGATTTTGTTTGTTTTCATGCAAAAATGGATCATTTATTTATTATTACACATGAAAATTCTAAACTTTATATCAGTAGTATATAACAGAAAGAAAGAGTGTACCAGGGGTTTGCCCAAACCATGTGAGTGAAATTGGATAGATGGGACTGTTTTGAAGCTAAGATATTAGCTAAATGAAGACACTATTTCTACTAATGTGGGAGGTATTTCTGCTGCACCCTGTATGCATATATATATATATATATATATATATATATATATATTTTCATTGATGCATGTTTCATTACATAATATAGACAAGTTTTGAAACTTATACAGCTAATCCATTTTGCTTAACACAAATTGTTTCACTTCATATTCATAAACTAATGTTTTACAAGTCAACTACAAGAAAGCAAGTTTTGTCTATTTATTTTAAGTAAGTTCCTTTCATATTGTCTGATAAGCTTAATAACATTATCATTGAAAGATGAAAGGAAATCACCATATTGATACATGTTTTAATCCTATCTAAGCTTTCACCTTACATAAGCTATTATCAAAGATGACAATTACATTTCAATATATCAAAAAATACACGGAATTAAACAATAATGATAGTCTGTTTTTGTTGCATGAAAAATTTCAAAGCAACAACAAACTCGTGTATATGAGATGTGGAAGCTAAAATCGTGATGTCACAGATGACCACTCGAGAGTGAAAATGAGAAGTATTAAGTATGGCAAGCCGTTGGTATAAACCAATGGCTTCTGTTATCAATTATAGACATTTAAGAATATTTGTGGAGATTTCATAGTTTATTTTGTTCAGGTTAGGTTTCAACTGTTTTATGTATATAGCTTCAATATATATATATATATATATATATATATATATATATAATAAATATAGGTAACTATACTCGTTTCGAAAAACCCTCGAATTTTTGATTTGCCAATAATCAAATCAATCTCAAGGGAAAAAAAGGTTTTAAAAAAAGAAAGAGCTAGAAACATGAATGTCTGTCGAAAAAAATCGCAAAGAAAAAAACCCTGATACGAGTAAACAACTAACTAACAAAAGAGCTCAATACAACCGTAGAGCAGACCTAGATAAACCTACTGAGCCAGACAAACCTACGCAGGTTTCACCTAACTGGATCGTCAGCTTTCCCTGACCAGCATGCAACACTATTGAGAAATGCCTGAAAATCATACCACAGATTGACCCAAACTGGTAGATGAAGTTATGCTAGCACAAAGTCACAAGTTATTGTCACTGAGGGTTTGAGCAGACTGACCTTGTTTGACCAGTCACACTAAATTAAGTGCTCTCTCTCCCAGAAACTGTAACTAATGTCTGTTCAGTGTAGTTACATTATAAACCAGAAGCTGGCTTTGTGTGTGTTGAACAAACACAAATCTACCTGAGTAGTTGTCTACAACAGCAATTATCAAGTTGCACTAGCAGAAAGGTATGTATATATATATATATATATATATATATATATATATGAGCAGCCAACCATTATATATAAAGGATGTTCAGAGAAATTAAACAAAAGCAAGATTATTCTATTTATTTTTGTAAACTTTCAGCACAATATTGATGAATACATATATTGAAAGATGGAATTCTTCACACAAAACATGAATCTTTTGATTTTATGCAATCTAATTCCATAATAACTTAATGTTGATGTAACTTTTTATTTCTCAACAAATAGGACATTGATAGGCTGGGTAATTTATTTAAATATCAATCTATTAAAGCAAGTTTTTATTATTTTTCAACTTGAATTTGTACTCTAATTTATAATTGTTTCTTGTATTACTATTCCATTGTCTTAGCTGCATAATGCATGCAAAATTAATAAAATGTTGTAAAGAATTTCTAATTTATATTAGTTTAAAGCTGTTAAATGTATACATAAGTATCTCAATAAGCCCACAGCCCAATGAAAAAAGCCTATACACAACAAATATTTTTCAACATAATTTCCTTCATTGTTAATGCACTTAATAAGCTATCTTCATCTCTCTCTCTCTCTCTCTATATATATATATATATATATATATATATATATATATATATATATATATATATATATATATATTTCTTCCCAATTATTGCTATTGCATGAAACTCTAACGGATTTAGTATTTTTTTTATATATATATATATATATATATATATATATATATATACACACACACACACACACACTCTATCCTTGATATTCAGCACTTTAACCCATAAATATAGCATACCATAAAACTATATTTTTATTATATATATATATATATATATATATATACACGCACACACATATATGTATATAGGGATGCTGAAGGTAACATCAATCAATTGACAAAGCTTTTACTTGTATTAATTCTCTCTCTCTATATATATATATTTAGTTTTGCCTGATGATTGCCATTGCATGAAACTCTGAATAGCAGATTTTGTATTATTGTGTGTGTATATATATATATATATATATATATATATATATATAAATGTGTGTGTAGCTCTCTGTAACAGGTTGTAGGATTTAAACAGTGCATTTTAACCAAAACCGTTGTCATTGTCTTTAATGAGTAATACTCTAACATTTAGTTTCTATCATCTCTCTCAAATGGAAATTGAATGTCACCTTCTTGGCATCATTTTTCAGATATTGAAGATTTTATAAGTACACCATTTTATTAATCACAGCAAATGTAAATATTTAAGCAAACCAAGATGATTTTACTTTTAATCAAAATTGAGCAAAACATTGGCCATTTTAGTTGAGGCTAAATCTCTTGCAAGTTGTGATTAGGGAAAGGAAAACATTAAATAATCACTCATATTATTCAGTGTTTTTATATGGCAAAAAAATTACTGTTGTCCATCTTGATGGTTTTTTAAAATAAAATGTTCTTTTTGAATTAGTTATCAGCAGTTGTAAGAGAGTCAATCTGTTTGGTCTGTGATGTGTATAAATTTTTGCTTTGTGTATTGAATGAATTGAATTTTTTTGTGTTAACTTGTGAAGACATTTCAGAAATTTGGCATGAGGGCTTTCATAAAGTGTTTTTTTTTTCTGTGTGTGTGTGTGTGGTCTTATTTCCCATCAATTGAAAACATTGAGAATTTAAAACAAAATATGAAAAAAGAAATAAAAAAGCTTAGTCTTTTATGAAAAGGAAAAAAAAACACTAGGATACATTGTTTGTTTTGGAAAATCAGTCAGATGTGACCAGGCCATTAAACATATATATATAAACACGCATATATAGAGAGATCCAAAAAAAACATATCTGAACATTTGTGGATATTGGTATTATAGTACATGCACTAAATGGCAAAATTTGACATAAGATAATTTTTAGGACTATTGTCTTCATCTTTGTCAGAATGAGGACAATAGTCTACAAGTAAATAACAACTCTTTATCCCAGAAATTAAGATTTATTGAGGAGTTTTTAAAATTAGGATTTCTTTTGGACCACTCTATCTTGGTACACATACAATTTGTGCATGGAATATCTTTATTAAAAGATTAATAATTTGAATCGGTCTCTGTTATACTAGGCTTATTCCCATATCACATTAAAATACCAGTTCTCATACAATCACTATACCTAGATGGATGACCACTTAGGGATACTAAGTGCTGTAAGCATGGATGTGAGGGTGGTGTAATGGATCACAACTCAGAATAGGAAATTCAATTGCCATGTTCCAATTCCAGACAAGTTCGTTATTTTCACTTACATGCAAATACCCTTGGGAAAAATACAAATCCACCTCGTCTCTCCCAACTATGGGTTAATTAATAGGATTTGTATCAGTAAATTATTATTATCTCCAAAAGATTCTTACAATCTAAAAATATTTTCTAGTTTTAAATAACCTGCAAAAGGTTGATAAGTCATAAAAACAAATCAATCTTTTACTCAAATTTGAAGTTTGTTTGCATTCTCTGTACTTTCTTTGTGAGTGTATGTTAATGAATCTTGCCAACTCAGTTTTGTCTGCAGAATCTTAACCTTCCTTATCTTACACACTTCTCTTGAACTTTACCTACAACTATTTGTCTGAAAAAGCACCCTGTCCCAACCATAATATAAATTGCTGGTCAATACCTTTATTGAAGCCATCTCAGCTACTATTACTACTTTTAGGTTTTTTTTTCAAGTAAATATATTATTTGAGTTTGTTCATTTTTAGCAATATGAGATTTACTGCAATATGTTTGAGTCATGAATATTTTGATCAAAGTAGTTCGAAATATGAGAGTTTCTTGGCAAATATGAATATATACACCCACAATAAGACATAGTACCAAAAGGACAATTTTTCTTATGACACCACTTTTTTAACTACCTTCACTCTTCAGCAATGTTTATTGTTTTAAAAAGCAATGAATACAATTTTAATAAAATCTAAACATATAAAAATAAATTTATACATTTTCTTTGTTCTTGAGAATTGATGACAAAAATAATAAACTCTATTCATTAGATAATTTATTATTTTGTTCCTTGGAATGGATGCCAAAACATTGGCTAATTGCCAACTGATTCAAACTTTATAAAATAGTAAATGATAAGAATTTCCTTATAATTGGTTCACATATTTTAATAATTTAGTAAATGTTTATAAATTTACGAATAAAAAATTGTTTTCATATTTATTTATTTATAAATTGGTAAATGATAAATATTGCATTGCGTTATTCTTAATGGTAGAAGAATGACAATTGGAAAAAATCTTATTTATTGCCAATGCATTTCATCTTCTGACTTTGTCAAGGCAAAATTGAAATAAAATGTTTTTGTTTTCAAAGTTACATTAAATCCAAAATTTAAAAAGAGAGAAAATTTTGGATTTAATTTAACTTTGAAAACAAAAACATTTTGCTTCAAATTTGCCTTGCTAAAGTCGGAAGATGAAATGAGTTGGCAAAAACTAAGATTTTCTTATCATTCTTATACCAATTTGTCTTATCCACAGAATTGTTCTGGGAATTTCACTATATTAGTCAATACAATTATATTAGTTTTTAGAATGTTGCAAATATAAAATTGTTCTTGTAAATAAACTATCTAATAAATAGTGTTTAATATTTTTGTTGTAAATTTTCAAGAACAAAAAATGTATAAATTCACATTCATCATATGTTTAGGTTTTATTCCAATTCTAATAGTTGCATTTTAAAACAATAGGCAAAAAATGGTGTCATGAGAAAAAACTGTTCTTTTGACAAACATCTTATTGTAGGTACATTTATCCATGCTTGCCAGTTTATTTTTCTTATGAGCTGTGCTCCTTATCTTAAAGTTGTTACATCTCTTTATAAAAAAACAGAAAACAGTTTTCTCTGTCTTTTGAGATGTTTTGATCTATTATTGCAAACATGTAAATTGTATCTTGTTTCATCATGGGAAATTAAAGATGGACATAGACAGCCAGGATTTAATGTTGACAATCATATTTTATGTATCTTAAACTGTAAAAACTTGACTAAACAACTCAAAAGGAACCAGATCGTGTCTTTAGTTTTTTCATTTCTTTTTGTAGATGTCTCTACAGAATATCAGCTATCATTTCAGCGTCAGTGTCATAAAAGATAGCGTTTAATGAAAAAGATACATCAAAAGCATTCCCTTAGTACATAGAGCATAGTTGTATCAATAATTAACTTGGAAAGGGATTGCACAGTGGTGTGCCGACAATTGAAAGTTGTGAAACAGGTTTTCAATTATTTTCAATTTTATGGTTTAGAGTTGTTCATTGTATACAGATAATTTTAAGTTTTTTTTTTTATTTTTCTTATTTTAGCATCATTTTTTAAAATTTAATGTTTATCTTAATTTTATCTTAAGTGTGTATTTTTTAAAAAAAATGTTAGTTTGTATATTCCATTAATAAGTGCAGTTATCATATTCATGATCGAATTATTTCAAGTGCAGAGCTAACAGTACCCAAAACAAGTCACACCTTTACTATTTGTTTTGGAGCAATCCATTGGGAAGTAGATGCTTTCTTGTAGTTGACTTGTAAAACATTAGTTTATGAATATGAAGTGAAACAATTTGTGTTAAGCAAAATGGATTAGCTGTATAAGTTTCAAGAAAGTATTGATTAAAGTATTATAGGAATAAAACAAGGTGGTAATCATCTGCAGATAGAAGAAGGAATATGTTTTGTATATGATTGATTTCTTCAGTAAAGTATAAAGAAAAGTGATAAATGGCATTAAACTATTCTGATTTTTTTTTTTTTGTTAATTATAGTTATTTATGCACAGATAATGTCTTTCATTTTTAGAAAAATGACATGAGATTTTTTTAAAAATAATTCTATAAATGATATAAAATTAATTTGTAACATAAACTCTTGAATTTAAGTTATATTTAAATTGTATATATGATAACTATTAATGCAATATTGTTTTTTTTTTATCTTTTTGAATTTTGGTGTTTGATAACATTTAAATATTGAATTACTATAACTGATTCAATTGTCTATACAATTATATAGAGAGCTGTCTCACTCCAAAAAGAGAATTTGAATGTTGTCTGTGAACTGGGCATAGCTACATAAGGTACTGCTAGGTGGTCACAACTCAACACTGTTCTGAACTATTCTGTTATGTGGCATGACTCTGAATTGATCAGTTTGTTTCTTGTCTTTTTTTGATTTTGGTGTTTGCAAGTATGTTTCTTGATTTTCATGATGGTTGATAAAAACAACAATGAATGTATAAAATTTTAATTTCTTTTTGGAGAAAAGTACATCTAAAACTTGTAATGATTGGTGAGGCTTTTAAAGAAAAACTTTCAAATAAAACACAAGTACACAGTTTGTATTTGTATTTAAAATTTAGTGAAATATCATGTGTGGACCAACTATGATTTGGCTAACCTTCAACAAGCCGAAATTACAAAAATCTTGAAAAAAGTTTGCCACACAATCAATTGATTGTTGTCAGACCATTGGGGAGATATTTGTGTTAACTGGTTTGTCTTGGAGTTCATGCTGACAAAAATTAAGTCTGGTTATTTGGGATTTACTCCTTATCGATACAAAGTAGAAACTAAATGATAAGAAGAGTTATTTAAATGTACATTTTTATTGGCCTATGTCATAGGCAGCAAAAAGTTTCAACTGTCTGGATAAGTAAGAGAGTCATATGAGAGTTGTTGGCCCAAGTACTCACCCACTATTCTAGTGATAAGGAATTTTGTCAAAATATTTTAGTATTTACTGTTTCACACACACACACACACATATATATGTGACCATTAGAATGAATAAAATTTGAATGAATTTGTTTAATAGATCTTACTTGTGATATCACGGGTTACATTGCTAGTTTAATAATCTCTATAAAAATTATGCTTGTCCCTCCCTTTATTAGTTAGTTTGCATGACTTATGCTCTGCAAGTACCTCATAAATAATGGACTATTCTGTTTTGACCTGTTTAAACATGGAACAGACCTATCAGGGACGCTACTTGGTTTTAGTGAGAAAATGAAAGGAAGAAAAAATGGAAGATAAAAGTGTTTAATGTCTGTTTCAGTGAAATGGAATAAGTTGTCAATTTCAAATCTTTTCATTTGTACCTCCTTATTATATAAAGAAACTTATTAATAAAAATGTTTGCAAGACAAGTTTTTGGCTAGTAATCATAATTCTTCTTATTTCTTTGTTAATGCTTAGGTTATGCTCTGTCATTATCTCAGAGAAGCAATGGGCCATTCCTGTTTGATTGAGAAGATAGACCCATAATAGCTTGCCTGTCCCAATGCCCAGAGAAACAGAAGAAAAGATATATCAAATGTACTGTTTGGTTTTAGGGAAGGAAGGAATGAAAGAGAATTAAAAAAACTGTGAATTGTTTAATGTTACCTTCAGTGACATGGAAAACTTTGTCAGTTTTGAACCTTTTCATTTGTACCCTCTTACTTCTTTAAATAATAACCTGCATTCATATTTATGATGGTTATTTTAATATTTTGTTAAAGTTGTTCAGCTCAAATATTTAACGAGGCAATAGGGGAATTTCCATAGGTATTTTATAGTCAGAGAACTTACAAGGAGCTTATTTAATCATTGAGATTAATCAGAAAATTCCAAAATGAAAGCCATTAAATTTTCACAGGTAATCCTAGTAGTAATAATAATAATAATAATAATAATAATAATAATAATACAGTTCTGGAAGGGCAAATCAAATCAACATACCAAGCAGCTATTCAAATTGTCTCAGCTGTGGTTTATGTATTGGGGACTATCTCCAAGTATCTGCCTTGCAAGATGTTTTGGGGATACCTAACATCATTGTGCAGGTGGCAGAGATGGTTAGAATGTGCCAAGGAAAGTGTTGGAGCTGAGATATGACTATCATCACCACAGTAGGAGCCAGAGAGGATTGCAATAATAATAATAATAATAAAAAATAAAGAAAAAGGATTAAGTGGGAATATGGAAAAGTTTTTCAATTAAATTTATTTGATTAAAAATATGAGGGATAAGTCAGAAAGAAAAGTGATTATCATATTGATATTTGGTGACTGCAGCTAATTCATTAAAAAGATAAACTTTCATAAATAAATATTGTTTTATATAAATTTATATTGTATATCTCTATGTCTAAATTGTGCTTGGCAACTATTCAATAGAAATTAGGAAGAACTTAACAGTAGGGTTTATTTATTTATTATTTTCAGAAACATTACAGACTAAATATATTATATTCAGTTAGTCACATGTTAAAAATAATTATTTCATTTGAATTTATCTGATTTGGCATGGTTAATAAACAGGAGTTGAATTTCAGTTACTTTATTACTATAAAAACTAATAAATTTATTTGATTTTTGTCTTTTTAAATTAACTTTTCATATTAATTTGGGGCTTAAGCAAGAGCTAATAATATGGAATGGTCATACACAAAAAGGATTAATTAATGAGAAAAAGTTAATTAAAAACAGACAAAATATTAATTTCCTTATTCATATTGTAAATTAATATAATTTTAAAGACAATTTTGACAAAGCAGAAATTAATTCTGAGTGTTAAAAGTCAAAAATCAATGTTTATTAAAGTCAATGTTGGTAATTAATGCTTGAATTTTACTTGTTTCTGGTTTTCTTAAACTATCTCATTTATAAATTAGTGGTCACTTTATGCCTTACAATAAAATGATTTTATTAAGTAATACAAATCCTTTACACATTACTATTTTTTTCAGAATATAGCAGACAGGCTAACAAAAATAATGTTAGATTAATGTAAACATAAACTTTATATGATAAAATCAAAAAAGAAAATTCCAAAACGCAACTTGAACATGCATTCTATGAATCTAATAATCAAATTTTATCCAAATTTTTCAAGCTGTCAGAAACAAAGACTGGTTAATTCAGTATACATTTCTGTTGTTATAGAGATTATTAGATAGACTAAACCAAATTTGGCATATAGGGATGCAAGTAAAGAATGAACTTGCTACCTATGGATTTCATTAACATACTAAAATCTGCAAGAACACCTGACAGGAAAATAATAGATAACAATCTCTATAATTGTAGTCATTGTACTTCAGTTACAATAATTTGGAAGGCGTAAAGGTTTCTTTTGAGTGTATCTTTTATTTTTCCAGTAATATCACACAAAACTTCCTTGAATTGATTATACTGTTTCAGTGATTAATAATATTTCAAAGATCAATATTGTCTGCTGGAAATGTTTAAATAAATACTGCTGAAATTTATGACAACAAATATGGCTGACATATGAACATATATTGACAGAAATAATTGTTTTAGATAGGATTAGGGCCATGATATATATATATATATATATATACACACACACACATTTTGTTTTACTTCATATAAGCTTTTGCAAGCTGTAAACTCAGTAATCACAATTTTATAAATCAAAAACTCCATATTTTATTATTTTTCTTGTAAGTTCTTTTTTTTTCATTCTAATTTTCCAGCTTACCTTATCAGGATATCAAATTGTATACAATATAGGTATTTATTATTTAATTATTATCAGTGTATCACATTGTGAATAATATGTTATTGCTTGGTGTTACATATTTTATTAAAATGACCACAACAGTCATGGGATGTGAAAGACTTGTCAAAGGTATAGTGATTTCCATCAAGTTTTAAAGTTGGTTTACTTGATGGAATAATCAATGAGAATGATGAAAAAAAAATGATTATATAGATTCACATTTACTTCAGTTTTATTTACAGATTTCCCCTGTCATTTAATACTATTTTCAATTTTGAAAATGCATTAGTTATTGATAATTAATGAGTAAAGAGTTGCTTTCATTCTTACATGTATAACTCTGTGAGAATAAACATAAAACCTGAATAGAAAATAGAAAAGTCTGAAATTCAAATTGTACAGTTTAAAAAATAGACATTTTTAAAACTGTATTATCTTGATTTCAAATTTTTGATACAGATAATATCTGCATTTCAAATTTTTGATACTGATCATATCTGCATTTCAAATTTTTGATACTGATAATATCTGCATTTCAAATTTTGGATACTGATAATATCTGCATTTCAAACTCTTGTTACTGATAATATCTGCATTTCAAGCTTTTGATACAGATAATATTTGGATTTCAAAATTTTGATACAGATATCTTTGTTTCAATACAGGTAATATTTGGATTTCAAGTTTTTGATACAGATAATATTTGGATTTCAAAATTTTGATAAAGATAATATCTGCATTTTAAATTTTGTATAGTGATAATATCTGAGTTTCAGACTTTTGATGCTGATAATATCTGCATTTCAAACCTTTTCATACAGATAATAGTGAACCTTTCATATGGATATTTCAAACCTTTCATACAGATAATGTATTTTAAACATTTAATGAAGATAATATCTGGGTTTTAAAATTTTAATATATATCTGGCAATTTAAAGCATTCATTATGAGAAGTTAAGTGATTTCAAGAGGAAATATTTTTTGTGCCTCAACTTAATTAAATCAAGCTCTGTGGAAAGTTAATGAAATGAATTAGCAAATATAATTTCTGAAAAGAAATATAATTATTATTATATGCTAGTTTATTTGAACTGGTTTTATTATCATAGTAGTTATAGTCACAATGGTATAAGGTAGATATACACATTGGGTAAAAGTGTATAATCTTATCTAGTGTTTGTGAGTTCAATCTTTGGGTCAGGCAGTGAAGAACATATGCTCAGGTTCAGCAAAACAAGTAAAAGTGGCATCCCAAGGATGAATTATTACAATGGAAGAATTAACTAATATTATATGTCCCCTAACATTGACAATAAAGTGTCTCCCCCTATAGATGGAATAAAGGGTTTGGTCTGAAATTTTCGGAACATTATTGAATATGACTGGCACCTGAAGAAGTCTAAAGGATGCAGCAGCTGAAACATTGTGACTATAACAAAATAGATATGGATGCTAGTTTGGATCAGACAGTGTATAATAACCAAACATCCACTTCAAATTTAAAAAAAAAATACTTAAAACATTCCTAAATAGATTTGATGGAATTATGCAAAAGAATTAATGTTAATAATTTTTTATTCTTATACATAACTTCTTTGTCACTTTAAAGCAAAAATTATAAAAAAAGCTACTGAAAAAGCATTTAAAAAAATTGCAATTAGTTGGAATCCAAATCTTGTTATTAGGTACGTTTTTAATAAATTCATTTTTATTTACAAAACACAATTTGACTGATGGTTATTATGGCTTGAATCAAATCAAAAAGTACTTTTAGTTGAAGTAATTTTGTAACTTAATTCTTTGATGAATATGAGCTACATTATTATATCAAATAAATTCCTTTTATGGTAGGAATTGTTCTTTGGATTAACAAACTTTTGTCTAGCAGACCAAAAGTAGAAATAGATAAGGCAATTTAAGTAATAGCAGGCACCTTCCAAGTTTAAAGTAAAAGCACAAAAAAGTTTCTAACAGTCTTACATTTTTCATTTTAACATTAAAATAACTATAAATTTGAACTTTAAAATAAATTTGTACAAAACAATTAAGAAAATGAATAAAAAATTTTTTTGTTAAAACATTGAAAAAAATAGTTGTATTATATATATATATATATATATATATATATATATGAATTAAAAACAATTGCATTGTTAAAAGCATACAAAAAACACTAAAAAAAAAGAAAATATTTAAGATCAGTTTGTAGCAGATACTGATCGCCACCGGTCACTTTTACGCCTGATATTCTCTTTCACTTGGTTGAACTTGTCACGAGTTGTTGGCTTGAAATGTTCATTTTCAGCATTTATCACCAACACATCTTCTTCTTCCTTGTCTTCTTGCATCTTTTGATCTTGAGCCATTGTTTCTTGCCACCGGGCATTTATGAAAACTTTTTCAGGTGTGGTTGGGCTTCTGTCTGAACTGGCTGTTGAAGGGTTGCTTGCTCCACCAAAGAATGATGTCTCACTGGTTTGCGGGGAGAGGGAATTACTTCGGGTCATTGGCTGTTGCTGACTAAGTATAGCGGTCACTTTTTTCCGGGCCATGGTCACTCTTGCCGCCATAATGGGAGAACTGTTTTCACTGTGCACCTGTCCAGTGTCTTCCCTATAAGAATCATGTCTACTCCTCCGCCAGTTGTCATTCAGTGCCAAAATATCACCCTCACTCCCAGCATGAATCTCTTCCACTTTTTCTAATTTATTCTCAATTGCTTTGTTCAGGCTAAGATTCTTGTTGATGTTGCTGCTTCTCAAAGACTTATCTATGATGTCATCGTTCTGTGTTGTTGTACTTTCATCTTGAGATCGACTCTTATTTCCAACCATGTGCTTTACAGCCAGCTCTCGACGCCTCCTTTCCAAATTCTTTCTAGCCTCTTCATACTTGAGGTAAATATTCTTCTCCGCATCAGTCAGTATCATCAGATGTTTGCTTGTCCCTTCAACCATACTATGTCTGTTACTTCTTTTAGGTGAAGGGGATGATGGTGACATGCTGACTTTTTGGTTCTTTGTTCGGTAAATCTCACTAGAATCTGCTGTCATGCTCCTAGTCAAGTCTGCAGGTTTATTTGAAAGAATTGGTTTTTGCTGAGAGGCATCAACCTTGCCATCATCAGACGTCATTATACTCTTCTTTCTCCAGATTTTTTCCAGTTCCCCAAACTCGGTGGCCAAATGACTGTCTTTATCATCAATAAACTCAAGTTTGTATTCAGGTAATCGTAAACCTATCTCATTACAAAGTTCATTTGGTCTCATTTGTAAAACTGCTTTTCCAAGACAAATGATATCATCCTTTTGCCCATCGTTGATTAATTGGCGTATAAATTGTATATTGTGCAATGTTAATTTCAATGAATCTTGCAATTTGGCTTTGGTATTGGTCACTTCTTCCATAAATTCATCTACGTGTTTTGAACTTTCCATTTCAGCAATGAGCTTCCTTTCTAGCTGCCTTATAAGACTCTGTAGATACTGAGAACGATGTTGGATATCCTCTTTCACCCGACATCGGTTTTCCTTCCAATCATCTACTGATTGGTTGACTGAGTCTACAGCATATGTTATCTGTAAAGCCTTTGTCTGTAACTGAAGATACTTTTCATGCAATCTGTCAACAGTGGAATTATAACTGGATGAGGTCCATCCTTGCCTACTAGTTGTGTGAACTTCCCAATCACCAACATGTGAATCACTTATTTCAGACATCTGACATGTTTCCATTTTGTCTTTCCCTTCTGTTTGTATGTGATGGCTCATTTCTGTGAACTCCTTGTTTTTGTTATCCATTTCTGTCTGTACTGGCACTGTGTGGAGCAGGCCGTATTCGTTAATGTTCCGTTTCACAAATGTGTTGAGTGGTAGAACATCAGGTATTGGCCCTTCTATTTTAGTTTCTATTTTACACTGTGGACAGATAAGAACCTCTTCCTTGGTTGTGTTCAGTAAGTATTTCATTAGGCAATCTGTGCAGAAGTTGTGCAGGCATATCAACATTCTAGGCTCTTTGTAGACCTGTCCACATAACTGACACAGTATATCCTTCATGGATAAAACCGAGTTGGTTGATAATGGCTCTAAGCTCATCTTGATTATTAAGAATTATTTTGTGAACCTTTTGTAATCTATATATATGTATATATATAAATAGGTGTAAATTAGAATGCTATATTCTTTGTGTTGATAATTCAGTCAAGGTATTTTTTCCTGAACTATGTTTGAATCAAACATCTTTTTATATTGGGAATATAGAATGTCTTAATTTTTAGGTAACTACATTTTTCTTGGTGTGTGAATGTATGTATTCTAACATTTCATATAAATAACTGAATGAAAACAATATCTTCTATTCTGATCTGTTTTTCTATGAGTTTTATAAAATTTTTGTGAAATGTTTATAATATTAGATATGTTTCTACATTTTTGTTATTGTAATGTTCAAAGATAGAAATGCTGTTTTGAAATATCCAGTGGCAAGTTAATATTTTTTGAAAGATTTTACCTATAAATGTTCACTACACTTTTGCTTACTCTGATACAAGACCACCACTATTGTAAAGCACTCAGTGAGGATTGAACTCACTAAAGTACTAAGATTTCATAACACTAGTTTTCTTACTACTACTACTATTCCACCCTAGTCTTGATAGATGGAAATAAAGCAATTTTCAGTTTCAGTACTGAAAATTGATAAATCAATTCTAATTATTGACTTTTGATTTTAATGCCCACTTTTCTGGTCTGATTATTTGCTCATAAATTCTTTTACATTTTATTTCTATAATTTGGAATTTTCACAATTTTTGTATTGAAAATTTTGTTTTGTTTAGGGAGAAGGAATGTGGTTATGTTTTGTTATGCAAATGCTTATCAATATTTAGATGAAAAACAGCTCCCATTGAATATTCCCATCTCTGAGAGTTTTGCCACCACTGTCCAGTTCAGTGATATTAATGAAAAATCAATATATTGATTCCATTGATTTGCTTTTTTATTTTATTCTTTATAGTGTCTATCATATTTTCTGTGTGCTTTGTTTTCAATCAATCACTCATTTCTGTTCTTTTCAAGTCAGCCAAGGAAACAGCATGAGGGTCGAATAATACTCAATCCCAGCTGTATTCGTTAGCAGGGTTGTGTTTTTTTTATTATTTTCCACTGTTTCAGTGTTGATCTAATAAAGATTTACTATACACACCTTCGTTTCACAAATTTCCTCCTAATTTTATTGGGTTTCACCTGCAAAATTTAGGTCAGTAGAAGTAGGTTGATAGTTTCTCTTTGAAATCAGATGTACATTGTATTTCTTTCTGGGGTCATTTTCTCCTTTTATATATAGATATACATAGTCACATTGTTTTATTAGATATATATAAACGCTTGCTCAAAATTCTTACATATGAGTAGCCATGTGCTTTAATGCATCTGTGTATCATTCACATTTATTCCTCTTTGAAATATCTGATATTCATATATTCAGTGAGTGTATATACATTTGTGTGTATATTCACATGTTGCAATATAGATGCATGTTTACAAATGTTTAAATCTCTGAAGTGTTAGTCAGATGTCATTATTTAATGAAAAGAATATTCCAAAAGACAAATGACATCACTTTCATCTGCACAGTTTTATTATAAGGACTTCTATTTTCATTGATGTCAGGTTAGGAATAGATTTAATCCTTTATTAGTTATGGTCAGGCAGATTTCTTGCTTGATATGATAAATGGATTTTTTCCTTTCCTTTTCCCTGAGGGTTCTGAAAAAGACAAAAAAAAATCATTAAGTCAAACAGGATAAAATTAAATATTCTTCAGAAGTCAAAATTATCTTATGAATCAAAAGAAAATGAAAACCTATGGAATCTGTTTGCACCAATATTCTCTTCTTTAGGGGATTCCTTTGTAATGCTCTCTCTTCACAAACATATACACTTGCAAAACAAGTTTAGATAACCCATGAATGATTAGAAATTATTGATTTTTCTGTGTCCCTGAAGTAAGAGAGACAATCAATAAGTCTGTAGCCTTTCATTTTTTTTTTAAACATTTCACCCCAAGCAAGGCAACAAAGCCACTAAGAGACAAGGGATTACTGAGTGTGAGAGAATATGAAAAAAAAATAATAAAGAGAGAGAATAATAAAAGAACAGGAATTAAGAAGATAATGATTGACATTACATTTAAATTTTTCAAGGTCAAAGTTGACTGGAAAGCAGGAAGATAATTATTATGTGAATTTTTATCTAAAATGTTCATTGTATAATGTTTGATATAATATTCAGCACTGAATGAAGTGCATTGACAAAAAAAAGAAACCGTTGAAAAGAATACAAAATAAATGTTTTCTTCATTATTGGAATTATGGTAATGGTAGATAGATGAGTAGATTAAAGGATTAGTTTGTAAATTTGGTGACATAGTATTTGTAAGTTCAATCCCTGAGTCAGGTAGTACAGATATAGCTCTTAGTGGAAACTGGGTGAACAATAACTGAGCAGTACTAAAAAATAAAGAAAAAAATGAGATATGTGTAGATGTAGAAAGTGGAATGAAGACATTCTACCCAAGTAGGATAATAAAGGGCTCAGTTCAATATTCTATGAAGTTTATTCAGATTGACAGACACCTGAAGAAGGCCACAAAGCACAATGGCCAAAATTTTATAACAACAACAAAGATAAGGACATTAGTCAGAATGTAAATAATGTATAAAATTAACCACTTCTATATAAGAAACATTCAGCATTCATTGACCAGTTAGTGTTACTGTTGTTTTAAATTTATAAAATATTTTTATTAAAATAATTTTCCAGGAAATTCATTTTCTCAAATCCAATAAATGTTATAGCTCTTTCTGATATTGATGTGTATTTCCTTCCATTTTTTTTTGTTTTTGGTAGTGTGGAAAGTTAACAGTTTCCTTTATATCATTATATTCTCTTCTATTAGGTTGGTGCAAAAATAATGACGTAATAATGTCGTTTTTTGACGTTAAAAAATACGTCAAAAAATGACATTACGTCATTATTTTTGCACCAACCTAATAGTTACATGTGTGAACCAATTTTGTTTTTGCTGCTATAGGAAGTGTTAAAGTTTTTTTATTTTTTATAAATAACATATTGATGTATCTCTGTAGATCAGTCAATACTGGTTTTAAACTTTAAAGAGAAACATTTCAACTGTTGTCATTGAGAAAGGTTTTATTAATTGTAGTGTTTTTTTTGTTGTCACAACTTGTTTATCATTGTTATCTTTATTTTTTTATTTCTTGCACTCAGGTGATATTCACATTAAATAAAAGAGCATTTGTTCTTCTGAAATCTTTTTATTTTTAATATATTTGTATAGTTATGCAGAAGGAGGAATGGTGAAGTAACGGATAGTGGCTCGGATTGAGGAATCGGAGAGCCAAATTCGAATTCCAGTTGAATCCATTATATTCCCTTACATGCTAATACCCTTGGGAAAGGTATGAATCTTCTTCTCCCCACTCCCAAGCTATGGGTAAATAGCAGGACAGACTGGGTCCTATAGCCCTGGATGGCAACTGGTCTACCGCAGAAAGAAATGGAAACTTACTGTGAGAAAAAATTTGCCTTGTCAATCATTTATCAAAAGATGCATGATCGCCTAAGTGTGTATCACACATGGCACATAACTGGCTAACTGATAGTTATCCATGGCAGTGGAATATTCACATAATTGTAATATCCAGTACATCTTAAGAGAATAAAAACCTGTAATTAGTTGGTAGATGTTTTAGTTTTTTCTTTATCATTTCACCCTAAGCAAGGCAATAAAGTCCCTAAAATGCAAGGAGTTACTGAGTGTGAGAGAATATGAGAAGAAGAAGAAAATATTAAGGAGAGAGAACAATAAAAGAATGGGAATTTATAAGACAGAACATAACGATTGATATTGCATTGTAATTGTGAGTTCAATCTCTAGGCCTTCTGGTTACATGTGCCACCTATTTTTGATTTTGCTGCTGTTGTAAAGTGTAGTTTTTTTTTTGTAAATAACATATTGATATACTTCTGTAAGTCAGTCAATACTGGTTCTAAACTTTAAAGAGAAACCTTTCAACTGTTGTTATTAAAAGAAGTTTTATTAACTCTTGTGGGTTTTTTTTTAACACTACTTGTTTATCATTGCTTTCTTTTCTTTTCATTTTTTTTAAATTTCCTGCACCCAGCACTCACAGTTAAACAAAAGAATATTTTATCTATTGAGGTAGATTGTTCTTGTTCTTAAGATTAAAGTGTTGGTTCATAAATTTGGTGACATAGTTCAATACATCGGCTGGGTAGTTCAAACTCAGTGGAAACAGAGTAAGCAATAACTGAATGGTACTCAAAAACAAACATGAGAACAATCTACCTGCATAGATTAAATAAAGGGTCCAGTTCAAAATTCTCTGAAGATTACCTGGATCAGCAAATAACCTGAAAAAGCTCTGAGCACATAACTACCAAAACACTGTGATAATAGCAACAAAGATAAGAACATCAGAAATAATGATCCCCCAAATTCAGAACGTTTTGTAATATCGATATTTTCACAGAAATGCAAAAATATTGGAATTTTTAACAAAGAATTTTTCACTTGAAAATGCGTCAATCAAACCCTACAGAATTTGATTAACAATAACACCAAGGCAAGCCATTCACTCTTGCATCATAGAATACTGTTTCTATTGTGCAATATGAGATAGAATCTAATTAACACGATTTTGCCTACGTTAAATCAAATAAAATTTAGATCAATCTAGTTTGTTGCGTTAACTGTTCTGTTGTAAGAATTTTCTGTAAGCCTGGTCACACAGTGGCTAAAGGTTGGTCTTTCTGGTCAAATATCAATAGTTTTCTACTTGTATAATTTCATCTGTTTACTCTTTTTTCCAAAATAGAATAAAGCTATTACTTATTGATCACTGACCCCCCAAAATATTGGTCAGTACACATCCACTCTTCAGAGATGATTTTTGAAAGAGGAAAATCATTGAACCTTTGAAATAGAAAATATCCTGAATTTTTTTCGTAATCTATATTTTGAACCATGCATGCTAAAGTGAGTTTGTATAACATGTCTGTTTATTTACTAGACATCGCTTAGTCTAGCATTATGCTACACTAGTATGGTAGCGAAGGAGGATTGATCCTACCACATTACAAGACCAGTTTGCTAACCAGCTAAGCTATGTTAAAGCAAACACTTAAATTTTTTTATTTTATCTGATTGGCTACACTTCTTAAACAACAGAATTTAAAATCTACATATCAAATTGTTGTAGCATACCTACAGATGATAATGGGTATGTCCCCATTTACACGAATACAGTAGTAAATACTGTATGTTGGTCTGCAGTTGGAGATTCATTGTGGAATTCACTTGATTCACTTCTAGCAGTTGACTACTTCTATGCGCCGCTGGTGAACTGTATGTGTGTTGTTCATGTCCTAAGTATTATTGTTCATTACCAATCTCCATTTGATTATTCTATTCAGTAATCTTTCCTAGGATACAACACAAATATTCAGGTTTTTGTTTAAGCATTAATCTGAAAGATTTTAATCTCTAAAAATTAGATTTCAAAATAAGTGTCCTTTTTATCTGGATTATTCTGACAAAACTATCATTTTTGACTCAAGTGAAATGCTGAATTGGTATATTTGCAGGCTTTCTTTTTTTTTTTTTTATCAACATCGTGATGTTTTTTTTTTTTTTTTGTTATGGCTGGACTGGTATTAATCTGTTGTGGGTCACTAGTATGTTTGGGTAAATATTAGTCACCATTATGTTGCAGGAATCAATACTTTCAATAGTAAAAATTTTGGTCTCCTGGAACATTTATCACACTAACAATATTAACAGATCCAATGTGAGTCCAGGTAAAAATGAGAATAAAACAATAAATATAAAACAAATAACAATACAAAAGGAATTATTAGGTTGGTGCAAAAATAATGTCGTTTTCTCACATAGTAACATATGTGAGAAAACGACATTATTTTTGCACCAACCTAATACATGTGTAGACCATTTTAACAAAAGGAAAAAACATTAAAACAAGTTATACGTAGAATGTGAGTGTGTGTGTATGTGATAGACATGTGTGTATATGCATGCATGAGAGAGAGTTCAAAAATTTAAAGAGGACCAAAGAAGTGAATGCGCCTTGTCGGCAGTGTACCTATCTACATGTAACTACATGTGAAAGCCAGAGCTAAAATAACCAAAAAGAGTGTGAGTGAGAATATCATTGTCTTAAGCAATGTTGAGCCTGGTCAGTACCTAATTGGCTGACTGCCTGGGAATACCAGGTGCTGTAAGCTTGGATGTGTGGGTGGTGTAATGAATAATGGCTTGGAATTGGAAATCAGAAAGCTGAATTACAATTACAATTCCAGTTGGGTTCGTTATATTCACTTACAAGCAAATACTCATGGGAAAGATATGAATCCACCACTTCTCCCCCAGCTATGGGTTAATTAATAGAATTTGTATCAATAAAAAAATCATTATCTTCCAAAGATTCTTACAATCTAAAAATATTTTCTGTCCTTAAATAACCTGCAAAAGGTTAATAAGCCATAAAAATTGAAACAATTAAATCTAACAATTATCCAGTAATAGAATACCAACTGGGAATGTTATTATTTACATTAAGTCCTTACATGTTTGATTCTAATTTAAGCAATAAAATTATCCAATTATTGTTATGGATTAGTTAAGATCTTTTTTTTTTGTGTGTTTAGTTTTACTCTACTGTTTACCTTGACCTATGTCAAAGATAAGTTATCTATATATAGTCTTTATTTCTTGTAAGAGGATATATGTGTACATAGAACATTGTCTACATACATAAGTATATGATTCTAACTGTATAAAAAATATATATATATGAAAGAGAGACATGGCCTTTTATGTATAGAGTGCATACTTCCAAAATATATCTGTAATATTGCTTTAGTTTTAAAATTTGACATGAAAATAAGAATTTTATTATTTAAAATTATATAAAAATATAGAAGTTTAATAAGTACTTTTCCCTATGGTTGTATACTGACATGTATCTATAAGTCTGTTTACATTAAAGGATAAATCTATTGTTATATAGGAATATGCTTACGTTTGGGTGTTCACAGCAATGTGTGATTGTATTTACTATTTATACTATTTTTTATCTCAATAGGTGCACTTGTGAGTTTATGCCTTTGTTTGTGTATAAGTATTATTGGATTAAATCAGGATTTCTGCTGTTGAATTTTCTCTTCACTTTATCCTCCACTCAAAGCTTATTTAATAGTATTTTATCCCCAATTCACTTAGCATCTTCTTGGCTAATGCTATAAGTTGTATACTTGGACACTGATTTGAACTTATTCAACCTTCAGTACAGTGGGATATAGTTGAACACAACAATTATGACTTAATAAAGTGAAATAATTAAAATGTAGTCATCTATCTATCTATCTATCTATCTATCTATCTATCTATCTATATATATATATATATATATGTATATATATATATATATATATATATATATATATATAACCGAATAGGTAAATATAGGTAGGTATACGAGTAAAAAATCATATACAAATACATATAAATATTCTATAGTGTAAGAAAAACAATGCTCAATGTTAAGTGACAGGGCTATTTAATATATATATTAAGAAATATACACAATATCTTACATTAATTTTCAAGTGCTAGAATTATTATATTTATTTTTATTTAAAAAAAAAAAATAAATAAATAGATAAATATAATAATTTCAGCACTTGAAAATTGCTTTGGCATGAAACTCAGAGTTGTGCAATTATTGTAGGATATTATGTATGTTTCTTAATATATATATATATATATATATATATATATATATATATATATATATTATTAGTTCTGCAATTAAGGTAAAATATGCATATTTCTTAATATATATATATATATATATATATATATATGTATATATTATTATTCTGCAATTAATGTAAGATATTATGTATATTTCTTAATATATATGTATATATATATTATTAGTTCTGCAATTAATGTACAATACTATGTATATTTCTTATATATATATATATATATATATATATATATATATATATATATATTATTTTATTTTAATTTTAAACTATAATGCTGGCAGTGTGAAAAAAAACCCAGATAATGCTATTTGTAAATAAAAAAAAGTATTAGGCAAATAGATATTTGTGAAAAAAAAAAATTCAATAAAAAAAAGAAAAGACTAAAAGATTGAAAAAAATCGACCAGCATTGCAATGTTTAGCCAAAAGAAAAATTACCGACAGAGTACTTAAGTTGAATGTAAAAGTGCTCAATACATTAAGTAGACTGGATTATCAGGATAATTCAGAATTATCCTGATGATCCAGTAGGTGAAACCTAGGTAGATAGTTTCTGGCTCTTTAGGTATGTATATATATATATATATATATATATATATATATATATAAACATCTTTTGTTAAATAATATGGATAAGTTCTGTCTATTAATTTTTAATTAAATCTTTCAAATTTCTGAATAAGTAGTTTTATTGGTAAATTTGCCAAAATTCATATTAACTTTTATTTTAATTCATTTTTTTTTTTTTTTTGTCAAGTACTTCCGAATGATGCTCCATTCGTTTTCAAGGCTTGGTCTGTGTGGAGTTTCACAACTGGTTTTTAATTCAGGTGTTCTTATGAATAAATTTCAATTCACACAAGGTGACGTCATAAAAACAGTCAAACTGAAATTTTTATTAGTGTGCATGTTTTTTTTTTTCTTTTCTTTTTAAATTTATTCCATCAAACATGAGAATGTTGGAATGGAGTATCATTCAAAAATACTCTGGGTGGAGGGGAAAAAAAACAATATAAAAGAAAAGATTAATATGAACTTTGGCAAATTTACTGATAAAACAATTTACAAAGATTTAATAAAAAAAAACTGATAGACAGAACTTGTCCATATTATTTAACAAAACATGTTTGAGAGAAGTCATGAAATGTGTGTGTATATATATATATATGTATATATATATATATATAGAGAGAGAGAGAGACAGAGAGAGAGAGAAAGAGGTAGAATATAGGAATCAATACCACATGATAATATTAAGACCAGAGATACGAAACTGGCTGTCATCCTGAAGTGTTGATTCCTATATCCATGCTATATCTGTAAATGTTCTATCTATGATATTGAACATTCTTCACTCATTAATATAACAAATTTTAAACTATATATATATATATATATATATAATGAAATAATTTGAGAATAGATGCACTGATGACAAGGTAAATCAGATCACCTTAAATTTGTAGTACCTAGATCTATTTACAAATTTAACATTTAATTTGTAGCTTAGTCCACTTAGGTACAATGAATTAGTCCGGGTTACTCTGTAAGTTAACACCAACAAGCTGAACTAATTTTTACAATGTACCTTAACAATATTAATTTTTGTTCAAAAGTTTCAACATATAGTAGTCCTTGAGAGAGAGAGAGAGTATATATAAGTGCAAGTACATTACCAGGCATCAGTACTTGTACATGCATGCATCATCAAATAGGCTTATCATGTTTATTTATCAATAAATGTATATAAACCAGTTTGCATAAAAAGTAAACAAAGCTGAATGCCAAAACTGACTGCATTGTTTCTCGTGCACATGGACAGAAGATATAGATTTTCACTTTGAAAGACTGCTGTTTCAAAATTGAAACCATTGCTTGGAATTTGTAGATTGCATATGTATAACAAAACATCTTTTTTTATATATAGTTATTCTTTAGTTAACATATTTAATGGCATTAAAAACCCATATTTCTTCCCCAAATATTAGAATTTTGTAGATTTGTAATAAATGCATGAAAAAGAACTTGTTAGCTGGACTAAATAGGGAACATAGATAAATTCCCAGTAACATTTCATCTACTATCCAACAATGATGGAGACAATATATATTAAGTCTTTACAGCCTTCCTTCTTTAAACGGAAGGAGTGGCTTTCAGGTCTGAATTTAATTTACCTGTGTTCTTGATTAGGTTACATTATAATAATTTGGAAGTTATTATGATATTAATAGTTTTATTCCATTGTATTATTATTATTATTATTATTATTATCATTGCTGTTAGATTATTTTCAATCATCTTTTTATTATATAACTAATATTGATGTATATTTCTCTCTTGGTTTAAAATTCATGTTTTATTATTCATATTTTATTTCAAAAACATATTTCAGTGAAAGACTATGCTTTTGTTATATCTTATAAGCAAAAGAATTTTAAAGCAATAACGTATTTTTAATATGTATATATATTTTACACTAATGTTATGACTTAAAAAGAAACCTGCTAATTAAATCAAGTCGAAAAATTCAATGTTTAACTTCAATTTTTTTTAATCATTTCATCCCAAGCAAGGCAATAAAGCCACTAAGATGTGAGGAGTTACTGAGTGTTAGAGAATATGAAAAAAAAAACAAAAAAACAATGTTAAGAAGAGGGAACATTGAGAGAACAGAAGATAACAATTGACTTTGAATTTAAATTTTTGAAGATTAAAGCTGACTGGAAAGCAAGAAGCCAGAAGAGAGTTCCATAAGTGTAATAGAAGAAACTGTTAACACAAAACTTATAGCTACATGTAGCTATTTCTATTGTAAAATAATGAGACCTTGCCTCCAATCTTGTACTGCACTTAAATTCATAAAGTCTAGGTACTAATGAGGAAATAACAGGTTTTATTAAAAAAAAAAACTTTCAGGAATTTGAACAAATTTGAAAGTATTTAAAGACCTTGTTTTTTCTTAATATGCTTTCCTGAAATGTGGTCATGGTGAGTTTTATATGCTACCAAATATAGTCATATGATTATTCTCCCCCTATTGTAACTGATTTTTATAAAGCATTAAATTAAAAAGAAAAAAAAACAACTTTTATCAAGGTTTTCCATATAAATAAAAATGTGAAAACAAGTGTCACTGACCCAATACAAAGCTCAGTGTTTTACCACTGGGCTTTACTTGTCAAGTATTTTTTAGAGAGATAATGGCCTGAGGTTTACAATAAGTTCTTGTGTAAAAGTTGATAGAATCTGTAGGGCAAATACTTTTGAGACATTAGATTAGTTGGCCTGACATATTGGTAGCTTCAGGCTGATAAAGAATTAAATAATAAATGACTAGATTTCAATCAGTCAGACATGGTTTCTGATTTAGAGTTCAGAACAAGTTTCCATACAGAAAAGATCATGATTGTAGTTATGTCATCATGAAAACAGGATTGTTAACAAAATATATTAAAATGTGATTTAGATAAGATGTACCATGTTCTTCATGAGCTGCATAGTCTTTTTTTAAAATAACAAAGCTCAACAATTTATTTAAACAATACTTGATAAAAAAAAAAGAAAGAATACTGTGGTGGTTAATTCTTTGAATCAGGCTGAACAAGTGACATTTTGGTTTGAAGGTCAACTGGTATCAGGTGAGAAAGGATAACCATGATAGCTACTGTGAACAGTATTATGAATATAATTATTAATTCTAAACCAGAACTGTTATATAGTACACATATGTCTGGTTGTTGTTTTTTGTTTTTTTTAAGAATAACCAACAGTCTGGCTAAATACAAGGTCAAGCCACTTTACAAGTACTAGTGATACCATTTAACCTAGTACTACCTGCCATATGGTTGGGTCATCAGTAACTAAATGTCAAAGGGCAGATGAACCTTCAGATCATCTAGCACAACTGGGATCCATAGCTATATACACAGACAGTTCAGTGATGACACGCCTTCATTAGGCAGAGGTTTTTCCAGATTTAAATCAACAGCCAGAGTGAAGGGTTCCTCTCAATAGAATCAACAGTACATGACCAAGGCAGGTCTTGAAATCAGAGGACATCAGCTGTTGTCTGACCTGGAGAGGGATGAACTCGGTCATATTTGCTTGTCCAAGATATACTATACACGTATGAATACTTCTATAAGTTTTAACTCGGGTATATAGAAGGAACTGGTTAGGTGCTCTACTGGGCAGTGATCCTATTATTATATCTGTTCATGAGACTGATAATGATGAAATATAAAGACTCTAGAAATAAAAAAAATGTCTACACACATGAAATTATGTGTGTATTCTAATTTTGTATTTATACAAAATCATACAAAAGAAAGAATATTGAAGAGACTGATTGATATAAAAATTGAAATTCAATCACTTCATTGTTAATCAAAACTGAATAAATTGCACTCTATATATTTTTGGATGCTTTTGAAATTTTATGAAAGAATTTATTGTAAACCTCAGGTGATCAAATTACCAGACCAAAGTACTTGACAAGCACAGCATTATAGTAAAAAAATGTTTAATAGTTTAAATGTAATGCCAATCACCATTTTCTGTCTTTCTGAATCCTTTGTCTGTTCTCCTCACTAAAGTCTTTTTCATTTTCTTTCACTCCCAGTAACTGCTTGAGTTTTAATTGTTGAACTACCTCGATCCAACTGTATGTTCTATTCTAATAGTTTTTCTTCCACTTCTTTCCTGTGGAACTCTCTTCCAATTTCTTGCTTCCCTGCCACCTACAATCTTTAAAAATTTAAATGCAATATCAGTTGCTCTTTTCTGTCTTCTAAAATCTTTTATTGTCCTTGTCCTCACTAAAATTTTCTCATACTGTCACTCCCTGTAACCTCCTGTGTCCTTATGGCATTGTTGCCTTGTTTGGGGTGAAACAATTAAAAGGCAATAAATAAATAAAATTACTGTTATGGTTGCATGGTTATACAAAAGTAGAATAAATTTGTTACAACTTCAGCAATGAAAATAATTAACTAAAGTCCAGATCCTGTTTTTCAGCTTTTAATAAATCAGGCAACATTTTGCGAGATTTACATAATAGAATCTCTTTTTAATAGGGTAGTTTATATAAGGTTTAAATGTTGAGAATAGAGTATTAGTTGACATTTGCCTTTTTTATTTTATAAGCATCTTCCAATTTTTTTCACTTGTATTATAACCAACTGATGTCACGAGTAAATGTTTTGTAATGACTGAAATAACTGGATACAATCATACTCCTTTGAGTGCCACTTGTCCCTTGAAGACTGTCTACCTAATAGAATTCTAATGATGCACTTGCAGGTATAGCTCAGTTGTTAGGACATCAGAATATGTATCTTGCTGGTGACTACAGTGTTTAATTTTCAATGTTAATTCAAATCAAAAGGCATAGAATATAACAATAAAAATAGTTCAGTAATCAGTAACAGTAAGATTCAAGGGCGATAAATCGGATGAAATTCAGATTTTACTAGTAATCCTTAGGAACATCTTGTTTCATTTGAGCTTTAGAGGTACTTCTAAGGTGTTTGTAGTTTGGTAGAAACTTTGTGCTTATAAAAACAATAGGTAAGCCTTTTTACCTCCTATCTTGTTGTAGCCAATGACAAACCACTACAATGCATTTACTAAGACAGGTTGATGGGAAAACGGTTCTGGTAAAAGGAGCTGGGTCTGTTGATTTGTCACTTTAAAACACCTGAAAAAGGTATGTATTACAAAACATCCACCAGCCAACTTAAAGTTCACTGATGCATGAACATACATGAATACTGTAGCAGATGCCATCTTAAAAAATAAGTTGGCATCAAAGCATCTCCTATTTTGTTTCTACTACATGCTATTCTTGCTAATATAATGGGACAGAGCAAATAACACTAATTATGAATCAAAATGTCTCTTTCAATAGATGACTGACAAGGCAGATTTTTTTCCCGCAGTAGGTTGCCATTTCTTTCTGCGGTAGACCAGTTGCCATCCAAGGCTATAG
Organism: Acanthosepion lycidas; assembly: GCA_963932145.1. Lineage (NCBI taxonomy): Eukaryota > Metazoa > Mollusca > Cephalopoda > Sepiida > Sepiidae > Acanthosepion > Acanthosepion lycidas. The sequence continues at coordinate 22,307,662 of OZ010588.1, read as the reverse complement.
AACCCAGTCTGTCCTGCTATTTACCCATAGCTGGGGGGAGAAGAAGAGGATTCATACCTTTCCCAAGGGTATTAGCACATAAGTGAATGCAATGGATCTGACTGGAATTCAAACTCAGCTCTCCGATTCCTCATTCCGAGCTGCTATGCATTACTCTGCCGTGCCTCCTACATATCACAAGGACCAGAATAGGAAGGTGGGTTGGATCAAAAACTTTTCAGCACCCCTTCATTACTTTTGGATGTATCATGGGGTAATTGATAGTGGCTTGATATAAGAAATCAGATAGTGGAGTTTGAATTCCAGTCAAGTTTGTTACATTTTCTTACATGCAAATAACATTGGGAAAAGTATAAATCTATCTCTTCTTCCCCCCCCCCAGCTATGGGTAAATAGTAAGATAGACTGGGCCCAATATCCTTGACTAGCAACCAGTTTAGGAGAAAGACAACTCTGAATTCAAACCAGCCTGGAAAGGGCTGGGCTCCGTTAGGTTATCTTGCCCAAGACACACCACAGCTGCTATGGCTGCAGTACATGTGTTGCCCATATGCTCCTAATGGCTACAGGACTCATGACCATAATCATGGTCATTACTTTTTGGCTATAATGTTCTGTATAATTTGTAAGAGAGCAACTTTTATTGTCAGCAAAGATCACTGTTGACTATTCTGAAAACTGTGATTATTTGAGAAATATCTCATCTGATGACAAATTTTATTAACTCTTTTTTCTCCATTACAGTTCATTTACAGAATTTTGATAATTATATAATTCTGTTCAGAGTTTGTCATCTATCAAATATTTTATTTCATTATTGAAACAAAATTGAGCAGTGTTTAACCTTTGTGTCTGCAAAAAACAGTGTGTCAAAAGGATGTTTATTCTCCTTGACACAGGTATTACTGTATACACTTTTGTCTCCCTCAGCAATGTTTATTTAAAAGATTATAAAAATATGGGAACCAAGTGCAATGTTTATTATTTACCATTTTATAAAGAAATAAATCTTATTTATTCAAAAATTTATAAAAGATTACAAAATTACCAAAATATGTAAACCAACTATAATGCAATATTTATTTTGAAAAATTTTTGGAAAAGTTTTAAATTGTTTCTATTTTTTAAAAAAATGCCTAGAAAATCTGCTGACAGATTAAATAAGCAACCTCATAAATAAATAATATTTAATATCTTTGTTGTCAAATCTCAAGAATAAAGAAAATGTATAAATTCACTTTCATATGTTTGGTCTTTATTAAAATTCTAATCATCACTTTTAAAAAAAACAACATTATTGAGGGGCATAAAAGTAACAGCAGTGTCAAAGGAATAACTGTCCTTTTAACACACCTTTTTTTTGTATGCACAAAGGTTAAACATTGCCAAAAATTGATATATAATTGAGACTGTCTTCATTCTAAGACTCCTACATCAAGTATATTGTTTTTAGAAAATATACATTTCTACCACTGACAGCTGTAAAGAAGAAAAGATTATTTATGAATTCATTCTCTTTAAGCACAGATTCAATTTTTGCAGACTATTTTTGGAAGTACAGAATATTACATTTATGCTTTCTGGTTTCAGATTTAGTAAATGTTGTTTCAGGGGCAGGTAAAATGATGCTCTTTATCATTATGGCTGTGGTGTAGCGTTACTGACTCAGAGGAAGTAGTATGCACTCAATTGCCCATGGCTAATAGTCATAGCTATTTACAGTCTTTGTGACTTCCTATGTAAATGAGTCACCTCATGTCCCTGTACCAGAGAGGTTTTATCTCTTTACTGATTTCAAATCATTCAGCTTTATTGTTCTAGCTTTAGCTGCTAGAATTCTAAGTCACACTTGTGCATACTCATGTATTATCCAATGATAATTGTTTGCTCAGTTCTTATCCTATCAGTGATGCCATTGTGGTGTAGTGTTACTGACTCACAGGAAGTAGTATGCACTCAACTGCCCATGTGTAATAGCCGTAGCTATTTATAGTTTTTGTAACTTCCTATGTAAATAAGTCACCTCAATGACAAAAAACAAAAATTTGGCTGAGAATACAAAGTTTGTATGTATGCATTATATATATATATATATATATATATATATATATATATATATAACATCCACAAATCATGTAAAATTCAGTTTGACAGTTGTAAATTATGTCACTTTTAAGTGACTTGAAATTGATTCCGACAAACTAGCTGAACACATATTCATAAACAGATTAATCACACAATTCTTGATAACTGTAGTGACAGTTCAAAATACCCAGATTCAAAAGAAAATGAACTTTGGAATAAGGATGATTTGATTCAGTGTTCATGGCCTGGTGGCTCCTAGCTGTGAAGGTCTGGACTGATATGACATGAAAATAGCAATAGAACAACAAGAGGCTTGCAATAAAAAATTGGACAAGCAGATCTTGTCATTATTTTTCAATAAAATTTGTCCAAAAGAATTCTTGCTATCTAACTACACCTTATATATTACATACATAACTATGAGATGATGCTGAAAAGTTCTCAGCCTAATCAAGGATGGATTCCCCACCCGCCAAATTCTGATGTTTGGTCAGATTTTAGGAAGTGGATTGGTCTGGCCAAAAAACTTTTGATACCCACTTGTGTGTGTATGTATATATTTCCAACCATGAAACCCATGTTTGAATTTCACCATGGCCAGTATGTCAGTAAAGTAACTTCTTGATGTTATCTGTCTAGGGAAGCGATCCCAGTGTGTGTCACCTTTGGAAAGTGCCTGAAAACTATCCAATAGTTTGATCGATGTCTTGTGAATGAAAATGGGAATGGTTTGAAAGTTGTTGATGGTTGTGATAGCAGAAAGTCAGAAATCATGTGTCCATGGGTTTGAGCCTTCTGGCATTATTCAAACTGCTGATCATGCCAGATTATGTGTGCTCTCTCCCAGAAACTGTAAATAATTATTTACAGTTTCTTGAAAAAACACAAATTGGCTAACTGCTCTAGCAGACAGGTGTGCTTGAAAAACGAGATTAGCCTGCCATTTTTACCCAATCAATCAACATACTTTCATTATGTTGATAATGCTCTACTTATATATCCTTGTGGGACTGATTTAGCTGACCTAGTAGATCAACTAAACAAAGTCAAAAACACAATAAAATTTACATACAAAATGGAAGAGCATAATTCATTATTCTTCCTAGATATCAAGCTACACCATGTTAACAACAGTTTAAAACTTGGTGTCCACTGAAAATCAACCAACAAAAATGACCTAATAAATTTTTATTCTCATCATAACAACAAAATAAAACTTGGCATAATCATCGGATTCTACCTAAGAGCTCTAGGAATAAGTAGCTGAGATTATTTACACAAAGAAGAGGAATACATTGAAAACACTTTCAAATTTCTCCACCAGCCTAATTATTTTATATTGAATTCAAAACAAAAGACCCATAAAATATTCCAATACAAAGAATGAACTCCTCCTGAGAAACCCAATGAATCAAAAAAAAATTATCCTGTCAACTAATTTTATCACATCTACAATCAAAAAGAATTTATCTAAACTCAACATAATAGTTGTTACTACTACATCCAAAACAATAAAAGACTTAGTCAATACTAACCAAAACAATAAGCTGAAGGAGGAGTTTACTCCATTGCCTGTAATAATTGTCACAAAATAATGCATAGGAGAAACCTCAAGGAATCTAAAAACATTATATGAACACAAAAGGGACATTTTACAAAATAATATGTCAAATGCATTGGTCACCCACCATAACAAAACTGACCACAATTTTGACATAAAAAATGCTATCATGACCAAAGGAGAAAATAATTCACTATGATGTAAATTTCTGGAGAGTGCCTTAATTGTAAAGTCATCTACAGTAAATTTGTACCCAGGCTATTAAAACATTTTACCATTCCTTGCAGACCTTTTAATATCTCAGTATGGAATACCTACATACAAAAGTGATGGAAAGGAAAGGAAAAAAGAATAAATGAATTCAGCCGATAAAAAAAAAATTCTAAAATTCTCAGTATGCCTTTGCTGAGTGCATATGTACTGCTGCCAACATAACAAATTTAGTCTGATGAAGTCCTGAAGGACAAAACACATCACGAGTGAACTTTTTCCACTTTGTCATACAATTTCTACAATACTGTTGTTGATATATAAAAATATATATCATTATCTCTATATATGAGAAAAAGATCCTGCATCATGATTTGATAAAAATTGTGACAAAATTTTTGCATAAAACTAACATTAATGTTTTTATTGAAAAGAGTAGCTATGACTACTGGTCCTTAACCCTCAGCAATAAGGATTGGAAGAAGCAAAGAAAAGTGAGCTCTTTGTGCCCAAAGCTAGTTCAAAATTTAAATGCTTAAGCACCTATTTTTCAGTGTCTTCTTGTTTAAAAATGAAATAAAAAATAGAACAAAATAGTCAGTAATTTGTTGTCTTGCAACCTTCAATAGCCTCCACATATATGAATGTCATAACCACAAATAGAAACACTCAGTTTCTTTCTTTGCTTACAATTGGGAATTGTAAACTGATGTCATAACAACCCAGTTGAGAAGAATAGAGCCACAAACAGACAAAAGATAAGATTAAATTTGCAATGCTTACAATCCAAGTCAAAAGGCTGAAATGTAATCCTTGCTTTGATCAAGGAACACATAAAGCTAGTTACTTTTAAATATTGCTATATCTTTGTGTTAGATAAAAGTAATGTGATATTTCTTGAATTTATGATAGATAGGCTTAGAATCTTTGAGTAAAAAAGAATGTTCTGTATGTTATTGAAATTGCTTGTTACTGCAATAAAAATAATGCTTTTAATTGCAGGATTTACAGTTATATCTGAATAAATAAATTAAAATTGTGAGGCTCCTTTTTGTTACACTTTGTGGAAATGTACAACACTGAATTAAGTATACTTACACAATTAATGTACATTCTAAAAAGTATTCCTAGGTACAAGTTTCAAAACACCTTCCACTCCATGAATTGTGCAATCAGCACACAATTTTGAAAGTGTAATTTAATAAATAAAATCTTTATTTTTCTTGAAAAACTGGAAAGAAAACTTGTTTTTCCAGCAATAATGACTATAATATTAGCAAAATTGAGCTGTGATAAAGTCAATGTTTATACTAATCCTAATTGACAATATTTTACTATAAACTATATATCCACTGGATAACAGAAGAGAGTATAACTCTCCCAACTAAGAAAAGTAGAAATGAAATGACAAAAACATTTCATTAGTGAAGAAATTAATTTTTTTCAATATTATTATTATTATTTCTTCTTTTCCTGATTTCCTGTTTCATACAAATCCTTTATGAAGTCTTTTAATTGAGTTAAGGAATGAGAGAGTTTTTCTGAGTATGTGAGTCATGCTCATCACAATCTTACTACATTTCAGGTAGCAAGGTGTTTCCTTTTATTTTCTCAATGTGTGTATCAGTGTTCTTTTTAAAATATTTCACTTTTATTTATGCTTCATCATAAATTTTTGGAAATGAATTAGGATAGAGAAAGTTTTGGTACTTTAGTTATGTGTTGTTTGTTTTTCATTGGTTAAATAGAACCCACGTGTCCTGACCAATGAAGAACAAAAAAACACAGAACTAAAGTACTGGAACTTTATCTTTCCTACTTCATTTCCCAAAGATTTCTGATGAAGCTTAAATAAAAGCAAAATATGTCAAATTTATAAACATTTCCTATTTGTTTCTTATCCTATTATTCTGTCAGATCCTAATCTATATTTGATCCCAATTCAATTCATATATATATATATATATATATATATATATATATATATATATATATATATATATATATATATATATATAATTAATATAAGTAAAAGGTTTGTCACTTAGCTGATTGATGTCACCTTCAGCATCCCAACTCAAGACTGTCCACTCATCAGGGGGTATCAGCAATTGACTGCCAATTGCCTGACAGCATTTTTGGCTTCCTACTATCTTTCACTCACACACACACACACACACATATATATATATATATAAGCAATGAATACTGTTGACTTTTGATAAGATAGGTTCCTGTTTCATTTTGTCAGGTTTTGTATAAATAGGGTTTTTATACTTTCCCTTTACTTTTTAGTTCATTTATTATATACATATATACACACACACACACACTATATATATATATATATATATATAGCCATTAATTACTGACTTCATGTGTAATGGACTAAAGTATCTAAAATCTTTCCTGTCAATATTGATAAACATTAAAAGTGAAAAGATATGTGGTAATTTTATTTTTGTAGTCATAAAAGATCATAGCTTAAAAAGAGTCCAGTGATCCTTCAACGATTAAGCTACTTTTAATAAACACTTAAATATATTCCTAATGTCAACACTTTAAGTAGGCTAATGCTCTAAAATATAATGGTCAGCATAAATGCTTAGTTTTGTTCACTGATGCAAAACATTTCACACAATGATGAAATAATATAGTCCACTTCAACTTTTCCCAATGTCTCTCTTTTTCTCTCTCCATTATCATTTTGTTTTAAACCAACCAATTCTGATATGGGGGTAACTTTTCATTATGGCTCTCAAATCTGCCTGGAATAAATTTTAATGAAGCATTCAATCTATTTAACTTGATACACAGTATTTGACTACTAAAATCATTTTCAATCTTAACTGTAGGTAGGGAAAGGATTCTTTATTATCAACACAGTATGGCGGAAGAACATTGGTTTTGAAGTCTAATATATTTTTTGAGGGGAGGCAAGTGATAATATCATCACTTTTGTAATTCTGTAAAATGATAGCACCCCTATAAAAAGACTAGTGATCTTAATTATTGCATCATAACACCATCTGACAACATTTTTATGCCTTCTGAGTTCAATGTACCTAATTATTACCAATGTACAATTTTATTTTTTTTATTAGTATAATAATTCTGATAGATTATTTTACTAAGGTTAGTGAGGTGACTCATTTACATATGAATTCACAAAGACTATAAATAGCTATGGCTATTACCCATGAGGCAGTTGAGTGCATACTATTTCCTGTGACTCAGTAACACAAGACTTCAATGGTGTTGCTGATATATAAAGAAGCGCATGAACAATTATCACTGAATAATTACAAATATGCACAAGTGTAGCTTAGGATACTAGCAGATAAAGCTGGAAAAAAATGCTTAAGGATTTAAAATCAGTTTGAAGAGAAAACCAAATAACTGATCTCTTCTTAGCTGGTTGTGAGGCCATTTATATCAGCAATTGCACACCCAAGACAGTTGAAGGAAATGACGGTTGATGATATAAGTCAACTAATAGCGAAAAACATAGAGCTCGAGAAAAAACTAGTGAATGCAGAGAGAGAGCTAAGTTTATGAATATTTCTCAAAAAGGGAATGAACCAGTTATTGAATAGGTTATTCATTTAAAACAGGCTGCTAAATATTGGGAATTTGAGAAACTGTGATCAGAAAACCAGTCAGTTGAAGAGGATTTGATCCTAATGAAATTGGTAATTTGCCTCCAAAATGAGGAGTATCAACAAATGATTGATGCCTTTACAACTGGGAAAGTTGTCACTAGAACAGTGTGTCAAATTTGTTCAGCAACAAGAATTAATTGGAAAATTTTGTAGAACAAAAGTTACAGATTTGTTAGAGGAAACAGTCACATAGACCATAAAGAAAAAAGGTAAAATAATAAAGTATACCTTTTGTGGATATCAACATCAAAGAGAAAAACAAAAATGTGAAAAGTGTTTCAGAATGAATCATTTTATACATATGTAAGTCCAAAAAGAAAAATGTAGAGACAGTTCAACAAAATAAAGAGGAAATAAGTATAGATGTTTTTTTAGTGAAACAAAGAAATGAAAAAGGGTTATTAAAAATTCAAATCAATAATATTTTATTGGACATGCAACTAGATACAGAAACTGTGACATTGATACCCAGAAATTTCTGGAAGAAATTAGGAAAACTAAGATTAAGAAAAAGCTTTGTTCAATTGAATCAGTTTGATGGATCTGTGATAAAAATATTAGGTTATTTTGAAGCCTACATAGAACTAAAAATAAGTTTGATGTATTATCAATTCTTGTGGCAAACTGTGAAAAGAATCATGGTCTAACAGGAAATGATTTATGGGACATAAATTTGACAAAATTAGTAAACAAAGTCAAGGCAGAAGTAACTAGAATGTTAAAAAACTATGAAGCAAAGTTAAAACTAAAGGGAAATGTCTCCCCCTTATAATTTAAGCATGAAAAGTGCTAGTCCATCTACTACCAATAGATGGGGAAAACCTAAAAAACAATAATGGAACAAGATTTACTTGAATAAGTTCTGCCAGGAGGGAGAAAATGGGCCTTCCCATAAATAATTTTAAGAAAGAAGGATGGGGATCTGAGTATTTGTGGTGACTACAAAATAGGTGTAAACCACAAAATATATGCAACTCATATCCTATTCCCAATATAGAATGGGCTTTAAACTCCCTTGCAGGTATGAAAACATTCTCTAAAATTGATCTAAAGTCAGCATACCATCAAATACCTATTGACAAAGACTTTAAAGTAACAACAATGAATACACCAACAGGCTTCTTAAGATGGAAAATAAACCAAAAATGTGATTTTTCAAAGGCCTATAGAGCAAGTTATTAGTAGCAATATAAAAAATATAATATGCTACCATGATGACATTTGTGTTGGTGTTATTAATGATGAAGAACTAAAATCGAAAACTAGTATGATTTTGAATGTTAAAAAATGCTGGATTAACAATTAATGAAAAAAATGTGTGAACAGCACAAAAAATATCATTTTTGGGATATTCCAATATCTAATGAAGGCATATCACCAGTCCAATTGTTAATTGGCAAAATATTAAAAGTTAAAGTACCTAAGAACAAAAAAGAATTGGAATCTTTCTTAGGATTTGTAAATTTCTATAGATGTAGAGTGATACCCCAAACTGACAGAATGTTTTGCTGCTTTAAGAAAAAAAGAATGTGAAATTTATTTGGACAAAAGAACAACAAGTGACATTTGAAAATTTAAAAGCTGTTCTGGCAAAGAAGTCAGTAGTAAAAATATTTGACTCTAGAAAGGAAATAGTAGTAACAACTGGCGCATGTGGACACCCAATTTTGGAAATATTAACTCAGGATGGTCATCCTATGATGTATCTTTTGAGAAAATTGTCAAAAGTCGAATTGAACTATAGCATTGGCCATAACATGGATGACAAACAGAGCTTGTCAGTTTTTGATTGGAAAGAAATTCATACTAAGGTTTGACCATAGACCTTTAGAATTCATATTTAATCCTAGGATGGAACTTCCTCAGGTAATGTCTTCTAGAATTCTAAGACAGGCCTTAATGTTAATGGCATTTGACTTTGATATTGAGTACATGCACATGTAGACACTTTGTCAAGACTGAGGTTCATTAATTTTTAAAGTGAGAAAGAGGAGAAAAAATTCAATGATACTTTCTTACACTGAGTTGAAACTGATATTTTATTGACAGACAAATTAGCTGAGGATATAAAGCAAGACTAGATTGTCCAGAACAATAAATAGTAAGTGGAATAATTGCTCATGGACAGTTTTAAATAAATTAATAAGTGGAATAATTGATCATGGTGTTTTAAAGAGGTTAAACACAAACTGTAAAAAAGGATGTAATTTGTAATGGAGATGTAGTGGTTCCACCACCAACACGAAGGAGCAAAATTATAAAAAAGCATACATTCATTGTGGAATAACACCTACACAAAGGAGATTAAGGCTAGAGGCATGGTGGCCAGGCTATTCTACAGATGTAGAAAAATACATAAAATGGTGGGAAATGTGCAATGAAAGAAGAAAATTTAGACAGACAAAAACATACATGACCTAAAGAGTCCCAAGCTTGGGACAGAGTGCATACAGATCATGCCTATGTTAATGGAGTAGGATTATTACTAATACTGGTAAATTTGTATTCAGGCTGGCTATAAGTAGTACAGGTTTCCAACACAAGAAGTTCAACCGTGAAACAAGTGTTAAGGATCATATTTTCAAGAAATGGAATTCCGAAAACGCTAGTATCTGACAACACCCCAGTGTTCTGTGATGAGGAACTATGCCAGTGGTTGAACAAAATTGGATGCAAACTATATAAAACCCCACATACCATTAGTAATCAAACAGATTGGTAGAAAGGATGGTGCAAACTATAAAAAATGGATTGAAAATATGCGGACAATAGAAAGAGAAGATAGAAATATTTCTTTCTAGATTGTTCCTAAGCTATAGGACAATACCACATGCTGGAAGATTGAAAAGCCCATCCACTCTCATGAATAGACAAATTAGAGTCATATGCCACCAACAAATAACTGTGGTATAAAAAGAATAGTGAATCTAATTTACAAGACAGAAGATTCATAATGCAAAGTGGACAGAACACTATGATAATAGAAAAAAAAAGAAATAGGGTATTAGTGCATGCAGAACAAGTTAGATTGCAACACAATAGCAATGACGTATAGTGAGCCTGAAAGTAATGAAGGGGAAAGTGTCATGTCAATGCAAGACAGACATGACAGTGAAGTTGAGAGTAAGATAAACTCTGAAGATGAACAATTGTTGGAGGAATACTCTTATAAAAAAAGAAAAAGATCATGGTCGCTCATATTTAGACAATCTCTTAGGGAGAGGGAGGAAGATAGTGAGGAGACAAATGCTCCCAGAAGTGCCAGGGAAAATAAGGGGATAAAACCTCTTCGCTGTAGGGAGATGAGGTGACTCATTTACATACAAAGTCACAAAGACTATAAATAGCTACGGCTATTACCCATGAGGCAGTCGAGTGTATACTTCTTTCCATGAATCAGTAATACTACATTACAGTTAGGGAGCTCTGTTTATATATCCTGAATGTCAATAAGAGCTATTGCACAGTATCAAGTAGTAATCAGTACCACAATTAAAAGCTCAAGTAAACAAATAAAAAAATATCAAGGATAAGATGAAGAAATTTGCATTTCTAACAATGTTATAAATTTTAAAAGAAACAGGTTTTAAGGAAGTTTTTTTTTAATGTTAGCATATATGATAGTGTTGAAAAGTTTCACTCTCTTTACAAAATCTGACCAACAGAACAAGGATCAGATTTCTTTTTAATGTTTTGTTGGTCTGGCTGATAACATTTCATCATCTCTTCATATAACAAAGAACAAATGTCATTTTGTGTGACTTTAGTTGCTATTTTTTCACACAGACACAGTAAATTTAGAAAATGATTGCCCTTTGCTCATAGGAAAGGCTCTAATATAAAATTTGACATAACTTAGAAGTCTGGTTATGGAAATTATGTTTTCTCTGTCAAAAGATAAATGACTTATAAAAATATTTTCATGAACATTTTAACATTCAGTTCTTATTGCAAATATAAGAAACATATAAAAACATATTCAGAACCAGATCTTGATTAAGAGGAATTAAAGGCAAGATTTTTTTTTCATTTAAATGTAAAAACTATGCTCAAAAGAAAAAAAAAAAAGGTGGTGGTTAGTATAATTATCCCTACTCATAATTACAGGTGGTCCACTCTGAAGATCAAATGACAGCAAATCTCATTACTTAAGTATTCAGATAAAAACTGTGGTCAAGAAACAAATAAGATAAGACTATGATGTGTATCATCCAAATGTATTGTAAATACCTTTTTCTATTGGAGGATTTTTTTTTGTTATTTTGCTATAGAAATACAATGAAAATTGATAAGAAAAATCATCAGACATTAATGCAAGCATTACTAACAAAATCTATTATTATTCTAGAATCTTAAAGATAGTCTCACTGAAGAGAAATTACTTTTCTGAGAATTAAGGGCAAATAAGTATTAATTAAGAAAAGAGAAATTTGGCAAAGAATATATCATTATAACAGTGATTATTTGGAATAACTTCATTCAAATCTATTAGCAAAATAGTGGCTTTCTTGCAATATGGTTCACAGGAACAGACAAAGTTTTATAATGAATTCCTGTTAAATGATGCGAGTATTATGAAAACAATTCTGAAATCTTTAAGTGAGAAATTTATCAGAAACAGTACTTTGATCTAAAAAATATAATAAAAACTGAATAGAGCCACTACTTACCCTACCTAATATTGTTTGGACAATAGAATATGTTCTTATTTGCTGACAATCCATTCTCCAGGCTTTGTCAGGTGCATTTAGTGTACAGAAATGGATTGATCCAATTGATATGTCAATAACCATTTTTCAACATTTCTTTTGTCTTTGTGTTTTATTTGAACAAAGAAGTTTTCTTTCTCTTTTTATTTTTCTCACAGAATATACATGACAAGGGTCAAAGAATAGATCAGCTGAAATGTTGTGGTAACAACAGTAAGTCTACAAAGAGATTCAATTGTCTGAACAATACTGGGTGTGTTAATGATTCTTTTCAATTTTATAAACTCTAAGAGATTTTTTTTATTCGATCTTTGATGAATGTTTTTGGTAAATTTCTCTCTTCTATGCAGAGAGAAATTTGAATTTTTATGCAGCAACCATACATTTTTTTTTTTTGCATTTATTTTTCTCTGGTTAAACCTTTGAAAAAATTTACAATTTTTTTTTTACCTCAATCAAGGCAACAAAGCCACTAAGATGCAAAGGGGTCACTGACTGTGAAAAAATATAAGAAAAAGAAAAACATTATTAATGAATGCAAACAATAAAAGAAGACAAAAGATAATGATTGACATTGCATTCAAACTTTTGAAAATCAGACTTGACTGGAAAGCAAGAAGCCGGAAGAGAATTCCACAAGTGTGAAGTACGAGAAAGAAAACTATCAGCATAAAAATTACAGTTACATCTAGTTATTTCAACTGTATGATGATGAGACCTTGCCACCAATTCATAGAGACTAGATATCATAGAGGAAGGCTCATCAGAACAATTACCATGAAAATATTTATAGAAAAAGCACTGGGAAGCTATGTTACAGTGTTGGGAAAGTGACTGAAGCCAAGATGTCAGGTCAGGACTGAAAACATTGCAGATTTTTCTTTGTATTTTATCAAGACTCTCTAAATACATAGAAGAAGCACCAGACCAAATATGGCAGCAAAATTCAATGTATGGATGAACAGTAGACTTGTAAATGTGGAAGGTAAATTCTGGCAAGAAAAATTGTCTAGCATGGCACAGTGAATCAATTTTCCTAGCAGCAGACCTAACAATTGATTACTGCTAGATATAAGATTTCACAATAATTTTATTGAGGGGGATTCATTATCTGTGGAAATTAAAAGATAAGGTAATGATAAATATTAAAGTAAAAACTGGAATTGAACTGATACTCAAATTCTTTTCCCATTTAAATTAAACACTAAATTATTGTTACAAGCATTGTTTCCATAAAAAAAAAATTACATCATTATTTGCATATGAAGTATTTGTGCCAACTGCCTAGGGTTAAAATATTACTCCCTGGCCCTCTGCCCTGAATCAGTGTAGTATTTCTGTTTTAACCAGAATCAGTGTGGTATATATGTTCTTTGACTATGATCAAAGCTGTTACTCTCCAGCACTTTTCTCTTCGATTGGTATTCTATTTAAACTCACTGGAAAGTCTTCCATGCACATGCAAATATATGTATTATTCAAAAACCACAACATTACAAAATACAGAATTGCAGAGAATTGATAGACTTTAACAAAATTACTAACGTGAAATGCCTCTAACCAAAATTTGGATTTTGACTTTCCCTTTGATTTAAAGTAAATTTAAATTTGAACAAGGGAATGATTCCAAAATATAGAAGAAGAAAGCCAGAAGATGGGGGTCACATCAGCAAGATCAAAATGAGATAATATGGATGTGAAGTTGAGCAAGAAATGTACCAATCAGTGGGTAGTGCCTTACAATACATATTTTTTGCAACAATTCAGCTGTCATATTAAAATCTGCTGATCAATTCATTCAATCAAGTATTGTATGAAATACATATCAAAGGGGTCAGATCAAGCTGTTTTTGCACCCCCCCACTGAAAATGCTTTTCTCTTTGATTTAAATTAAATTTAAATTTGAACAAGGGAATGACTCCTATCCAAATTATAGAAGGAGAAAGCCAAAAGATGGTAGTCACATCGACAAGATCATTAAGTAATATTGAAATGCATCATTTTTTTCCACAAATTATAACAATGATTTAAAATCAATCACCATTTTCTTACAAAAAAAAAAAACAGTGTGGCACACAGCAAGGCATGGATAATTCAGCTAGTAATAGGATAATAATAATAGAATGTGACATCTGAAGATAAAACCATTATCTGTTGTTATTGAAGTTTTGGGAATGATATCAAAAGCAACAAACAAATATGTGGTTTATCAAATTCATGGTTCCCTAAAATATGAGAATTGCAACAAAAAAAATCCTATTCTTGCATTTTTTTTCACTTGTGTAGATTTTAGTGACCATAATTACATATTGTTCTCTCTCTGATTGCATGGCACCTTATCTTTTTTCATCTGATACAAAAACTTAACTCATGTTACACAAAGCAAAGGCAAACATAGTAATAATAATAATGCTGTTATATGATTCTTCCCTAACATTTCAAGACATGCATTACTTATAGCTTAACTCTTTAGTTGTGGATGATGGAAATTTCTGCCTCAGTTAATAGGTTAATATTGTAATCTTTTTTGGAAACTGATGTAGTTTTCCAGAACATATATTGGCACACAAATATAGGTAATTGCCACATTGTTATCTATGAATTGGGATTTTCAGAACGAAACAAAAGATATTCATCTTCATCAATACAAGAGGAAACTTGGCTCTCTTAGGTATCAGTTTTATTTAGAAAGAATATCTTAGCCTATTGATTGATATAGAATTTGAGAGAGTTTAAGAACCATCTAAATTCCTATTAAAAACTATGGCAAATTGTATTTTATTAGAAGTTGGACTTTCATAAAGATTTTGGTATTCAGTTGAAGTAGGAGTGTTTAATGGAACACAAAACAATCAATAATGAAGAGATAATGGCAAGACCATTTAGCAGTTGGTAAGAGAGTGACTGGGTAGTTTTATATAAAATCAATTCTCTAATTATCCAAGATTATGTACAATTTGATTAATGTACAAAAGCCAACATGTTTTTTTTCTTAATATATTTTATTTGATGATCCATCAATTCAGATACAATGGATTAATTAATTGGAAAATAAAATGAGTGGGAAAAGAACTTTAAAATTATAAAATAAATAATTATTTGTTATCCAATTTTTCAGATAAGGAAGTTCTCATCAGCCATTATTTAATAAAGTGTTATTGAAAAATAATATTGATTTTAAGATATCTAAGGAGGTCAAAGGAAAAAGTACAAACATTTTGTTTGATCTAAATATTGAAATAAATAAAAAGCTTAACATAGAAATAACATATGAAGTGCTACTGAAAAGTTTGATGAATTTGACCAGCACAAATGAGCTGAATGTAATATGAACTTTAACTACTAACCTTTATGACCAGTGCCCCCAGAGCAAAGAACTGCTTTGATGGAGTCTGGAAATTAGGTGTTTCAGTGACTTTTCATGATTATATTCCCAGAATCTTTTGATAAGACTTCATGTAGAAACAATCAAGTAGTCACCTTTTAGTCATTTCTAAGGAGAAAAAAAATGTTATATAGATTTTTAAGTCTCCTTACATTTACAAGTGTTTTCTCTTTTGTTTGAATTCTAGTCGAAGTTGTTACATTCAAATACCCTTGGGAAAGGTATGAATTCATCTCTTCTCACCCCAGGTATGGGTAAATAGCAGGACAGACTGGGCCCTATAGCCTTGGTTGGCAACTGGTCTAGGAGAAGGACAACTAAATTCAAAACCCAAGTAAGGTTGTTTGGAGACCTTTTGGAACATGATGGGTACCAGTTCTCTGTATTTGGTTCTTCTAAAAAATACAAGTGTTCACCAATATAATCAAATAATATGTGCAGGTTGTCTGGTTATTTGGTTCTAAGAACTGAGCTGCTGGACCCTCATACATCAAAAATGGTGAAAAATTATGTTGGTGTGGCTACACATGCACACAAACAAGGGATACTAGAATATCTACTAACAAAAGAAATGGAAAGAAAAAGAATCTAAATGGAATCGGCTAGATTAAAAAATATAAATAAAAATTTAGAATTTAAAATGTCCAACATTCTGCATCATGCACATGCACATAGCCACACCAACATTACAAATTTAGTCCAAAAGAGTGCTAAAGCACAAGAAAACTTTTTCCACTTTGTCATATATTTTTCCCCATTATTGTACCTGATATATAAAAATATATATATATATATATATATATATATTTTATAGTAAAAAAAGAAAGAACAGTAAGATATATAATCCAGTGTTCTTATTTGTATTTTTATTTTTACAAAACAGTGCCCAATGTAAATTTACAGAGCATAAATATTATAATTTAACTGATTTAAAAATATGGTTCCATTGCTACACAGGAATTACCATGTTTCAAAAACAGAAACTAAAAACTTCAAATTCAATTATATAATTAAATTAAAAGCACTAGTTCTGTTTCATTTTCAACTGAATTTTGGAATAATTTATTTTGAAATTTACTGAGTTTTAAAAGCACATACATTCAGAATATTTGTTTCCAAGGATACAGAGAAATCCAGTCATTTAGACAGGGGCAGTTTTATTAAGAACTGTTGTATCAAATATGAGTTACTTTTGAAAAGAGGTTAAGTCTAGGTAGGGTAGGAGTGCATTTTTCAATGAATTACAACATCCGTTCAACGCAAGTTGTCTGTCTTTTTATCAATGACAAAATGTTTTTCGGCATTTTTATCCATTAAATTTGTACTTGTATATATAAAGATTCTTTGTAAAAGGGGTTTTTGGATTAGAATACGTTGTATTGAACTACAATTTTACAATATTATTTTTACTTTTAATAACTAATTTTTATTTTTTATAAACCTAGTAATATATAGTTTCTCATTTGTGCACAAAAGACATGGGTCATTTAATGACCTACATATTCTAGCTTTTCTCATTAATTTCCATTTTACTGTGGGTGTTATCTCATAGATATATATATATATATATTTACTGTAGGTATATATATATATATATATTTACTGTAGGTGTTATATATATATATATATATATATATATATATATATATATATATATATATAATTTTGAAGTCATAGATCGTGTTTAGATGTGTACATGAAATAAGCTTTGAAGCAAAGGTCTTTTTTTAAAAAAAAAAAAGAAGTTTTGATACAGCCTAATACATAATTCTCATCTATTACCCTTTCCTTATTTTCTCTTTTCTGTATTTTCTCTTTTGTTGTTGAAATTTCACAAGGTTATCTTGGAAACTTTTGTAAATAGGAATCAGAAAAGAAGAATTTTAGTCTTTCTGCACTTGGTACAAGATGGGAGTTATTTACTTATTATTGTGTTTCTTTCAAAGCTTTTCAATCACAAATACTTTCATGTGGCTTGGTATCGTGCTGTTTTAGTACAGTTATGTGAAAATGTGGTTGATAGCATACAACTGGGTGATGGCTGAGAAATATATACAAAGGTTGAATTCAAACTTAGCATAAAAAAGGCTAACTACAATAAATGTTATGTATTTAAAATTTAAAAATATCAATGACACTTTTTCATTCCATATATATATATATATATATATATATATATATATAAATATATGTAAAATAGCTGGCTACTTGCTTTCCAACTACACCCATATGCTAATCCCTGTTGCTGACGCCAGCTCAGGTATATTTGTGTTTGTTCAGCATTCACAGAATCAACTTGTGGCTTATATTGCTGAGTAGACCTTAGGTAGAGTTTCTAGGAGAGAGTGCATAGTATGATTAGCTTGAACAAGGCCAGTATGCTGGAACTCTTGATCATGATGACTTGTGACTTTGTGCTAGCACAACCATCAATAGCTTCTAAACAGTTTTGTCTACTCAGTTTCACTCACAAGACTTGGGTAAACAGGTAGTATTGATTTTCATGCACTTCTCACTGGTGCCACACATTGGTATCAGCTTCCAAGGCTGATGTTATCAAGGTTACCTCTAATGAACCATAGTGAGATTCAAACCTAGGTCTTATGGTTAGAAAGCTAACATTCTAACCACTTATCTAACAGTGGCTAAATACAGAGTGAGATGGGTAAATGGTTGCCACTTTATATTTTTAATTTTAAGCATGCACATTGTTCTTGATTTTATCGACTGCACAGTATAATAGGGTCAGATGGGCACTGTCTGTGAGAAAAAAAAGTATCATGACGCAATTCACTCCACCAGAAATTGGAAACAGCATGCTGTCCTGCTTGGCATTTACACTGAAATCTCCAATATGAACATTTCAGAGTGTTTGGGTGTCAATCTGAGGACAGTGCAGAGGATTTGGAAAGAAGTGAATGAGTCTAATGATCATTACGAAAGAGTTTGGAGTGATCACTAGTGATATCAATGTTATACCTCTATTCATCTTCCCAAAGGGCCTCAGACTCAACATGGAGGCCTACATCAAATGCCTTGAGGAGGTAGTGTTGCCCTGGGTCAAGAAGGTGGCTGCTGGAAAACCCTATGTCTGGTAAAAGGACTCTGCACCATGCCACACAAGAAGAGGAGCCTAGTCATGTCTTACAGGCCATTTCTATGACCATATCACCCCTTATATCTGGCCACCTAACTCCCTAGACTGAAACCCCCTTGAGTATTATGTGTGGGATGCGGTTGAGCAAGAGACCAACAAAACTCTTTGTAATACCAATGATGAACTGAAGGCAAGGATTATGGCAGAATTCACCATCTTAAACAAGGACACAGTCCAGAAGAATTGCAGGAGATTCCAAAGTTGTCTGGAGGCTGTGGTTGAAGCCAATAGCAATTTTATTGAATTTTACTCTTTAGTATTTCAAAATATTTTTGTGTAATTTGGTAAATATATCTGTTAAGATTAGATGTTAGTGTTATTTTCATTTTGTGTAACTTAGACAAAAATTTATCCATTGCACCCTGTGTGTGTGTGTGTGTGTATATATATATATATATATATATATATATATATTCCATGAATACAGTGGAGAAAAATTTTAAATAACTATAACATAGTGTGTTTAAAAATCACTATGATAACAGAATGCAGATTTTATCGCAGCTACAATAGCATATTTGCCTTTGTAACTTTATTCCTGAAAATGATCTTGGAAAAAGTCAAAGGTACTTGGGTTACAAAAAAAAACACAGTATCTTCCTTGATAGATTTCATCTAAATATCAAGAAACTAATTAGACAACTTGAAAGGATAAAAAAAAAAATATATAAAATATAAAAAAAAATAAAATATATAAATAAAAATATAAGAATAAGTATAAAAAAAATATATATAAAAATAAGTAGACATAATATGTCTATATTATTCAACAAAACATGTTTCAATGAAAGTATGCTGCATAAACAGATATACATAGTATTACTTAAATGTTATTTTTAGTGGATACTCATTTGGGTAGTCGTTCCATTTATTTAATGAATGGTATATTTATTTATTTTTGTCTACCAGCCTGAATATTCAAGAAATCTCATTAAAGAAAAATATGTGCCTCTGGCAGGATTCAAACCTGCATCCCCCTTGACTGGGGAAACTCTCAATAGATCCAACATGTTTGTATATATATATATATATATATATATATATATATATATATACACACACACACACACACAAAATCCTGGAGTTACAATGACCTGCACTTCTGACTGTTGTGAGTTAAGCAAATATATATATATATATATATATATATATATATATATATATATACACATACTAAGGTTGTCATATATGGGTGGACTGCATGGTAATAGATTACATAGTCACTTTCCATGCAAGCCACGGATTCCAGGTCTTATTTCCGTTGACTGCATGCAATAGCCACTTACAAGAGAATGCTGAAAATTTCTCAGCCTGACTCATTTCCCAAAATCTACCCTAATGACCATGCATCAGCATTATCATGCAATACCTCCTTGATTGTATCAGAAACATTAAACTTCCCTTTGTAATTGTGATACCCAACAAATAAACCTGTAGACAGTTTTTATATTTGTGTGTTTAGGCAGATTTTAAAACATAAAGAGGACCAGTATGTACTGTGTGGTGATAAAAGTACCTGAAACTTGTAACACTAACTTTGTCATACACTTCATGCATTTTTGTATAAAGAATGAGTGGAAAAAATTCTGATATAAAATTTGTGCTTGCTGTATAGTACCACAGATTTTTGTTTTTGGAAAGTCTTCCTCAACTCAGAATACTTATATATAAATTTTAAAAAAAAATTGTTTACTTATTTTTAACCATTTTAAATAAAATACTTGTCAGTAAGGATTTTCTAATAATTCTTGAATCCTTGACATTTCATTCATTTTCTCACATTGTCAGTCCTTATTGATTAGGCTACAAAAACTCATCGGCATATATCATTCATCATGTAAATATAGTATTTATTATCTAATTTTTACTCCACACCAGTTTAAACCAAATAGTAGTAGTAGATGTAATAGTCTTAAGTAGTTCAAATTTCTTACATAAACATTAAAAACTTTTTAATAGTTTTTGTTTTTTAGCAATAACAACAACATTGGGAGACATTTTAAAGACAACTGTCTCTTTAATCTCATTTTTTAGGGATTCTATTATTATTTATAGTGACTATTACTGTTGAGTTAATTCCCCTTGGCAAAATGGTGATTTGGTAAAGGTAGCACAAGTGGCACTAAGTTATTTGCATGGAAATAGGCATAAGATTATTATTGACTAATCATTTAGCTAGCCTCTCTTTCTCTCTCTCTCTCTCTATATATATATATGTGTGTGTGTGTATTTTTTCATTCGTTCGTTCCACCCAGAGAGAAGTCATCTTGGATTGAAAGTGACCAGAGTGACAAAGGTAAACCCAGCAGGAGTTTAACAATGATAGCAGAGCATAGTTGCATCATGGCTTTAAAATTGAACTCCCCCGCTTTTTGACAGCACAGAAAAAACATTTGAAATGTGGAAGGTGGAGATAGAGAATCAAAGTTTTTGAATTATTTTCAAAATATTTGGTTGTTAAATTCTTATTCTTATAATTACTGTTTAAAAATAATTGGAAAACTTTAATTTATCTAACCAATCAATTTTGAAAAAATTTCTTTCAATGATTTTGAAAAATTTTCACCTTTTTTGTTGTTGTTTTCTTTTCAACATTTTAACCAGGTTATTTTCCAGCATATTTCATAGCATCAATGAACCACCAATAGACTTGGCACCAGATATAATTTCACTTGAAGATGGTTGGATGATGAACCATAAAATTTTGTGCAGATGAAAACAAAACCCAAATGTTGTATATTAAAAGTAATATATCATAAGATCTCAAACAAAAATAACATTTTTGTTTTAGCCTTTTCATTATATTTCTGTAATCAAAGTTATAACTTATAGCTTAATACTTTATCTTATTTCATTTTTTAACTATTTTAAATCTCTGATGACAATTTTTTTTTATCTTGATAATATTTTAACTAGTAATCTATTCACTTATAATAGAAGAAGCTTTAGTGAAATGAATGGTTTACATATTATGTCATGAACTAGCAAACATTTTAGTGTTTACATAAACTATTTTTTAAAATGTTGATATATTATACAGTAGCTAGGAGTGGTTATTTTCAAGTTTTGCTTGCACTCCCACTCTCACTTGAGTGCTACATCTTTATTTATTGAGGATTTGTTTAGTAAATTCCTTTCTCAAAGAATAAATAAGAAATAACAGAATGTCTATTTACTCTTAGTCTACTCCAAGCCACATATAGTGACTTTGTCTCTATTTTCTTGCTAGTTAAAGTATTTAAACATTTATTTAAAAGGAAAGATTCAGATTTATATAAAAATATATCAGTTTTTTTGGTGTTTCATCCAATTCCCAAGTTCCAAGGAAACATACAAAAACAGTTATGTAAAAATTTCAGATAGAGTATATCTGTAAAAGGAATAAAGACAAAAAGAAAACTTATCTTAGCTGATGCATTTCAACCTCTGAGGGACTTTATCAAGGCAATTGCCTTGATAAAGTCCCTCAGAAGACGAAACTCAGTATAATTTGATTGAGACTATAAAATCAAAGTGCCACTTGTTGAAAGAAACACTAGTGACATCAGCAAATGAGATACCCCTCCCCCACAAAAAAACAAAACAAGACAAAGTGGATAATAGAAGAAATTCTAAAGATGACGAAAAAGTGACAAAAAACAATGTCACGGAATGAAAAGAGTACCAAACACTAAACATAGAAATCAAAAACAAATGTAAGCAGGCTAAAGAGGAATGGCTCAATGAAAGGTGTGAAGAAATAGAAAGTATGAGTAACATAAACACAGCAATTATGCACAAACAATGAAATAATTAGCAGGACAAAAGGGTGGGCCAATCAACAGGCTTTACGAAATCAAAAGAAGGATCACTGATAATAGAAAAAGAAAAAAATACTTCAAAGGTGGAATGAATATGCCAGAACTCATTCATACTGTCAAAGTGAAGCCAATAATGCTTGAAAATATGGTAGGGCCAGAAATATTATAATCTGAAGTAAGGTTAGAATGATATGATGAGCAGGAACAAACCAGCAGGTCAGACTGGATCCGAGCAGAAATACTCACAGAAGTAATAAACAAAATATACAACAGTAGTGACATACCTCAGTAAATCCATCTTTGTAACATTACCTGAGAAACCAGGTGCACATGAATACAAGCCATATAACCAAAACTAATGATACAAATCTTGATAAATAGAGTATAATGCATAATTAGACTGGAAATAGGACAAGAACAGTATAGCTTTGTCAAGGACACTGGAACAAGAAGTGTCATATTCATGATTAGAATGATATCAGAGAGCGCACAATACAAATGCAGAAAGATGTGCACTTATATTTTATAAATTACACAAAAGTATTTGATAAAGTATGGTACAAGGATCTGTTTGAACTTCTAGGAAAACTCGATCTTTTTGGAAAAGACGTTAAAATAATCCAGAACTTATATTGGGAGCAAACCACCTGCATACAGATAGAAAATGAATTGAGTAGCCACGCAAAAATAGAAAGGGGTATAAGACAAGGATGTGTCTTCTCACCAGACTTATTCAACCTTTGCAGTGAGGCTATCATAAACGAGCTGGAGACCTTACCAGGATTTATTGTTGCTGAGCATAATCTTAACAATATAAGACACACAGATGACACTGTGTTGTTGGCCAAAGAAAACTACAAGATCTCCTAGACAGAGTGGTAGAAGAAAGCAAGAAAAAGGGACTATCAACTGCAAGGAGAGAGAATGTATTGTCATCAGCATGAGAAAAATCCCAAGATGCAAGCTATGTATTGGAAATGTCAACATCAAGGAAGTACAGAAGTTGAAATATCTGGAAAGTGTTTTAACAAAGGATGGAAAATGCAACACTAAAATCTGAACATGCATTGGTCTAGGGGAAGATGCCTTCCAAAAGCTAAGCAAAGTGTTGAGAAACAGAAAAATTTTATTAGAAACAAAGAAAATGGTGCTGGATTGCTATGTGGTACCTATCCTTTTATATGGCAGTGAATGCTGGACAATCTCCCAAACGTATAAGGATAAAACTAGAGGCAACAGAAATATGATTCTATAGATACTGAGAATTCCATGGATGTAGTGAGTAAGCAACAAGAAAGAAGAAAATGGCAACAAAAAGAACACTTATAGTCAGAGTTAGGAAGAGACAGTTAAGATTCCTTGAATATATAATGAGAAAGAAAGGCTTGAACAAATTTAACCCTCACAAGGTATAAGTGAAGGTAGTGATCCACCTACCTGACAAGTTTGTGGGAATGGATGACAGAGCCTTAGCAAGATAAGAAGAACTGCTATGACCATAAGAGATAGAAAGTTTTGGTGAGCCATGTTCACCCATTTCTTGCATAGTGAAAGGCAAGACTTTTAATTGAACATCTGACTATAATTCTTCCTAACCTCATAGCTATCATCCCATTTACTAACAGCTGTCTTCTTTTATAAATATTTCTCTGGAAATTCCCTTTCATTAATATTTTATCCATTGCATCAAAATAATACAGATCAAAAGGAATGGTAAATAATATACCATAGTTATCTATATAAGTATGCATATGCCTATATTAGTTGTAAACAAGATGATCTAGGTTTCAATCTATAATATTAAACAATTAGAGCTTGACCAAACATGTGAGCAATGATGAGGTTTTGGAGAGTTTGTAAACAAAGAGGAAACTCATACTTAACATCAGAAAGAAGCAGCTGAAATTTCTGGGACACATAATAAGAAAGGAGGGCTCGGGAAATCTGATACTCACAGCGCAGTAAAAGGGAAAGAGGGATAAAGGAAAACAACACGGAACATAACAGGCTTAAGCAAGTGGATGGCAGAACAGGGTCTGGGAGAAATAACAAAAAGACAAAACTTATTGAGGGCTACAAGGGAAAGGAAGAAATGTAGAGCCATGATTGCCTACATCCTGAAAAGACACAACACATAAAAGAAGACTCAGTTAAAGGAATGTAGAAAATACTCACTTCAGAAGCAAATTATATGTAAGAAATAGAATCTATTTACATTAGATAAGAAAATGAATCTATTTACATTAGGTAAGAGAAAACACTAAATATCCTGGAGAAAAGATGACCACCGACAGTTCAAATAGTATCCAATAACATGTAGTAATTTATCAGTGAAGCCTTGATAACATATTGACTAATGATATATAATTTGAAGGGGGTTTTTACCTTATGTACAACTTTTCAATAATCTTGGATATGCATGTGTATGTTTTTACAAGGGAGAGAGAGAGAGAGCGAAAGAAAGAGAGGTCCTTGTCAAGGTTTTCAATGTAAGTAACAGTTTATACTGTTACTATCTAGACAGGTAAATTACTTATAGGAAATGCCAAGTTATGCCAAGTTCTCATTCACCAACTCTCTTCTCTATCAGTGAACATCACATGCCAGTGACAAGAGAGTTTTGTGAAAATATCTAGTTATGAAGAACAGCATAAGGAGGAGTTGGATGCAGGCCTTTTGCAAGGGCATTTGTGCAAAATAAATGTAAAATAGCCTCAGCCAAAAATCAAACATGGCTTGCCAATTCCATTTTCTATATTTATAACCATTATATCAACATACCTCTCTCTCTCTCTCTCTCTCTCTCTATATATATATATATATATATATATATATATATATATATACACACACTGCGTGCCAAATTATTATCAAGGTAACTTTTTTTCTAATATTTCAAAAACCGTCCAATCAATTCACACAAAATTTTCACACAATGTTGGCAACACTGATCTGCGTAATCACTGAAATTTTCGTACTGATCTGCACAATGTAAACAAATGGGCACCATATTTGTTATCAGCACGGTGATTTGAGCGTGCCAAATTATTAGAAAAGTATAAGAATTTAGTGAAAAGATGACCGTAAAAGCAGTTTAAGTGATGCTGAAAAGAAAACTTTTACCTCAGAACTCTCAAAAGGTAAATCTACACTAGAAATTTTTAAAATGATAGGGAAGTGTCATCAAACAGTGAAAATTCACCGCCAACCCTACACAAGTACGCAAAAGGGCATATAAAGGCAAGCCAAGGGTTATTTCATGTTGTCTCATGTCACGACTTAAACGAGAGGCCACAAAGAACCCAGGACTTACCAGTCAAGAGCTTTTCAATCGTATTGGGGATCCTACTGTGTCTAAAAGTACTCGGTGTCGGTATCTGAGGGAAATAGCAACAACAGTCAAACCTGTATCGAAGCCTCTGTTGACAAGGAATCACATTCAAAATCGATTGAAATGGGCTGAGGACAATATGAAGATTGACTTCTCTAAAGTTTTGTTCACAGACGAAACTCGAGCAACACTTGATGGGCCAGATAGATGGTGCAAAGGGTGGGCAATGAACGGACAGAATTGCCATCAGTGTTTGAGATGCCAACAAGGCTGTAAAGGCATAATGATCTGCGGTGGTATTATTAGAAACACATTAGTAGGCCCATGGAGAGTACCAGATGGCGTCAAAATGATTGCTGATGCATACATAGCGTTTATGAAGGAGCATCTTGAACCGTGGATGAAAAGGCAAAGAATTGCCTTCAGGAGGGCCATTGTTTTTATGCAAGATAATGCCCCCTTACACGCTGCTCACAAGACTACTGAATATTTAAAACAGTTAGGCTTCGATGGACCTCGAAAAATGAAGTGGCGAGCAAATTCTCTGGATTTGAACCCCATCGAAAACCTTTGGAGCATCGTGAAGCGAAGACTGTATGCCAACAGATGACAATTCAGGAGCAACGCTGAGTTGTGGGAAGCAATTCTTGACATCTCACGGCATTACAGCAGATGACATCCTACAATTATCAAAGTCGACTTTTTCAAGTAATTTCAAAACAGGGAAAGCACATTCCCTATTAATTTGTTTAAAACTGTGCCTTTGTTTGTATCTGTTATTATTTGTTTGATTATCTTATTTATTAGCTTCTTTTGATCATAAACATTCACGTTCAACATTAATAAACGTTTTGTTTGGTCAATTCTGGGAATTTTACTAAACCTTTCTAATAATTTGGCATGCTCAAATCACCGTGCTGATAACAAATATGGCACCAGTTTGTTTACATTGTGCAGATCAGTGCAAAAATTTCAGTGATTACGCAGATCAGTGTTGCCAACATTGTGTGAAAATTTTGTGTGAATTGATTGGACGGTTTTTGAAATATTGGAAAAAAAGTTATCTCGATAATAATTTGGGACGCAGTTTATATATGAGTGTGTGTATGGTTTATTGAAATCAAATATGGGTTAAATCCAACATAATGATAGAATAAGGAACTAATAGAAAATGTTTATAAATTTAATGTTTCAATTTAAGCTTCATCAGAAATTTTGTTTCCTATGCTATCAGATATATATATATATATATATATAAACTAAATTCCAGTAAAGCAGCAACCGACCACAACTGTCAGTTTTATGTGCAGCATACAATCTTCAGGCAGTTGCTGTTTGTAATAGAAAATAGGCACCTTTATCCATCCAGGAAAGTTCAAGATGGCAAGATGCATAGTTGGTAATAACACTGACCAAACTCACCTAAATGGAAAAAGAAGTAAAAAACAAAATGTGTGTGTATGCATGTATGTATGTATGTATGTATGTGTGTGTGTGTATATATATATATATATATATATATATATGTATATAATATGTGTGTGTATATATATGTATATATTAAAAATAAAATGTGTATATATATATATAAAAATGTGTTATATATATATATATATATATATATATATATATATATATATATATAGAGAGAGAGAGAGAGAGAGAGAGAGAGAGAACATGCCTTATGATTTCTTATCAAGATAAAGTGACACATTTAAAAAAAAAAATAATTGTTTTGAGAACCCACTCTGTGAATTGTAAAAGTATTTGTTTGCAGAGCATATTTTTAAGTTCAATCTTTCCACAAAGAAACTCCCCCACCCCACCCAATGCAGAAATGTTAATTCAGTATCTGTTTTGTTCATCTGCTGCACTGTATGTCTGCAAGAGTGTAAGATATTGATTCAGCATGATGGGTAAAAAGGCTTAGGGATGTGAATAAGAAGTAAATTTAAAAAAAAAAAAAAATGAAATAAAAATAAAAAAAAGTTTGCTACTTTCAATATTGGTGTTTCTCATCATCGCATCACTTGGTGCACTGGGTTCACCCTCCCCCCCAAACTCCAAAGTTCTGTTACACTCGGATAGAACTAAAAATTCATCCAAATAATAACAAAGAAAAAAATATGCTACTCTCTCTAAATCTACATACATGCAATAATTTGTTTATATATGAACATACTTTTATATATCCTTAAAAATGTAACATCAAAGAATTTTTTGATCAACCATTCTAGTATAGCTCTTTCAGCATAAGCATATATTGGTATAGAACCATTTTTACTGTATGTAAAATAGACATAAATTGAAAATGGTTCTATATATAAAAAAAAAAGGGTTTGTTAAAATATGAATAGTTCTACTTTTGTCTCTTATTCATGAAGCATTACAAAGTTCAAAAAATGGCTTGTTCAGAATAATAATCTCAGCTTCAAATACATCTTTGATATCTAAATGAACAGTTTTGGTTAGTTGTAAAGATACATTGACAGGATCTGTACATATTTACATTTCAAGGCTCTAGCAACACTTTAAAATGGCATCAACTGAATTATCTAAAGGAAAAGTGCACTTGTGGTGGTTCATATATATATATGGCCATTAAAGCAGATATATTTTATCAAAGAGCAAGCATAAAGACAAAAGGAGAAAGAAAAGGTTATTATTATTGTAAACAGGAAATCAAGCAGAAAGAAAAGATGAAGAAAAATTCTGCCTGGTTTTCATTTCAAGATACAAGAGGTAACTGGATGTGAATGAATTAGAAAACAGAAACATTACTAAGGAGTGAGAACAATAGAAGAGTATCCAGGAAGACTAGTAGATAGCGATTGACATTGCATTTAAATTTTTGAAGATTAAAGTTGACTAGAAAGCATGGACCTGGCAGAGAGTTCCACAAGTGAGAAGTGCAAGAAAAGAAACTGTTAGCATAGAACTTATGGTTACTTCTAGCCAATTCAACTGTAAATTGATGAGACCTTGTCACCAATATAGTACTGCACTTAAATTCATAAAGTCTAAGTATCATAGCAAAGAGCACATCTGAACAATGACCATGAAATTATTTATAGAAATGGTACAGGGAAGCAACTTATGGTGGTGGGAAAGAGACTGAAGCCAAGATGACAGGTCAAAACCAGTAACATTGCAGATTCTTCTTTGGATTTCATCAAGAATCTCTAAATATAAAGTAGGAGCACCAGACCAAACATGGCAGCCATATTCTAAGCATAGACAAATGGTAGACTTATAGGTATGTTAGATATATTTTGGAGAGAAAAATTGTCTAGCACAACACAGTGAACCAACTTTCTTAGCAGCTGACCTAGCAATTGATTCAATATAGTCTTTCCGCTTATATGTCAGCTGAGAATGTAAGCCTGAGAAGGCATTAACAAGTTACTCTCCTGGAGGTTAGCAACAGTCATGCTGATGGAAAGATAGGATATACATATATATTAATAATACATCAATATATGCATATAAATCATATCATAAGCAAATCATATTAAGACCTAAAAGCCACTACTTCTGTTTACAAAGAGTAGTCTGTAAAGATTTAATATACAGGGAGTCCCCATAAAATTGACATCATTTAAAATGTAAGTAACTACATGTTCCTGGCAAACAAAATTAAATAGGCTTCATGTTGAACAATAAAAGATTTATTTATCAAAATTCAAACAAGATAGTGAAAGGGATGTCAATTTTATAACCGATTTCACAAATCTTCACTATGTAAACCACCTGTGACACTACACACATCAAGTAGTCCAGCTCCTGTTGAACACACTGTTTCATCCTTTAATAGTCACTTATGCTTAGTTTAATTTGTAACATATATAAATGTAGGTAGAAAAAAAGCAAATGTAAATAAGATAGTGAGGATCACAAAGCACTGCCTGGGGGCCCCCAATCCCGCCCCTAGTTGGGGTGGGGGGTCAGGTTTAGTATGCACCTGCCCTGATCATTGTTGTTCTCAAAAAACCTTTAATGCAACATTCACTGGACAAAAAAAAAAAAATTACAATTCAAAATATATTTTATCTTTAAATAACCCACAAAGGATTGATAGATCATAAAAATCAAATCAATCAATCTTATATCTATTGTCTTTTCCTGTGTAAAAATACTGAATGTTGAGTTTGCTCACTGCAAAATAATAATTTCCTAAAAATATTCCTGAAGATTTACTTTTTTTAAAAATTTAAAGTAAACAAATGCCAAGTAAGTAATGTCCAGATTTGATTAGACCTGTCACATTTACTGATATGTAGAATTAACTATGTTGTCAGTTTTTAATTCCTTCATAAGAGTATGTTTTATACCATCTACTATTGGTGCAGTCTGTTAAATGCAACATCTCTACATACATATTTGTGTGTCTGTCTGAAAAATGGTAAAAATTTGACACTTTATTTAGACACACATTTCAATATTAATATTGGTGTATTGGAAATTTCATCTCTTTAAGGAAGAACATAGTTTTGTTGTAAGATCTATGTTTTTGAATTCAAGCTGAAGAACTTGTGAATGATTAATATCACTTAAATTGAAATGCTACCTAGGATTTTGTTCCCTTGATTGAGTACTGGGCTTGAAACACTAAGATCAAAATATAATTATTTTGTTTTTATTAAGCATTTCACTAACACAATTATTAGGAAATGTATTTTCCTGATAGATTTCTTATTCAATAAGGACAGTTATCAACAGTAAATCAGTATAAGAGAAAATGGTCAATATTTGATATTATCCTCAAATGGAAAGAGGATTTATTGAAATTTTTTATTCAGGGAATAAAAAAACTAGTTTATTTAGCATTACATGTGTTGTTCAATCTTAGCTGCAATGTCTATCCAATTTTGTCACTATAGATTTGGAAATCTGAGTAAACATTTTTTTTCTTCTTTTTGCAGTGAATGTTTATTTTGTATGTTATATCAAAATTCAGCATATCTTTTCTTGAAACTGAGTTCTTGAGTAAAATATAAAAGTTTAATTTAAATTTCTGATTTCAGTCATTCATCAATATGTCATTCTCTGTCATTGATTTTGTTTGTATTTATGTAATCAATGATTTACTTCAATCTTTCTTATCATGGCAACCATATAAATTCTTTATTGTTATTTATGATGAACCATTACTTTGTAAACATGTGTTTTTGTACTACTTTCTCTTATATTTTTGGGCTTATCTTTCTATCAGTAAACATGAAATTCTGTCTAGCTGTGAGTGTACACACACAAACACACACATATATATATATATATATATATATATATATATATTAGGTTGGTGCAAAAATAATGATGTAATAATGTCGTTTTTTGGCGTATTTTTTAACGTCAAAAAACGACATTATTACGTCATTATTTTTGCACCAACCTAATATATACATATACATATATATATGTATATATATATATATATATATATATATATATATATATATATATATATATATATATATATATATATATACACACACACTCACAGCTAGACAGAATTTCATGTTTACTGATAGAAAGATAAGCCCAAAAATATACAAGAAAGTAGTACAAAAACACATGTTTACAAAGTAATGGTTCATCATAAATATCAATAAAGAATTTATATGGTTGCCATGATAAGAATATATATATATATATATATATATATATATATATATATATATATATATATATATATTATCGGTTGTCCTTCGAATCTGAAGATGACGTATCATTTGTGCACCTTATCTGTGAAGTCGGAGGTGGCTCCGCAACCCCAGGCTGGAGGCTCAAAGTCTGGAACAGTTGGGCCACTGAAAGTCTGTTGTCACAATCACTGCTGATGATGCCCTGTGGCATTGATATCTGTCAGCGGTATTGATATATATGTAAAAATTTCAGGTAGAGTATATATGTAAAGGGAAACTATGAATAAAGATAAAAGGAAAATCTTAGGCAACGTGATTTTTCCTTCTGAGGGACTTTATCAAGGTACTGGCTTGATAAAGTCCTTCAGACTTTAAATAAATAAATAAATTGTTTAATTAATAAAAAGAGCATCCACTAAAAATAACTTTTAAAGTGATAAAAACTCTGTTGGATTAATTTAAAAAATCTGTTGCTTTCTTTAGAAAAATTGCTTTGTTTACATTTGGATATGAAACTGTGCAGATATGAAAAAATTGGGGGAGATCTATGACAAGAGAAGTTTTGCTTAAAGGCACAATTTTGGATTTGCCTGACTGACTGGTTCTCTGTAGCTCAGTTAGAGCATGCTGGGTCTAACAGTTGCTCCCACTAACAAATGGGATGCAGGTTCAAATACTGCTGGAAAATGAACATTTTTCTTTGATAAGATTTCTTAAACATACAGACTGGTAGACAAAAATAAATAAATAAATATACTGTTTAATAAATAAATGAAGTGTCTACTCAAATACAAGTATCAATAAAAATAATGTTTAAAGTGATTATATATATATATATATATATATATATATATATATATATATATATATATATATATATATATGGCCAGATTATCTTATAGGCTAGTATACACACCCAAATGTCAACTAAATAAAAAAAAAAACATAAAATATATACAAAGAATATCTTGGTCATCACTTTTTATATGAAAAACATACATGGATGGATACTGATTATCAATATGATATATATATATATATATATATATATATATATATGTGTGTGTGTGTGTGTTAGTGATAATAATAATATTACATATAATGTAAGTATTTGTTTGTGATAATATGTAATGTAAGTATATATGTGTGTTTGTGATAATAATAATATTACATATAATGTAAGTATATATGTGTGCATATGATAATATATATATATATATATATGTGTGTGTGTGATAATAATATATATAATGTATATGTGTGTGTGTGTGTGTGATAATAATATATATAATGTTAGCATATATGTGTGCATATACAACAATACATCTACAGTATAATGGTCATAGAAGCATTTATTTTACACAACAAATATTTTTCTTTCCTTTTCAAGGCAATTAATTCCATTGTAAATATTAATGACATAGGTCAAATATTAGACAATGAAAATGTCAGATAAAATTCAGCTAATAGTTACATTACATATCAGGTTACAAACTTATTGATCATTCCTTGTGTGTCTATCTATCTACACATATATATATATATGTTTTTTTTTTTTTATCATTTCACCCCAAGCAAGGCGGGAATGCCATTAGTATGCAGGGAGTTACAGAGAATGAAAGTTAGAGAAAAGACTGGGTATAGAGAGGATTGAGGAAAGGATAGAGGATGAATGGGCTTCAAAGTAACAGAAGATGGTGATTGATGTTGCATTTAAATTTTTGAAGATTATAGTTTTCAGGGAATCAAGTAAACAGAAGGGAGTTCCACTGTCAGGAAGTGTGAGAAAATAAACTGTTGGAGTAGAAGTGGTGGTTACATTTAACTATTTCAATAGTAAAAGGTTAGAACCTAGATGACAATCTAGCAGCATGCTTAAATTCATGTAGTCAAGGCACTAAGGAGAAAAGCTCATCAGAATAATTGCAATGAAAATATTTATAGAAAAGACAGAGGGAAGACACATTGTATCAGTGAGAAAATGACTGAAGTCGAGATGCCAAGTCAGGATCGATTATATTGCAGATCCTGACTTGGATTTTGCCAAGAACCTCGAGATAAATAGCAAGAGAACCAGACCAGATATGACAACAGTATTCAATGCATGGCTGAATAGTAGATTTGTAAATGTGCAAGATGAACTCTGATGAGAAAAACCTTCTGGCACAACACAATGAATTAACTTTCCTTGCATTAGATGCAACTATTGATTCAATGTAATTGTTCCACTTCAAGTCAGATGAAAACGTGAGGCCAAGAAGGCGCAGTGGGACACTCTCCAGGAGTCACGCATCAGCCATGCTGATGGTGGGCAAGGAAGTTTCTCTATGGTGATTAAATGAGAACAGTTTAGGTTTGGGGGCATTAAAATTTACAAGCCATTTCCTGCCCCAGTTAACCACTGATTGGAGGTTTTTTTTAAAGATATATATATATATATATATATATTTCTTATACTTATGAAAAAAAAGCAACATCCTTCAGAAACACCAAAAGACAAATAGAAGAGACAAAAAGAGCCCAAATAAAAGCCAGTGCTCTCCATTCTCCGAACCCTCCTACTCTACCATATGGTGGCTGCAGACGTCTCTTCAGATCCAACATAGGACTCATTTCACAAAGAATGAAATGTCCCTGAGCACCCTAATACTAAGCAATGAGTTTCATCAATTATGATTTCTTATTGCTGTCAACATTATTTTTAGTGGACACACATGTCTGAATTACACTCCCTGTTTTTTATTTTCTTAAACAGTGAAATTAATAACAACCAGCCAAGATTGAGTAGACCTGCTAAAGAAAATTATTAATTTCACTGTTTTTACAGAAACAGGGATTGCAATACATGTACCCACTAAAAATAACTTTATTTGCAAAGCCATTGTGAAACAATTTTTCAAGCAGAGTTTTAAGAGACAGAAAAAAATTGTTGGACACAAAGAAAAGTGTATTGAACTGACACATGATATCTGTCGTCCTGTATGGCAGTGAATGCTGGACACTCTCCTCAAAGATGAAGACACTTGAAGCAACAGAAATGTGGTTCGACAGAAAAATGCATAGTTTACCATGGACAGAACATGTGAGCAACAACAAGGTTTTGGAGAGAATGGAAAAAAAGAGGAAAGTTATACTTAACATCAGGAAGAGGCAGTTGAAATTTCTGGGACACATAATGAGGAAGGAGAGCTTGGAAAATCTGATACACATGGGACAGAGTGAGGGAAAGAAGGACTGAAGAAAGCGGCATGTAATACTTGATGAGCTTGAGAAAATAAATGGCAGAACAGGGTTTAGGGGAAATAACAAAAAGACAAAATTATTAAGAGCTACAAGGGACAGGAAGATGTGGAGGGCCATGATCGCCTACGTTCTGATGGGAGATGACTCATAAAACAAGAAGAATGGCATTAACAAAAAATAAATACTAGCAACTTCAGCCAAAATTTGAACTTGGTTTGCTGTGTCCATTTTCTGTGCTATTATCTATTCTGTTGCCTAATACTTATATAAGATTATTGCTCTTTGAAGAATCATAAATATCTTTGGGTACAAGGTCATTTCTAAATAGATATTAAAAACAAAAACTTTTTTTTTGTTAATGAAAAATTCCTTTATAATAATATATGCAGTCTTTCACATATCTTTGTCTAAATTAATTTTTTTCATTTACTCAATGCTAATTGCTTAGAACTTATGAATAAAGATTTTATGTAGTCACAATTTACAGTGTGGGAAACGTCTTGGGATGCTGAGAAAAAAGTTACATATTTTACTTTGTCTCTTTCTCAAATGAAATATCAGAACTTTTTTTTTAAAGAGGGTTGAGGTCACATTCCTACATACTTAAATAAGTCATATTTCAAATGTAGTATTTCTGGATATCTGCTTAAAGATAAAAATAATGTATTCTGCAATTACATAATAATAAACCTCATAAAATTACCGCATAAGCTTTTTGATTGAAAAATTATATCTTGTTACATGAGAACAACAAATCTAAATATGTATTAAAGAAAATATTCATTAGACCTGTAGATATTCAATCCTGTATTGCTATTAAAGAGCAGAAAGTTATGCCTGTGTTTTAATTATACAAAAGTGCAAAGAATGACATTTAGTTTTAAGTAACAGTTTATCCAGTAATAAATCCACAATCGTGATGAAAAGAAAATGTTATTTTAATTACTCGTAACATAAGTTGTTTTTTGTTTTATTCTATCATAATTTGTCTTGACTTTGGAAAAAGCAACAGAATTTGTTTGTGGTTAAATACTAGCTTCTACATTTTACTAAAAGTAGTCCTTATAATCCTTGAATAGCATTTCCATTTCAGTAGAATCAATAATTGATCTATTGATAAGGTTGTTTGTAATACTATATATCTCAAGTTTTTTAACACAATTCAAAGAAGGGTCTGTAATGTAATTGATCCTAACCTGGTATCTTGACTTCATCTACTCTCTCACCCTCCTGACATAGCTTTCTTCTGTTCTTTCTACAAATATTTAATGGCAATTATTCTGATGAGCTTTTCTCCTTATTGCCATAACTACATGAATTTAAGTGTACAAACAGGTTGTAAACTAGGTTTCATGGTTTTACTAGCTAGAAGAAACCATATGTTCTATTATAATAGTTTCTTTTCTCACCTGTGGAACTCCCTTCTGATTTCTTGCTTCCCTGCCAATTACAATCTTCAAAAATTTAAATGCAATGTCAGTTGCCATCTTCTGTCTTCCTGAATCCTGTTCCTTTATTGCCCTTTTCTTCACTTCTTCTCACTAAAGTCTTCTCATTCTCTCTCTGTAAACCCCTGCATTCTACTGCCTTTCTTGGGAAGAAATGATAAAAAAAAATGTATGAATGTTGAAAGATAAAGGAAAGTGAACATAGGTGGCATAATGGTTAGCAGCATGGAGAATGGAATCAGCAAACTAAGTTCAAACCTCAGACTGGGACAGTTTGCATTCCCTTCAAACTAATGGCTTTGGGAAAAATAAGAATTCACTTCTCCCCCTAGGAATTGGTAAATAATAGTACAGTTGGGGCCTTGTGAAAGTTGTTTGTATTGTGTCTCAAGCTATCATGCTACAAAAAAATGGAGTTCATATTACACATATCATTTTGTGTGAGTGTGACTCTATTCTCCACACGAAGCCTGCATAAAATAAAAAAAATGTCTCCTAAAATATTCTTATTTTTTTTATAGATGTATTGCCTTAGATTAGTTTTTTTTTCTTTTGTTCCTACTGTGTTTACCTGGCATGATTCCCAATTAACTTCAGGTGTTACATTGAATGTAATCTCCAGTTTGAATTATGCTATTCTTACACAGAACTTTAGCATTCTTTTGTTAGGATTTAGGCAGGAATAAGTCAGTTTATTTTCAAAGTCCTTTTGGCTTACTTCCAAGTATTGTCTAAATCAAATGTTTCACAATGTCTTTTCTTTTCGTTAATCAATATTTGATTTTGACAGTTTTTCTGAAAATGGGTGTGCTCACAGTTCATGGATTGGATCTCTTTCTATGCATTTATATAAACATCTGCCCTGAGGATGGATTGAGATCTTAAATTTCTAGTATAGGCTTACTGTACATAAAAAAAAGTGATCAAGGTTGTAAAAATGTTAGTATAGAAAGTGTGCAAGTTCAATAAAAAATGGGCTGACAATATGTAGATTATGATAACTTGAAAAGAATATTTTTAACTTTATGATTGGGGATAGTTTCTTTTTTATTTCATTTTAAATTGAAAGCACTCATAGTTTTGTTACTTAATTTCCATTTTAAAGAATTTTTTTCTCATCACTATGCACGTATATAAATCTTATGTTGTAAATTCAAAAAATTTTTTATTTTTTCAACTTTGCTAATAAATAATTGTGGTCATTAATGGTATGCAATATTTATCAAAATTAAACACTTTCAAATTTTAATTTTTTTAAATTCATTTCATGTAGCATTTCTTTTTATTTTAAATATCAAAAAAAAAATCCTTTTTAAATAATGTTCTACATAACTCTGGAGTCAAGGTTCTGAATCAGCTAAGTTACAATTTTATTTGTATTCATCCTATATATATATATATATATATAACATTAATACACACACAGGCACATATCTCTATCTATGAAAGGCAGGATGTGTGTGTGTGTGTGTGCAACGAATGCACGAATTTTTGACGGATTTGCACCAAAATTTACATGCACATGCTCCAAGTTGGCGGGAAGGCCAAGACTGACTTTGCATTGCCCAACTCCCATTGATAGTGGAAATAATTGATTTTTTCATGCTTCTACAGCACTTTTCATGTAGTTTGCGGCCATTTTGTACTGGCCAGAGTGAGAGCCAATAGCTGGCTGCCACAAATAGGCAGGAAGATTCTATTGGCCAGTGTGAGAGCCAACAGCTGACTGACATGAATGTTAACTAGCATGCTAGCATGCAAAAAAAAATCAATAGCTGCATTCATCACAAGTGGGAAAAATTTAAATTTGCATGGCACTTTACTCCAATTGGCTTATTCGCTTGCTTAAACCCAACGTTGATTCTGATTCCGCAGAACTGGGTTGGGTGTGAAAAAGTATTTGTTGTTAACATTTTTTTTTTGATTCAGTTTTTCCAGTTATGAGTCCTTTTTTTTAAAGCTGATCGTTTTGTGTTCCTTTTGTTTACTTCTTTTTTTGTAACAGATTTAATGTTTAGTATAGAGCTTAGAAAAAATTTGCAGTGTGAGATATGCAAGAAGTAAGGCATGTAGCAACATCAGCACGGCAAAGGGCTCTCCTTTAAAGGCAAGAAAGGGCAAAAATATTTTAAGTCAAGTGATAGCGATTACTGTATGAGTCGTACGATTTTTGAATCAAGCACGGGCAACGCCAGGCCATGCAGCTAGTGTGTGTATATATATATATATATTTATTTATTATTCAGTAGGCCAATTAATAAAATTTGAGGAATAAAAAGCCAACAAAATGATAACAATATTGGCAATAAGATTGATGATATTTATTAGATATAAGCCTTTTGACCAAATTGAAGCACAAAGAGAAAGATTTTAAAGTTGGAATTTTCAGATACACCTGTTTCCTTTTTCAATGAGATTAGGAATAGACAAAGAAGTGGGGCTTACTCTTCCAAGGAATGTTGTTGTTGTTGGTTAGGGAGCTCCCCATGAAAATTATACTCTCTGAGTAAGACCAAATCCCTGTTTAATCATTCAATGCGTAATTTTATAATGAAAATATATTTTAATCTGCGTCTTTCTTGTCAGGCGTTGAATGAATTCAGTAAAAGCATGTTGTCATTATTGCTATGGAATGGTTGAATTGAAGTGTGCACTGACAGGGAAATTGTTGCTGTTGTCTTTCATGTTTTTTTTTATAGTTATTGAACTGGAGACAGAATTCTGTACCTGTTTCTCCAACATGATTTCCTTCTTTGCATTTGTGGCAGAAAAGTAAATATATAAGATTTGAACTGTTTCATTTTAATTATATATAAAGAGAGAGAAGCACCTCAAATTGAATTTTTGTGTTATTTACACAAACTAAACCAGAAATAATGGACAATAATTTAAGTTTACACTCCAACAAATAATTTTAAAAAGTATAACCAAAGGAGCACTAGATTCAGTACAATAGTCTCTTAGACAAAAATGAATTGCTGAAAGCAATTCTATTAAAGTGCTCATTAAATTTACTCAATTTAAAGTGGCCCAATCATTTTATCACAAACATATTTTGAAAATCCATTAATAGTTATCTTGTAATGTTTGTCTACTTTATCATTGTTTCCAATCGCTTTTCAGGAAAAAAAACTTATTGATCTGTGACATGTTTGTGAAGAATACATTATGGAACTATCAACAATTGTAACTTATTAGTATTGAAAATTGGCATCGAATAGCTTCAAATTAGTTATTCTACTGTGACCTATTACATGTTCATATTACCTACAAGACAGTTTTATAATGTTAACACCCAGTATATTGTTTTAAATGTCTAGGGAACACCACAAAAGTGACAATTAAAAGGTTACAGGAAATTGATATTGATAGGGCATTCATTTTATAGTGATTTGCATCTGAGTTTTTTCTTTTTTTTCAGGCAGAAGTTAATCTTAGGCAATCAGAATTTTTTAGAGTATTTTTACTTTTTCATAATATTGGGCCATAATTTCGTCATAAACTATTTTGGTTATTTTAATAACTATTATCAGTACTTGTAGAGATTTGAAAGGATTTATAAATATTCATTGGCTGTTATCATCTTGGTGCTTTTAACACTGACCTACAACAATTATTGTCAATTTTTAGTCTGACCTGATAAATAAAGATTAACATGAGACCTGAATTAAAATAGAGTTGCTTGATCATATCTATCTATCTATATATACAGACACACACACTTACATCAATAAATCTAGTCTGGCACAGATATTAACTGAATTTTTAGCTGAAAATTTTACTGTATGATGTACAATCAATGTGATTAATATGTATCAATGAATTACATTAAAAAAAAATTATGTTGTTTTTTTCATCATTAGGCTCTGGGCTTATTGATGCACACACACATACATACATACATACATATATATATATATATATATATATATATAGCTGGCCACTTGTATTTGAGGATACCTGTGTACTAGGGCAGCTAGTCAATCCTTATTGGAGATGCTGGCTTTTATGCATTTGTGTTCATTCAACACCTGCAGAGACTACCTGTGGTTTATACTGCAACTATGCTGAGCAGACCTTAGTTGCAGTTTCTGGGGAGAAGCATGTTATCTAGCATGATAAATAATTTGAACAAGGCCAGAACACTCAAGTGCTCAGCCATGACGACTTGTGACAGCACAGCTATCGACAATCCCAAAGGGTTCAGTCTACCCAATTTCATCCTGTAATTCCAGAGCTAAAAGAACTTCAACACAGGGAATTTAAACTTAATTATTTTAATAATGTTGATGTATACATCTTATAACTATCCTGTGGGTTGCTCTCCCTCCAATGGGGAGCTGTTTCAGACACCAAAAGAAACACGTCTATATTGTTTGACATGTAGGAACCAACTTACTGTAAACCCTTTCTCTATACTTATCATTCCCATGCTGGCTCAGCCATTAAGAATCAACTTCCTTGTTTTGTCTTCCATCTGACTTTGGAGTTCAACCTCAAAAAGTCTGAACAGAGATACACTTCCTCTAAAATATAATAGTCTTCTAAACTATTATTTAACATTATCTGTGGGATGCAGTTGAGCAAGAGACCAACAAACTACTTGTAATGCCAAAGATGAACTGAAGGCAAGGATGATGGTAGCATTCACCAACTTAAACAAGGAGACAGTCCAGAAGAGTTGCAGGAGATTCTGAAGTCTTCTATAGGCCATGGTTGAAGTCAATGGGGATTTTATTGAATAAATTTACTCTTTAAAAAAAAAACACTCTTTGATGTGTATATCTTGATTCCCCAAAATCCTTTTCTATATCTATCATTCCCACGCTAGTTTTAGCCAATCAGAATCGACTTCCTTTGTTTTCCTGTATCTGACCTCAAAGTCAGAGCAGAAATACAATTCTCTAAAAAAAATAATACTCTGCTACTATTATATGTATATGTGTGTGTGTGTGTTAAATTTCTCAGAATACTTCTGAAGATAAGACAATTTGGATAAAAAAGACAATTGGAAAATATATTACAAAGGAATATTCGCTTTTTAATATTTTGAATATATATAATGTAACTAAAAAACATTTAACTTTTAAACTTGCCTTGATAAAAAGTTGGATTGACAGTAACTAAGAAATATATTTTTCAATTGTCTTTTTTTATCTATCTATATATATATATATATATGCACAAATACAAATACACACACACACACATATTCTAAAACTATTCATATCAATTTTCTGCACATCTTTATATGTTAACTTATTTTATTGTTGTTGTTAACTCTGTACCAATTTTATATATGCTAAATATAACTCCTGGAAATTAACCTAATTTACAAACACAATAAGTTTTAGAGACTTAACCAAAAAAAGATTTATTGATTTCTCTGATAACTAAGTCATCTAAATTTGACTAATGTATGACCGGCTACTTACATGAAAGGCTTTGGTTTGACTATCAATTTCTCTCCTCATTGACTTAACAAGCCTCATTTATATAACAATAGTGACTGTTTTAACAACTGTAGACTCCAACCCTGTGCTTAAC
This sequence comes from Acanthosepion lycidas, assembly GCA_963932145.1. NCBI lineage: Eukaryota > Metazoa > Mollusca > Cephalopoda > Sepiida > Sepiidae > Acanthosepion > Acanthosepion lycidas. The sequence goes on along the minus strand of OZ010588.1, from coordinate 22,265,878 downwards.
CACTAAGCCATTACCTAACTTTGTTTTTATATGGAGAAGGGTTCATTTTTGTTAACAGTTATGTTGATTCGACTGATGCAAATCGTTCAAGGCTATTTTGCTTTTTGCCTTCTTGCTCAGCTGTTTCATTAAGCTAAAAGAAGGTTCTGGCAACCATTTCTGATTGATCTCATTTTTGAAGTGAGTGAGCCAATTCTTTATAGAAAGACTGAAAAAACAGAAAGCAGTAAAAACAGTAACAAGAGGCTAGTTAGATTCCTTTAAAATTTATTTTGCATGAGTGCAAATGTATTTATTAAATGTTGGACTGTCATTTACTATAATTATCTTGAAGAAGAGTGATTTAATGGGCCATTTTATTAGTAGATATATATACTTGCTTGTTTTTCAGAATAGGTTACATTTTATGCAGTGGTGGAACATTGGTGGTGGGGCAGGGTGCACCATCAAGGGGTGCAACATCACTCGGTGATTGGCAGGTTTATTGCTGGGACTGGGAGTGAGTTGCAAGTGAAATGTTCCACTTCCAATATTTTTATTAAAAAAAAAAAACGTATAAAAATCTCACCTAACTGACTCGACCCAATTTAACCAAACTTAGACGTGGTGAAAAATTAAGACTAAGTTAGAGTAGACCAAGTTTTAACATATTTATCAGTGAAAATGTTGGGAAATTAATTCAAAAACTAATGAAAGAGGATTTAAAATTTCCTCCTTTTTATATACTTTAATATCCTTTTTGTGCAGATACTTATTTCATTAACAGCACATCCAGTGTCATGAATTATTTTGGTGACAGTGCTCAGTAGTTCTTTGATCAGGTGCAGTGTGGACAAAAGTGCATGCCAGCCAAAACATGAAAAGTGCTGTCTAATTCTGTTTTCCCTCGCTTGAGGCCACATTGAAAACTAATTCATATTGATGTTTTAAGATGTTTTCCTGGGATGGTAAACTCATCGTTTCTTTGTAAAATTATTATAAATTGTAAATGTTCTCCTCGCCTCAATTTGTAGATCATAGCATTTCAATGAATATATAAAAGATTTGGACATAATGATCTTATTGTAACTCAGTGTCAGATATAAGTGCCATCTATTCCCATATACATGGTTTTGATGCAAAAAGATTCCCAAGTTTTATGGCACAATTTTGGTTGTCATTAGCAATAGCAAAAGCTTTGCAGGGTGTTTTTTATAGCCTTTGCTACAATGTATAATAATATTAGTATTAAAAGATGACATTATTACAATAAATTCAATGAAGGCCTTTGAAATTTATTGTGGAAAAACAATACACTCCTGCTGAGAATTATAGGGAAAAATATATACATTCAGCTGTTAAGTTAGGATAGATTTTGAGGCAAAGCAAACAGTTTTATTGAATGCTTTCAATCAGCCTTCATCTTCATTTCTTGCCAATCTGATGAACATGCACAAAATGGTGAAAATAAATATGCAGCATTAACCAAGAAAGATGTATGTTGCTTAAATTGTATGCAAACTGCGATAAACCACAAATTTCTGATGATCTACACATACAGATGGTGAAGATTTGTGCTAAAGATTTCTAGAAAAAAGATGTCCCTTTCAGAGTTACAAAAGATCTAGAAGTTATTGAAAGCTGACATGTCAAAGAAGTGAAAATAAGTAGTGAAATGAGCACAAGACATGTGAGTATTAACTGAAGTTTCAAAGAAAACAATAGGATGGGTCTACGATTCTGCATAATTGGTTGTTGTACTCTATTAAATATGATGAAGTGTAGTGTTTTTGCTGTTTATTGTTTTCAACAGCCCCAGTTAACCAAAGCACTATATTCAAAAAATATTGTGGATATTAAAAATGGAAAAAATGCAACAAAAGAATACCAGAATATGAACAAGGCACTCATCATCGTGCATCATTTCTTGCATAGAAAGACTTTGAGAGACACATATCAGAAAGGGTCTACGATTGACAGACTAATACTGAAGCATATGCAGGAGGAACTGCTTATGCATTTTATGGATTGCATCAAGTTTTTGGCAACTCAACATCTGACATTTTGTGGACACCAAGAAGTCATTGCATCAAGTAATAATCCCAGTAATTTTCTTGCACCCGTTAAGCTACTTAGCAAGTACAACCTTCTGTTGCAGTATCACTTGGATTATGTCAAGTCACGTCCACATTCTGCAACATTTTTGTCTGGCAAGATATAGAATGAGTTCATTGAGCTACTGGGCAATGAAGTACGTCAGTCTATCCTCCAAAGAGTCAAAAGAAGTAGATACTATGGGATTATATTTGACACTACCTCAAAATTGGAACGAGAATGTCTTTATTTAAACGGCTGTCATGGACAGACTATGACGATTCTGCAACAATGGCTGGGAAGATGTCTGGTGTCCAGAAACATATATCACTGAGAAATCCAAAAGCAATCTTTGTGAATTGTGGCAACCATTCTTTGAACCTCATATGAGTGCATGCAGGCATCAAAACGGGTGTTTGCTATATAATAAATTGAAGGAGACAGTATGGACGGTTGTAAAGTGACCCCCTTGATACAATATGGAATACTAGGAATGATGTTGTTCACTTTGGAAAAACAAAGTTGGATGACATAGCTTAATTGTTAGAGAATATGGCAAGTGATTCTTAAGTCAACACAAGAAGCGACACCAGCTGCTTATTGCACAACATGCAGAATTTCAGTTTTCTAATTATGCTGCCATTTTGGGACAATGTCCTGACTTTCATCAACTGAGTACAGAAGGGACTACAGTTGCCCTAGAATGAACTTAAATGAAGCTTGAACTGACATTCAAAGTCTGCAACAACCTGTTATGAGTGAATGAGATTCTCTCTGTAAAAATTCAACTGAAAAAGGCAAGGAAAAATGCTTAGAATTGGGTATTGACATTGGTCAGCAGAGAAGGGTGCATCATAAAAAGAGAATGGCTGAACAGGCAATGGAAAATGAATACAAAACTGAAAGATTGATTTACAAAGTTAAGTCAGTTACATGAGCAATTTGGGTTCCTCTTGGATATTGAAAGCCTCATTGATTCAAATGAAGGCACAGTAGAAAAATGCAAAGTAGCTGCAACATATGAGGCTGATTTTGATAGAATAGAAATCGGTCATGAAATTACAGAAAAAAAAGAAATGACAGTGCCGTCATTAAACTAAAAACCCCAGTCGAGATATTCAACCTCACAATATCTTACTGCAATGATGTGTTGCCGAATTTACAAATAGCATTGCGCATACTGTTGGCTGTTGCTGTCTCTGTGGCATCCTGGGAGTGCTCTTTCAGCAAACTAAAATTGATAAAAAACTATCTCTGAAGCACAATGGGTCAAGAACACCTAAGCAATTTTGCTTTATTAAGTATTGAAAATGAAGAACTTGGACATATAAATGTGGATGGTGTTATTGACAAATGTTTTGACCATCAAGCCTAGTTATATGTCTTGGCTTTACAACTACAAATGGATTAAATGAATTACTCTTGTCTTTACATCTTTTAATTCAGATTTTGTCAATGCACAGTGCTTGTTTGGTAGTGACAGATCAAATAAAAATGTATTTGAATTGTATTTAAATACTTTTTCAGACCATATGTGAAAAATCATTTAGATTTAGATTTTTGCCTAATTTCAGAAGTATTTATTTTGTATTCTTCGAATCTGGAAAGAAATTACTTGTATTTATATTTAGATTTCCAATTATATCACATCAATAATCATAAGAAGTTCTTTAATTTCTAAAAAATTTGTATTTGATCCATCCCAGCTTGTTAGCCATTGGTTGTGGTGGGTGTGTCAAGTCTAGCTCTTGCCCCCACCAACTTGGACCGAGACATTGGCTCACCAATGATTTTAACGCATCTAAACACGTCAGACACCAAAAATTTAAAACTTAGTTAAGTTCACTTGCATCTTCAGCATCCTTTCAATATAGAATTATAACTTATTTCAGTTGAATTTTGGTTTTAGCTTGACTATTTATATATACTGGTAAGTGGTGCATTATGGGTAGTAACATCTGTTGCATTATTCTGAGGGTTATTGGGTAGGCAGTAATGGTTATGTTCCAAATCATTCTAGAGGCTATTGAGTAGAAATAATTGTAGATCTTAATGTGGTTATTTGTAGCTATTTTATAGTGTTGGCTGTTCATCTTTTTACTCATTATTGGCTACGTAATTATTTGTTGTTGATTATTATTATTACTATTATTACATTTACTTGTATTTGTGTGTTCAGTTGGATTTGAATTTAGAGTTTTTGCTCATTTCTTTTGGGAGTTGACTAACTTATTTGTTTAGTATAAAGTATTGGCTTTGCCTAAAGTATATTATATTATCTGCATGTAAATGAATAAAATATATGATCAATGGTTGCTTAATGCATATGTGAAAGCAATGGTCATATTATTGTGGCAGACAACCAGCACTTGGCTTTATATTTTATATAATATACAATCAATTTAGAAGCTTTTAAATGGTTACTTTTTTGTGGGGATTTTGGATTTGATAAACAAGAGAGTTCAGAAAAAACAAGATACAATCATGTGCAATGTTTTAATTTATTCAAGGCTTGGTTCTTGGTTTGAGTAAAAATTCATGTTTATTTGGTATGAAAACTGTAATATTTATTTTTCTTATTGGTTATTGATTTAGTTTGTTTTTTGGTTTGTTGTTGCTTAGTATATACTCTACTAACTAAAAACATGTAACACTTTTCATAAACATTCATACCTTTCCATATAAGTGAATATTCACTTATATGGAAAGGTATGAATCTACTTCTTCTTCCCCACTCCCAGTTATGGATTAATTACTGGGATTTGTATTAGTAAATCATTATTATCTCCCAAAAGATCTTACACTACAAAAATATTTTCTGGCTTTAAATAAACTGCATAAAAATAATCAACCATTAGTATTTGATAAGTAAAGAATTTCCCATAAAAAAAATCATTTTTTTTTTTTTTTGCAAGTAATACCAAATCAAAATAGCAAGAATATTTTTAATTGGTTGACTGTAAAAGTCTTTATGAAATCCAATTTACATATAAAGTTATAGCTTTAAAAATAGGTTGTATTATGTTGATTAGAGGGTATTTCTAAACAGTTCCAGTTTGCCTTTTAATTCATTGTCCTCTTGCTTTACAAAAAAATAAATAAATTGCTTATCACCCATATCAAGAATTCAAGTCCAAGAGAATATTCTCAAAATACTACTTCATGATGAAAAAATTCAGTGGGGGGGGGGATTTGGCAAAAATCAGCAGAATTTGGTCACCACATGGCAATGTATTTCTTTTTTTTTCTGTATTTTTAGTTTTCCTGAATGCTTTAACACCATTTGCCTTTATGCAGGAATGTCGACTGATTAAATCTGCTCAGCCTATTTAAATTTTTTTTCTCTTGAAACAGTTTCCTAAAAATATTCATCCGCACACATCCACAATTGCTAACAGCATTAGGTTTGACCCTATCACTGGAAAAAATATCTGTTTTATTAAAAAGTGCTCTTTACTTTCTAATTAATGATAGTGTGTTTTTATGCATTTGAAAGCTTGTCTAAATTCTTCAATGACCCTGCACTTCATCTGTGATAGCATCACAAAATACATCTTATCCAAGTGATACTGAATTTTACTCAAAATAGTATATGCTCTTAAATAATTACTTATTTAATACTGACCAGGCAGCCTGTTGCTTAACTTTGGTGACTGAGTAGGAGCTGGTTGCCTTCCAAAAGTTAAATCAAGTATCAAGAAACAGTAACATTTTTTAGAAACAAAGCATGCTGAACTGCTATGTAATATCAATCCTTTTGTATGACAGTGAATGCTGGACAATCTCTCCACAGATAAAGAGAAAACTGGAGGCAACAGAAATGTGGTTCTACAGAAGGATGCTAAGAATTCCCTGGATGAAGCGAATAAGGAACATGAAAGTCTTAAAGAAAATGTTAATAAAAAGAACAGTTATACTCAGAAAGCCCGGCCCGTTTAGGATCAAAGTGTAGTATCTGTGCTTGGTGATCATCCGGGCTGGCTTCTGTCGAACTCTCTAATGCAGGGAGGAACTCGGAGGAAGCTTTGCCGAAGGGCAAGGTTTCCTTCGGGGAGGTAGACAGGACCTGAACCCGTCAAGGCGGGTTCAAAGGTCATATTTTTGGCCGAGCCTACGGGCTCGCGGGCAACCCACATTAAACCGGCCTTGTGCCACATTTAATCCTCGTGGGTGGGTTAATAAATACTAGCTGAGATTTCTTGGACACATAATGAGGAAAAAAGGCTTGAAGAACTCAACCTTCAAAGACCATAACAAGATTAAGAGAGATAAGGGAAGGTGGTGAACCACACCTACCTGACGAGTTTGTGTGAACAGATAATAGAACAGGGTACAGGAGGTTTGGCAAAGAGAGAAACACTGCTAAGGGTCTCAAGGGATAGGGAGCTGTAGAGAGTCATGAACACCAGCATCCTGAAGGGACATGGAACATCTATCTATATATAAAATTGTGTGACTTCTGTTTGTCTGTCTGTCTGTCAGTCACACTCTCTAAAATAGCCATGCATTGAGCAATTGAAACCAAATTTGGGAGAGAAATGAAAATAGGTAAGTGAGTTTTAGTTTTACTAGTTAAAAGAGTTAGTTTTACTAGGGTATGTAAAAACTTTGAAGTAGGGTCAAAGTATTTTTCCAAACAAATCAGCTTATTCAAATTTCATTGATTGGTTTATGAAATTGAATGAAACATACAGTTTGTAAATCTCGACAAAAAGTGCTAACAATAACTACAACAGCATTAAATACTGTGAGGATTTCAACACGTCAATGTCTTGCAAAAAAATTCTAGTAGAAGAAAAAGAAGATTCATGTTATAGACACTTCAGCTTTATCGCTGTAAAAAGCATAATCTAAATATCTTCATCCAAATACAGATTATTGATTAATATGCTTATAATTTGATCAAAATCAGTACACTTTCTACTCTTGTCTAGACGAGCTTACCAGGCAGTAAAACTACATTTTTCTTTATTTAAGAGTGGCATTATTCATGCTTGATTTAATCACTTAATTTATTTTTAAAATTTGTCTGTTTTTCCTTTTGTTGATGAGAAGGTACTTGGATTTATTTATAGACCTGACATATATTGTTAAATTTTTATTATTAGGTTGGTGCAAAAATAATGACGTAATAATGTCGTTTTTTGACGTATTTTTTAACATCAAGAAAATACATTATTACGTCATTATTTTTGCACCAACCTAATACATCTCATGACTTCTGGTACAATAGTAAGTCTTTTATACTTGACAATCCCTCTCTCTTTCTGTGTATATATCTATATATATATATATATATATATATATATATATATATGTGTGTGTGTGTGTGTTAGCCACAATACATGTCATATTGGTAGACCTTTCACAAATTACGATCAGTACTATGCCAAAAAATAACTTAACAAGCAGGTTGTGTTAGAAAACCTGCAGAAACTGTTTCAATCTCATCAGTCACATGAGAATCCACAAACAAGCTGAACAGACTTTACAAAACAGGCCAGTCCCTGTAGAAAACAATTTATTTTGCCATATCTGTAATATGCATTGCAAGTTACTTGCTGACTTTAAGAGCCATTGTTGTTTTTACGAGAACCAAAAACATTGATCAGATATGTTCGCGATGATCATACTCGTTTAATAAGTTGACAGCCATCATATATATATTTTATGCAACAAATATTTCAATATATAATATCCTCCTTTACCAATGCACTTTTAACCCAATGCTTTTCCATTAATCACATAAATTAGACATACTCTGAAAATTATAAAATTGAAATTCAGCTAATTTCTGTCTGAATTTCTTAGATAAGGATTTATCATATATTTACAATCAGACTGCTATCCTCATTTTTATTGTTATCACCTGATAGCCTTCTGTCTAAATTTCTGGAATGAGGTCTTCTTTAGGTACTTGTCCAGTTAACCTACAGGAAATTTTTAATCAAACCCTTTATTTAAATTATGGTGGTAGATTGATTGTCCTCAATCTGCTATCCATGTCTAAGAATATCTAATCTTGTTCTTTATTTAATACTAAACATTCATCTGATAACTGTGCAAGGTTACAGACTTATTGATCCACTCTAGTTTCTGTGTACATCTGTAAGTTCAGCCCATTGTTTAATGCTGAAAAAAAATTTATTTTTCAACATAGTCACTTTACATTTCAATGCACCTAATATATATATATATATATATATATATATATATATATATATATATATATATGTATGTGTGTGTGTGTGTGTGTGTGTGTGTGTGTGTGTATATATTAAAGTTCACCCAATACAAGGTTTAAGATCCACTCAAGTTGAAAGGTTACTGTTAAAATGGTTATGATGAATGAGGTGTGCGATATGAATGAAAGAGGTGGTGGTAGAAAGTAAAGATTATGAGGATAAGGAGGATAGATAATGATTCACCTTTGACTTAAAGAGGTTAAGATTGTAGTTTTCAGGGAAGTATCCATGCAGTAGTCTGTTGCACAAAGTAGCAATTCTTGGAAAAAAGCTGTCTCAGTTGAAATTTCTTCTTACATTTAGTAAATGGAGGAAATGAAGATCATTTGACTCTGTTGAAGTAACATGGGGAGTTCCACCTGTAAAGGTCTGAATGTGCAGAACTAAACAAAGGAGCACATCTAAAGATTTGCTATGAAAATAGTTATGTTGTAGTAATTTGCCTGAAATGTATTTGTAAAAAAGAGGCTACAGATTGGGAAATAAGTCATCATTCACAAGACTGTAAACAATTTTGAATGCTATCAAGGCTGAAAATGAGAATTGAGCAGATCCAACCCAGATATACTAACAAATACTCTATTTTTGGCCTAATCTGATTCTTATAAAAATTTATGTGTACATGCAAAATTCTAAACTATATAAAAATAAATATGACTTCCTGGTGGGAACAGGAAATGATTATAAATAAATTTACATTAAAGAAATTCAAGAGTTAGATTGTACCTAAATGATATTTTTTTGTTTAAATAATTTTTTATTAATAAATTACTTCAAATCTGCTTTCACCAGCCTTCACTCAAGTTGCTTTATATTCATGGGATTTCTGTTATAATTATTTGTAAGTGTTAATTATCACTAAACTTACAAAGTATGCCATTATGGCTGATACAGGGAGTGCAGACAGGTAAAAAGGAATGACTCTTAATTAGCAGTTAACAGAGTTATATCCCTTGCACACTTTTCTTCATCTTTTTTTTTTTGTTTTGTCTGTTCACACTTAGTTAAAATTTGTTATGAGAGATCAAATTAAAAATTCCAATGGAAACACCATAGTCCTTCATTTTGTAGAGTGTATTTGGACAGTGGTTTTTAATTTATACAAATTTAGTTAAAGACCAATGAAAGTTTATTGTTAAGGATTTTTTACATTTATTTTTTTTTTGTTACCATACCATTTTCATGGTTTCCTGTTAAATATTTAAATATAAACTGTCAGATGTCTGAAAACTTACACCTTTCATAAGCTATTATGAAAGAGTTTTTGTTGATAATGATGTTATGGTTAAAGTTTAGTTAATGATCAACTAATTTTGGAATGCCATAAATTATACTAACATTGTTTAACAAGTCAAATTCACATGAAACCTGATTAACCAATGAAAATCAAACAACACAAAAGTAAATAGTAATTCTTTGAGGAATGGAGCTATTGGAAAAAATCCAGGATACAGATTTATATTTTGATAAGATTCGATAGTGGCACTCTCGTCAATTTTCCTACTAACTTAAAGAAAGAATTACTACTTTCCCAAGCATGATACATGACTACAAAAATGTTAAAAAATTTTCAAGCTGGAAACACACACACACATATACATATATATATATATCTGTTAATACTTGTTTGGAGTCTGGAGATAAGTCTTTGAACTTTATATATATATATATATATATATATATATATATATATATATATATATATATATACTTGGTTAAAGACCAACAAAACTTTTTTTATTAAGGATTTTTTTGTTTATATATTGCAGACCATTTTCTTTGTTTCCCATACATATTTAGATATAAATTCTCTAATGTCTTAATACTTTTGGTTTATATAAGCCATCATCAAAGAATTTGGTGGGGTTTTGTGTACGATGTCAGTTTCATCATTTTCAAGTACTGCTTCTTTGTGTTTTCATGTGGGAGTTGCATTATTTTTTGTTTTTTTATTAAATATATTAAGTAATTTTGATAACATTTTGTTGATGTTGGTCAGTGATTTACTTAATATAGTTTATTAAAAAAAGAAAAATGATATACTTGAAAGTGATAAAAATACAAAAAAAAACAAAATATCTTTGATAATCACTTAATTGTACTCAAACATGAAATACTTTATATTTAATATGAACTGAAATGGTCTGAAATATAGAAACAAGTTTTAAAAATCCTTAACAAAGAACTCTCATTTGTCTTTAACTAAAATTATTTTTGTGTTTGCGTATATATATATATATATACATACACACACATGAAATGTGTTTTTGACTGTCACACACATGCACAGTCACAATTAAAAACATTTTTCCTGTGATGCACACTTTTCATTCTTTAGGAGTTATCAGACTAAAGTGATATTTACATTGATGTAATTACACATGCACATGAAGGAGAGGGGATGCTGAAATTTGACATTTAATTATTTTTTTAAAAATATGTGTTTGTGTATATATTCTAGCCAATTTAATTTAGTTTCTTTTTCTTTTTATCACTTTTGTTATTAAATATCCCACATTATAGAAGATTACTTTAGTCCAATGAAGTCCTAAAGGTCAAAACATGTCACCTGAAAAATTGTTTGCATGCATATATATATATAATCAAATGAACAAAGTCCGACAATTATTTTAAGACATTTTTATGTTTATACATTTTTATTAATACTGTTTATTATAAACAGAGCATTTACTTAAATATTTATATGTATAAAAAGAATGTATAAACATAAAAATGTCTTAAAATATATATATATATATATTATTATTATTATTAATTAAAGAATATCAAACACTTAAAATCCCATAGGTAATAATTTTTATTCCATGAGAGCTCTAAAAAAGCAACTCTCAATCTTCAAGACTTAAAACAACTTGAAGATTGAGAGCTGCTTTTTTAGAGCTCTCATGAAATAAAAATTATTACTTATGGAATTTTAAGTGTTAATATTCTTTAATTAATAATAATTTTGCTCTCTCTTTTGACATGGAGCTCTCTCTGGATTGATATCCTCCTGGAAATTCCATACAGATTACCATATTGTATCATTATATATATATATATATATATATATATATATATATATATATATATATATATATAATCTGTGAGTGTGTTTTCCTTGGTTTTGTTTGAAAGATATAGAAAGAATATTCAACTCAAACTATGACAGCATGATTATTTCAGTTTATACACATTTGCTTACGTATAGAATATTTGGACATCAAAATAGCATTCGGTGGGGAATCTTGAGCCTAGAACTTATTCAGTTTATTTTATGTATGAATGGACACTATACTATCACAACAATACTTTCAAATCCTTTAATATACAATTCCCTGTTGTTAAATCATGATTTTGCAAATTTCACTGTTAATGTCACTGATAAAAATAGCATGTTTCCTTTATATTTCTTCTTTACAAACACATCAAGACTAAATTTTGAATCATTCCCAAAATTAATTAAATATACTGAATTAGTTTTAAATTTTGTCTTTTAATGCTTTACCTTACTTATTGAATATTATTAACTGTTTTTGTGTACATTAATAGTCTTGTGAAAAGTCTTGAATGTCAGCCAAACTATTTTCCATATGCCGACCATTTGATAAATACATTAGAAAAACCTTATTAAAGCAACAGCTATGCAATGTGTCTATATTTTTAAAAATATGTTTACTGCAACATGATGTACATGTGCATCTTGTATATTGCATTTAATACACATATGCATCATCTTTCATGAAAAGGAAAATAAAAAAAGACCTGTGTTCTGGATACTTATTAATGACATTTTTTCTTGTTGAGTAAATTTAATTCTATGCTATAAAACATAAGTCGTCTTATGTCGCAATTTCTACTGATTACTAACAAAAACATAGATGTCAAAATGTAATGGTTCAAATATTCAAGGTAGCAGTGAATGTATTAATAAATTTTATTTCATTTATCAAAATAAAGCAGAAGTAACATTATATAGCAGTTTCTAATGATATCTCTTTTAAAAGAAAACATAGATGGTATTTTGCCAGGATTCAAATATGAAAAGTTGTAGTGAATGTGTTACAATTTTTATCATTACAGATTATTCATGTATTTTTTTTAAATATCTCTTTTCTGCAATACTGAAAAACATAAATTTTTTTTATTCTTTACTAAGATAAAAATTAAAACAATTTGATTTAGAGACAGGGGAAAAATCATGTAAATATTTTTTATTTTTATTAAAAGATCACAAAACATTCCTGATAACCACATATATTACTATGATTTTATACTATATATATATTTATTTATTATACTATATATATATATATATATATATATATATATATATAATGTTTGATCTATGTGAATAATAATAATATCACTACTGAATTAAGTGCCTTGACAAAATAGGAGAGTGTTGAAAAATATTTTTGTCAAATGATTTATTCATTACAATACTACAACTACATATATACACACATGCACGCACATATAAGAATTACGTTTTCTGTTTATTTCTGGAATACATTTTTGACACAGCAATTTATTTGGTGGGTGCTGAAGGCTAATATTAAAAGAAAATGATAGAAATTACATTGGATAATATATGTAAGGTGTGTGTACTTTTATACAGTTTTGACAATGCAGTTTTTGGCAATAGGTAGGAGGTTTTGGAAAACTGTTACATCATCATCAAATCAGCCAATCAGAGACCTGAACACTAATGGGTGATTCTGTATGTCTGTTATGACAAGGAGAGGAAGGGAGTACTATTGTGTGTATGCATATAGGTGTTCTACTATGACAGAATTCACCAATTTCTGGAAATTTTTTTATTCAGTATATGACTATGCAACTTATTTGCTGTATATATGATTATCATCATCAAATCTAGTTTTTTTTTATTTTCCTGTTCTTTTAATGATTCTTTAAATATGGTAAAAATTCTTTGTTTAAAATTTGGTTGTAGTATAATGTGAAATAATGCAGATGATGGCATCAGCATCATTGGAAAAGAATGATGAATTAATAAGAGATGATGTTAATTAAGATTCCTTATCATCTACGATAGTCATAGATAATTGGTGATTTGGATTACAAGAATATCATGTGCACACACTCACCTGTTGTCCTGTCTTTGTTTTCTTATATATCTCTTATCATAGTATGAAAACCAGACATGGTTCCTTCACTCTGATTTATCATGGCTAGCTACTTTTTAACTGTTCATCATGATGGTATCTAATGGCAATGATAATATTAGTCATTTTGCTGGAAACATTTGGCATTCATTGATTGAGCAACCAGTACTGTTTTTGGTTGAAATTTATAAAATCTTTCTCTTTAGAAAATTTTTCAGGAAAATACATTTCACAAGTCCAGTAGCTGTTATCGCTCTTTCTAGTATTGATAGAGGTTTCCTTCCTACCCTTTTATTTGAAGTAGTGTGTAATGTCAACATTTTGATTATTAAGGATATATACAACTTGGTAAAGTGCATCACCTTCTCCCAGCCTTTTAGGTTTAATTATCAACTAATAGCCTTTTCTATATGGTTAGCTATTAATTATGTTTTGGGTCATAATGATTCTGTTTATGATCAATTCATTTTCTAGAGCTTATTGACTCTTTGGAGGTTATTTAAAACCAGAAAATATTTTTTTAAATTCTAAGAATTTTTTTTTGTGTGTGTGTGTGGGGGGGGGGAAATAATAATAATTTAGTGATATAAGTCTTACTAATTAACTCATAGGTGAGAGATAAGAGGTAGATTCATACATTTCTAAAAGGTATGTAAGTCAATTTAATGAACCCAACTGGAATTGAAACTCTATTCATCAATTAACAATTTTGAGCCTTGCCTATTTTGCCTTGTTATAGCAGCCTTCTGCTGGATAGGCAGTCAAATAATGCCCCCACTTGCTCTTTTTATGTGGATAGGAACTGTCTCTTTTGTTATGCTTAGAATTGGACCATCAACCAGACATTGTAGTGTCCAATTTATTCATTTCAGCCTGGTTTTTACGAAGCAGCTGAAAAAGTAAGAAAATAAAGCTGATATTTCATTGTTATTTTTCTTTCTCTTAATGAAGCAAAGAATAAAATTTTGACATAGTTTTATGAAGATCTGAGAAAGATACTTTGTTTTTTAGGCCATCTGATGGTGGTAATTAACTGCATTGCTTTTGTTGCATGCCCCCCCCCCCACACACACATGCACCTCACTCCTAATTTTCAGAAGAAATTATACAAAGATATTAGTCAAAATTAGTTTGATTCCAGCTGAAAAAAAATTATTGAGAATATTTTTTGTATTATATGAAGAGAATAACGGTTTCAGCAGTTAAAAAAAAAAAATCAATGCCTACTGCTTGTAAAAGATTTTCCATTTTTACAAGACTTTTAGAGTGAATTTCCCATATGGCCACTGAAGTTAAGTTAAGCAACATCAAGCCTGGTCATTACCTAGATTGGTGACCACTTGGGAATACCAGATGCTGTAAGTTTGGATATGTGGCTGGTGTAATGGATAATGGCTCAAAATTGTTAATTGATGAATAGTTTCAATTTCAGTTGGGTTCATTAAATTGACTTACATACCTTTTAGAAATGTATGAATCTACCTCTTCTCTCTCACCTATGAGTTAATTAATATGACTTATATCACTAAATTATTATTATTTCCCCCCCCCCCAAAAAAAATTCTTAGAATTTAAAAAAATATTTTCTGGCTTTAAATAACCTGCAAAGAGCCAATAACCCCTAGAAAATGAATTGATCATAAACAGAATCATTACGACACAAAACATAATTAATAGCTAACCATATAGAAAAGGCTATTAGTGGATAATTAAACTTAATAAATATTTATTAAACCTATTTTACTTTGCACAGCGTTGATCAAGTTCAGTTTAGATTGCTTAGAAGACCCAGTCAGTAATCACAGCATCATGACTAGTACGCAAGATTAATCAATAAGTACTTTATTGATTAGCAGAAGACGTTTTGTCTAATGCTTAACTGGTGCCATATTGCAGAAAATAAGCAGAAAATTTTGTCATATCTGTACAAATGAATATAAATTGCATATACTCTGGAAATTACCAAAACTATATCACTAATTGTTAATAACAATGGTTCCTTTTTAGTATGTAGAAAAATATTCATTTTATTGTACACTAGTAGCAATGGACCCTTGACTTACATGTTACTGAGATAGTTGGACTAGTAGTTTTCATCCAGTCTTAGAAGATAAAACACTTTATTCCATTAAATATGTGAAGTTGTATCTTCACCTATGAAGATATTTGTTTAAACAATTCAAGGAATAATAGCAAAACTTGAAGAATTTAATAAAAAAAAATAACTTTTAATGTCCCTGAAAACTTGCAAAACCTTCAGGAAAGTGACTCATTTTCACTTTCTCGGGCTAATGTTTTGGCTGACATAAAGTGGAAAGACTATATTGAATCCACTGCTAAGTCAGCTGCTAAAAAAGTTGGTTCACTATGCTGTGCTAGACATTTTTTCACTCCAGAATCTATTCTATTAGGTTGGTGCAAAAATAATGTCGTTTTCTCACATATGTTACTATGTGAGAAAACGACATTATTTTGCACCAACCGAATACATATCTGTAAGTCTATCATTTATCCATGCTTAGAATATTGATGCCACATATGGTCTGGTCTTCTTGCTATTTATCTAGAACTCCTTGATAAAGTCCAAAGAAGAATCAGCAATATTATTTCACAGTAATTGTTCCGATGAACTCATCACTATGGTACCTAGACTTTTTTAATTTAAGCATAGTACTAGACTGGTGTCAAGATCTCATCAATTTAAAGTTGAGGCGGTGAGATGTAACTGTATGTTCTATGCTAACAGTTTCTTTTCTTGCATTTCTTGTTTGAGGAACTCCCTTTCAGCTCCATGCTTTCTAACCAACTTTCATCTTCAAAAATTAAATGTAGTGTTAATCACTATGATTATGATTATTCTCCTGATTATTCTTTTTGTTCTTGTTCATTAGTAATGTTTCTGTTTCTAATTTGTCCACACCCAGTAACCCTTTGTGTCTTAGTGGCTTTACTGGCTTGCTTGGGCTAAACTTGGTTAAAAAATTGCTTAATATGTCTTTCATTTTAAGCCTGCACAACAATAAAATCATTTTTTTTCATTCATGTTTGTATTTAATTATCCACTTGTGAGTAATTTGCTCTTGCCTGAGGTGAGAAAAACAATTTTTGATACCTAAAATCAAAATAATTAAAGCCTTATTATTTAAGCATTTTGGTTAGTTCTGTGTGTATATGGACGCACACACACACACACATCCATTTTATCTCACAAGATAATGGTAGTGTTTGGTCAAAATTCAATCCTTTGCTGGTGAGACTGGAGTGAGCCCTCTAGGGTACATGACAGGGCGATGGTATATGGAGGCCCATGTGCTGCCCAGACCACATATGGTATCTCTCTCAGCTATACCAACAAGGTCTATATGTTGTAGCATACCTATGGATGATAATGGGTATGTCCTCATTCACATAAATACAGTAGTAAATAGTGTATGTTGATCTGCAGCTGGAGATTCAGTGTGGGATTCGCTTGACTCACTTCTAGCAGTTGACTACTTCTACATGCTGCTGGCAAATCTTATATGTTTTGTTCTTGTCCTAAGTATTATCATTCATTACCAACTTCCATGTGATTATTCTATTCAGTAACCTTCCCTAGGTTACAACAATATATATAATTTTTTTTGTCTTCATATGTAAGAAATTCAATGAAATTTCAAAAGCTTTGAATATTAAAATTATTTCTTTGACTTATTTAAAAAATATAATAGGAAATATTTATTTGATTAACAGTAGATTTGTATTTCTCTTATAAACAATTATTAAAGTATTTTCTTGTTGTCCTGGTCGATGTCAGTTCCTTATTAGCTTCTGTATGTATTTCACTTTTTTATTTTTTTTTTAGGGGGATGGGCACAAGTATGACTGTTGTTTTATTGATTTGTTGTTGATGTGTTTTACTGGTTTGTTTTATGGGGTTTTTTTTGTATTTTTTTTTTTTACTTCTTATTGTCATGAAAAAAAATAAATTAGTGAGTTGGGTGGAAGAATACCTTATAGGTAAGTCCCACTCCCATTTTAAAGTCTGTGTATATCTTTTTTAAAATCTGATATTAAATAAAGACAGTTATTATTATTATATACATAACTAATAATAAATATACATTTTGTTCCTTGAGATTCAGCTTGTTATATCTATCCTTACTAAAAATATCAGTAATAATTGTTTTGTGTGTTAATGTCAGCAATGAAGAGGCAAACAACACACATGCATGTGCACTGCTATCTCTCTCATTATATATATATATATAAATATATATATATATATATATATCCAAATGTAAAAGAGCAGAAAGAATATAAATTCAAACATTCATAACATTAATTTAAAAAAGTGCTTTAATACAAGAGTAGAGCAATAGGTATTTATTATAAAATATTACATTGGAACATGCAAGTTACCACAACAACATATATATATATATATATATATATATATATATAATATTTGTGCTACCTTTTATATAATCATAAAAGTGAATGGAAGCTTAAAAGATTTAATAAATTCTACCCATTATATCATAACTTACATAAAATAAATTATTTATAAATATTTATAAGTATTGATACAAATATGCCAGTTTTGTGTATTTATTTTTCTGAAGAAAGTTTTAATGAATGCTTAAGCCTTTGTTAGACTCAAAGTCGATAAGTTCTTTCTTTCCTTGATGTAAGTGAACAGTTCTTTAATTATATTCCGAAACCTTATGTAAGATATCAATTTCTAAACTTGATCATACCATTCAACCATATTTTCTTTCAAAGTCGCATTGAAGATAACATTTGAGTATTTGAGTGGGTGGGTTTGCAATCTTATCTGACAACTTCATTGATCAAACGATTAATCCAGTGTTCCAAGGAATTTCCTGTGTTAATAAAATAAGTGTTAGCTCTCATAGACCAAGTCTAATTTTAATACCATTTACATTGTTCAGACTGTTGTCCTCATCTTTATTATAATATTCACAACACATAGACCAATGGATAAAAGCATTTGTTGAAGTAATCCAGTGACTTGACCCAAAGAGTTATAAGTTCAATACCTGGCCACAGCAAAGGGGAACAAAAACTTGGAGAGGTGAGTTACTAAAGGGAGATAACTGAAACAGAGATATCCAGAAAAAGTGTGGAACTAGAAAAATCTACTCCAGTGGATGAAATAAAGGGTTTGGTTCGAAATTCCAATGTATATCACCTGAAGAAGGCTGGAGTGTACAATGGCCAAAGCATCATGAATATTACAATAAAGATGACGGCAACAGTTTGAACAATGTAAATAGTGTAAAAAGTTACAATATCACCTCTCAAAAATAATGACAGGTCTAATTTTAAGTTTGTTCTTTTCTTTTTAAGAATTTGTAGGAAGGTAAATAGTTATTTAGTTAAAAGTTTTGGTCATTTTTGCTCAGTTAAAAGTTGATGTGTAGCCGGTGTAATGGTTTAGTGGCTCAAAATGAGAAATTGGTGAATTGAGTTTGAATACCGATTCATACAATACATCCATCTATGGGTTATATAGTAGAGCAAATTGGACCCTCTAGACATAGTTAGCAACCAGTTTAGGAGAAGGAAAAAGCTGAATTCAAACTGTATGTAGCCCTAGCAAAGCATATATTATGCAGCCAACAAATGGATCATGGAGGTCACAATGACACTTTGTTCATGACTGTGGTTGATGTGATAGATAGGAATTATTATCGCCATTTTTTTTTTTTTTTTCATATGAACAACTTCTTTCTTTCACTTTTACTTGACTGACAATATTGAATTAAGATTTATCAATTTTTGGACTTTACTTTCTTTAAGTTCTTATGCTTAATATATTGACATAAGACTTATATGAGAGGATGATTTTAAAAATGTTATAAAGACAAGGTATCATTAATGTTCACTAAATTTCCAAATAAGATAACGGTAATTAGTTTAATGACTGACTGAAAAAAAAAAGAGACATTCAACCTCTGTTCAGTTTTTATGTCTCTAGCAGTGATCTTTTATTAAAAGAATTTTAGAACATTTCATCACTTCCTGGGAATCCTTATTGAAAGGAACATATATTTTGGTTTAGAAAGACATTGTTATGGACCTCTGAATTCTTTTTATGTGGCCAAGTGTTATCATGTGTAAATCTTACACATTCTAATTTCAGATAATTTTAAGGTCCTCTTCTTGGATATTTCCTTTTTTGGCTCTAAACATGTAACAACATGAATGCAAATTACATCCTGACACAAGTTACAAATGATGTTTGATCAAGTTATATTTGGCTCCATCAGAACATTATTATTTTTGGTGTCCATTGATTAGGATATACCTTTATTGTATTGTTATAATGTTGTATCAAATTGGATTGAATTGACAGACAAAAAAAAATACACAGGTCTTTTCAATTCTTTGATTATAGCATATGAAAGGCACGAATATTCAGATAGTGGATAATTTATATTTAAATTTTCACCTGAAAACAAGGGAAACCGTCAAAATATGGAGAAAATAAATAAATAAAAACCCTTTAAAAAGAACTCTCATTGGTTTTTAATCAAACTTGTATAAATAAATTGCTGCCAAAATACACCCATTTATCTTATAATTAGATGTTCCAGATTGTTACAGAACATATGCTATGGTGTGGAATGAAGTGAGGTAACTTGTATTGAACTTTCAGAGGCTATCAAAGTCTAGTGAAATAAACTTGGGGAGCCAGTTTCAAATGAACTGAAGTAGGTAGACACATACAAAATAGTCTACAAGATAATGTAGTTGTATTATTAACATCACAAAATGAACCAGCAATAATATATACAAAATTCTCATTCAGTCAAACCCAGGTGTGCAAGCAATGACATTGCCTTTCTTAGATGTCCCCGCTTATCCATTAAAAACAGCAATGTAATGGTTTGATCCTGGAAAAGGAACTAGGGCAGAATGAATTTAATTCTCTAAATGAAATGCTGTAAGAAAAGGAAATGCTTTATTTCTTAAAAAAAGGATTTTTACTTTTTTTTTTTTTTTTTTTTTTTAATGCTAGATTAGACTTTTCCATATAGATAAGAGATCTTTAAATGTTGGATATAGGAAAGGCAGTGAATTTTACTTATGTATTTTGGTATGGTATAAAAGGGAAATATTTTGGACATTTTTATCATTGATGATTTGTAGTTTTATTATGGAAGGTATTATCTAGGTAATATCTTGAGATTTTGTGAATGAATCTTTTAGTTTGATTAAGAGCAATTTATGACAAAAAATTTTTTTTTTAAACATTTTAAAAGTAAACATTATATACATTCAGACAAAAAAAATTTTTAGATTGTATCAACATGATATATACATTTCTTGGTATAACTTAATAGAATTTTAATCTAGATATTAAAGGACATGATCCTCAGTATTTCATAATTTCTGTTGAAGATATAAACAGTTTAATCTTCATTGATCATTGTCCTATTAGTCTTAAGAGATTTTTTGGATACTTCTCCAATAAATGACTAGATTGTATGATCAGATGAATTATAATTTGATATGAGTAGAGGTAACTGAAAGAAAAATATTTTAGTATGAGTAAAGAATTTGTGAAAGATTTATAACATCTAGATTGCAACCAATTAACAGGTGTAATTGTAATAAATACAGTAGACATACTTAAATTTTTTACAAAGACAAAAATTCCTGCATGTTTGAAAACAGTTTTTCCTTGTGTATTTATAAAAGAACTAGCACTTTATCAAATAAACATCACGAAGAAATATTATAGATGCCATCATTTTGCAAGGAAAAGGGAAATGAAAAAACAAGGTTTAAATAAATATTAAATGGGAGAAAGATGGTTACATTCTTTATTGTTATTCATTCATCTTTTTAATTTTAATCCAAGTAATATTAAATGCTTTTAGAATATATGATACTTGGATCAAAGTAAAATGTACCAGGTTCATTTTAGGGATTGTATTTGACTGTGAAAATCAAAATCTGCAACTGAGAGTCAGTCATATACCAGTATTACTTAAGTTATATATATATATATATATATATATATATATATATATATATAACTTAATTTCAATAAAAACAAAATAAATAGAATAACATATGTATTTTTCTTTTTCTCTCAGTAATTTTATAATTTTAAACTTAATCGAGATTAATTTTTAAAATGGGTAATTTTAATTTCTTATCTCAAATTTTATCATATAATTTAATACTTATTAGTTAGAATAAATTCTATTTTAGTCTAACCCCAACATTAAGACATTCAATAGTTATTATAACCTTAGTTCATTATCAAGTTTTTTGAATTCTCATATACTTGTATTTTGATTGGTCATTCCAGCTTATGTAACAGCATTTCCCCTTGCGAGGGGTGGTTAATTGATTTGAACTTTTTAAAACCCTTCATTCTACATTCAACATCATCACTTGATAAGACACCAGAGGTGTTGAAACAAAATGGCTATTTTTGTAGGATTTTATAACATATTTATGTTATAATTTTCAAATAACTAATTATATATATATACATACACACACACATACTTATGTACATACGCTACAGTTCAAAAGTTTGAGGCAATCCCTGGTAAAAAGTAGTTGTTTTGTACTTTAAGTAAAAGAAAATTATTATACATGGTTAAAGCAAAAATGTAACATGATTTTTTTTTTATTAGAATTTCTATTTTGACAAAAAGAAAAAAGCATTTTATCCCTCTTTAGCCTTGATTACTGCAGCCAAATCTTTGACATTTGTTTCAAAAGTTTCTAAAAGTATATGTTTGATAATTGATTCCATTCTTTTTTCAATGACTCTAAGAGCTCTTTTTCACTTTGTTTTTTCACTTTTCTCTCAAGTTCATCCCATGCTAATTCTGGGGGTGGCTTCAAACTTTTGAACTGTAGTGTTCATATACACACACACGCAAAAGAGAAGGCACAGTGGAGTAATGGATAGCAGCTTGGATTAAGGAATTGGAGAGCCAAGTTTGAATTCCAGTTGAATCCATTGCATTCACTTACATGCTAATACCCTTGGGAAAGGTGTGAATCCTCTTCTTCTCCCTCCAGGTATGGGAAAATAGCAGGACAGACTGGGTTCTATAGCCTTGGATGGCAACTTGTCTAGGTGAAGGACAACTCTGAATTCAAACCCAGAGTGGATCCCCTAAGGCGGGTGGACAGCACTTTGTGCTACCTTCCAGCAACTCCTGCAGCCACGCTGGTACCAAACTGTATTGGTTTATCTTCTCCTTTGGACTCTGCTAGCAAGGCCGAGAGGGGGAACTAGACATCTGGACAGGCCTAGTTCTCCATATATCCTGCCCAGGCTCATGGCGCACCTTGCTACTCCATCATCTCTCGAGACGGACGGATGCCAACGACGACGATGATGACGACACACAAAGACATGAAAATATGTTCTTTCTTTCACTCTCTCTACTCAATCATCGCAAATACAATAGTAGCACTATGGGGTATATGAGCTAATAGAGCAAAAAACAGATTTACTCAAAGTGTGATAATTTCAAATTAACAGAAGTTAACTGCTTCAATGCAAAAAAATAGCAAAAACATTTTCTGGGCATTGGATCTGATAGGGTATTTTTTTACCTCTTTCCTCAAAAATTCCAATACATTTTTCTTACACACAGGTTTGTCTTTCATTCTAACTAAAGATTCCTGTCTAGTACATTTTTTTGTGTAAAAAGCTTTTCCACTTTGTCACATTATCTCCATCTATATATGTATAAAATCCATGCATAAGAAGCTTATTAATGCCTATTAATATCTGTCTTGCTTCATAATCCTTTCATTAATCCATGGCAGCAATGGCCAAATTGGTAAGTCTATGGAGGAGCAAAATTAGTTTTCAAACAAAGTACAGACTGTACAACTCACTGG
The DNA here is from genome assembly GCA_963932145.1 of Acanthosepion lycidas. Lineage (NCBI taxonomy): Eukaryota > Metazoa > Mollusca > Cephalopoda > Sepiida > Sepiidae > Acanthosepion > Acanthosepion lycidas. Next base: position 22,242,540 of record OZ010588.1, on the reverse strand, counting down.
TAGTCTCCATTCTTCTATGTGGATGTGTAATGTGGACACTGTTGGCAGAAACAGAGAGAAGGACCCAAGCGTTGGAGAACAAATGCATTAGAAAACTCCTTGGCATCTCCTATTGGGAACATAAAACCAATGAGTTTGTTCATAATAAGGTTGAAAAACAGAGAAAAATGATATGGTTTGAACACATTATAAGGCGCAACAGCCTGTGCAAAACCATTATGCCAGGCACCATTGAAGGTGGATGTAAGAGAGGACACCAACATAAAAACTGGTTGGACAATGTCAAACAATGGACAGGTATGACTACCAGAATTGCTCATAGCTGCCATTGATAGACTCTTGCAGATGAGATTTAGTATGGTTTCTGCATTTGGATACCCTCTATGATTACAAAAGTCAAGGGAATGATGATTATGATGAATTTCTATGGTGAGGAGTTATTATTTGCACTATTTACATTTGGGCCGTTGCCCTCATATTTTTTGTTGTTACCTCAACGTTTTGGCCATTGTGCTCTCTGGACTTCATGTGTATATTGATCCAGGTAACCTATAGGGAATTCCAAACTGAACCCTTTATTAAATCTACATTCCCATGACCATGTTTCATCTAGTTCTTATCTTTATTTACTCTGTTTACATTCAGACTATTATCCTCATATTTGTTGTTGTTGTTATCACTGTTTTTTCGACTGTTGTTCCCTGCAGCCTAATTAATGGATGAATAATTTTAGAAAAAAATATGTAGGTATTTATTTTTGCGAATTTTGTATGTCATTTTGCCTACATCATCAAATGATGGCCTATTTAAGTAATTTTTAATTGACATTGGTTATTTTTTCTGCATGAGTTATTGAGTGGTTTTATATACACAATTAACTTTGTCACATAAAAAAAAAGAATACAAAGGATTTTATTTTTGAAATTATTAAGATAAAAATAGCCAAAGGAAACTATCAGTAAACAAAAGAAATAAAAAGTCATATATGTGCAAGTTGATTTCTGATATTTACCAATGAGATATTTTGTTGTTTATGTTGACACAAAACACATTCAGTTATTAGCATTGAGTATTGACTTCTGTTACCATAACAACAGAATGCCTCCTCATCTAAAATAAGAGAGACAAGGATGCATAACTGATAAATATATAGTCACATTGTGTTTTATATATATATATATATATATATATATATATATATATATATATATATATATATATATATATATATATGTTAATCAAACACTACATATTTCTGTACACAATTTTTAATTACATTTTTGTTATGAAGTTTATTACATTTTCATTATGAATCCAACAAATTCATGGTCATAATTAAAACTCAGGAGTGTTTTTTTAAAAAATGATTTTTTTGTATTATTTTTATACTCATTAGAATAATTTTATATACTACCGTATGCAACATTTGCACAAAAACTAAAAGACATTAGTTGGACATAAATAAACACAAAAACTGAAAATTTGTTACTTTTGGAAAAAGATAGCAGATAGAAAAAAAATGAAAATATAAATCAGGATTTAAACCTCAAATACTCAGATAGCGAGGGTAAATTTTTTTTTTCAAGAGAATGGATTGATATTTTAGTGAATCCATCCCCCACCATCTTACTAAGTTTCCAAAGATTAACTGTGTCAAAGCAAAGCCATAAAATGATGTGAAAAGAATTGATATTTATATAGTCCTTCTGAATTTATATTGAGGATTGTAACATGCAGGGGGACATAAGAATGGCTCAGTTTTGGCTGCAATTATGGCGTAATTTATTACTAAATTTACTTTTTTCATCAGTGGTTGAATTCTTAGGCAAAAATTATTATTGCTAATTGTGAAAATTATAAATAATTTTAATATTCTCCAATTTATGAAGGGGTAATAAGAAGTTCATAGTCTATCCCTGTTTGCTAAATCTGACCAAATCACCAAACATCAGAATGTATTTTAGATCCCCTTCTTGATCAGCCCAAGAATTTTTCAGCACCCTCTTGTATTGATTACCATATATACTCATGTATAAGCCAACTTCATGTATAGTGTGACACCTGAATATTTTTGCATGAACTTTAACCCCCTCCAGAAAAAAATTACCTGTGTATAGTGCAACCAGTCACTGAAAATGCATGATTTTTAACCTCTTCAAAAAAATACCTGTGTATAATGCAACCCACTATTTTTTGCATAAAAAATTAATCATAAAAATTCACACTATACTCAAGTATATGCTGTAACCAAAATAATATATATATAAGGAATAATGATATGTAAATTTTTATATATCAAGAACAGGTTTGAAGGAAAGATATATGACAAAGTGGAAAAAGTTTTCATGTGGAACATTTTGTCCCTTAGGATTTCATTGAAGTATGTTTGTTTATTTTTATGCATGAACAAGAGACACTGGGAATTTTAAATTTAGAAAAAAATTTTTATACCCAAAATACATTAAAAAATAATTTCTAAATTTAAAATTCCCAGCATCTCTCATTCATGTGTATGTGTAGCTGTATAAACTTAAACAAGCCTAGTCTGATGAAGTTCTAAGGTATGAAATGCATCACAGAAAAATTTTTTCAATTTTTTCATATATCTTTCCTCCATATATATATATATATATATATATATATATATATATATATATATATATATATATATATTTGACAGATAAGGTATATTTTGTAAGTATTCTACTCACCAATAACACCACACCTATGAGATCCAAACTCCAGACCACCAACCTCATTTGCAAATCCACTTGCCCCATCCAGAACTGTATAGTTGTCAACAACAATAAAACTAAAAGCAAATATATTGGTCACGTCTTTATCCGTGGGTTAGTTCCAGTGACAGAACCCAAAGAGTGTGAGTTCAATACTCGGTTAAGGCAGTGGAGAGGGGAATTAACAGGAGATAACTGATAACTGACATCTATTAAACATGGCACGTGGAACTATAACAGTCTACGCCAGTGAGCAAAATAAAGGGTTCATTTCGACATTCCAACCACCTGAAGAAGGCCGGAGCATACAATGGCCGAAGAAATGTAATAAATATGGCGACAAAGATGAGGACAATAGTCTGAATAATGTAAATAGTGTTCTTGTCTCTCATATTCAACAAAACATACTTAAAAGAAGAATTGCTGCAATATAAATATATATATATATATATATATATATATATATATAGCATTCAACTGTATATTAATTTTAAACTAATGATTTAATTTTATATATTTTTATGTTACACATTAAATACTCACTACTTTTCTTCTTTTTTTTCTACCCAAAGATGCTAAAAGCTTGAGTAGAATAATCCATGATTATGTAATTTTTAATCCGGATAATTTAAAAAAAATACTGAACCAAATCAGATTATTACTGAAATGATGTCACACTGACATTTTGCATTTTATTTATTGTAACAATTTAAATTTGCATTTATGCCTATGGAAGTAAAATGAATCCTTGGAAGAATGAAAGTTATAATCTAGTAAAAAATTATCCACTTTCCACAATTACACATTCTATGATAACCTCTTGACCCCTGAATCTAATTTCTTTGAAATGAATGCACTTGAATATTGGGATTAAAGTGTCAGATGCTGTGATAACTTTTGCTTATCTCAAAGTTGTTGTTGTTGTTAATAATAATATCATCATCATCATCATCATCATTATCATCCTTTAATTAATGCTTTTTTTCCAGACCATCATTAACAGATGTGTGTTGTTTTTGTTTACTTTTTTTTTGTTAACATGTAGGTTAAGATTAAAGATATTTGTAAAAATTTCAAATAGAGTATATTTGTAAAAAGACAGTATGAATAATAAAGACAAAAGGAAAACTTATCTTAGCTGACACATTTCATTCTCTATGGGACTTTATCAAGGCAAATCAAAGTCCCACAGAGGACAAAATGCAATGGCTAAGGTAAGTTTTCCTTTTGTCTTTATTATCCATTAAAGATATTTATATGGGTTTCTTTTTCCCTACTAATATTTTATTACATCTCACTTTCAATGCAAATACATGTTTGTATTTTGAACATTTGTTTATAGTGCATGGATTAGTATGCTCCAAATATATAGCCTTGTGCCAGATTTATAACAAGTAAATCCCATCTTTTGTTTGTATGTTTGCGATTACTTGATTTTTTTTCTTAGTATAAGCTTATTTATTTAAAGCATGCATCTTCCTGAAACATCCCTACCGATCCAAATTTTATTTCTGCATCTTTAAAAAATGGAAATCAGTTAATTTGATACAGTTTTAATCAAACTGTTCTTCAGTATTCATCAAGTTACATGGAATGGGCTTACAATTGTTTTTAAGCTGATGTTTAAGCCTAAGCACAATACATTAATGGGCAATTATTAGATGAGCTCAGATAAGAGGTCAACTTATATTTGTACCTTTGATTCTTGGTGTAAACTATCCTCTTCTATGATAGTATTGAGATGAAGTCCATTCTGATTACATCTTATATATAAAGTACAGTGTATGTGTGTGTGTGTGTGTCCAAACAACTCCTCCATCCACACTAGTCCAATTTCAATGATTTATAACTCATTCAAAAGCCCTAGAAAAGTTAAGTACAGGGAACAGTTTTCATTGAGCTCAGATTCAGGGTTGCCAGATTATACAAGGTTAAAAATATATATTAATATATTATACTAACCATTATCATTCCTTCCATGATTCAAGGGAAGTAACTCTTATTTTCCTTTTGTGTCCAAAATTGCAGTGCATGTTTTATTATAAAATAGCTTAAAAGCTGCCCTATCGGCTAGCATTTAAGCTAGCTCATGTGGAGGACTCTTGGTTTGGCCATCATCACAATAGATAGAGAAGAATAGATGTGATAGGCTAAACTACAGAAGAACTCAAAATTTATTGCTGCATTTAAGTATTGAATTAATGTTTAAGCTTACCTTTTAAAAGTTCAACAATAATTCTTCAGCTGTCACTTAATTTAAAGATGATTTGATGTATGTAGATCCTTATTTTCTATACAAACAATTATTTTTATTTCATGGGTGACAGAACAGGGCATAATTTATAAGATAAAATTAATATAGTGTAAAGATGGGAAAATAGAAATTAGAATTAGTTATACATTCAACATTTGAAGAGTTAGAGAAACATAATAGCTAATTCAGTAAAACCTCTATTATGGAATATAATTGACATGATTTATTCTGCGATGTTGAAAAGTTCTTGTCAGACCAAAAAGCTTCCAAACAGAGTGTGGTCAGTTGGATTTTGGAAAATGGATTTGGTCAAAAAGTTTTCAGCAAAATCTTTTCCTCATGGTCAGCCATTTTAAAAAAAATATTTGCTATCTGGAAAGCTACATGTGAGAATCATCACAGTGACAAGATACAGAAAGATGTTAAAAAGAAAACAATCAAGTTATTGATTATAGTACATCAAGAAAGCATAAAATTTACTTCATCTATATTATTTAATGTAAATAGTACAGAAATTACTTTTTATGCTTTGCCACAGGAACAGTGGTTAGCAAGCTAATCTTTCGTGTTATTACTACTGTAGTGAGATCAAACCCTGCTGGGTACAATACACTTTTGGCTTATGTGACAGACTAAACTAAGCTTTGTATAAATATCAATACACAAATCAATTTCTTCTTTCTTCTTTTATGTGCCATGTCTCTACAATCATGGTGATCATGGCTCTCCACTTCCTTCTATCCCTTGAAGTTCTCAACAAATTTTGACTTTTTGTTACTTCTCCCAGACCCTGTTCTTCCATCCACTTGCTTAAGCATGCTAAGTATTTCACATGTTGCTTTCTCTTGTCCCTCTATCCATCTTGTGAGTATCATATTTTCCAAGCCCTCCTTTCTCATTATGTGTCCCAGAAATTTCAGTTGTCTCTTCCTGATGTTAAGTATAAGTTTCCTCTTTGTTTGCATCCGCTCCAAAATCTCATTGTTGCTCACATATTTAGTCCATGGTATCCTTAGCATCCTTCGGTAGAACCATACCTCTGTTGCCTTGAGTCTCTTCTTCATCTTTGATGAGACCATCCAACATTTGCTGCTATAAAGGAGGACAGATATCATGTAGCAGTTCAGTACTCTTTTCTTAGTTACCAATAAAATTCTCCTGTCTTGTAATACTCTGCCTAGCTTTTGGAATGCATCTTTGGCTATCCCAATACATCTTTAGATCTTAGTGTCACACTTACTTCTCAGATATTTAAATTCCTGCACCTGCTTGATTTTGGTGTCCCCGACCTGTAAATCCTATTTTGGGCTCATCAGTTTCTACTCTTATAAATTAATGCAACTTGTTGAACACAAGTGTTTTCACATTTAGAAAAGTGTTATTTTGTGTGGTGGGGGATGTATTTTTGGGTTGATTTTGAAAATATGAGGATAAGTCAAAAATTATCTTCACTTTCACCATAATATATCTTTAGACAAGAGTGTAGATAATTTTTTACTTTCTCACATATTTCATAAGTCATTGGTATGAAACATTTGTAACTGAAGTAATACATGATGAAATTAGTGACACAAAGTAATATCTTATCCTAGTTGTGAGTTTGGTTTCTGCAAGGGAAATCTTAAAATGCAATTTATTTAAATGACTGAAACACTTGAAGTAGATAAATAAAAAAAATCACTATCGTTGATTTTGAGATTTCTTTTTAACTCCAGCTGAAGTTCTTACTGAAAAGTGATTTTCAAACTTTCAGAAATATATATTTTAATGGTGTCCTTTCTAAGGACAACCTTTTAAGTTTTATGATAGTTTAATATAAAAACAAATAAGTTGATAGTTGATAATTTGTGCGTATATATATATATATATATATATATTTATATATATTTTGAACAATAAAAAAAATTAAAAAATTAAAATCTTAATATTCTTTCCTTTTTTTATTATTATTTCATTTAGATTCCTCGACTAGTTTCGGCCGAAATGGCCATCATCGGAAGGAGAAATATTTCTGCTTGCTGCTAGCACTATATATATATATATATATATATGCCCTTCCTGATGCTACTTATGACTTCTCTCTTCTCAGTGATTATTTATACCAAAGAGCACCAGTATGTATGTGTGAATATACACATACACACACCCTCTCTCTCACTCACATTGATCCGTCAGTTGGAGTCAAGTATACGTTAACTTCATCCCAATGCAGTGGGTGGGTTAAACCTCTGCCTAAAAGGAGCAATCTACTATTATTTGAATATTTCTCTCAAAACATTACTTTTTCAGCCAGTTATAAAATCTAATTTTATAACTGGATCAGGTAGGTGGATTTGTTGTAGTACTTTAATCAGTTCTTTCTAGAATTGTTCTGTAGGTATTAACATGTGATTATTATGTAAATATTCTTGCTGGAGTACAAAATTTTACTAGTGCAATAAAAAGGAACATATTAACAAAAACGGAGGGGTAACAAAAAAAATATTACCATAAAATGAAAATGTTGAAATAGAACACAACAAAAATAACAGTTAAACTGGTTTATTGGTCCTCTTTCGTCAGAGCAAAGATTGGGGATAAAAATGTGCACAATGACTAAAAATGAAAACATAAGACAAATTTTATGAAAGAAAATATAATCCTTACAAATTAATTACCTTTAGCCCTCTGACCACTCTTTCTGCTTACAGAGAGATGGCTGGTAGGACTTAATGTAAACAGATTCTAACTTCTAACTGTTCATTGGTTATTATTTATTCATTTTTTTATAGTTAATAACCTTGACCCCCAAAAGCAATTTTTCATATTATTACTGTTACATGATCAAGAATAATTCTTAAAACTAAAGATGAACACAATAAAGCTTTTAAATAATTGCATAAAAATATTGACAAGTTTGTTGAAATTCTCTAAAGAATTATCTTACCTTATTGGCTCCTATTATGGTTGACTGTGAGGGTGGGTTGCAATAGTTTTACTAATACTGCCTGAGCAGATAAGGTAAATATGGGAGAGTGGATTGTCCAAGTCATCACACAGCCACATGATTTTTTTCTGTCAACCATTGTGGCATATCAGTGATGAGATATTATTGATGGGGCATGGCACAGAGGGAAGAGAATTCACACCTTTTCCAAGGATATTAATATGAAGAGAACAAACTGTTTTAGTCAGAATTTGAACTTAATTTACCAATTCCATTTTCTGTTATTGGAACCATTAAGCCACTCTGCATAATATTTTCAATATATATATATAGTTAAATCATACATTAGACCAACTTACGAACCCCTGCATTACAATGGATGTTCAATGTACATTAAGATATTCATAATCCTATGTATATTTAATTCCTCTGCTCTTTTAATGTTTTGGTGAATTATTAAAATCAGTAAATGAATATAAATTTTTTTTAAATTGTTTATAACCTTTAGAATATTATAAAATTCCCATATACAAATATGAAAACACAAGCAATCCTAACATTATATATATAACTCATTGACAAGAAGCTTTTTATGATGACGTTATCAAATTAGTACAATAGTGTTTTCTAATCTTGTTATCTCTAAATAAAATAATCAATATTACTTTTTCAAAATGTTGAATCTTTAAGAAATGAATGATAGACATAATATCACTATCACAATAAATGTTTCAAAATATTGTGAAAAAAAATCAAACCTAATGCCTTTCTTTGAATATATTGATTGAGTTTTCATTATTGAACTGCACAGAACAGAATTGATTGTTCATATGACCTGTTTTGCCCTTCACATTACTAGCAAAATTTCTGACAAAGTTTCCTCTGAAATAGCCCAAAAGAAATAAGACAAAACATTTAACATGACCCAAAATATCTCCTTCCAAATCTTCAGCTCTTTGACTGATGAAAGCAATTCTGTACTCATGAAATATTTTTATCATTTTACTTTTTGTTTCTGTAGTTATCTTTAATCCTGTCTTATTTCTGTTGAGCCTTTGCCAAGTTCAAAGGTAATGTACAAGAAATTATTACTTCTATTCTTATAAGCAACAATAAGTAACCCTTGACCGAATAAACAACATTTGTAATTCTTTACTTTATTTTTATTACTTGTTATTCATTATTTCTTTCTTTATGTATGAGTAATTTTTATCATCTTAATTGTTACCTTAATTTCTTTTCTGGGATATTCTTTCTAAAATTCTCAGCTGTATCTTCCATCTAATATAAATAATTTATAGTAAGGCCTTTATGTGCTGTGTCCCTTCAGGACTTGGATGAACATGGCCCTCCACAATTTCTTAACTTTTCTAGCTCTTCATAAGATTTGACATTTCACTATTCCTCCCACTCCCTGTTCTGTAATCCATTTACACAAACTCAAGGTAGGTTACTCACTGTTTCCTCTCTACTCATTTTGCTTTCAATATCTCCCATGAGTGTTAAATTACCCAAGCCTATTTCCTCATTGTGTGTCCCAAAAATTTCAACTCTTTCTGATTCTAAGTATCCTTTCTGTTTTCATTATCCTTAAATTTTCCTTATTGCTTATATGTTCTGTCTATGGTATTCTCAGCATCCATTTGTAGTTGCATATCTTTGTTGTCTCACATCTCTTCATCTGTGTCCAGCATTCAATGCCATAGAGGAATGGTATTACATTAGTTTACCTATATCATCAAAAAATGATTTAAATATGTAAATGATTATGCAATTGCAGTGTACTTATATAATATCAAAAACTTTATTGCTTTGCATTTTCATGTTCAATCTTCTTTTATGTACTTGGTCCCTTTAGGAATTGGGCAGTCATGGCTCTCCATAATTTCCAGCTTTTAGAAATGGTTTATTCTATCCTCCCCACTTACTGTTCTGTCATCTATTATACAAACTCATTAGTTAAACCAATGATTCTCAACTACCATGCCATGGCACACTAGTGTGCCATGTGATCCTGTTAAGTGTGCTGTGAAATATTGTCAGGGCATATATATATATATATATATATATATATATATATGTGTGTGTGTGTGTGTGTGTGGAAGTAGTATTTGAATAAATGAATAAGTATTAAACTTTTTTTTCAAATAATTCTTTTCACTATTCTTCGATTATGTTATTTTAAATACTTTGTTTTAATATTCATTTATTTAATGTACTCAACCCTAAATAACATCAAAAATAAGAAACAAGAAAGACTATACTCAGCTGAAGAAATGGGGTCTGATTATTGCACATTCAACCAAACATTGAAGAAATCGCAAAAAAAAAAAAACTCCAGGCACATGTTTCACACTAAATAAGCTGCACACATAGTTGAACAGAAACATTTAAATAAAGTAATTCCATATTTGTGTGTGCATTTTTTTAAATCTATGGTTTTATTTCATAACATTTAAATGTATACCCTTTAAAAATTTTGCTAAATGTGCCATGATATTTTCATGTGTTCCTAGGTGTGCTGTTGCTTAAAATGGTTGAGAAACTCTGTTAAATAACATTCTTTACCCCATTGAATAATTATAGATTTTATTTATCAAATTTAACATAACACAGTTTATTTATTTTTACTAAATCAAGAGATTAATCCACAGCACACAGATAGGCGGCTCCATCACCAGAAGAGCTGACTATATTGAAATGGTCAATTGGTCCATTTTTATATAATCACCTCTTCATTGATGTTTCACACACGCACACATGTATATAATAGATAACACACCTTTATTTTTTTCATTAACTCATCATTCTTCTTAAAAATTAACACAGAGATGAAATTAAATTCAACATTCAAAATATTTTTTGTATATCAACAGTGAAGATTTAATGTTACCTGTTCATTTATTCTGGACAAACATTTTATTTTTTAATCTTACTTTAGATTTAAAAAAAAAAAAAGAGAAAATAATTCTTCTAACATTTGAAAAAAACAATTACTTTTGACAAGACTCCAGCTCTCTAAATGGTAATTGGAGAACCCCTGAACAGGAACTGTCAGTATATCTTGAACTGCTAAAATCTAAATCACCAAATACATTTGACATTTTCTATTTCCTAGAATTGCAGCAAAAATTTTCCAAATTTTTATGTCGAGATCATAACTTGCTTTCCTCTACCCATTTCCTATCTTTAAAGTTTTAGAATTATCTATTTTTGGTAGAGCAGTGGACTCACAGTCATAAAGTTCAGAGTTCAGTCTATAGTTTCACCAATTTGTAGGCTATACTAGTGACCATTTTGTCCAACACCACAAGATACTGCAAAACCAAAATATTAGGTTGGTGCAAAAATAATGACGTAATAATGTTGTTTTTTCAAAAAACGACATTATTACATCATTATTTTTGCACCAACCTAATATTAATCCAAGGACTTTGTGTCATTTCTTTAAATAACCTTATCAGATCTACATTGCATCCAACATGTTCAGAAATGTCTAAACTCTCATTTGTATATAATTATTTTCTCAGAACAATGATTAAAGATGGCTTCAAATGATGGAACCACCTAAGAGACAATCCTCCATCAGATCTTATAGACTTCAGCTACAGAATCAACTTTTATCAAATAACAAAGACCATATTTCTTGAGGACTTCCAACAGCAGCACATGTAACTAGAAAGGAAAATAATTAAATTTCCATCAATGCTAGAAAGAGTGATAACAATGAACTCCTGAAAAACTGTCTTAAGAGAAAGATTTTATAAAATTTCAGCCAACAGTAATTGATAGTTGTTCAATTGATGAATGCCTCATGTTTACAGTTTTGAAACGGTTAATCTTACCATTACCAATACTATTACAGATTCTATAAGTGTATATTTGCATGTAACATACATATATAAATATATAAAGTGAGAAAAAAAGTAGTTCTTGATAGTGACTATTATCAACTTTAGTCTTTTCTGGTAGGACTGATTACAGAAACATTCCATTATAAGTAGACTCTTTTCTTTTATTGGATAAATTAGAAAGTAATAATAGAATTACAGGTTTTCTTCTACCTATCTACTCTTATTATATATATAGGAACAGTGGAGTAGTGGATAGCAGCTCGGATTGAGGAATTGGAGAGCTGAGTTCAAATTCCAGTCGAATCCATTACATTCACTTATGTGCTAATACCCTTGGGAAAGGTGTTAATCCTCCCTTCTCCCTCCAGCCATGGGTAAATATCAGGACAGACTGGGTTCTATAGCCTTGGATGACAACTGGTCTAGGAGAAGGACAACTCTGAATTCAAAACCTGCAGAGGGCTGTTTGGGGACCTTGTGGCACGTAGTACACCAAGTCTCTGTATTCAGCCCTTCAGAAAGTTTAGTTGGTTCAGCACAAAGCCTTCACTACTATAATCAAATCATATGTGCTGATGTCTGGGCTGTCGGTTCCTAGGAACTGAGCTGCCTGACCCTCATACATCGAATACGACGGAAGAGTTCACCATATATGTCTGAAGTAATTTTAAGTATAAAAGAATAGAAATGTTAAATTACATCTAGCTCACTCATGCCTTCGCTCTCCCCCCTCACTTCCTCACTTTGTTAATTTACATATGCTTAATACGGCCCGTCAAAAATGTGTAAATTTCTTTTCATTTTTTATTTCAACATTTGGAAGTAAAGTCTAATGATCGGCAGTCCTTTAAAAGGGCTGTGGTGAAATAATTCATTACATGGAACCTTAAAGTGCTTTTATTTAAATTATTTGCTCTGGATTTACATTGAGCTCTCTGGATTTTATCCTCCTTGGATTTACCCATACGGATTACCTAGTTTTTCATAAACTAAATATATATATATATATATATATATATATATATATATATAAGGTAGAATATATAAAAAAATAATCCATATATTAATGTTATTAAATTTAGACTTTTATTCCAAATTTTAAAAGAAAGGAAAATATTGCTATGCTATTTCGTTATGATTTATTTATAGGTTCATAAATGTATTTGCATTTGTTTATAAAAATATACATATTACTTACTCATTTGCTCCTATTTCTCTCTCTCTCTCTCTCTCTCTCTCTATATATATATATATATATATACACACACAGACTTAACTCAAACATTGATGGTACAGTTTTATAAAATAAATAAATCAGCAAATAGCAAATAAAGAAAAGAAAAATCTTGAGATATTTTTAAAATTTTGCTTTGAACATTTAAAACGAATAAACTCATGTCAAAATGACTTATTTGGTTTTCCAATATTTCAATTTAATCTTTAATTATATATCCCCACCCCGTGTATGTAACATAAAATATACCTATGCTTTTGTTTATAAAAAAAATGTGTGTCCAAGATGAGCTGATAAGTGGGTTTGAACTTATGATCTTTTATTTCTTAGTTTTGAGAATCAAGTCATGCATGTTAGGTCGAAAAGTGTAGATTCAGGTCAGCTGTAATTCATATAAAACATGTGTAAAAATTATTTTAGGCTGTTTGCATATGCAAATTTATATTTATATTTTCCACCACAGCTCGCATAATATTATCACACTTATCAGAAATTTTAAATCTGTTGAAATTTAATAGTTCCCCACTGGAGTAATTAAGAAAAAAAATTTTTAAATTAGTTTTTTTATTCCATTGATCATTAATCATATTTGTTTTAATCAAACTGTCTTGATTGGCTCCTTTTTTATTTTTTTAGAAAGGCTGGTAAATGAACCAAGCCAATACCTGCTTAAGACCAAATAAAAAACTGTACTGGGTATGACAATAAACTACATCCACGTCCTGAGTAAGATGATAAACTACATCTGACATCAAGACCTCTGATCAGTAGGTTTTGAAGAGCATGGAACCACGTCTTAATTGCTGGTGTTCCCAGGTCCACCCAAACCCGAGGTGGTAACACCTGTTAGGGTCCCAGCTATGGGCAAACATTTAACCCCTAAAGTGGGGTCAAAACACTATGAAAGTATAAAAATAGTTTGTTTTTTTTTATACCGGAAATACTTTTTTTGTAAAAAAATTATTACCAGCAATAGATTTTTTGAAAAAAAAATATTACCAACTATACATTTTTTGAAAAAAAATATTTCCAGCAAGAAAAATTTTTGTCAGCATTCAACCCATTGAGGTTGATGTGCCGGAAAACAAACCAAACCAAATAAAAAAAAATATAACTTTACTTTTAATCCTTAGAACAATGACAATACTTCACCCTCCAAACTTTAGAAAATTCTGTTCATGGTTCTTGTATTAATCAATTTATTAACTATAAATGAATCAAATTTAAAAATCTGATTATATCTTTTTATTTATTTACAACAATCTTTAATTTTAGTCTTCTGTTTAAACTCATAAAAATATCATTTCCATTTAAAGCAATATACATATATATTATATATATATATAATCTTATAATATAAAATATATAAGTTTTACTGTTTGTTTATCAGGAGCAAAAGATGAAGAAATATAGTTCTAAGGTATGCTATATTTATGGGATAAAGTACTCAATATCAGCGGTAGAGCATATGTAAATATAAAATATAGCATACCTTAAAACTATATTTCTTCATATATATATATATATATATATATATATATATATATATTTCTGAGATTAGGTATTGTAACTATTCACTATTTACATTGTTTAAACTGCTGTCCTCATCTTTATTGCTGTATTCACAATGTTTCAGCTGTTATACACTCCGACCTTCTTTGTTGCAATTTTGAACAGAACCCATTTATTTAGTTTATGGGCCTGCATGGACTAAATAAAGGGTTCAGTTTAAAATTCCAATGTATATCACCTGAAGGAGGTCGGAGCGTATAACGGCCAAAACGTGAATATGACAATAAATGCAATAAATATATATATATATATATATATATATATATATAATTCCATTTGTTTTCAAAATATAAAGAAAGAGTACACTTGCATTGTGAAGGTTTGTTTTTGCTATAGTTGTTTTTAGCTTTCCTTTTAATTCTATTGGCTAAATTTCAATTTCATTAATGCCAGTTTTTATCCATTAATTAATATGTCAATAATTGAGAGATTTTCAGGGTATCTCACTTTCACTGTATAAGAATTTCAGGGACCAAATATTAGAATCTTTATTTATCATAATTTAAATTAAAGAATTTTGAGGCAGGGTTGTGGAATATAGTTAATATACATTTCATGGTTCTCGGCCTTTCCTTTTGATTGGGGAAGGGGCTAGAATTTTCCACCACCTCCTCACATATTCTCGTATGTGAACACTGAAATTGATGACCAAGAAGCCCTTAGGAAAAAAAATCCGATTGATAAGTGAGTCAGGTCAAGAAGTTTTCAGATCATAAATCTTTCCCTAGCGGTTTTGCAAAACTAATTTACTTGTGTATGTGTCTCAAAAAAAAAAAAAAAAAAAAAAAAAATTCCTGCGCGTTTATTTACCTACACTTCGACTTTGTATCTGCAGTTATATTTCCGACGATTTCATTCATTACATTTCATAACAACATACACAAAACTGAAACAGAAAGTATTATGTTGTGTTGTGCTATCTATTCGCATCAAGCATTGTATCTTTTTTAGATCTGTTACAATGTACATTCAGTTTCACAAAGATGCCCTTGGAAAAAGCATGAATCAGTCTATTATCCCCCTCCCCCCCTCACCATCCAGAGTAGACTGGGCTCTCTTTCCTCGGGTAGTAACCACTTAATAGCCGGGAAACCACTCCGTTCTTTCCCAAGAATAATAACAATAAATAAATAATAAATAAAAAAGGAATTTTTGGCGAGTTATGATCGTCTACGTCCTGAAGGGACATGGCCTTTTTGATTTTGAATAATTAGTTTTAAAGAATATTTTTACTTAAAAAAAAATACCTCTCGCACAAACTTGGATTTTAATTTATTTATTTATTTATTTATTTATTTTTGTCATTAAATAAAAAATAAAGTACATTTTGTGTTGAAAACAACTAAAAAAAATAAAATTTAAAAACAATGTTTGTAAACTCATGCTGTGTAAAAAAAAAAGTAATAAAATAAACTTGTATCTCATTTTATTTTTATGAGATGCAAGTTTATCACTGTTTCTTTGTTCTTTGTTAAAAAAAAAAAAAAAATTGTCTTTGCTTTTTAAAAACAAAAGAAAAAGTTAAACTCTCTTTGAGTCTTTTAGTCGCTGTATCTCGATCAGAAAATGAAAACCTCTTTTTGCTGTCCATTGCATTAACCAAACATGAAAATGATAATTTTTTTGTATTAAAAACAACCGTTTCCAAGTAGGACGCTTGCTGGTGCCCGGTACCTGAAAACTCCCAGACTTGCTTTTCAATGGTTATCGTTTGATGCTGCTATGAAGCAATATTACAAAACCACATTCAATTGGAATTGGTAGTTTTGTTTTGATGAAACAATTAGTTTATCATCAAAACTGCCAATTGAATTCGATTTGTTTTGTTTTTATTTTTATTATTATAAACCAAAAACAAAGCAAAATGAGCCTCTTTCATAAATAAATGTTCTTTCATTTTTAAAATAATAATAATAAAAAAAAACTAACTAAAAAAAAGCAATGTATTGACTATATTGAGTCATGCATGAGTAAGAGTATATCATTTAGTTTTTATTACTTTCTGTTAGTTTCTATAAATGAGATCTTCATCTAAAAAAAAAAAGAAGAAATAACATTTTTAAATTAATGCTATCTGAGATGAAATTGTTTCACTTATTTTCCCATTATTATTGAATGAAGCAAATAACTTCATCTCTGTTGAGAAATTTCTAACTTTTCCTTTTGCTTCGGAAATTTTACTACTAACTACTTGTTTATTTCCATCAATGAAAAAAAAAACTCTTTTAACAACTTTTAATTTAGACTTCGTGGGCGTGCGTGTTTAAAATTGTTTAATCAGCCTAGAAAAACAAATGGATTATTAATTTAATATTTAATGTTTAATTTAAAATTTAACAAGTAACTTAATTTACGACATGAAAATTTAACCCGTCAATGTCAGAAATTCGATTAACCATTACGGGTTAATCAAGCAACAAGAAAAAAGAAATGTTTATATAGCACAGACGTATCACTTTATTTTTAGTTATTTGTGCCTATTTTCAATTTTAATTAATTAAAAAAACCTGAATACCATTTCTTTTTTAACGTTGTTTTATGTCATTATTTGTCTGTTTAGAGAGTGTTTACTCTTCTTCTTCTATCCATCTGTTTTTACACTTGACTTGACATGTATATTTTTTTTTCTTTTTTACTTTTTTAGTCATGTGAAATAAACAGATGCAGTTCATCTTTTCCTCTATTTGTGTATATATAAACATGCATACATTGTTTTATTAAAAACTAAGAGAAAAGCATGTGATATTGCACATAAAATAAAAAATGTGTTCTTATGCTGGCTAAGAAAGAAGCATAACACACGTCTGTTTTTTTTTTGTTTTGTTTTTTTTTTCTGTGTTTATATGTGAATTAAAAGATAAACAATTTTAACTTTCGTTAAGAAGAAGCAGAAGCTGATTGTCAAATTAATTCTAAAATTCCTTTTCAATAAACTTTGCATTTTTTTATTTACCAACACGATGTCAGTTTCCTAATTAAAAACAATTACAAAACTTTTCGAAATTACAGAGATTCAGAATAGGGAGAATAGGGAAGCGATCGAAAATAAAATAGAAAGATATGAACAGATTTTTAGATAGAAACGGACTTAGCTTGCTAATTAGATAGAGATCCAATAATACTTACCTAGTGAAAAATGGTTAACGTCCTGGCAGATATCCAATAATAATAATATAATTTGTACCGTACACACACATTTTTACATATATACACACAGTTCGAAGTATGTAAAGTTGTCGCACATTCAAGAATATTTCTTGGTGACTTACACTTATCGTTAAAGCTTGGTGTAGATATAAAAAAAGATAGACGGATTATAAAGGTTATATAAATAAAAAAAGTGATAACATTGGCGTATGTTGTGCGTATTTATGCTTCGGGCCCCAGTGCTCGAGTGCTAATGACCAGGTAGTATGGGTGGGCGGTTTCGCCTTGATTTTTTTTTTTTTTTTTTTTTTTTTTGTTCTTTCTCCTCCTGCTTGATTTATGGACAAGGAAGCTGGATCACTGGACGAGAGCTTGCGTGGTGGGTGTTTAGAACCATACACATTCAGTTGCAACTGCTGCTTTCTCTTTTATCTTTCTTTTGCTACTTTTACATGTGGCTGTGCGTTTTTTTTGCATGATTTCTCAGGGTTATTTTATTTATTTATTTTTTTAAGTTACCGTGTTTCCTTTTCTATATCCACCCTTCGTAGATTTGTTGACACTGCCTAAATACCTTTTTTCTTCTAAAAAAACAAACTGACATGTATTCAACAATCGCGACTTAAAAACATTGCATAATTTCCAGTTAGAAGTGAAAGAACCTCTACTTTTTGTTGTTGTTGTTGGTGTGGGTGTGTGTGTGTGTGTGTGTGTGTGTAAATAAATACTGCGGCAATGGTTTTCTTTACACTGTAAAAGACGATACAGACTTTGGACAAACATACCGGCTCCTCGGACAATGCACCGTTGTCGGTTTGTTGTACATTTCTAGGATTCAGTAATGAGCATCGTCGAAGTATTTTGTGTGAGTGTCACCTCTCATATGATTGTTGTGCCGTGTGCGTGTGTGTCAATGTTATTTACTAACTCAGGAGTTAAGCGGGCAGGCTCGTTAAACTGACTCAGGCAGGGCAGAGCACCGGGAGTGGAGAATGGGCTTGGGATGCTGTCTGTCTGTCTAACTTGGCGAGTATAGAGACTCCATTCCATTTATTTTACATCTCTAATCTCAATAATTATTAACTGATTGTTTTGCTACTCAACTGAAAATACCCGATCCTCTCTGTCACCTTTGGCTTTCTCCTTTCCCAAACCTCAGCCCCCTTTTTTTTTACAGTTTTACTTTTACTTCTTTTTTTATATTTCATTTTCATCCGCCAATTAAAAAAAAAATTCCACATTGTATATACATTTTTTTTAACCTGCTCTTTATTTTTATTTTCTTTACAACTTTTCTGCATCTTTCTTTTGTTATTTTGTATCTCCTCTTTGTCTCGATTTATTAACCTAACCTTAATAATCTCTCTTTCTCTCTCTCTCTATCTCTCTCTTGAGGTATTGAAAAAATAAATATATTATATTTGGTTTCATTTTTACTGTATTTATTGTCTGTCTTCTTGTCTGTAACGTTTTGCTATAGTACTTATCTCCCTTGCACTGATGTTATGAAGCCTTGATGTGAAATATCCGACTCGGAAACAATAATTTCAAATAATTACTCACATGAGAAAAACTTCTACTACTACTAATAATAATAATAATGATGGTAATATGCAGGTGGCAGCACTGCTTGAAACAGCTCATGTGCTGAGGAAAGTGTTGTCTATAAGCTGCGGGTGGGAGTTGAGATATGATCATCATAACCTGGCCGAAACATCTCTGAGAGTTGAAGAGGATAAGTTAAAATATCACTTTCATATATATGCCATCAAGAATTACAACATGGATATTATGTGTGGGGGGGAGGAGGGTGTGTGTTTATGTAACTAGTAATACCACAGGGGTAGGATGTATTAAATCATTGCATAAAAATCTTCTAATACATTCACTCTGTTATATTTAACAGCCCCCCCCCCAACGAGGGATGTATGTGGCACAAGGATGAGTTTACTGTGGGTTCTCCAAGCCTGTAGGCTTGGCCACAAATATTCCCTTAGAACCCACATAAACGGGTTCAGGGCCTGTCTACCTCCCTGGATGAAGCTTTGTCCTTCAGCAAAGCTTCGTCCGGGTTCCTCTCTTCCCAAAGGCAGAGAGTTAGACAGCAGCTGCGAAAAGTCACAACCTCGATAGAATAATCTATGCGACTGTTCCCCTTTGTTACATAGTCATGCAGTTTATTTTGGTGATAAACAATGGAAGGAGATGTAATAATAATGGTTGTATCTTAATGTGTTTTAGCCTGGTGTACATAAGCAAGGACTTTTTTTTTTTGCTGCCCACTGACTTTGTTGCTATTCCACCATTCCCATAATTAGCTTTAATCATCTTCAACAATAACAAATACTTTTAGTAGTAGTGAAGAAATTAATAAATCTCTGAACATTGTAATTTTTGTTTTAATCATTTCACACAAACAAGGTAACAAAGCCACTGAGACACAGAGGTGTTACCGAGTGTGAAAGAATAAGATAAAAAGAAAAACATTATTAAGGAGTGAGAACAATAAAAGAACAGGAATTAAGAAGACAACATAACAATTAACATTGCATTTAAATTTATTCCCTTAAATTTATTTTTCCAAATCCCAGAACTCAGATCAGGATAATGGGGATTGTCATTGGTCAGTAATTAAAGCAAGTCTTACAGATAAAATAGAAGTGTTATATGTTTAATACTGTCTTATTAAATGCTTTTGTTTTGTTTCATTTTTATTCTATTGAGAAATTTAGTTTTCTTGTTGTCATAAATCTCTGTTCCCCAAGTTGTGTGTTTGAATGTGTTATAATGAATAAATGACGGCATTAAACTTATCTTCCAAAGGAAATTGTAATAGATTTTTTAAACTTGATCCTTTAAAACAACTTATAGTCTGAGCAATTTGATATAAACTGTGTTTTCTTGTATTCATTACTTGAAAATTAAATATCATTCCAAATAATTTTTTTTTTTCAGTATCTGTCTATATTTCTGAGATGAGTTATTATGTACACTATTTACTATGTTATTAATGTAAATAGTGTACATAATACTTCATCTCAGAAATATAGACAGATACTGAAGGATCAGTACAGACCCGATAAACCAAAAATATGGAGACAAATTGAAAAATCCTGCCTTATGTAAATAGTGTAATTTTTTTTTGTTTGAACTATTTTCAAGGATTTTCTTTGGCATGCTGGCAAAATAGTCAATGGAAAAAAAATCATTGCTTCACACACACACACACACACACTCTAAGATATCCCAAGTATTGGCAAGTCTGGCAAAACTTTTAAGAGCCAACCAATTTCTAACATTTTTAGAGTTGACATAATTTCTGACATCATTTCAGTATTATATAATAATTATATTTGTCCTTCTCTTCATTGGTTCATACAACCATTACGCCCTTCCAATACCTGATAAATAATGGACTATTCCATTTTGATCACATGGAAAGTGGGAAGTGGAAGACACTACTTAGTTTCAGTAAGAAAAGAAGGGAAGATAGAAATATTTAATGTTTCCTGCCAATACCTCATAAATAATGGACTATTCCTTTTTGATTGCATGGAAAACAAAAGACATATCAGAGACACTATTTGGCTTCAGTGAGAAAATGAATGAATGAAAGAAAGCTAGAATATTTTAGTGGCTGTTTCAGTGAAATGGAAAAAGTTGTCAATTTCAAATCTTTTCATTTATACCCACTTCTTAAAATAATGACATGCATTCATGTTTATAATTGTTATTGCGATATTTTGTAAAAGTTGTTAAGCTCAAATATTTAACGATGTGAAAGAGGAATTTCTATGGATATTTTATTGTTGTAGAACTCATCATAAGCTTATTCAATCATTAATGTTAAGATTCATTATAAAATTCAGATAGGAAAACCATGAAATTTTCATGGTTCTTTCTAGTGAATATGAATAAGAATAGAGGTTGGCAACCTACAGCCTATGGGCTACATCTGGTCTGGAAAGGATTTTTGTCCAGACCGCCAACTTTAACACCAGGACACAAATTATTTAATTAATTTGTGGTGCAAGTAGCAGAAACATATCAGTTAGAGTTAATCAACTTAGAATGCCACAAATTTTTAAAATCAAAATGTAATTGCAAACCCACATCTGACTACTACAAGAAATATGTTTTGCCAAGTGGAAAATATAAAAGCCTATTGAATGGTATCATTATTTGGAAGTACATATGCTTGTGAACAACATTTTTGAAAATGAAATATACTAAAATCATTTTTGTAACAAGGTTGGGTGATGACCACCTGGAGGATGTCTTGCTCCCGTTGCCAACAAATATTTCACCTGATATGGAGAAGTTATCAAATTAAAAGCAGAAAGAAGTGTCTCATTAAATAATTTGCCATTTTTAACTGTATTTCATTTGTAGTAAAGATTTTGCATTTTTTGTTGATTGTGTTATTTGTTATCTTGTTATACCTGCAGTAAAATAAGGAAACTTGTTTAAATAATATAACATTGACTTTGTAGTTTTTCTTTAAACCTCCAGACAAAGGCATCTTGTGGATGTAGTGGTCAGGGGTCAAGACAATTTATTATAGTAAAATTTGATATCATGGCCCTCCTCCAAGACACTGTATAGTTTTCTGGCCCTCTCACTCCAAAAGGTTCCGACCCCTGAATTAGAACAAGATAAAATTACAATGACTACTAAAGCTCTACGTATAAAATATTAAATCAAAGACAAACTGATTTAGTAAAGTGTAAAATATTCCTTTTATTTAAATAGATGTAAAATTGAATTAAATTTGATTTGGATTGTTCAATGAAAACAGTGGGTAATCATTCTCTCGAACGTGGTCTCTGGACATTAGTAAACAGAATCATTTGGTTCAAAGTTGTATAAGCCAATTAACAAAAACAACCTATATTTTTACAGTTTTAAACTTATAAACATTTTCCAAGTGAATTATGAAGAAAAAAAACAAATTTTCAAAAATAAAATGATTCTGAATTCTCATTAATCTCTGTATCATGTTAAAATGCTTACTGTAAGGTGTTGTGATGGGGAAACAATTTTATTTTGTGCAGCAAAACTTTGGGACATGCAGGTAGTGTAACGGTCATCTGTCTGAATTTCTGGGATGATAAGTTATCATTATTTACAATAATTACATGCAAACTATTATTTTCATCTTTGTTATTATCATAACATTTTTTGCTGTTGTATCCTCAGGCCTCCATCAGCTGCTTTTTCAATCCAGGTAACCATCAGGGAATTTTGAACTGAACCCTTTATACACTATTTACATTGTTTGGACTGTTGTCCTCATCTTTTTTGTCATATTCACAACATTTCCACCATTGTATGCTCAGGCTTTCTTCAGTTGATTGGAATTCTGAACCAAAACTTTGTTATGAAATAAAGAGTTTGCTTCAAAGTTTCAAACACCTAAAGAAAGCCAGAGTGTACAATGGTGGAAATGTTGTGAATATGACAAAAAAGATGAGGACAACAGTCCAAACAATGTAAATGCAACCCCAAAGATTAAATAAAGAGTTCTATATTTCTGAGGTATTGTAACTATTGTTAGGTACAGCAGCAAAAATGTTATTATAATAACAACAAGGATGAAGATAATAGTTTGCATGTAAATATTGTATAAATAGTTACAATACCTCATCTCAGAAATAGTGAACACTTTATTTAATCTTTGGGGTTAGATTGTTCTAGAGATAGTTTATTTAGTCCTGTTCAGTTATTGTTTGTCCCATTTTCACTGAGTCCAAGTAGATGCTGCCCTGCCCAGGGATTGAACCTACAATTATTATATCACCAAATTCATGAACCAAGGTCTTAATCCACCTGGGTATTGTCCTGTGATGAGAGAAAGCAGCAAGCCAAGTTCAAATTGGAGATGAGTACATTACTCAAATTCACATGACCTGAAGCCATTTTTTATTTGCAATTCTCTTCATTAAATTAAAGAAAGTCATGACATTTTATTTCTATCAAAATTCTTTAGGTTTCTTATGTTATAGAAAACAAATAATAAATAACCAGACTGTACAAAAGTGAATTTAGTTATACAA
This sequence comes from Acanthosepion lycidas, assembly GCA_963932145.1. Lineage (NCBI taxonomy): Eukaryota > Metazoa > Mollusca > Cephalopoda > Sepiida > Sepiidae > Acanthosepion > Acanthosepion lycidas. The sequence goes on along the minus strand of OZ010588.1, from coordinate 22,218,762 downwards.
AGAAAATGTTATTTACAACAGATTAAACATACAATAAACCAATGAGTTTTGTACATTGTAACCCACACACAAATAGTCACTTCACTCGTTTTTTCTCTCTTTTATTTACTGTTATAAAATGACCTTGTGATCATCAGTGCAATCTATAAAAGATTTTTTAATTTGTATTTTCAATATTGAATTCCTTTTTTATTTAATTTATTTTTTATTTATTTCCTTTCTATGATTTTAGAAATGTTTCATATAAGGAATTTCTGACTGACCATCTGGAATGAGGAGTTATCATTATTTACATTCAGTCTATTCTTAGTCTTCATCTTTATTGCTTTTATAACAATGTTTCGGTCCTTGTTCCCTTCAACCATCATCAGATGCATATTGGTCTGGGCAACCTACAAGGAAGACTGATATACACCTGATGAAGTCTAGAGGACACAACGGCCGAAATGTTGTGATAACAACAATGAAGATGAGGAGAATAATCCCAATGTAAATAATATAAGAAACGTTTAACAAAAAGGCATTCTTCATCTTTTTATAAGTGAAGAAATTAAATATATTGGTTTTTTGTTTTGTTGAAAGTAAAATAACAAATCCTGACTTTGCTGATTTCTCTGTTTCTCCTCTGAAAATATAAAGGTGTATAATTTCTTTTGATTGCTGTGTGTACCAGATGATGTTTCTTGTCTTTTTTTCTTATAACATTTTGAATTATTCTTACTTGTACATTTTAGATAGTTTTTTAATTGTAAAAGTCAATTATAATGACAGTTGAACCCATATTCTTCTGTTGTCAGTTTAAACTAACACATTCTTTTTTTTTTTTTTTTTCTCATATATTATTTTGCTTACAGTTTGTATTTTATGGATTTCAGATGGAAACTTAAAATCAAAAACTTTAAAAAATTTGGATAAATTGTTTTTAATTTTTTTTTTTTTTTTTTTTTTTATACACTTCTATTTATAAAACTTGCATCTAATTTTGCTCCAAGGAGGAATAAATGAGAAAAAAGTTCAAAATATTTTAAATGCCATAATAATGCAGAAAAATTCAATTATGCCAAAGAAAGATATTATTAAAAATAAAATTAAATAGAATTTTTGATGGAAATTAAATAAATATTTTTTAATAAAAACTTTTGTGTGAAAAAGTTTTTTTTTTTTCAGGAAACTTTAAATTAATTCAAAAGCTATAAAATTTTAAGCAATACATGAATTTCATAGAAGTAAATTTAAGTTCCACAAAAAGAATGTCTCAGTTATTGAAAAGAAGATCTATTTTTGTTTACGTAGTATACTACATAAACAAAAATATTTTAATAACCAAGACTAAAAAATGATTTTATGGATTAAAGCTGTTATAAAAATAAATTGTTGTAATTTGATTGCCTCACAATGGGGAAAATTTGTGACACAAGGTCAATTTTTATTTGAAGAAATTAAGTGTGACATTGGCAGGCATTCCATACATTTATTTATATTTTTCTTTTTCATAAATTAAAAAATAGAAACTGTCTTAAAAAAAAAAAGAGCCTGGCAGAAAAACAATGTGAATACATTTTGGGTTTATATTATATAATTTTTATTGTAATTATTAAATTAATAATTTATAATTAGAAACTGTCTTAAAAAAAAAAGAGCCTGGCAGAAAAACAATGTGAATACATTTTGGGTTTATATTATATAATTTTTATTGTAATTATTAAATTAATAATTTATAATATTAAAATGGTGAATTAACAATGTTTAAAAAGTAATAAAAATAAAAATTTTATTTTGAACTAGAACAGACTTTAAGCTAGCAAACTTTATGGAAAGTTCAAGAACTGAGTAGAAACTTGCACATTTGATTTTTTTTTTTTTTTTTTTTTTTTGTTCTTTTTTTTTTGTTCTTTTTTTTTTTACACAAGTAAAATAAATTTGCATCATACTTAACTTAGGTGCTATTATGATCTATAGATTTTAGTTTTGCCAATAGTTTAAAATCAATAAATATTTTTGATATCTTTTTATCATCAGTACCAGGAATGGAAAATTAAGTTTTAAACAAAAAAAAATCCAAAGAATTATTTTTGGAATTAGAAATTAGGCTAAAAATTATCCGATGCTGATTCTGATACCCCAAAAAGATCTGATATTTCCAATTCTCAATTCATCAACCCATCACTAATATATATATATATATATATATATATATATATATATATATATAATATTAGTGATCAGTATGGATATTTCCAAAAGGATATAAATCGAAAGAGAGCTCTATGTCAGAGACAGACCAATAATTATTATTATTATAAAAGTCATGAACACTTAAATCTTCATAAAGTTATATTTATTTTGTTAGGGTTTTGAAAAAAGGCACCAATTCATCAGACTTTCAAATAAAAAAAAGCTATATATATATATATATATATATATATATATTATTCAGAGCTTTGTTTATAATGCTGCAGGTTTCCCAGTGACTGTGGTAGGCAGCATTCAGCTAGCTCTCACAGAGAACTAGCCCTATCATTGGTTTCAAAGTTTTCACAGGATTTCCTACTGCCACACAGATTGTGTGAAGATTTATTTCGCTATAAAAATGTATTTCTACACTTTCATAGTGTTTTGACCCAGGTTTGGGGGTTAACTATTTATCCATAGCTGGGATCCTAACAGGTGCTACCACCACAGATCAGGGGGGACCTGTGAATAAAAACAATTAAGTGGTGCTTCTGTACTCCTCAAAACCTCCCAATGGGAGGCCTTGCTGTTAGATGTGGTTTATTGTCATACCCAGAACCAGTATATATATATATATATATATATATATATATATATATATATATATAATAATAATAATAGCTGGCCACTTGTATTTGAGGATACCAGTCTACTAGGGCAGCTAGCCAATCCCTATTGCAGACTCTCACTCAGGCACATTTGTGTTTGTTCAACATCCACAGAGCCAACCTGTGGTTTATACATCAACTGTGCTCTGCAGATCCAGTTTCTGGGAGAGAGCGTGTACCTAGAAGGATCAACAATCTGAGCAACACCAGCACACTCAAACCCCACTGCTATTGATGGCCCCCAAGTGTTCTGTCTACCCAATTTCACTCACATGGCTTCGGTTAACCCACAGTATGGTTTTCAGGCATTTTCCAAAGGTGCCGCACACTGGGATTGGCCCCTTCCAGATCAATAACAATAGGAAGTCTCCTTCCTGACAAATAGTGAGATTTGAACCGGGGTCTCATGGTCAGAAAGCAAATGTTCTAACCACTCAGCCATGTACCCATATATATATATATATATATATATATATATATATATATACACACACACACACACACATATGTGTGTCTAACACTTTTCACAGAATACACAGATATACTACATGAATCCTCAATAGAAGGTCAGAGAGCAACACTATGATCTAAGCAGAAGTACCAATCCATATTCAAATAATCATGCCATTTTTCTATGAGAACTCTACTAAGATGATACAAAATAGGTATGCAAATATATTTTTTTCTTCAAAAGGCCAAGCTATGTGTGATTAGTCCATTAAAATACCCACCTGAAATTTATTTCTATAATTTTGGAATGTTACACAAACTTGAAATGATACTTATTTACATTATTTATATCCAGACTATTGTCCTCACCTTTGTTTTATAAACAAATATCTCAGATGTTTGGCAACTACTTGAAGAGGCTATGTGGCTGTGTTAATGTAAAACGTAATCTATATGGCTGGAATATTGTGTCACATGACTTGATGGTAAATAAATAAATAGATACATGCTGGTTTGTCACAGTTATGCATTTTGAAATAAATCTGAAGAAGAAACAAGTATGTATAATAAAAAATATAATTATTATTTTGAAAAAAATTACAACGAAAAATGAAACTAAGTGCACAAAAAGGAGGCAGCCATACTTTGTTATTTCAATAAATATGAATCTCTCCAAGCAGACAATAGCTGTTTGATTTTATGGTAAATACTAAAACTGGTATATAAATTGTCACCTTGGGGCTACTATTACTTGAATGGAAAGGCCGTTAGTGTGATATCCGTTTGCAATTCTATTCTAAAAAAGTAAACTTTTTCTTATTAATTCCTTATTTCATTCGATCTAAGTAATATTGTATAATGTGAGTAATAATAATTATTACATTAACTTGTATTGAAAATACAAATTAAAATATGTGTAATTAATAATAAAATTGATAACATTGTTAACTCATCATTTTGTATCATGAGTTGCTTTTAAAAGGAACCTAATAGATTTATGTGTGCACTAGTATACACTAAACAAATCATTTGAAGTTAATAATTGGGTTATTGTAGTCACACCAAAATTATTCACTTTTATGAAAAATAGTGTATTAATTAATAAATACACATAAAGACATATTTACATATTGTCTATTTGTAACTGAAAAATCATTTGGGATTAGGACCATTTGAAACTTAGAAACTTGAGGATATGTTGACATTTATCTCTTTAAATAGTGAATGCATGACTGTACTTGAAGAATAAAAGCCATGGTTATAAAATATGTGCTTAAGAAGTTCTAAATTATTTCCTTATAGCTGAACTTTATTATTGTTAAAAATTTTTTTTGAGCTTTCAATTTGTTCTTTCAAATGGCATTTCATTATAAAACAAATTATATGGATGCTCTCAGGTGCCTTATACAAGGAGGATGTTTTAATAATTGGGGGAGTCAGAATTTTTCTCAATGTGCCATAAAACAGGGTGGGAAGAAACATTTAAATAGTCGAAAAGTGTGAAATTATTAAGCAGAGTTGTTTTAATCAGCTTATGGTAGCATAAAAATTTCTAAAAAAAATATGTATAAATGACCCCCTCCTCCCGATTTATTTCATATGTGTGGATATATAGTTTTTTATACATACATATATATATATATATATAATAATTATTTATTTAAAAATATGATTCCAACAAGCTACATAAGAGTTCTCATGTTTTAAAACAAGTGCCAAAAACTTCAATCAATTTAATTCAAATAATTATATTGAAGTTTTTGGCTCTTGTTTTGAAACATGAGAACTCTTATATAGCATGTTGGAATCATATTTTTGAATAAATAATTATTATATTTATGCTCTACTTTTGTATCGAGCACTATTTTTTAAAAATAATAACAAAAATACTAAAGAACTTTGGATTATTTACCTAACGAGTTCTTTTCTATTTTCTATATATTTTTCACGCACATATATATATATATATATATATATATATACAAAGAGGTGTTGCTAAGAAGGTAATATTCTGATGTGTATTAACTTGGTCAGATTTTAATAAATGGGTTGTGCGAAGAACTTTTCAGCACCCCCAACATATATAAATTTTACTTTCTAATTACTTGTTTTGTATTAATTACTAGATCCATATATAGTTTATAATAATGAAAAGAACTCTCTCCGCATTTGTTTTTCTCACCCATACGAATAATCACTGGACTTATTAGTTTTCAACTTCACAGATGCAATAAGAGCTTGGAAATTACATGGGTTTGGTGCCAGAAACAATTGGAACCATTTCTGTTAACTGATTTGATAATTTACAAGTCATTACCTAGAGCATTGTGTAGGCAGTAACCTTCACCTTACTCCCAATATTATTGCTCTTGGTGAAAATAATATTAGAATGGCAAAGAGAACTCGGGTTTTAGGTAACTGTATGCATTTTACTCTCTCTTTCTCTTTATGTGGTCATTTTTTTTCCTTTTTTTTTTAAAATCTGAGCTTTTTGGGATACTCCCTTGTAGCTTTGTGACAAAATTTCAAATGAATGACTTTGACATTTCTTTTCATGCATATTATTTTGATTCTGACTTAATATCTGTATTTAAAATACATTTTTTTTAAAAAATAAATTCAACCTTGTATTTTGTTTCTTTTTATGTGAGTCTTTATTATTCTTCTAATACTTGTACTACATAATAATAACAAGAAAAAGAAGACGTGGATGAAGACAACTCAAAGCTCAGACGCAGTGATCAAGGACTACAATGACGGAATGTGCTTTCTTATTGACATGGCACTTCCTGTAGACTCTAATGTAGCCTTGAAGATCTTCAAAAAAGACTATCAGAATAGAAATATCTTGAAATGGAAATTTTAAAAATGTGGCACATGAAGACATCAATAATTCCAGCCATAGTTGGGGCTTTGTGGGTGATAGAGACTGGTCCAAATAGTTCCGTTGAAAATATCCCTAACAGCCTTAAACAAATGCAAAAAGGTTGTCCTTACAAGCACAACTCATACTTATGAAGGGCTTTATCTATGTAAAATGTGTATGTATTATATATATATATATAAAAAAGTGGACACTGAGATCACGCGACAATGGCCTGTTTCATGCTTCTTCACAATCTTCAGACACATGGCCTGAAGATTGTGTTGAAGCATGAAAACAGACTGTTGTCACTTGGTGTTGACCTCAATGTGCACCTTTACTTAAGCTCTATCTCTGATATTGAGCACTTTTATCCATAAATGTAGCATACCTTAAAACTATATTTTTATCATATATATATATATATATATATATATATATATATATATATATATAAGTGGTTTAAATGTTCTAATGTTACTAATGTTGCCAGTATTCAGACTTTCAATTTTTCTATTGCTCAGTCTCTCACTCAAAGCATTGATTTCCCTACTTTTACTAATAAATCTGAGCAACACGCTTCTTTACTTGATTTGTCACTTACCTCCTCTCCTTGCATGTGTCAAGCTTCACAACACTGTCCTCTTGGCAACTTGGATCACACTCTAGTATCTGTTGATATTTCATTTCAGTCATCTATTAGACAGGAACTTCCTATTCATATGACCTCTTTCCATTACCAGCATGCTGATTGGGATACACTTTGTGGCTTTTTTCAAGACGCCCCTTTGATTGATATTTTTAAACTTATTGAGAATTGCACTGGTGACATTTCATCTTGGGTCAAGCTGGCATAAATGCTTTTAATTCTTCTTGAAAATATCAGGTAAAACCTCAATCTTCTCTATGGTTCACACCAGCATGTTCTGCTTCTATATTACAATTTCCAGCTATACCAGTGTGACAGTTCTGATCACAATAGACACTTATTTGTAGCTGCACCTAATAAATGTAAACATGTCCTTGAAGGAGCTAAGTCTTTATTTACTGAGAGAATGTGGCACCATATTACATATAACAACTTTGGCTCTCATGATTACTGGCAGCTCTGTAATAGTGTATCAAATAAGAGTAAGTTTTCTATTCCTCCTCTCTTAAATCAATTTGAGGTGTTAACATCTTCTGCTGATAAACTTTACTCTTGGAGAACTCTTTACTCATATGGAGAACCCTTGCTTAACTTTCTTCTTAGAACTGAGTCTGTTGAGTGATATGGATATAACCCCTTTCATGGTTTCTGCTATCATCTCTAATCTGGATTCCCACAAAGCATGTGGACCTGATGGTACCCCTGTAATAGTCCTTAAGAAATGTGCTCACAAACTAGTTCCTGTTTAAATTGTATAATAAATGCCTTTTGCTGTGTCTTTCTTTCCTGCTTGTTGTTAATCCTCATCTTTTAAGAACTCAGGGGAAATGTATCTAACATTTCCAACTATCAGTAGCCTTCTACCTCATTTTGGTAAACTACTAGAGGCTCTGATCAATGCTGAATTAGTTAAGCATCTCACAATGCAGGGCCTTCTTTCAAACAATCAATATGGCTTTTGTTTCTCTAGATTTACTGCTAATGTATTAACGATTATTGTGGAAAGAGTCTATAAGAATGATAAAGCTTAGGCTGATGTTTTGGGCATCTTGAAAATGTTCAACAACGTTTGATATACAGGTCTTCTTCACAAGTTGAAAAGTTATGGTATCAGCAATATTATTGATCCTGACCTGGCGTCTTGACTTCAATCACTTTCCCACTACCATGACATTGCTTCCCTGTGCCTTTTCTATAAATAATTTCACGGTAATTGTTTGGATGAACTCTTCGCTATGTCACCTAGACTTTATAAATTTAATCACAGTATTAGATTGGCAACAAGATATCCTCTATTTACAGTTGAATTCGCTAGATGTAACTGTAAGTTCTATGCTTCTTTTCTTACGCTCCTTGCTTGCGGAACTCCTTTCTGTCTCCATGCTTTCCAACCATCTTAGATCTTCAAAAATTTAAATTTAATGTCAATCACTATCTACTGTACTCCTGATTACACTTCTATTGTTCTCTCTCCTTAATACTGTTTCTGTTTTCTAATTCTTTCACATCCAGTAACTCCTTGTGTCTTAGTCTCTTTCTTGGTGTAAATTTGATTTAAAGTATTTTCATTCTCTTTCCTTCCCGTAACATTTTGCATCTTAGCAGCATCCTTGCCTTGGTTGGGCTGAATTGATTTAAAAAAAAATTTTTTTTGATTAAATATGCATGGGAAAAAGTGATGTTGCCATTTTTGACTTTAGGTCTCTGATTAAGACTCGGGAGAAAATGAGTATACAACAGAAATTGAAATAAACTAATAATAATAATCTTGAGAGAGCTGTAAGTACAATATTTTTACCTGTGATATTTTCATAATTTACAACTTGGTAAATCTCATCTTCTTTCTCATAATAAAACCTTTCAAAAACAACTATTTCTCTATTCTAATTTTATTTTGAAATTAGTTTCCTGTGTGAGCTTGACTCATTGGAAACTTCAATGATGTTTCACAGGAATAAAAGTACAGAATGAGTTTAGTAACTGATTATTGTATTTGAAACTCTACCAACAGTTTCCAATGTAGACATCTTTACCTCTAAACAATTTTGTTCTTAGAATCCTTAAAAATGGCTAACAGACACTGTTGTACAATTCTGTGAGTGAAAGATTTAATGTTTCATCAGTGCGTAATTACTTTCATCTAAAATGAGGACAAAATTTTTCTTTGTGGTTACGGACATTTCCATTTCATTTATCAACATTATTATTTTTTAAAGGACATTTGTAAAATTAATGAAGAAGTGCCTTTGCCATCATTCACTATAGATATTTTTTAAATATTTGATAGCTTTGAGAATTTTTAAGTTTATGTTGTAATGGAATGTCTCACATTCCCTATCACCTAGTGTGGACTGTCTGTATCAGTAGATATATATAGTGAACACAGGATATGCCTGGAGGCTTGTTTTGGCAATTAGTTGGAGATTTATCTCCAGCTGTGCTCGTCAAACTCTCTGCCTTGGGCTGAGAGGAACCCAGATGAGGCTATGCCAAAGGGCAGAGTCTCATCTGGGATAGTAGAGAGCTACCTGACCCCGTGTATATGGGGTCTACAGGGAATTTTTGCCCGAGCCTACAGGCTTGGATACCCCCACGTTAAATTCAGCCTTGTAATACATCTGACCACATGGGGCGGTTAGCAAATATCCTTGCTTTAGGAATTACTAGCCTACCACCTGATTCCCTGTCTTTCAGTAATGTATTCTCTTTTACAATAAACCTTTCTTTCTTTCATCTATGCACATGTTGCTGTTCCTTCACTCAAGTACCACCTTTGTTTGTAATTGTCTTTAAGAATACAACAGTTTATTATTTTAGATTTTCAATTGAATATATTCAAGGACATTAATGTTTTTGCTACACTAACTGCTGAACACTAAATAATGTTTCAAAATCTCTCCCTTTGTGAGATTTGCACCTGGTCTTCATTTTGTCTTCTGCACATTCTCATGACTAGTATCAGCTTTTCAGCATTGCTACTTAGTTATTAGCATTCTATGACTTATTCAGACTATTGAATTCATTATTTGTGTTGAATTTGATGTTTGGATTGACTCAGCAGAGAGGGAATTGGACATTTAAAATAAATAGCAATGGTAATATTAGCAGTTTCCTTATAAGGAAACATTTGCGATTTTTGACCAAGCAGTCAGTATTGTTGTTGTTTGGAATTTATAAAATCTTTCTCTTAAAATTTTTTCAGGAAAATAGGTTTCTCAAGTCCACTAACTGTTATTGCTCTTTCAAGTATTGAGTGGAGGGGGGTCCATCCTAACCTTTTGTTTGAAGTAGTGTGGAATATCAACATCTTGATCATGTCATTATTTTCTCTTTGAGTTACATGTGCTATCCAATTTAGTTGTTGCTACTGTTGAAAATCCTCAAGTGATGTGGTTTCTGTTATTTGATACAGTTCTTTGGGTTTCTGTAGTATGAGTTGACAAGGTTTGAAGAAGGATGATCCTCATGCTAAATTTCTTGTATGTGAGAGGATGGATACATACCAACATTGTTCTGTTTCTATATGGAATGTATACTTGAAGAAGACTGTAGAATAGATCAGCCAAAACATTATAAGTACAAAAGCAATATAATGAATGAATTCAATAGTTGGAAAAACTCACAGGATAAGATTTTGTTTTTATTTTCATTATTAACAGAAAATCCTAATTATATTCTCACACTGTTCGCTGACAAACATGTTAAATGTTTAAGAAATTGTTTGACATTCTATGCTATATTAAACAAAACAGAAGCCAGTTATTTTCATTTAATGCTTAAAAAAAATTTAGTATTACTTTCATAATTAATAATAATAATAAATTTCCTTTAGTTACCTTTGTATTATTCTATATTTATAATTTTAAATGAAAAATTCATTGATATAAGCAATAAAAAATCATCAATCTTCAATTTATGAGAAGCTTTGGTATCACTATAAAAATAATAGTTTTATGGAAATAGACCTTTGTTCTTATTTTAATGATGAGAAGCCATTTATTTATTCTTTTTGCTTTTCATTCATATTCTGCTTGAATCATTCATATCTTTTCACTTGCCAAAACTTTGTTTATATTTTCATTTTCATTTTTTTTTTTTTTTAATGATGGCCTGTATAGGTTGAGCCTATTTTTTTAATGCTAGAATCAAGGTGACATTAATTTTACAGTGACAGACTTGGAGAAGACTCAAATAGAGACAGGTTTGTAATTTGTTCAGTGTCCTTAGGTTAGGAGACATTGTCAGGGCAAGTCAGGCTGCTGATTACAAGTCTACTCATATTGCCGTTTCTGTCCAAGAAATGCTGTAGTCACTCTCTGAATCGATCTTGACTCTAAAGCCAATCTTTACTGTTGCCTTGGAAACTGTTAGCATATATAATTCCTTGGGAAAGCCAGCCTTTCAGCTTATTAACAAAGGCTATGCTAATATCAAGCGAATTCAACAAAGAAAAATAACTACCTTTATGTCCATACACATGTCTTAACACACACATACACATATTCATAAAGAGAAAGTATGCACATATACACACCCGCCTATATTTATTTGTATAGAGTGCACCTCCCCAATGTATACACAGTTTATTTGTTAATAACAGTGGAAATAATTGCATGAAACTTAAACACTTTCACAACAACACATGTGACAAAAATTAAAAGGAAAGAAAAAAGACATAATGATGCATTAATTTAAATATTCAGAAAAAAAAACACATAACAAAATTGTAAGCTTCAATCTACAAATCAACCATTCACCCTTGCATGGAGTATTGCTGCCATATATGGTCTGGTGCCCCTTATGTTTGTCTCAAGGTTCTTGATATGATCCAGAGACAGATATGCAATTTAATTGGCCTTGATCTGGCATCTCGTCTGCAGTCGCTCTCTCTCACAGACATGTCTTCGCCTCCCTCTGTCTTTTTTGCAAGTACTTTCATGGTAACTGCTCTGAGGAGCTGCTTTTGCTGGTTCCCAAACTTCATGAATTTAAGCGTTCTACTAGGCTGGCATCTCGCTCACACCTTTTCACTGTGAAAACTGTTAAATGTATCCATCTCTTCTACTCAAATAGCTTCATGTCTCGCACCTCTCTCGCCTGTGGAACTCCCTCCCCTTTTCCTGTTTTCCTGATAGCTATAATCTCTAACTATTCAAATGTAATGTCAATCAGTGTCTCCAGATGCCCTGATCTATCCCCTATCCTTCTCTTCATCCTTTCCTCTATCACTTCTATTTGCTCTAGCTCCAACTCTGTATAACCCCTTGCGTGCTAGTGGCTTCCCACCTTGCTTGGGATGAAATGCTTATAAAACAAAAAAAAATATCAAATGGAAAAGGATGACTTTATATTCCTTTGGCAAGTTCAAGATGTTACAAGGGGTAGTTGATGCACACACCAACCAAACTCACCAAGAGTGGCGATGAAGATGAGAAGGCTATAAAATCATCATTATTTGAAAAAAGAAACAAATTAGAAGTTGCTTATTTTATTTACAATATATCTATCTATCTATATATATATATATATATATATATATATATATGAAAAAGAAGTTGAAGATGCAGAAGTGTGGCTATAACATTATCTGTTTTATTTATATTATTTTTAGTTTGTTTATATTATTTTCTTTAGTTATCACAGTATTTCTTCTTATAGTGCTTATTTTTAGGTATTTACAAATTGGTTTGACACTTATAGAAAATTGTGTGTGTAAATATATATATATATATATATATATATATATATATATATATATATATAGTCTGTGTATGTGTGTGTGTGTGTGGCTGAGTGGTTACATTGTTAGTGTTGGGACATGTTTTTGAATCTCACTATGGTCGATTTGTGAAAGAAGTGACTTCTTGATAATGTTGTCTAGGAAGACAATCCCAGCATTTGGAAGTGGCTGAAAAACTTGGTTGACCCAAGCTTTGTGAGTGAAATTCAATAGCTGAGATTGTTTGGAAACTATCTATGGTTCTGTTAACACCAAATTAGAGGTCATCATTGCTGAAGACTTGAATATACTGGCCTTGTTCAACTACTGATCATGTCAGATTATATGATCTCTCTCAGAAACTATAGCTAAAGTCTACTGAGCATAGCTGCAGGTTGGCTCTGTGGTTGTTGAAGAAACACAAATGTACCTCAGCTGGTGTCTGCAATAAGAATTAGCTAGCTAGCTAGCTAGCCAGCCAGCCAGCCAGATAAGAGTACTTGGAAATGAGCAACCATATATATATATAATGATGGGCCATTGAAAAGTTCTCAAACCAACCAAGGAGCTCTTCCTACAACATTCTATTGTTTCATCATATTTTGGGAAATGGATCAAACTAGGAAATTTCAACACTCCTTGTGTGTGTGTGTATATATATATATATATATATATATATATATATAATTTCATTAAAGATAACTGACAAGGCACTGAGATTAAACTTTTTATTTAATTTTTTTATGTTCATACAAGTGTTTTCTTTTCCAGCTACACTGTAAAAACTGTCCAAAAGTTTGCATATCTCAGTCGTTTTGGCTATTCTTTTAGTTATTATTAAGGACAATTTTTATTTTTAACTGAATGTGTGAGTGCTGAACGTGTTTGAAAAATAAAAAATTTCTATAACTTCAGATACACACATAAAAAAAATATATATGTGTGTATGTATTTATATGTGTGTGTTTGTGTAATGTAATATACCAAATGTTTTTTGTCGGTAAGATTTTGGTTGTGCTACAGTTATCTCCCTTCCATTGGCAACACAGGTGTCAATGTCTTTTTTTATGACAAGAGTAAACTGTTTTAGGATGCTTATGAAGTCAAGAGGTGAAAAGAACAACTGTGTGAAAAAGCAGAGTACAACATTAATAATTAAAAAAAAAAAAATGAAATGCCCTGATGATTACATTATATATAACTGATTCTTAATGTATTCTATATATATTAGGTTGGTGCAAAAATAATGTCGTCTTTTGACGTTCAACTTCATGTGAGAAAACAACATTATTTTTGCACCAACCTAATATATATATATATATATATAATGAATTGGTTGGTGTCATATAAACTCAAACACATACATAAGGACTACTGTATAAGTAAAAAGTTTAGATTTTGCTTGCTCACTATTAACGTGATTTTAATATTTATGAAAAAACATGAACCCAAAATAACTTTGTTCTGTATTTCTTAATATTCATTTTCACTTGATTTCGAGTGCCCTATTTAAATATATCAAAAAAAAAAAATAGGAGCGATCTACATAAATGCCCTTTAATATCAATCATTTACCTTTCATTGGCTTTTATCAGCATGAATGGCTCTTATTCATTGAAAATAAGCTACAGCGCACACATATATTTGATTATATACTTCGTTTATTTATTAAACAGTATATTTATTTATTTTAAAGGCACCTTTCAACTTTGCTTGGTCATCGATGCACTCTGTAGCCGAGAGGTCAAAGCATGTCAGCTCTAATGTTAGTTTTCACTAGGGGAACGCAAGTTCAAATCCTGCCAGAGAGTGTATATTTTTCTCTAATAAAATTTCTCAAATATTCAGACCATTATAAAAAGAATTTGCCTCACTACCTGATGATACCTTGTGGTTGAAACCTTGGTAATGAATAAGGTAAACATTTTATTCTTTTTATGGTATTAACCTGGTCTACATGTTCCATTCTGAACATTGTATTGAGCACTTTTTTTAAATATCCATGTTTGTCCTGTCTGGAATTATTCCTACTTACTACATATTTAGTGTGTGTGTATATATATATATATATATATATATATATATATATTAAAACAAAAGTTTGAAAGCACAGAACTTGTAAATTGTTTTGAACAAACAAAACCACATTTTTTCCTTAGGGTAAGGTAACTTTTTTGGCCAACACTTCACCAGAAGAATAATTGGCAACCTAAACAGAATATTAACAAAATATATATACTATATATATATATATATATATATATATATATATATATATATATATGAAAAGTGGACATTGAAGTCAACACCCAGAGACAACAGTCTCTTTCATGCTAAACACAATCGTCAGGCCATGTCATGTCTGGGTGTTGACTTTAATGTCTAGTTTTATATTTACATACACTTTATCACCCTTGAATATATCATACCTTAAAACTATATTTTATCATATACACACGTGTGTGTATATATATAGTTACTGTTCATCTATATATAATAAATATAATTCTATACGAAAATGTTTTGTATTGCTATTATATATATATATATATAACAAAAATCTTGGTAATCCATATGGATAATTCCAAAAAGGATGAAATCCTGAGAGCTCAATGTTAATTCAGAGTGTGTAATTTAATTTAAAGAAAAACAGACCACTTTAAGGATCCATTGTAATAATTTCACCAGAGGATTTTATCCTTCTCTGGATCCTTGGATTTCACTTTCAAAAGGTGAAGCGAAAAATAAAATTAAAATTAACACTTTTGATGGGCAGTATTAAGCTTATATAAGTTGACATAGAGGGTGGTGAGGGGTGGTATGAGAGACATGGTCTAGTTTAGAGAAGGAAGGGAGAGTTTTAAAAATTATTTTTATATAGCTTTTTATAATACTTAATATTGAGGAAGGAGGAGGTATATATATATATATATATATATATATATAGAGAGAGAGAGAGAGAGAGAGAGAAAGAGAGAGAGATGAGACAGCATTAATTCAACATGGATCAGCACTTCTCCCCCAAATTAGAATATGTGTGCTCTGCTTAGGATCAAAGACTCACTCTCTGGAAATTCTACTCAAGATTAGAGTGTAGTATATATACACTTTGTAAAAAGTTTTATGTACAAAACATGTAAATGTTAATGTATGTACTTATATATTTATATATGTGGATATGTCATTGATATTTGTGTACATTTGTATTATATTTGAAACTAAATATTTGATGTGTATATTTGTATTTAAATTATATCTGTATTGAGATGAGTGTAAGCATATATGTTTTTATTTATTTGTCCTGTAAGTGGACTGCTCTACTATCATTACAGTATAAATATCTATACTTAAATTTTGCAACAGTCAGTTTTCAATCAGCACCTGATAATTATATTGTGCATGAAAGTTGTACTACCAGTGAGGAAATATATATATATATATATACATATATATATTATTAATATAAATTTAGCTCCATTATTATAGATGAAACACTGTTTTATGAACACCAGCACTCAGTGTGTGATATTTTATACAAACAACTTTGTTAAATTCAGTTGATGAATTTCATAATTTCAATCCCAGCATGCAACATTTTATTCAAAAACTGAAAAGATATAATAAAAAATTAAATAGACCTTGTCGGTTGAATTTAATGAAACTTGTTTAAATAGATTCTTCCTGCCTAAATATACCTTCCATGTTAAATGTTTTATGTATATATTTTAATGCTCAGATGCTAGTGTGTTTATAAGAAAAATATGTAGATATACAGGAATCCCTCAATTAATGGAGCTAATGTTTACATCGGTAACTATAAAAAAAAATCTATTTTCAATTACTATGGTTAAACTGAAGAATGTTTTACCACACTAATTGAGTATTATGTATGCACTAATTGAATTTTGGTATATAAAAATGTTAGTGTACAAATCAAAAATACATTAATTGAGGGATACCTGTAGTCATAAAATAATAAATACAGGTAGTACTAACTAAGTAACTTTACAGGAGAGTGTCTGTTCAAGCATGTACAGTGAGGTAGCCTCTGATTGTTTGTCAAGTCACATCAAGTCTTCAGATATTCAAAATGGTTAAATACATTCCACAGACATCACAAACTATATAAGATTTTAATATGCAGTTCAATGTTTTCATAATAGAATTGCTATTGACGAACAAATCTTGATAAAATTTTCAGGAAGTTCTTTAATTTGTATGCACAATATGTCATGTGATTTTTAGTTAAAAAATATTTCTCTTTATTATAAATATTTACCATAACTTGCTTTTGGTATGTCCAGTTTTATTATGCAAGCAAACTGTGGACAATGAAAATTCAAACAACAAACATGAATAAATGTGCCCACAATAAGACGTAATGTCAAAAAGACGGTATTTCCCATGACACCACATTCACTCTTTTTATCAGGTAAGTCATTTGACTTGTACATTTGGCAATGTTTAGAATTGAAATAAAACTTAAACACATGATGAAAGTGAATTTATATATATTCTTTTGTTCTTGAGAATTTACAACAAAAATATTAAACACTAT
Source organism: Acanthosepion lycidas (assembly GCA_963932145.1). NCBI lineage: Eukaryota > Metazoa > Mollusca > Cephalopoda > Sepiida > Sepiidae > Acanthosepion > Acanthosepion lycidas. Next base: position 22,201,683 of record OZ010588.1, on the reverse strand, counting down.
TTCTTTATTAAATTGTTTATTTACAAGAATAATTTTATATTTACAATATTCTTAAAACTACTACAATTAGAACTAAATGCAATGCAATATTTATTATTTACCAATTTATAAAGAAATAAATGTTTTCTTCATAAATTTATAAACATTTACTAAATTATAAAATATGGGAATTGACTATAAGGAAATTTTTATTATTTACCATTTTATAAAGTTTGAATCAATTGTAAATTAGCTGATGTTTTACCAACCATGCCAATAAACAATATAATAAATAGTGTAAATAAACAATCTAATAAATAATTAAATATTGTTTATTTTTACTGTAAATACTCAAGAACAAAAAAAATGTATAAATTCACTTTCATATGTTTAGGTTTTATTAAAATTCTACTCATCATTTTTTAAACAATAAATGTTGCTGAGGAGTGAAGGTAGTTAAAAAAACACTGTCATGGAAAAAAACATCCTTTTGATACTCAACATTATAGCAAGCTCATCTATCCATATTTATCACCAAAAAAGAAAAATGTTTGATTTACACAATACCTCATATGAATAAATTATAATTATATAAATTATAATTCTTATATATGCAATAATTCTCTCTTTTTCCTTTTCTCTCTCTTTCCATATATATATATATATATATATATATATATATATATATATATAAATTTGAATATGGATTTACATTGAGCTCTCAGGATTTCATCCTCCTTGGGATTACCCATACGGATTACCAAGTTCTTCATAACTTAAATATATATATATATATATATATATATAAGGTGGACTCTGCCATCATATTTGACATATGAGGGTCAAGCAGCTCAATTCCTACGAACTGACAGCCCAGACACCAGCACATATGATTTGATTATAGTGGTGAAGGCTTTGTGCAGAACCAATCACACTTTTTGAAGGGTCAAATATGCCAATCTGGGTACTTTGGCTTTGTATAATTTTCACTGGTCTTTCAGCTATTAAGTTTGTTTATCTATTGCTACCATGTCTAGTCTCCTACTATATACTCAAAATTCTTCACAAAATTCAAAAAATCTGTTATGTAATTGTTCCTAACCTGACATCTTGGCATCAATTACTTTCTCACTGATGTGTTGTAGCTTCCCTCTGTCTTTTCTACAAATACTTTCATGGCAATTGTTCTGATAATCTTTTCTCCTTGGTGCCTTGACTGCATGAATTTAAGCATACTACTTGATTAGCAATTAGGTCTCATCATTTTACTATTGAAGTAGCTAAATCAAACTATATGTTCTATTCTAATAGTTTTTTTCTTGCACTTCTTGCCTTTGGAACTCCCTATGAATCCACATATTCTCTCCTCAGCTATCTGTTATTTAGTAAGACTTGTATTACTAAACCACTATTATTATCTCTAAAAAAAATTCTTACAATCTAAAAATATTTTCTGTCTCTAAATAACCTGCAAAGGGTTTATAAACCATAGAAAATGATCAATCATTTTGTCAAGGCAATACTCAGTAATACTGAGCACTTTTTTAAAGACACATATTCTTTTGTGTTTTGATGAGCTTCTTTTTTCCACTTTCACTTAAGACTGGCTTTAACATCTATGCAAGCTTGTAAAATATTGCTATACCATCTTTTATCATTGGGTGTTTTTTCTCCATATGTGATTATAGTTGGTATAATAAGCATTACATGCCTAAACTGACCACCAGTAGTATAGCAACTTTGGTTAGCCATGGGGAATAGATGCTCATGACATCAGAAGATTGCCAGTGGCAGCTTGATGATTATGCATTTGGTATGTATGAAATGTAGTCATAGCTGGCCTATATGATGACACCATATTGAAAATAATATTTTATCTGCTATTAGGCATAGAGCTGTGTTTGGTGTGTCATCATGCTGCTCCTACAGGGGGGTAAATGTACCTTAGAAAAAAAAAATAAAAGTACATATATTCTCTTGAGTTTTTATATGCTCCTGTCAAAAGTTAACAACAGTTTTTAGATTTTTACAGATAAAAATATATACAAAATATTATGCAAAATGTCCTAGAATTTTTTTAAAGAAAACATTTCATCCATATAAATTTATGCCGTCATTATTTAGTCCTCAAAGTATTTTTCTGATCCATACCAACACCTTTCTGATCCATACCAACACCTTTCAGTTAAATTATTTATTTCATCATAAAAGAATAATTTCAGTTTTGATTTGCGGATTTTTTTTTTTTTTTTTAAGCATTACGCCCTAAGCAAGGCATGAAGCCACTAGGATGCAGGGGGTTGCAGAAGATTTGTAGCAAGAGCAGATAGGAGTGATAGAAGAAAGGATGAGGAGAATGATAGTGGATAGATCAAGGTAACTGGAGATGTCGATTGATATTACATTTGAATAGTTGGAGATTATAGCTCTCAGGGAAAAAGTAATTGGGAAGGGTGTTCCAGAGGTGAGAGGTGCAAGGTATGAAGCTATTTGAGTAGAAGAGACGGCTACATTTAAAAGTTTCTACAGTGTAAGGGTGGGAGCGGGATGCCAACCTCGTAGGGCGCTTGAATTCATGGAGTCTGGGAACCAGTGAAAGCAGTGAATCAGAGTAATTACCATGAAAGTATTTGTAGAAAAGACAGAGAGAGGTGACAGCGCATGTGTGAGAGAGTGACTGTAGACAAGACGCCAGATCAGGGCCAATTATATTACATATCCATCTCTGGATCTGGATATTTCTCTTTTTTTAAATTAATCACCGACCAAACAATGTGTGCAAAGCAAAAATGGAACTAAACAATAAGAGGTGATAGATATGGAGAAGATGATTCATGTGGAAGGATTTTCCATCTCATTTGTAACATTCTAAACTATCATCCTTACTAAGAAAAAGAACTTTGTGTTATCCAAATGACTCAATTACTTATTGCAGCATTTCACAATAACAATTTTCCAAGGGTCCAGAAAATTATAACAAACATTTCTTTTCTCACCTCTAGATTCTGTTTGAAAGTTGTCCTTGATCTAGCCAGACATTCCTTCATTTTGAATTCTTTACATCTAATTTTTTTTTACCAGCAATTTTTTTTTTTGATAATGTCTCATCACACTATCTTAATTTTCAGTTTTGTTTTTAATGACATTTATTATTTCTATATCAAGAAGAGAAAGCTAAAATGGAAAACTACATCATAAAAGCCAACAATCTTTCCACTGCCATCCTACAAGGTAGTACTTGGGCAAAAAAAGAAACAGACTACATCCCTGAATGGGCTGGAACATCATCCACAACAGAAACTTAGACATTGGTAGGCAGACAAGACATCTGGAGGAAGCTGGTCAGTTCCTCAACTGTGCAATGACCCTATGACCATACCCAGCTATAGGACTGATGAAGATTATAATTATTTCTGTACAAAGTATGAAAAAAGAGACAATGCTAATCAATGTCCCTTTCCATAAAGTCATGTGGAATCCATTTTCCTAGCTTAAGAATTTTTTCTAAGACTTGTAACCAGCATACTGTAGTTAAATTTTGGTGCAAGAAATAAAGGGTTGGTTAAACTTTTAAGGCATTTCTAAGATTTCTTTAACATTATACAAAAAACAGTGCTGGAAACTTTTCTTTCCATCTAATAGTATTAGAATAAAAACAAAAAAGCAAGTGATAACAATATTGACAAAACGGTATTTTCTCTGTTATATGACTAACCTCTCTTATTTGTAGTTAAATCTTATCCACTACATAACCATATGATAAAAACTTAATGATTTTCTCTTTAATTCTGTGGGTAAAAATGGAGTAAAGTTCATTCACATCTTAACAGATTGAGTATCAGAAATTAAACTTTTTCAAATCAATTCTGTTAGGAATTTAATTTCAGTTTTACAAAAGAGGCAATCATTAAAATATATTTTAATTACCAAATTTACTCTTGTATAATGATGCCTGCCACTTTTTATATTTAAATTAAACCTGAAAGAATTGAAATATAACATTCTCAAGGCAAAGAAATCTTGTATAATAAATCATTGTAATCAACTGCATTTATCAACAATGATTGACACTGTCCTTTTGAATAATTTACCATACAACATAATCTTTGAACACTAATGCTGGAGAAAGTTATTTATAGTTAATTCACTTTGACTTAAAGCTTGTTGACTATTATTTAATAGGATTAATTTAGTAGTCATTGTCAACTGGAAAATACCTGTGATGGTGTGCTATCTGAAATGGTCAGGAAGAGATTTTGTGAAAAAGGAAAATCCAGATCACTGCATCATAGTATAATAATAATAATAATTATTATTATTTTATATATATATATATATATATATATATATATATATATATATATATGTGTGTGTATATAGTTAAATAGGTCTATTATGTTTGATCATGAGTCATTCTAAACTTTGTATAGTTGCTTTAATTTTGAGAGAAAATAAAGACAAAGATTGTCCAACATTTGGATATTTTTATTTTGCTGTGCCTTGATCTAAGCTTTTGGCTCACATGAACCATCTTCAGAATGGTTATATGGACATTTAAACAAAGATATTCACCATCAAAGATGATATTATGTTATGTTGACATAGAAGATTGCTATGTGACAATAACAGTCACGGAATAGCAGATGCAGGTTGTAAATTCATAATGTGGTTTTATGACGTACCATGTGAGAAAACGAAATATTAACAACAGAGCCATATGTCTAGATCCAATGTAATGTGTTGTGACTAGTTTGAAATGTAATTTTGTTGAGTGTGGATTGCTTTGTTTTAATGTAGATGGCCTCCCATATTTTCTTTATATATGTGTATATATATATATATATATATATATATATATATATATATATAGGTTGATTGGTATCAACCCATGCAAAGCAGTAAAGCTACTAAGACACAAGGTGTTATAAGGTGTGGAAGAATTAGGAATAGAAACATTAATAATGAGTGGGAAGAGGAAAGGGTAATCAGGAGGACAGTAGATAGCGATTGACATTGGATTTAAATTTTTGCAGATTAAAGGTGGTTGGAAAGCATGGACCTGGAAAGGGATTCTGCAAACAAGAAATGTAAGAAAAGAAACTGTTTGCATAGAACCTACAATAACATCTAGCCAACTCAACTGAATATTGATGGAACCTCATTGCCAATCTAGTACTGTGCTTATATTCATAAAGTCTAGGTACCATAGCGAAGAGTTCATCTGAACAATTACCATGAAAGTATTTATAGAAATGACATATAGAGGCAACCTTATGACAATGAGAAAGTGATTCCTATACATACATATACATATATATATATATATATATATATATATATATATATATACTGGCAGTGTGTTTTCATCAAGACATGTCTCATTAAATAATTTAGACAAGTTTTGTCTACTATTCTTAATAGGATCCTCTTATATTTACAGATGAGTTTCTTAGTATCCTTATTAAAGGAAGAAAGACAGTTACCTTGTTGCATAATCATTTTATTCCCAAGTACTTTTGACATCAGTACAGTGTCATCTTCAGGGTCTTGCTTTTTTCTGTGTTCATCTGAAAATTCATTTTTCCATTTGTGAAGTGAAAAACGCTCATCTTCAGGGTTTTATTTTTACTAAGACAAAATTACTGTTTTCATCTAAATATTATTTTTTTCTTACTTATGAAGTGAAAATCTTTTTTTTTTTGTGAATGAATTATTTTTTTATCTACATCAACATGGTAACTTTCTGTCTTTCTAAGAAATTTGTCTGTAAATATGAGAGCATCCTATTAAGAATAAGTAGACAAAACTTGTCTAAATTATTTAATGAGACTTGCCTTAATATATATATATATATATATATATATATATATAGGATCCTATAAGAAGCTCATCCACTCTTTGACAAGTCTTGTTTTACATCCTATGGGGTTATAGGCCACCTTCTTCATCAGCAGAAAAGCTAGTGGAAGAGCTTGTTTAGATGCCAACCACCCATCCATGTGACAGGTTGTACTGGTTTACATGTTACCAGTAGTCGGCCTAAACTTGACCTGTCCTAAGAATGGCAAGAATTATTTGTAGAACATGAAATTTTGTAGTTTGGAGAGTTTCAAGTAAATTTCTTATCAATTTCAGTTTGTTTAATTTATTTGATGCCGTTTACTTATAATTATTATTATACCAGATTTAATGACAGATAAGACATTATTATTCACCACTATGAAATAATTATGTGACATCATCGATGCAAAGACAAAGCCTCTCTATGGGCCAGTAATTAACCTGAACTAAAACATTTCATGAATATTTCTTGCTGAAATGTAACATATTTGATTGATAGGTACAATCTTAACAACAACATATGCAGATAACACAGTGTTGATATCAGACGCAAAAGGAAAATTACAGTAGCTCCAAGAAAATGTAGTAAAGGAAAGCAAGAAGAAAGGACTAACTATCAACTGTAAGATGACAATGTATGGTTGTAAGCAAAAGGTACAGCCCAGGATACGAGTTATGAATTGGAGATGTTAAAATCAAGCAAGTACAAAAATGTAAATATCTCTGAGACTGAGCATGTGAGTGACAAGGAAGTTTTAAAAAAAAGTAAAAACAAAAAGAAGACTTAAAATCAAAAAAATGACAGCTGAAATTTCTGAGACACATAATGAGGAAAGTAGGTTTGGAAATTTTGACACTCACAGAACATAATGAAACCTACTTAAGAGCTTGTGTAAAAGGATGTCAGAACAGGGAATGGAAGGAATAGTAAAAAAGGCTACAAAAGATAGGAAGGTGTGGAGAGCCATGATCATCCATGTCCCTTCAGGACATGGCACAGAGAAGAAAAAGAATGTGTTTAATATGCTATTATAATAATTTGCATATATGAATGTATCTTTTAATATTAGAGTTTGTTTTAACCAATTACATTCCATGTATTAAAATATTTTTCATTATAATATTGATTCCTAAGGCCCTTGATTCAAATATTTTCATTGTTATTTTTTTGCCAGCTTATAAGATATATTTTGCAAGGGCAATTATAGGACTGCTGTTCATCATTAATCATTCTACACAAACACCTGGTGATTGGTCTCCCATTTATAATACCATTTCTTTGGATGCAATTTAACATTTGAATGCTTTCTTTCTTTCAAGTGTGTCTTCTAGACTATCAAATGCAGTATATTTATTTTTTCCCAATACTGAATATTGATTATCCTATTTTTATGTGGTTAGAATGTTGCTTTTATAAACCATAGACTAAAATTCTGTTTATGGTTATTCTACAACTATAAGTCAACAAAAGTAGTAAATATAATTTTCACAGACAGACCAGTGATCTTCTATTTATAATGGTAAAAGATGAAAAAATTGCAATTTAGAATTTTTTCACTGTGGTTATGAGTTCTTGTTTTATTCAGAAAAAATCGAAAAAAGAATGAGAGATTGATAATGTTCCTTTATTTCAAATCAGCTGACCATTTTGAAATTAACTTTTCTATTTGTTCAGATTTTGCATTTATTATTATTATTTATTTTTTAAGAAAAAATACCATTTAATAAATGTAGTATTTCATGTAGGACAACAGAATTATGTACTTGCTTGATCTCATAGAAGTATTCTTTGGAACATAATAAGGTTTCTATAATTGAACACAGTCTAATATTTGAATAATTAAAAATAAAATGGAAAATAGAAGCTAATTTCTTAATAGTACAAAATATAAATATAGTATAAAATATCCGTAGAATTCTTCTACAGGAATTATACCACATTTTTCATTTTTGACAGTGAATTTCTCCAAGCTATAAATAAAAGTCTGTGATTTGTTATATTGAAAAAGTATTTTTCTACTAGTTTTTAACTCTTATTTTGGTGTGTTATTTATGTACTTAGTTTTCAGACACAATAAATTAATTAAAAAAGATAGGTTTTCATAATCCAATAACTTAAATTGTTGTGGACTTATGTGAATTGTGTGAGGGAGAGCATTTTAATTTGCAAGGCTTATTATTCTTTACCTGTGATTTTATTCTAATTACAATGTCTCTGTACAACTATTTTTTCTATTGTTGATTCATTGTGCTTATGGATTTAGGACACATTTTAATCTGCTTTGTCTTTTAAAGAGTTATCAAGCATTATAATTATAAACTTATTTAAAAAATTGAAACCTTGGTTCACTGGTATTTTATTTAAAGATTATTTCAGTTTCATCATATCAAAGTGAACAAAAGATCTTCCTTTGTGAGATTATTCATTTAAACACTCTGATCACTGTAAATTCAAATATTCATATTTTCAACACTTTTGTTGTACTAATGAAATACTTGTTACAGCTTTGGAATCAAGTGTGAATTCAAATGGTACCAAGACTTTCAGTCTCTCATATATATATATATATATAGACACATACTGTATGACCTACAAAAAATACATTAATTTTTAAATTTGTATAGCTTTAAAAAATGAATGTTTTTTTTTTGTTTTTCAACAAAGAAAATTGTAGACCTGTTGAAAGCCAATGCAAATCTAATAATAAAATAAGTGATGGCATCGATGCATTTGAGAGCCCATATATGCATTGATAGAATTGGGGGTATGTTGAAGGTCATAGACCATAAAAGGAACATTTTTCAGACAGAATAGAGAAAAGAAAAATATGTTTATTATTTAAATAAAGCCATTTGTTTTGCAAATGTAACTATATTGGCCTTTTAAATAAAGTTACAATGTATAACAGCACGTTATGATTTCAATAACTTTACACCCTAGACTTTTGCATTCACTTTTGCACTAATGCTGTTGGAAAAGGCACAAATCTATCCCTTCTCTCCACAAATAAGAGTTAAATAGCAGGATTGATTGAGCTCTCTAACCAATTCTGAATTCCAAACAGACAACAGGAAACCACTCCACTATCTTTCCTAAGAATGTATGGCAATTCACAGATAATAAAGAAAATGATTCTATGAAGGAATCTATGAAGGGTCTACGTTCTGAATGGAAATGGTATTAAACAAATCAGAAGTGAACTGTTGGAATATTATTAAATCTTAAATATTTTTATTTTAGTCTGAGAAAACCATTTTCTGCTTTGAATAAAACAAATAAGTTCAAAATATCTCTATGCAAGTTATTTAGTTTAAATAGATGGGTGTACTTTTCAGTGAGTCTTATGGTGATATATATATATATATATATATATATATATATATATATATTCTTAACTTGTGCTATATTCATGGGATAAAGTGGTCAATATCAGAGATAGAGCATGTGTAAATATAAAAGTAAACATTGAAGTCAACACTTAGAGGCCACAGGCTGTTTCATGCTAGACGTAATCGTCAGGCCTGACGATTATATCTAGCATGAAACAGCCTGTCACCTCTAAGTGTTAACTTCAATGTTCACACACACACACACACACACACACACACACATATATATATATATATATATATATATATATAATGTCTTTGAAACCAGTCAAGGACCAAAATGTAAATTATGTGCATGTTTAAAAAGAAACAATAAATTAAGAACTGTCATGGGATCAGCAGAGGAAAACAAACAAAATAATCTCACTCTGATTACATTAAGGCCCTGCAACCATCCCTTCTGTTTACAGTGGGAAGGCTGCTTAGTCCTAATATTTTTAAATGGTAATCAGAGTGCACTGTACTGATTAAGGTAAAGAGTTTCCTGGTAAATAACAGCACACACCAGATGAACCTGAGGTATTAACTAGCTTATGCATCACATCTTCCATGACGGATCTTAGCTAGCACATGCTCATCTATCCTAGTATCCAGCCTTTGATTACTTCTAAGAATTAGAATTACTTACATATTCAGCTTTGCACTAGCATTTATAATTGTAAATATCTGAGCTCCTCACATGATGGTTGGGGGGGGGGGCAGAAAACTTTACAGATCTTAATAAAGGTTGGTATGATAATACCAGTCATAGATTAGTAGAGAAATAGTAAGAGGTCATTTTTTGAGAGATTTGCTTTGCAAATCTAGTGATAACCTCTCGAATTCATGAAAGTTACAAATAAGCAGAACACTTCTCTAGACCAAACAATTTAGATTTATTAAATTACACCATCTTGGTATGAATGCCATATTACCCAAAGTCCAGTGGGTAACTATTATTGACTAATGCCCTGGCAATAAACACAATCTCCAATTGTAACACAGACTTAGAGCAAATTTTCAAGGTTCAATGCACCAACATATTAATCAGGTCAAGTTTCTGCTGTCTAAGGCAAAACAAGTCCCAGTGAATATAATATCTTATAAAGGTAGACTTACAGTACACAGAGGTCAAAAAACAAGTATCCAAACTTTGTACCAACCTGTCAAGGAAAGGCAATGCTATAGTGTTTTCCTTTTCACATGTGAATCTTAAAGCTGGATGCAAATCATTAAGTAACATATGAAACATCTTGGACTGTTCCTCTTTATCAAAGGCATAAAACATATCATCCACATATCTGTAATAACATAATGGGTTTACTATACAAGCCAACAGCCCCTGCTCATGAAATCCAACAATAATGCCAGGGAACCACCCATAGCAATCCCATCAATTGGTCTATACATCATACTGTTAAAACTAAATTCTACAGAATCCATGGCAAACTTAATGAAGACAGCCTCCAGAATTTGGAGGAGAGACAAATGACCTTGATACAAGATATTACAAATAGCAATTGTTTCTCTCAATGGAAAAATTGTTAATATCAAATGAACACAATATTATCATAATCAAAGGGACAACATTGTATAGAAGCAGCAAAGGTAAATGAATTCTTAATGCAATGAACCAAATATATGACCAATACTGGTTGTAATACATTAACCAATCACTTGACCAATTTATGCTGCACTGAATCCACCATAGAAATGATGTACCTTAATGTAATTTTGTCATTGTAGGTTTTTGGCAAACTATACAGCTAAGGCCACACAGAACCCAGAAGTTTGATTGCCTCATACATGCTCACTGAAATATTTTTGTTCTTAACTAATTTCAGAAAGCGTTTCTGAAATTTCAGGTTAATAGCCTTGGTCTTGTCATGCATGACATCTGGTCAGAGTTGCATGAATTTCTCACTTTCTTCCAAAACTGTCATCATTTTGTTTACGTAATGGTCACAATCCAATAACCTACACCCATACCACCATGCCCACACTGCTATCAGGTCTGGCAATAACAACAGATTTGTCACAACACAAAGATTTAAGAATGCAATTATAATTATAAATGATTATATAACTTTTTTCTCTGCTGATTCTCTGGCAATTTTTAATTTATTGTTTCCTTTAAATGTTGTGCTTACAATTCACACATTTGTTATTGGTTTCAAAGAGCAAGGATCAAAAACCGGTTAGCCTCTTTTTTATTATTTTCTTGTTTATTGTTTTTGTTTTTCAATTCATCTCTTTACAGTAACTTATTTTATTATCCTTGCTCTTCTTTCATCCGTTTCTTGTTTTTTTTATATACAATTTTAATATGTCTGTTTTATAGCATTAATCAAGTTTTGTACCCCCATAAACTGTGTGTATATATATATATATATATATATATATATATATATATATATATATATATATATATATGATCGGATTAATACAAATAAAATTTGTCACTTAGCTAATTAATGTTATATACAGCACATCGATTCCAGTGTCTTGTAATTTTTAAACTTTTACATAATGATTTAGTCCAGTTTTCAGGAGGTTTCAGCAACAGCAGTGACTAGACTCCATGAGATTGATAGCCTGGGTAAAGTTTGAGTAAAATGTAAGTAGAAAAAATGAAAAAGTAAATACTCCTAAAAAAATGAACACTGATTGACAATCCTTCATTTAACAAAAATAAGATAACTAATTAGAAAGGAAAAGGAAATACAATGAGAGCAATTAGAAAGAAGTACAATGAAGAGACTCAGTTTCCCTTGTCCCTCTGCAGAATGTTTAACCCACACAGGGATTGAACTTGACATCTTGTGTTTAACCTACTGAATGCTAAACTTACTGCTGGCCTCTAGTGGGATTATCTCTTTAAATATCTCATTTTCTCTCTCTCATATATATATATATATATATATATAACGTCATCCACAGACAGACTGTTTCGCTGTTTCACAGCTCATCAGTGTGGCTAGACATCCGGTTGCCTCTTGCTCGGATCGAAACCCGACTGAATTGGTATCAGCCGGAGATTCTACCACTAAGCCGTCGGCGCACGGCAGGGAAGCAGGGAAGCAGGTGGATTTTTAGCGTATTTATTTTTAGAAACACGCCCAGTGACTGACAGTGACTCGATTCGCTATGCGAAGAGTCTCGCTATATATAAGCTATAATAGTCATTGTTTACAAACCCAAACCTACTCCCTGGAGAGCTCAACTGAAATTAATATTTATTTCAGGAGCCAATATATATTCAACTCTCCCCATCATATACGATATATGAGGGTCAAGCAGCTCAGTTCCTAGGAACCAACAACCAGAAACCAGTACATGTGATTTGACTATAATGGTGAAGGCTTCATGCAGAACCAACCACACTTTTTGAAAGGCCTACTACAGAGACCTGGTGCACTATGTGCCACAAGGTTCCCAAATGACCCTCTGCAGGTTTTGAATTCAGAGTTGTCCTTCAACTAAATCAATTGCCATCCAAGGCTATAGAATGCGGTCTGTCCTGCTATTTACCCATATCTGAGGGGTGGGGGTGGGTAGAAGAAGAAGAAGAAGATTCATATCTTTCCCAAGGGTAAGTGAATGTAATGGATTCGACTGGAATTAGAACTTGGCTCTCCGATTCCACAATCAGTACCACTAACCCTTACTCCACCACGCCTCCTCATATATATATATATATATATATATATATATATATATATATATATATATATATATATATATATATATAAGTGAATATACATCATATCCAACATTGATATTAGGTTGGTGAAAAAATAATGTCGGTTTTTGACGTTAAAAATACGTCAAAAACCGACGTTATTTTTGCACCAACCTAATAGCAAGACTCAGAGTTTCATACAGTTGCTGCAATCTTCAGGTGCAAATACAATCTGCTTGTATTTGCACCTGAAGATTGCAGCAACTGCATGAAACTCTGAGTCATGCTATCGATGTTGGATATTATGTATATTCACTACTATATAATTATAGCTCTGTCTCATAACATTGAGCACTGTATTTTTATTACCTGTGGAAGAAATATATTTATACATATATAAAATTTTTCATGCATGTATGTAGGCTTTTATCATACACACACACACACACATATATACATATATATATATTTATATAGGATCAATAAAAATTAAATTTGTCACTTAGCAGATTGATTCAGCACCTTGTTTTCTTTAATTCAATCCACTTTTCAGGAGGTTTATATAATCTACACAAGTTGTGACCCAAAATTTAGGAGGAATTTCACCATAAACAATGACTTACTCTCATAAATACTTTCCATCTCTTTCAAAGTAATTCTTTGCTAACTCCCAAAGAAATAAAAATATCAGCAAAACTATTCTGCTCATTCACCCTACTAATATTCACTGAAATTTTGAATACTAACAGCTATTGATATACAATGACATCAATATTTGGCTTGGTACAGATTTAATGTGCCTGTCTTGCAAGCCATTTATATTGAATTTATTCAATCTTTTTGGGGGTGTTATCAATCTTGTCTCTGTCCAGTCATAAAACATTTCTTTGTTTCCATTTTTTTCACTGATATCAATTTCTTTTTTTATTTTCACAAAATTGAAAATTCTTTGAAAGAGAATCTTAAAATTGTAGAACATACTGAAAGTTGACTTCGAAAAAGCTTTAAGATGTCATTTTGAAAGATTGATTATTCAAGTCTTTTACCACTAGAATCATGCAATGTCACTATTTTAATTGTCGACCCAAAGCGTATCTCTTGTTTCAGTATTTATCAATTTTTTACTGTATACAAAGATAGATAAGTTATGACATTGTTACAAAACTATTCTTGAGTATCTAATACAAGAGGGGTGTTTTAATAATTGGGAGGTGGAATTTTTCTCAATATGCAATAAACAGGTGAGTCTTAATAAAGGTGAATTGGAAACTCATTTAAAGGGTCAAAAAATGCATAATTAATATGTTTGGGGGAGGTAAGAAAATTTCATTAAAAAAATAAACATCTCTTAAGCACCTTTGAGTTATTTTTATTCTTTCTAAATTGTCAGAAGTATACAACCACTTTCTCAGATCGATGATTAAAAATGTCTTTGAGTGTATGAAGCCTATGGCTCTTGGCAAAGACCACACTTCTTCAACCCTTGTGGACTGGTGTGTCAGGATCACAAAGAGCTGTATCAAATAACAGAAACTGCATAAATTGAATACTTTCAACAGTGGCAACAACTAAAATGGATAGCACATGTAGCTCAAAGAGAAAATAATGACATAATGAAAATGTTGACATTCCACACTACTTCAAAACAAAAGGCTAGGACGGAAACTTCTCTCGATACTGGAAACAGGGGTTACAGCTAGTGAGTGAAAAACATTTTACTTTAAATTGTTTGAAGAGAAAGATTCTATAAATTTCAATCGACAGCTATACTGGCTGCTCAGTCAGTAATATTAACTGTTTCCTTATAAGGAAACAGTTAATATTACCATTACGCTTTTATTTTCTCTCTTGTTCTTTCCAACTTTTTTTATGTCTGGCTAATTGTTGTTCAGCACCAGAAGAAACTGTATAAGACTTTCTGCATAAGTCAATTTTGTTCTAACATTTGACAGTGTTGTTTATTTAAAGATAACAAGATTGTACAAGAAAACTATGGTGTAATTATAAGAGTTCTGTGTGATAAGACGATACATTTTTATGAAGCCTTTAATGTCATTTTTGCCTCCATTTTGTCTACTTTTTGTATTTATCTCTTGCCATTTGGCTGTATACATCAAGTGATTGAGTTTGCTTTCTCCATTTTTACCAATCAACACAAATAATTGTGCTTGTGCATGTTTATTGGGGGGACACAATGATTTCGTGTTTTTTTAAGTCTAATAAAATTTAAAAGATGATAAATCAGTCATTCTAAAAGGAATTTAACTGATCATAAAGGAAGTAACTTATACTTTATGCATGTTCAGTCATATTTAACCACTGAATTTCTTGAGATCAAATTTAATCTTTTTCATTTATTGAATATGCACATAGCATAGCAGTTATTGGCACGGAAAATGGAATCAGTATGCTGAATTGAAATTCTGACAGTGTTCATTGTGTTCACTTTTGCTCAAATACACTTGAAAAGGCATGAATCAATTTCTCCTTTAACTAAAGGTTAAATAGCAAAGTAGTCTGGCAGCCAGTCTAGTTGAAGGAACAACTCTGAATTCAAAACCTGTTAGGTATGGAGCTGGCAACTTCACCCTACTTGTTACAGAAACCACAGCAGCAACATCTTGCTTGGTGACACTGGCTTGAAACTCTACAGGGGAGTCTGAGGAAGATTGGGGGTGGGACTGCAAAATAAGATGAGGAATATTATATTTTCTTATTTTTCTACATTGTGTATTATTTTGAATTGGTAGTATTTTATTTTTTAACTAGATGTACAGGTAGTGTAAGAATTATTATCAGGTAAAATAAAATCAGCAGACGTGAGTTCAAATTCCACCTAAAGCAATTATATTCACTTCACACTAATACTCTTGGAAAAGGTATGAATTGATCTATATCTGCTCTCAGCTATGGGTAAAATAACAGAAAATATTGGATTCTTTAACCCTAGAACACTAACCATGGGTATATAGTACCCAGTGCAAATTTTCCTATTTTTAATTACAATTTTCAGTACCTGATTTTCTTACCTAAATAATGTTTTTCAGTTCCTATTAATGTTAACTCAAAGTACAAAGTTTGAAGTGCCTGCATGTAAAATATTTCAAATAAAGATTTATATGTAATATTTTTTTTGATATTTTCAAAATTGGGTATGATATACCCATGGTTAGTAGTGGTGTAACTTTAATTGATGGTTAGTGTTCTAGGGTTAAGCTTGGTAGGACAACCAATCTAATAGAAGGACAAATCTGAATTCTGTGGAGAGAATAACCGGAAACTAGGTATTTACTCTGTCTCCCCACTAAGACGAGTTGTGACACAAGGTCTTTTTTTTAAGGTGGGGACTCGAGCATATACACCTGGGCCAGGAACAAAAATTGCCCACAGCCCCCACCACTGTTTCAGTGAGAGGGTGCAGCCTGAGGCAGCTGTTCCCCAGGGCAGGGCACCTCTCAGTATAATTTCCCTCAGTTGCAACTGTCAAAGGACAGAGTCGCTCCTGAGCCCACCCTGCCAAAAGACAGAGACGCAACTGAGAGATGATAAATACATGTGTTACAAAGTACTCGAGAGAGAAGTTTACAACATAACAGGAAACTATGCCTATTATTTTCAAGAAAAAATTATGATAATATGCAATTTGCTGCTATTAAATATGATTGCCTACATCCTGAGGTGACATGGCATAATGAAACATGGTGTTATATAGGAATAAAGTGTTGCTGCTGACACTGTGATTTGAACACAGATCACCTGAGAGCAAACACAGGCGATCCCATTTTGAATAAGTAGATCACATGATGGGAATTAACATGGTGTCTAAGTGATCACTATATGGATTACTATTTAGTGACTACTTTTTGAGCGAGTATTATTAAGCACTTACTATTAGTGAAAGTGTTATTCGAAGGCGTCTGACACCAGTATTGTCCAACAGCATTACTAAAATTGTATCTGCGATTACAAAGTCTCTACAACAAGCATTACAAAAGTGACAATGAGTACTCATTGACATTACAAAAGTGGTATAACCACATAACACCAGGTGGATACGAGAAGAAAGGTTTATTGTACACAAGTACAATATGAAATACAGTACAGTTATACAACACAAGACAATCTAGTAGTGAGTGCCACTAATTGGAAGGTCAGATGTGCTTGAGTCGTCTCACTCTCCCTCTCTTGTAGACGGCTGACTTTATAGGTACTTACTACCTATAGTGTAATCATTCATGGAAGTGACTGGTTATTCCATTATATCAATTAGTGCTTCAATGCAAACTAGAGTATTTGTTGCCAGTATTCAGACATTAAATTTTTCTGTTGCCCAATCCCTTACTCAAATCATGGACTATTCTACTCATTTCTCTAGCAAAACCAAGCAACAAGCTTTACTTATTTTATTTCTTACCTCTTCTCCTTACTCTTGCCAAGCTTTGCAATACTGAACTCTTGGTAACTCAGACCACTCTGTGGTAGCTATTGTTATTTCATTCCACTCATCCATTAAGATCTTTTTCTGTTACCAGCATTCTGCTTAGGACTCACTCTGTGATTTTCTTTGTGACACCCCATTGACTGACATCTTCACCCTCTCAATTATGAAAAATTGTGCCGCTGAGGTTTCTTCTTGGGTCAAAGCCAGCATAGATGCATTCATCCCTTCTCAGAAATACCAGGTGAAACCTCTATCCTCACCATGGTTCACACCAGCATGTTTGGCTGCTATAGCACACAGGAATGACCTCCCCGATGACATCAGCTCTCAACTTGGCATCTATGCTGTTGACATAACCATTTACTCCTGGCTCGATAGTAAAGCTAATCAGACCGATAGGGTCAAAAGGGCAATTGATGTCCAAAATGACATCAAATCTGTTGTTAACTGGGGTAAAAGATGGCTTGTTAATTTTAATGCCACCAAAACTAAACTTCTCTCCATTAATCATCTAAGCGACCCCTCTCTGACTTTCATCAGAATGGCTGATGCTAACCTCCAGGAAAGTGACTTGTTGCACCTTCTCGGTCAAATGTTCTCAGCCAATATGAAATGGAAAGACTATATTGAATCCATTGCTAGGTCAGCTGCTAAAAAGTCAGTTCACACTTTTTCTCTCCAGAATCTATCTTACATATCTATAAGTCTACCATCCATACATGTTTAGAATATTGCTGCCACATATGGTCTGGTGCTCCTGCTCCTTGATAAGATCCAAATAAAAATCTGCAATATTATTGATCCTCATCTGGCAGCTCAGCCTCAGTCACTTTCCTATTGCCATAAGGTATCTGTCTGTGCATTTTTTTAATAAATACTTTTATGGTAATTGTTCAGATAAGCTTTTCACTATGGTACCCTAGACTTTCTGAATTTAAGTGCAGTACTAGACTAGTGGCGGGATCCCGTCAATTTACAGTTAAGCTGGCTAGATGTAACCACAAATTCTATGCTAATAGTTTCTTTTCTCACACTTCTCACTTGTGGAATTCCCTTCTGGCTCCATGCTTTCCAGCCAAGTTTAATCTTCAAAAAATTTAAATTCAATATCAGTCACTATCTACTGTCCTTCTGATTACTCTTTTCTCTTCCTGCTAATTATTAATGTTTCTGTCCTTAATTCTTCCACACCCTGCAGCCCCCTTGTGTTTTAGTGGCTTTACTTCCTTGCTTGGGGTGATACTGATTAAAAAAATATTTATATATGACTGGAATGTTAACTAAGTAAATGTATCAGTTTTTACCATGCTAAACTAAAATTCAAAGAAAGTTTTAGTCTTATAACTTAATATTTTTAAATTATCACTTACTTGTTCTTGATATTGCTATGGATCTATATCTATAAAAGGCAAGGTGTGTGTGTAACAAATGCACGGCCGCAATTTTCGACAGATTTGCACCAAAATTTACATGCACATGCTCCAATTTAGTGAGAAGGCCAAGACTGACTTTGCATTTCCCAACTCCCATCGATAGTGGAAATAATCGATTTTTTCATGTTTCTACGACAGTTTTCATGTAGTTTGCGGCCATTTTGTACTGGCCAGAGTGAGAGCCAATAGCTGGCTGTCACAAATAGGCAAGAAGATTCTATTGGCCAGCATGAGAGCCAACAGCTGACTGACATGAATGTTAACTAGCATGCTAACATGAAAAAAAAATTCAATAGCTGCATTCGTCACAAGTAGGAAAAATTTAAATCTGCATGGCACTTTACTCCAACTGGCTCATTTGCTTGCTTAAACTCAACATTGATTCTGATTGCACAGAACTGGGTTGGGTGTGAAAAAGTATTTGTTGTTAACATTCTTTTTTCATTCGGTTTTTCCAGTTATGAGTCCTTTTTTAAAGCTGATCGTTTTGTGTTCATTTTGTTTAGTTCTTTTTTTGTAACAGATTTAATGTTTAGTATAGAGCTTAGAAAAAATTTGCAGTGTGAGATAGGCAAGAAGTAAGGCATGTAGCAACATCAGCACTGCAAAGAGCACTCCTTTAAAGGCAAGAAAGGGCAAAAATATTTTAAGTCAAGTGATAGCGATTACTGTATGAGTCGTACGATTTTTGAATCAAGCACGGGCAACGCCGGGTCATGCTGCTAATACCACATACAAATTAAGTCAGTACTGTTTAAAATAAGTATTTTCTTTCTTATGTTGTTTTTCTGTTCTTAACTGATTGTACCAAAAATGGTTTCATGAACAAATATTAAAACAAAAAAAATCAGTGTTCCATTGATATCAGATACAAAATGCTGCTGCTTACTTGAGTAAATGGCAGTTTCATTTTAAATTTAAAAAATAATTGAAAAAAAAAAGAAGATAAGCACTGATGTTGATATTCTTTGCTTAGTTACTGTCATATTAATGTTGCTGTCATATCATAAAGATGATTCAATCTTCCAAACCGTCTGCTGTAGTGCCACTCCCACTTTCTATAATTACTATTTTAATGACATGATTTGTGTGATTTGGCCAATTCTCAGCATAGCCACCTCTTATGTGTTGTCTCCATTCAGGACAAGGATGGTTATGACTCTCCACAATGTCCTATACTTTGTAACTCCAAGAAATGTTTCTCCCCTTACTATCCCTCTTAGTGCTTGTGCTGCTATCCATTGACACAAACTTTATGTTATGAATGTTACTATTTCCCTTTGGTTCTCTTGCTTTCATTATATCATGTGAATGTCAAATTTTCCAAGCCATCTTTCCTCATTATAGGTCCCAGAAATCTCAACTATCATTTTTTTTAATTCTAAATGTCCTTTTTGTTCCCACTTTCCTTAAAACTTTCTCATTGCTCACATCCTCGATCCATGGTTGACGATAAACTACACCTGGCAGCAAGGTTTCTGATCAGGAGATTGGAGGTTTTGAGGAGCATGGAAGCACCTTTTAATTGCTGTTATTCCCAAGTCCATACTGACCCAAAGTGGTAGTACCTGTTAGGATCCCAGCTATGGGAAAATACTGAACCCTCTCCAAACAAAAACAAAACATTATAAAAGTATAAAAATATATTTTTATGTTAAAAATAACAGCAATACATTTTTATATAAAAAATTACCATCAATATTCACATACTAACAAATTGTAGCAAATCTGTTTAAAATACTACCAAACAACCATCAAGAAAAACTTTCATAACATTAATCCATATAATATCCTACAATTTCTTAAATCAAACTGTATTCCAAAATATAACTGCAACAAAACCACAACATAAAACATGCATCACTGCCTCTAGTAATTATGTCCACACAAACGTATATGCACAAAAGTTGAGTATCATCTACTCAATTGTGAAAGGAGAATAACATAACATACATTTAAATTACCCAGAAAGAGTTCATATGCTGTTAAACAGACAAATTATTTAATCATCCATGGTATTCTCAACATCTTTCTGTAAAATGATGTTTTCCTGATCAAGTTTCCTCTTCACGTTTGAGGAAATGTTCGAGCATGTACGACCATATATGAGGAACTCTAGCTAAATAGCAAACATTTTCAAAAACTTATAATCTCTTGATCATTTTTTTTTTAGAACAAGAAAAATATAAAAATACTGTCAGAAAGTGATTGCAATTTTGTTAACTTAAGAACTAAGCAAACAGTATTAATATCAAATATAATAGGAAGTGAAAGCTGTCATGAAATTCAAAACTATATATATCACTTTTAGAGAGGAATGAATCCAACTATTTTTCTGCTTTATCTTGGCAATTGCCTTGTCAGTGTTATAGTCACAATAGTAGACAGAGTAAAAAAAAGAGTGAATACATTAGCTATCTACATTTCTGCATTGGCAGCAAAATGGCTGCTGTCTCCCTTGTAAGCTTTGACAGATGTAGGTTAGTGATATCAACTATGTAACTATTATACACTGGCTTATTCAAACTTGTTTTTTGAAATCAGAGTATAATAATGATAATTTCTTGTCTCAGAAATTCAGATAGAAATTAACTATATATTTGTAATTTTAACATGCAAATATATATATATATATATATATATATATATATATATATATATATATATATATATATATATGTGTGTGTGTGAAAAGTGTGTGTATATAAATATAAATAAATAAATATATATATATATATGTATAATTATTTATATATTATATGCACGGTACTTATTAGAAAGCGCTCAATATCAGAGATAGAGCTAACATATATGGTTGGATAGATGTGAGTTTGTGACCCTGGGTTTCATGCTTTAGCGATCGTCAGACAAATTGATTAATTTTAAAAAAATTTTTAACACCAATACATTCAATCTACATAAACCCAAATTTTTTAAAAATTAATCAATTTGTCTGACGATCGCTAAAGCGTGAGACCCATGGTCACAAACTCACATCTATCCAACCATATATATATATATATATATATATATATATATATATATATATTTAGCAGAACTATAACATATTGTTGGTTCCAATCCAAAAGGAATGATTGCTGAAAACATCCCCTTCCCAAATTTATAGACAAATCCTATAGATGCATAAAAGGATTTCTCCCTAACAAATAAAAATAGAACAATTCTCAGTCTTATCTGTAATATTTTTATTCTGAAATCAGAATATTACAGTCACTTGACTGTATTCCTTTTGCAAACACAGTTCTTACTTTGTGAACTTTTTATCTTATTACTGTTGCTTTGCCTACTTTTGACTTCCATATAGATTGTTTGCTTTGTTCTATTTGTCCATGTTCTTTTGCTTCCTTTTCTTATTGTTTATTGAGAATTTTGTCAATTACATTTAACCATGGCGAATTACTCCACACATATTGGCAACAAGGTTTTCTGAAGTTGCAAAGGGAAATAGTGTACTGCAAGCTAAAGAAAATTTAAGAGGAATAAATTATAGCATGTTATTTGCCATAAAAGAAAATTTT
Source organism: Acanthosepion lycidas (assembly GCA_963932145.1). Classification (NCBI taxonomy): domain Eukaryota; kingdom Metazoa; phylum Mollusca; class Cephalopoda; order Sepiida; family Sepiidae; genus Acanthosepion; species Acanthosepion lycidas. Next base: position 22,179,399 of record OZ010588.1, on the reverse strand, counting down.
CAACTTTGTCATCAGAAGAGTTCATTCCATAGAGATAGGTAATTTCTACATTATATAATGAACTCTTACATTGATAAAGTGTTTGACATAAACTCACAAATATCTGTATATATTTGAACAGCAATTTTTCATTTATGCATGTATTGTTGAATGCTACAGACAAAAAATACTTAAGTTTTTATGTAGTTTCTTTTGTTTTTATACAAGGGGATGAATGGTTAGTACAAGATGATACAGAAATTATCCATTGCTTTTTTGCTAGTTCTAACAATTGTGACACTTTTTTGGTTATCCTCAGAAACAAAACATACATGTTATTTATCAGAAGAAAATGAGATGAACTCAAACTGTTAGAGAACATTATAGTTTTAACATTTTACATCAGAAAACATCATTGGAAAATCAAGTAAAGCTATTGATGACAGTGTCTGTATCTTTTGCCTTATAACATGAATTTAAAAAAAATACACATTTGATGAAAGCCAGAGGCACAATGACTGAAATGTTGTGATAACAACAAAAATAAGACCAACAGTCCAAATGTAAACTATTGTAAAGTAGTTAGCATCCCTTCAGTACTCTACCAGATGGCCTGGCTCATATAACCTTAAATAGTTTACAATTAAGGACTTCAACAGTTGATTAATAAGTTGATACTAAGCTGATTATTATTCAGACTGATCTTACTTTGTTTGGCTATATACCATTTGACTCTCCTCTATTCCTTGTAGGTTGTCTTGTTTTGTAACTTATTGTTCTGTTTTTTGTATGTATCCATAAGCGCTGGATACTGGTACTGAATAAATATATTAAGCATTCATTCTTCTCTGTGTATCATTCAACTTGCCGATACAACATAAATAGTGTAAATAATGGTAACTCATCCCAGAAATTTTGTTATTCATTTTTTAATTAATTACAGAAAATATTAAAAACTCCATTTCCTAGACTAAAGGATATGATTTAATGAGTGTTTTTGGTTTTTATTATAAGAGCTTCAAGAATTGAATCTCTATTTTACAGGTAATGTATTATCAAGTGAAAGTATTATTGACTGTTATTGATCTTATTTTCATAGGAATATTATGCTTGTTAAGAAGTGAGATTATTGCACTTTAGTCAGATAAATTGTTAATCTGCAGGAGAGTGGTGTGGTAATATAGCCAACATAAACAACATTTTGTTTGGAGTTACAAAAGCCTGTTTTATTTTTTGTAAGGGTTGTTGTTATAAGCAATGATTAAATTCAATGTTTTTAATTTTTCTTAATAGATAATCAGATATGTTTGTTAAGATCAATGGTGAAATATGTAGAATATTCTTAATAGCTATCTAATCCTGATTATAATTATAGTACTTCTGCTTATTGCATTACTATTTTTATTGTAACTATTTGCAGTTTATTATTCAGATTAATTATTTTTAAAGTAATTTTATTTGTTTATTAAAAAGAGTTGCAGAATCCATTGTTAATAAGAGTTTGTCTGATGTTATCTAATTCTTTTAGAAATAATGTGTGGGATGATAATATTAGTAAAGCTCTGTTTATAAAGGTTTTTATTACAACAGTTTTGGATCTGTGGGAACACTGAGTTGAAATTCAAGAAGCAAGAGTTGAGATCATAGACATGACAAAAACATTCAGTGTTGAAATTAAGAAGGTAAAAGTCTGAGCTTGTATTTTTTGTTTAAGGAGGGGTGAATATGTGGCAATTTAAAATGATTAAAATAACCAGGAAGGGTGGGATATTGGTTGTTTACATTAAGATTGTATGTAAAATAATGTATGAAATTGTATACAAAAGATTCTTTTATTTTTTTCTATCTCATCCAAGTTTTTGGCTAATGTAAAAAATATTGTCTACATATCTTAATATAAAGTGAGTTAGGCTTAAGTTTTCTCATAATAATTGAGCATTGGATCAAGGGAAAACCCATAGCAATACTCTCAGTCTGTGTGTAAATGTTACCAAAGTGGTCATAAAAGGAATTTTATAAACAGAGTTCTGCTAATCTCAGTTAATCAAGGCACTGTTGCATTTAAGAACAAAATTGGTCTTAGGTTACACACATGTGAGAAATTCTGAAAATGTCAGGCAAAAGTATATACACTTCTTCAAAACAGAATGGTGGGTGTTATGACCTCTGACTTCATCCAGTTTGAACAAATATTTCTTTCCCAAAATACCTTGGATTCATTTCTCTCTCAGGATAATTAGAGGTTAAAATACTGCATACAAACAACTGCATGACAGCATGAGAAATATCTAGTTTTTATCTATATACATAGGCATGTGGCCAAGTAGTTAGAACATTTGATTTCAAACTATGAGAACTGGCTTTGACTCACCATGGTTGAACCATCAGGAAGTTGATTTCATGATGTTTTTTGGCCTGGGGAGGTAATCCCAGCATGCAGCACCATTGGAAAGTACTTGAAAACCATCCTTATTAATGAAATTGGGTAGACGAATTGTTTGTCAATGGTTGTGCTAGAATGAAGTCACAAAGTATCATCACTGCAGGCTTGAGCATACTGCAGATCAAGCCAGATTATATGCTTGCTTCCAGTAAGTGTATTGATGGTTCACTCAACATAGTTGCAGTATAAACAACAGGTTGGCTCTATGGGTTTGAACAAACAGTAATGTGTCTGAGCAGACGTCTGCATCAGGGATTACCAAGCCACTCTAGCAGTCTCAGAGATCAATAGATTAAAAATGGCTAGACATTTTATATATATATATATATATATATATATATATATATATAATTGTTTAAAAATAAACACTCAAGGATTACAAATAATCTAAAAGCATAAACCCTAAACAGAAAACTGGAAAACTTTTTTTTCCTACTTTCCTAAGCTCATGGTGACCTATATATAAACCCCACACAGATGATTGACACATGGTTTTGACAGGATTCTGTGTCATCTTGCAGTATTGATTTCCATATACAAAAGCACACACACATACACATATATATATATATATATATAAATATCATTAAGAACACCGGATTATATATCTTACTGTTCTTTCTTTTTTTACTATATATATATACTGGACTCTTCCATCATTTTCAACTTTTGTGGGTCAAGTAGCTCAGTTCTTAGAGCCAACAGCCAGACTACCTGCACATATTTGATTATAATAGTGAAGTCTTGTACAGAAGCAACCACACTTTTTGGAAGAGCTTAATACAGAGAACTTGTGCACAGTATGCAACAAGGTCTCTAAATGACCTTCCGCAGGTTTGAATCGAGAGTTATCTCCTAGCTCAGTTGCCACCCATTCTGTTCTGCTATTTACCCATATCTGGGGGAGAGAAGAAATGAATTCATATCTTTCTCAAAGATATTAGTGCCTAAGTGAATGTAACGGGCTTGAATGGAATTCAAACTTGGCTCTCTGATTCCTCAATCTGAGCCACAATCCATTACTCAACCATGCTTCCATACATTTATATATATATACATACAAACATTACAGGTATATATATATATATATATATACATATATACCTGTAATGTTTGTAAATTTTTGATGTATTAGAATCATCTCCTTTTACTGATGATGTCAGATAGCAGTGTCTTTGACTTAATAACAATATTAATTTCATATATTTCATAATTTTTGACAGTCCGGTTTTTCTACTTTTGCTATGACTATATGCATTCTTGTGGTTTCTTCCAAGTGACATGACCAAAAAAATAATAATGATGTCACTCACAAATATGTAAGATTTTTCACTGTTAGATTTTGAAAGAGGGACCCAGAGGCATTTAATAACTCAGTACTATCTGATATTATCTGAAATTCTCAGCAGCTTGCTTTCTCTCCCCAGACATAACACACTTATGTGCCCTGAGATTGTAGGAGTAGGATGAGAGGGTTGCTGTAGCTCAGCCCAAACCATTGCAACTATACCAACCTGTGCAAGGTACTTAGCTGTGCTAGTGTGGCTCCTCATCGATTCTCAATGGATGCATTTAGAAACATGCTCTCTCTCTCTCTCTCTCTCTCTCTTAACCTTTTCACCCCAAGCAAGGTAGAAGTACCACTAGCATGTAAAGGGGTTAAGGAGAGTGAGAGCAAAAGTAAAGAGGCATGAAAGCAGAAAGGATGGAGAGAAGGACAGGGAATAGATCAAGGCATCTGGAGATGTTGATTGACATTGCATTTGAATAGTTGGAGATTATATCTATCAGGGAAGCAAGAGGAAGAGAGTTCTACAGATGGGAAGTGCAAAACATGAAGCTATTGGAGTAGAAGAGAGGGCTACATAATAGATAATTAATACAAATATAAAATTTGTCACTTAGCTGATTGATGTTATATTCAGCACCCTGAATCTAGAGTTTCCTAGATTAACATTTTTGTAATTATTCAGTCCACTTGTCAGGAGGTTTGCATGGATTTTCTTATTTTCGTTATTTTTATACTAAGTTAAAAAATAATTTATGTGCTATTTATTGGTGTTATGTTATTTTTTTTTATTTTTGTATGTGTGTGTGTGTGTACATATGTGCATGTATGTGTCAAATATTGTAGCTTTTTCTACTTTTTATTATTTTTATTTTCTTATACTCTCTCCCTATTCCTTTTCTTTCTGTTTTGGCTCTGAGTGTCAAAGATAGGGAATACACAGCTACTCTTGTTTTTCTAGCATACCCATCTGCTAAAGTAAATAGTTAATCCCTGTTGCAGATACCTGCTCAAGCACATTTGTGTTTAGTCAACACCTACAGAGCCAACCTGTGGTTTATACTGGAACTATTCTGAGCAAAACTTAGTTACAGTTCCTTTATAGAGAGCACATAATCTGGCATGATCAACAGTTTGAACAACACCATTATGCTTCAACCCTTGGTAACAATGACTTGTGACTCCATGCTAGCACAACCATTGACAGCTCTCAACAGTTCTGTTTACCCAATTTCACTCACAAGGCTTGGGCCAAACTGTGGCAATGGTTTTCAGGCATTTTCCAAAGGTGTCACATGCTGATATCATCTTCCTAGACTGTTAACATCAAGAGTTCACTTTCCTGACAAATTAACCATGGTGAGATTTGAATCTGGATCTCATGGCCAGTAACATATACATACATACATATATATATAACACACATACACGCATACATACATACATACATACATACATATATATATATATATATTTACCAGGTTTATGACTTTTTGTAAAATAATTGATTTCCTGTGTTATAATTTGATGAACTTGATAAATAATGAAGAAAGGTTTAATTCAGTTTATTTTTTAAAAAATGTCACCCCGCCCCAACATGAAATTTATAAAATCATATATAAGTATAGTAGTACTATGACTTTCTGGAGCCTTCTAGAATTTGGGTAATGTGGGTAGATTGTTCTTGATATTTTCACATGGGACATTGCTGTGTATACAACTTGGACCTTCACACTTAATCTGTCTACTGACAAAACTTCTTGTCACATTTGACCACATTCACCAAGGCTTCTCTTTTCTATTGTGGATTAAAGTGTTGGTTTATGAATATGATGACATAGTAATTGTGAGTTCAATCCCTGCAGACTTGGACTCAGGGGAAATGGGGGGGAGCAATAACTGAGCAATACTAAATAAGAACTAAATGAGATATCCCTAAACATGTTCAAGAGAACATGAAAAATCTACCTCTGTAGATTAAATAGAGGATTCAGTTCAAATTTCCTTAAAAGTTACACTGATCAACAAGCATTTGATGAAGGCTGAAGGGCACAGCAGCCGAAATATGATAACAAGAAAGATGGGAACAATTAATAAATAATATAAAAAAAGAATATTCCTGATCCCAGAAATTCAGACAGGAATTGTCTTAGATTTGTTATCTGTGTGCATATACATTTTGAATATTTTAGAAATGAGAATTAAAAAGGTTTCATAGAATTATGGAATATATATTTTTTATACATTTTTTTATTATGTAACCAATTGTAATTATATACGAAGGAGGCACGGTGGAGTAATGGATAGCCGCTCAGATTGAGAAATTGGAGTGCCGAGTTCGAATTCCAGTCAAATTCAATTACGTGCTAATATCCTATGAATCCTCTTCTTCTCCCCCAGCTATGGGTAAATAGCAAGACAGACTGGGTTCTATAGCCTTGGATGGCAACTGGTCTAGGAGAATGACAATTCTGAATTCAAAACCTGCATAGGGTCATTTGGGGACCTTGTGGCATGTCTCTGTATTCGGCTCTTCAAAAAGTTGGTTCTGCACAAAACCTTCACCACTATAATCAAATCATATGTGCAGGTGTCTGGTAGTATTTGGTAAGGATAAACTAATAACTAATACCCTTGGGAAAGGTATGAATCCTATTCTTCTCCCACCCAGTTATGGGTAAATAATAGTTCCATAGCCTTGGATGGCAATTGGTCTACCACAGAAAGAAATGACAACCTACTGCGGCAAAAATCTGTTTCATCAGTCATGTATTGAAAGATACATGATCGTCTAAGTGTGTATCACACATTGACTGAATCAATTGTGAAATCTTTTTACTGCGCTATCAGCAGATACTTACTTGGTCGACTTTTGTTTGGGATATAGTAAATTTATTTGACAAAGCCAACTCAATCAATCCTGAGTGAATGCCGCAAAAAGTACAAGTAAGTAAGTACAACAGATGCTTACAGTATTCAAGTTCTTTCCCTCTAATGTCTTTCTGAATTTAATTAAAAAAAATGGATTCCTTGTAATCATGTACCAATATATATAAAAATTATAATCATTCAGAAACCATTATAAGCGAGATTTGCTGTATATGAAAATAAAAAAAACATAGACAGATTTTTCATTAAGTGAGTAACAAAAAAAGATAAAATCATTTCATAGGAAGAATTTATTTAAATAAAATGAAACTGTTTTAATGTCATGTATAACAGTTGAGTGACGGGAGAGATTTGATTAACTCATGCAACTGAAAACACATCTAGTATTAAGTGGCTGATCAAGTATGTTCTTGCAGTTCTGTCTTGTATGCAGTTGGTAAATCAATTCTGCACCTAAAGGCTGTCTGGAATTCTGAGATGAGTCATTGTCATCGTCCTATCATTTATTTGGACAGCTTATCTTGTCCTTATTGTCTTTATAACCACGTTTTTTGTATGTTTCTGTTTTTTTTTGTTTTTCTTTTTCACCTTCCTCAGTCATAGTGATAAAAATAACTAGGGTTAAAATGCTCGTTAAAAATATCTTGTAAAATAATGACAACATTTCAAAAGTTCAGGCAATTTAGTTTGAAATTTCAAAAGTTCATGCAATATTATTAAATATATATTGACATGAAGTATTTTTTTTAAAAAAATAGAAAAACCTGGAAAAACTAGAAAAAAAAAATAGATAAAAACTCAAGAAAAATCATATCAAAAACCATTATAATAAAAACCAAGCTGATACTGATCATAATAACTAACATTGTCTTTAGTACTGGATAAATCTCTATATATCATTATACATAAAAATAAGTATTGTATGTTATGTGCACTTGGATGACTACATAAAAAAACAAGTTGTTTATACATGGTCCTTATTCTTCAGGGATGATTGCTATGATTAGATATGAATCAGGTACTATAAATATAAAATACCGAAGGAAATGAACTTCCGCTATCTTAAAGAATAATTAGTCATAGTCAGACAAGGTGTACTTAAGCCTTAGCAATATAAGATTTCTACAATAGGCTTAGAGTAATTACTTTATTATTCACCCACAGAAGTAAATTGTGTAGATAGTTTTCTTTTGTTCTTTATTTTACTATTATGAGTAAGCAATATTTCTGTATCTTTTATTTTGTTTGTGTATAAAAAAAAAAAAAAAGGCACTTAGATGACATATCTATTGAGAAACAAAAAGGTTTTGAAATGCTTAAGATATAGGAATATAAATTCTCTTTTAAAATTTAAAAGACTGTTTTGATTTGTTTTTTAGTTTTTATTATTATGTCACTTTTGGGCACAGCTGATCATGGGTTTCCATAGATTTATTTTGTTTATTATCTGTGAATTGCCATGATTCCTTGGAAAAGATAGCAGATTGTTTTTTGTTTGTTTTTTTCTTCACAGTATTTGAATTCAGAGTTGTCATTCTCCTCAACTGGTTATCATTCAAGGTTCAAGAGCCCAATCTGTCATTTTATTTAACCCTTAGCTGAAGGGAGAAGAGATGAAGTTTTGTTTTTTCAAAGAGCCTTTATAAAAATGGGAAGGTAACAGACAATACTAGAAATTGAACTCCATGAACTGAATCCCCTTCTCATGCCAATAACTGCTACACTACCTACATATAGCATATGAGATAGCATATAGTGATGTATAAGCCGACTTCATATATAGTGTGGCCCCTAAATATTTTTGCATGAATTTTAAACCCTCCAGAAAAAAAATTTACCTGAATATGGTGCAACTGGTCACCAAAAATGCATTATTTTTAACCTCTTTAAAAAAAAAAAATACCTGTGTATAGTGCTACCTGCTATTTTTTGCATAAAAAACTGATCATAAAAACTTACACTATATTTGAGTGTATATTGGAAGACTCCCTCACTATTTCTCAGAAAAATAAACATGCTGGAAAAATGGTCAGTTAACTGTACCACTCCAGTAAGTATCTGACTCCCCCTCCTATACTCTATCTTTATAAGAGACATATCAGACAAAAAATGGAGTATTGCCACCATATCTGGGCTGGAGCTGCCCAATCCTCACTTGCCTATCTTGATAGAGTTCAAAAATATGATAAATTATTTTCCACCCTACAGCACTTTCATGTTTTCACTGCAAGACTCTCATTACTTTATTGCTATTTCCATGGCTTGTGTTGGCTTCCATAATCCCACCAGTCCTGACCTTTGTAACTCGGACCTGTTGTGGCACATACACAAGTGTGAATCATCTCCATTGTATTCCCTTAGTAAGAAGTATGTTCCACTTGGAGAACTTCTTCCCAAGAACTACTGCTTTATGGAACAGATTCTTGGCAGGATGTTTTCCCAATCACTACAATCTTGACCTCTGCAAGTTTTGGGTTAACTGTTATCTTTTCTGCATAGCCCCAATAATTTCATTTCTTACCATTTCTTATGCTCATAGAACACCATAGAGTAACCCTCTGCTTTAAGTGGCTCTTGGGCCTTGTATTGGTAGAAAATTAGTATAAAAAATAAAAAAGTGGCACAAAATATCTCCTGAGTTTTATCTGCAAAATTGAAGTCTTGTCTTTTTGCTAGCTCTCCTAATCCATTCTGCCAACCATTTATGCAAGCTCATTACGTAGCTTATTCACTGCTTTTGTCTGTCCCTCTTACTCTCAATATGTCCTGTGAGTGTCAAATTCTTCAAGTCCTCCTTCCCCATTATGTGCCCTAGAAATTTCAAACTCTTTCTGATTTTAATTATATAAGTCCTTTTTGTTTCCATTTTCCCTAAAACATTGCCCACTAGTTCAATCCATAATATTCTCAGACAGTTAAATATGAAGTCGCTGTCCAACCTGAAAAAATATATTTTTCAAATAAACCTATTTTTCAACTTACTTTTAAGTCAGAAATAAAAGTTTTTTCTTTTTGTTTCTTTTCATCTTTTTTCCTTGATTAGTTTTGCTTTCAATAAAGCAGCACGTGAAAATCCCTGGGAAACATTTCTTTTTTTTCTTTTTCAAAAATACTCATTCTTTAATATTTTCTTCAGTATTTTCATGTCCATCTATCAGCATGTATATTTCTTTGAAAACTGAAGGGAGTGTTGTTTATTTTTTGAAAATGTTAAATTCATTATAGAAGGATATTGGTTGGTTGTTTTTGTTTAGTGGTATATCAACACCTCTATGGGTTATTTAATACCGAAATCTAAATATTTTGTATGCAATTTTATGTTATTTTTGGAGATAATAATGGTTTAGTGATATGTCTTACTAATTAACCCATAGCTGGAGTAGAAGAGGTGGAATCATACTATTCTCAAGAGTAAGTGAATAAAAGAATCCAACTGGAATTAAAACTCAGCTTTCAGAATTAACAATTCCAAGCTATTATCCATTACACCACCTGAACATCCAAGCTTACCACACCTAGTATTCCCAAGTGGTCACTAATATAGGTACTGGCCAGGTTCAACTTTGCTTAACTTCGGTGATTATATGATATGGCTATAAGCCATAGGAGGTGATAGTTCTGCTAGAGATAAGTTAGATTTATATTATGTTATTTAGTTAAGGACCTTTTTTGTTTTCATTTGTGCTATCTTGGCTTTCTGTAGATATTTTTCTGTGTAAAGGTTACTATTTTATTGGCATTGAGTTTAACCTTTTATTTTAGCTTATCACTTCCAAGAACTTTTAATTCTAAAGCTACCGACACTTAAAAGTAAAAAGAGTTCTGTATATGTTTTGTTTCTGAGTAAGTAATACTAATCAATATGTCATAATTTTAAATGCAATATCAAATTCATACAAAATTTATTAAACATCTAAGATTGAATGATGAAAAGTTTCCAACACAATTTACTTCCCAATATCTGACTAAATGACCAAATTAATTAAACAAATAAATAATGTAAATATGGAATATCTTTCCACTTGGAATATTTTTAATGATTAAGTCTTGTAGGTAAACTTGCAGGCAGCATTATTTGATTCAGTGTTGATGGCTTCAAACAGTTAATGAGCAGTTCCATAATGTTACTTTGTTTACATTTAATGTGAGACCAAATATTCTCTACAAGATACAAATATGAACTCTGACCTGGCCAAAATATAAGTTTGATGCACTTGTACTTGAGCCAATTTTTGGTGGTCTTTGCATTGTTTTGTTGAAAACTAACATTTGATTATTCTTCTTGAGCAATTTCTAAAGAATTAACGAATTTATCTTTAATCTGATATTTTTATTACTTCAAACACTAGTTTTAGTAGATACACATGCTTGAAATAGATGCCCCATTTTTTTTTTTTTTTTTTTTTTTTTTTTTAAATAGTGTGTATTAGTCACACTCAAGAAATTAATGAAGCAACTATACAGGCCAATAATATTTAAAAACAAAACAAAAAACAGAGCATCTATTTCAAACACAGGTATCCACTAAAAATAAAGTTTGAATTGATAAAAATTTCAGATTAAAAATAAATCCATTAGTTCTTTAGGAGTTGCTTTATGTTTTGGATACAAAACTGAGCAAATATGGGCTTTCATGAATCATTGAACAAAGAGGTGTGCATTAAATATACAGTGGAACCTCAATATATCAGATTAATAGCAGATAGGGTTGTTCATTAAAGTCATTTGTTAATTTGAAGTACCTTTTTGTGGTCTAAAAACACCCAGTACAGTACAAAATTATTGTAAATAAATGTAATATACAGTATATATGTATGTGTATTTTATTTTTAAGTTACTATATAGTAACTTAAAATAAATTACATAGAGACAGAGAGAGAAAGATGTTGTGTATGCTACATTTTAAATTTACCTTTAAAGTTTGAAAAGTTTTAAAGTTTACCAAAACTTACCTTTAAACAATGCTGTGATGGTCTAATACTGCCGTGAAAGCTTGGAGTTTTCCTTACTCTGACGTATGTCACTTACATTTTTTTTCATGCCGTATTCCCTATGATCACTTTCATTTCTTTCATATTCCAATTGTAAAGAGGAAGTTCCACTTGGAGAGCATTTTACAAAAACTGCTACTTTCTTAAACAAACTCCTACATGCATCTTCTTCAATCATTATCTATCTTCTTAATCTTCATATCCTACTACTGCCTCTTACACACACCTCATTTAGTGACTCTCGAGCCTAGTATATAGTATTAAGAATGCCTAGTATATAGTATTTAGAATTCCTACAGAAGGTAGTGAAGGAAAGTGAGAAAAAAGGACTAAACATCAATTGCAAGAAGACAGAATGAATGGTGGTTATCAAAAGGAAGAGCCAAACATGCAAATTAAAAACCAAATAAATACAACAATTTAAATATCTGGTAAGTGTTTTAACAGAAGACATAAAGTGTGACACTGATATCTGAAGGTGCATTGGTATAGCAAAAGGTCTCTTCCAAAAGCTAAGCAAAGTATTAAGAAACAGGAAAATTTTGAAACAATTAAAAGGGTACTGAACACTTACGTAATATCAGTCCTCCTACATGGCAGTGAATGCTGGACAATCTTCATAGAAATGAAGAAGAGACTTGAAACAACAAAAATGTGGTTCTACAGAAGGATGCTGAGAATACCATAAACTGAACACGTAAGCAACAGCAAAGTTTTAGAAAAAAGTGGAAGTAAAATATCAGGAAGAGATAGTTGAAATTTCTCTAGGGCACATAATGAGGAAAGAGTGCTTAGAAAATTTGAAACTCACAGTATAGATTGAAGGCAAGAGGGATAGAGGAAAACAACACATAACCTACCTAGCAAGCTTGGGTAAATGAAAGGTGAAACAAGTTTTAAGAGTTATAACAAAGAGACATTTATTAAGAGCTACAAAGAACAGGAAATTGTGGAGAGTCATGATTGCCAGCATCCTGAAGGGACATGGCACATAGAAAAAGAAACTAAAAAGAAAGAATAGAATCAATTTTGGTTGGATAAAGTTCATGCTGTGACTTCCAAGTAACAGAAATAGATTTAGATATGGGAGATTTAAATAGCAAAGTTAGCATCAAATGTAGACCATGTCAAAGCCTATAGTCTTTCATCTCTAGTATGTTGACTGTCATCTGTTTTGTAAGAGTAAAATATCCTTGTTATCTAATTACAGAAATATTCTCTATTAAATTGAAGCCTATTATCATTTCCAAATCCTAAGTGTCTCTATCTCCACGCCCTAATTCACCAAACTCTGTACCACACCCTGATAATAAAATCCAATGCCTTGGGCCTTACAGTAATAGAAATAGAGCTAAGACAGACAGTCACCCAAAATAGAAAAGAAATCAATGTAAGAATTTTAAGGAGGAGATTATAACAGGTGTAACAGCAAGTGGTTATTTGTGGAAGAATGGATTCTAACAAAGATCAGGGATAAAGAAAATAAAATAAAAAAATTTTATTTGAATTGCATTATGCAGGAATTATCGACAATCTTTCACCTCAATGTCCGCAAAAAGACAGTGTGTCCCTTGATGTCACTATTATTTTAACTACTGTCGCTCCTCTGGTATGTATATTGTTTTAAAAAGAATATTTTTTAGAATTGTAATAAAACCTAAACATGGGATAATAATGAATTTATACTTTTTTTCTTGTTCTTGAGAATTTACAAGAAAAATATACAACATCAGGCAACATTTAATCTAGCTCCTGTGGAGGGATCTTGATTGTGTCTTTATCACAATAGGTGGGGAAGGAGTAGATGTGATAAGCAACAATAAACTACAGAAGAACTCAAAATTGATTGCTGCCTTTCCATATTACATTAATATTTAAGCTTACCCTTTAAAAGTTCAATGATAATTCTTCTGCCACCACTTAATTTAAAAACAATTTGATGTATGTAGGTCCTTACTTTCCGAACAAACAATTATTTTTATTTCATGGGTGACTTTCACTGGATTTCACAATTAATTTTGATTATTCCCTAATTTATTTCCAAGTTATGAAAATTGTTATTTTGGAAAAAATTTGACACAAAACATCACTGAAAACAATTGCAGTAATGAAAATTTCAGGATTTTGTGTTCGGATCCAGCCTGGAATGTTTTTAATTTGCTCACGGAGTCAGCCTGATTCCAAAATGGTATGATATGCTGGGTTATGGCCTCTAGGAGTAAAGTTGAAAAAGTGTGACATAGTGACATTAACATTTATTATATAGATTTATTTATTAGATTGGTTATTTACAAGAATAATTTTATATTTACAGCATTCTAAAAGTTAATATAATCATATTAAAATTAATGCAATGCAATATTTATCATTTACCAATTTATAAAGAAATAAATATGAAAAAAATTTTATTCATAAATTTATAAACATTTACTAAATTATTAAAATATGTGAAACAAATATAAGGAAATCCTTAATATTTACCATTTTATAAAGTTCAAATTGGCAATTAGCCGATGCTTGGCCACTATTCCAATAAACAATATAGTAAATAAATAGTGTTTATTATTTTTGTTGTTGATTCCCAAGAAGAAAGAAAATGTATAAATTCACATTCATATGTTTATTAAAATTCTAATCATTGCTTTTTAAAAGAGTAAACATTGCTGAGGAGTGAAGGTAGTTAAAATAATAGTAGTATCAAGGGAAAAAACGTCCTTTTGACACCATTTTTATGTGCATGGGGATTAAAGATTGCCAAATTATTTTTTTTTAAATCAATGAACTTATTTTTTAATCTGATATTTTTTATTACTTCAGATTTATAGGGGATACTTCTTATTTGAAAAAGACACCCCATTTTTATTTATTAAACAGTGTGAATTATGTCAGGTCTGCACGTGAGAGAAAATGAAAATGTGTCCTCCAGCAGGGATCGAACCTACATCCCCCTTTGTAGGGGAAACTACTATTTAATCCAACCTGCTTTATATTCCTTATTATGGTAAAAAGAGCCTTGCTCACATGTGAAGTCAATCATGGCCGTGTAATAGAGTATGCCAGATCAAATGATAGTTCCTCATTTAAAGAGGGTCAAAGCTTTGATCCCTGCCTGAGGACAAATTTTCTTTACTTAAATTTCTTAAGTGAGAAGGCTGATAAATCTAAAATAAAAATTAATAATTAAAAATTGGGTATCTATTTCAAATAAGAAGTGTTCACTATAATAAACTTTGACTTAATAGGAATTATCTGTAATGGTAAAATGCAGTTAATGTTAATTTTCTGCAGAAATTCTTGAAGTTACTTTGTCGTAGTGGGACATTTCGTTTCATTCCCATTCAATAATGGAGCAAATTTGCTCTGTTCACATGCTTTGTAAGGACTAAATAATTCTTGTAGTCTCTATGTATTTACTATAAGTTCTACAAGAGCTTTTCTCCGAACATTTTTTTGTAGAGATGAGTATTAGGTTTGTTTAAGAAGCCTGATATGGAAAACAGGTTTAAATAAGATACAAGATAAAAACTAATTAGAATATATGAATATATTTGTAAACTTTTTATTCTAAAAGACATCCAGATTCTTGATTTCATTCTCGTACTTTATTTTTTTTTATTATACAACATTTTGACTGATCCATTCTAGGGCCTTCTTCAAGTGTACAAGTTATATAGACAGTGATAGGGAGAAGTATTTCTTTTATTTCTCAGTAGTCTCTACCAATATTGTATTTCCCTGCTTTCAAGTATACCAAATTAGCATTCCAAGAATTTTTTTTGATTTTGCAACATTTTCGCTGATCCATTCTACAGCTTTCTTTATGTATCGATCCCATATGGAAAGTAAGATGGATCTTATTTAAAAAATGGTGATAAATATACTTGATTGGGCCAATTCATCATGCCAAACTCCACAGTATCTCACAAGCAATTCTGATATTTACAAAGTTTCTGTCTGTTTTCCTTGCTTAACAAAGACATACTCATTGGCCTAACATACAATATTGCTGGCCTATAAGATAATTAAAATTAAACTTCTCAAATCTACTATTATTGCTTTTTGTAGTATTGATGGGAGTTTCCTACCAAACCTTTTGTTTAAGGTAGTGTGAAAAGTTAACATCTTGAGTATATCTTTATATTATTTTCTTGTTACTTTTCATGTGTTAATGATTTTTGTTGTTGGGAATGTTCAGCTGATGCAGTGTTTTTTATTTTATTTTGTTTAATTTGTTATTTTGTAGCCCCAGTGTTTGATAAAGGATTCTTCTTTAAAATTTAATGGATGTATTGATTTGAAGTCATTTTTAATCTGAGAAAATGATAGTTCATTTTTGAATGAACTGGACACTATACATGGCATCTATAGGAAAGTCTAGATCTGATGAGGCTATTTAAGAATATGACTGTTGCTTTTGTAACATCTTACTGTTGTTGGACAAAAGTACCCATATGAACTTAAACTAGGTACATTTATTGATGGCCTGTAATGTCTGGATAAATCCGATAGGTCAACTTTTATATATATATATATATATAATAGGCAGTCTTATATACCATCAAATATGGTGGGTGCATATTTTTACATTAATAACTAAAGTCATACCAACTTGTTCATTTTAGTTTTTGACTATGTTTGTCAAATTGTCTATTTCTTTGTTTAATTGCCATATACCATGAAAAACGTTTCAAGTTTATTTTCATTCAGTGTTTGAAAAAATCAAAATGGGTGTGTTTTTTTTTGGGGGGGTGATAAAACCATATTACCTTTGGTTTTTTGGTTTTAAACAATCCACCTAAAGCAAGGCAACTAAGATGCATGGGTTTACTGGAAGTGGAAGAGAATGAGAAGACTTTAGTGAGGAGAAGGGACAATAAAAAATTAGAAGGTTCACCAGGGTTATTAAAGACAGGAACTACAAAATAAGATTTCCAACAAGTTGGAAGGCAAGAAGCAGCAAGGCATTTGTTAGAAGAGTTTGAAGAGAACAAGAACCAGTACATGAGCACATTTCTTCGGGACAATTGCAGAGATCCCATCTAGTCCATGTACTGTCCTGGTTATGACAATAAAGTAAATCTGCGTCCTGGGTAAGATGATAAACTATGTCCAACAGCAAGGAGGTTTTGAGGAACGTGGAAACATCTCTTAATTGCTGGTGTTCCCAGGTTCACCCTGACCCAAGGTGGTAGCACCAGTTAGGGTCCCAGCTATGGGCAAATAGTTAATCCCCAGACTGGGGTCAAAACACTATGAAAGTGTAAAAATAGGTTTTAATACCAGAAATACTTTGTAAAAAAGTTATTACCAGCAATACATTTTTGAAAAAAAAAATATTACCAACAATACATTTCTTTAAAGAAAAAATATTACCAGCTATACATTTTTTTTTAAAAAAAAAAACAAAAGAAATATTACCAGCTATACATTTTTGAAAAACAATATTACCAGCGAAGGAAAATTATTACCAGAAATAAATTTTTTGAAGGAAAAAATATTACCAGAAATAGACTTTTGGAAAAAAAATATTATCAACAATGAAAATTTTGTCTGCATTAATAACCCATTGAAGTTGATATGCCATAAAACAAACCAAACCCACATGCTTCGTGGGTATCAAAATGTGTTTGTATGCATGCATGTTTTTCTTAGGTTTTTAAATGAAAATTTAATTTTCTGAAGGCAACTTTTGAAAATGTTTTTTCTTATTTCCTGAGACTCAAAAATAATCTGCTTTTTTCCCACTTTTCTTTCTTATTCAATAAAAATTTCAAGAAATGGTGTATCACCATTTTCTTCTTCTAATTTCAGATGGAAGTGGCAGTAGTAGTTCTGGGAAAAAGAAACACCACCAGTCTGGACATGATTCAACCAACAAGGATACCAAACATATCTCTTTAAAAGATCTCAGCAAAAAGTCAGACAGAACTCTTAATGTTCAGGTATTTATATCATTTGGTATTCTTACAATTTGGTAATTTTGATTAAATTCTAATTCATGTTTTTAATAATTGGTATTAGGGTGCCTGAAGAGGATTTACATTTTTGACAGGTCTTTCCTTAAAAGTTATTTTATATACACATCTAGACTATGTTTGTACTACTACTACTACTACTACTACTATTATTATTATACTGACTTCTCAGTGAAGAGCTCTAGCTTGGTCAGCCTGTAATAAGCTGTTGAAAGTATGGAAATCAAAAATCAGCTACAACATCAAGATATGCATCTTCCTGGCTACAGTAGTCAGTCCTCCTGTATGGAAGTGAAAGATGGACTATCGATAAAACACTCTGCGAGAGGCTAGATGGATGCTACACAATAATATTAAGAAACTGCCTTTAATATACAGTGGGGTGCCGAACTACAGCCCATCTGAATTTATTATGTAAATCACATAAATATTAATAACTTGAAAAATTTTTGTCAAATTTTAAATGATTAACCAGCAAATTTAAATTTTTTACTTTAGCAAGCATAATTTCCAACATGATGATTTTAATTGTTTCCCATAGGTCTGCTTTGCTGTCATATTGTTTGCTACCTTCATATAATTTCATCTTCACAATTGACCATAGATTTTTGATTGGATTCAGATTAGAACTTGATGGCCATTCTATTATCTTCACTTCTGTAAACTTTTTATGCTCAAAAAATTTATGGGTAACCTTAGATACTTAAGAAGGAGCATTGTCGTGCATAAATACACACTTTAAACTATGAGGCCATTGTACCATTCAAAGAAAGTCTTGTTCATTAAATTGCAATAGTTTGCACTGTTCAGTTTAACTCTTTTATTGAATGGTACAATAATAGTTTGGTCAACAATTCCAGCTCATATCAGCATACTTCTGCCTCCTTCCTGCCTTCTTTTAGCTACAGGCACACCTGCATTGGATAAAATCCATCCTTTGGCCCATCCACCAAGTCCATCAAGTGTCACCCAAGATTCATCCATGAAAATTACTTTAGAAAAGTCAATTTTTATGTATTCCTTGGCCCAATTTTGATACTTTAAATATTTACTTTACTGAGAGGAGTTTGCCAAGATTTCTTGACAGATCCCAATTTACGAAGTATTCTACATCTTTTGTCCTTCTTGTTCCCTTAATTCTAGCCTGTTCAAATATCTGATCACTAGTCAAAAGTGGTTGTTTTGCTATGACTTAGTTTAGTTTATGTTCCCTTCCAGGGGACAAGTTCTTAAAACCTTTTCCTTTGCTCTTAGTTCTTAACTTAGTTATATTTTCAACAGCTCTCTTTATTGTTTGACGATCTTTGCAAAGCTCCTGTGATATCCTCCAATGCGCGTATTCCCTCAATCAATCTTTGTTATTTTCTGTTTTTCAGCATTTCTTAAATCCTTTCTATTCCACATGTTTCAAAATATATTATAGAAAAAAAAATAGTTTTTATTAGTTTTCAGAGGCCTTCAACTAATATTAGTTTAATTTGCTTTGGTCAGTCCATTTTTCAACATTTCAAAATATAAGGAGTGGAAATGGACTAGTTTAAATTTGACAAGTATTGGTTCTGGACTTTTTAAAATACTCAAGTTTACATGATTTACATAACTTCAGATAGGCTGTAATGAGTGAGTATCTTTATGGAAAACTAATCCCAGCCACAAAGAAGATAGCATTCAGAAGTATGGAGCTTACTAGACATCTCTTCATCCAAAAAATATTGCATCAAAACTCATTTTATGGCAACCATTTACAGGAGGAAGGAACATTGGCCGACAAGCTATGACATTCCCAGATGCACTTATGCATAATACTGGCATTGAAAATTGGGATGAACTCAAGAAAGCTATGATGGATCAGAACAGTTGGAAACAACATGCCAAGAATTTGTCAGCAGAAGCTCGGTCAAACTTGACTATTATTATTGTTATTTTTCAAGAAATTGGTATGAACATCACCCAGACCCAGTTATGAAGATATGACCTGTAATAATTTTATCAGACTTTACAATATATATAGACAGAACAATCAAATCTAATATCATGATTAAAGACTGCAAAGACAAGATGTGCTTTCTTATTGACAAGTAAATCCACATCTTACAAAGGGCTTTATCTATATAAAATATGTGTGATTTTTTTTTTTTTTTTTTTCAAAACTGCTCAGTAGAAAATGATGTCATTTCTAACCTTAGGTTTCTGGTTGGGACCTGGAAAGAAATGAGTATACACCAGAAATCAAAGGAAATAATAATAATAATAATTAGAAATAACTGTCAAAATTTCAAAGTTTTACTATTTTAATTTTTTTAATGAATCATAATTCTTATGCTAATGACTGAATAGGCTCCTTTCAAATTCTACAACTATAAAATACCCATGGAAATTCTCTTATTGCTTCTTTAAATATTCAATTTTAACAACTTTAACAAGATATTGCAATAACAATCATAATTATGAATGCGGGTTATTATTTAAAGAAGTAAGAGGGTACAAATGAAAAAATTCAAAATTGACTAGGTTTTCCATTTCACTGAAACAGATGCTAAATATATGAAAGTGTTATTTCCTCCTCTTTCTTTCTTTCTTATTATTATTTTATGTGCTTTCTTTTTCTCACTAAAATCAAAGTGTTTCTGATATATTTTTCCTTCCATCTTTCCTCACAATCAAAACAAAGTGGTCCATTATTTATCTGACAGTGTCAGAACATAATGCACATGATAACTTATTAACTAAGGAACAAGCAGAATTATAATATGACAGAGATAACAAAGTTATTGTAAATCAAGATTTACAATCTAAAAATATTATTTTCTTTGATTCATTATATTTGATGTATAAATATTTTGATACGATACCTACAAAACCTTGTTGTTACTATTTGCTATATTTGTCTGGAGATATAATTCTTTAAATGTTTATTACATATGTATATTCCCATCACATTGGGCTTGGTGGTTTTGCCGCTTAACATCAGTAAATGAGAGATAAAGGTTATAATTTAGTCAAAGAATCATGTTCAGTTGAACAGACCTTCTACACTGATTATCGGGCCAAAGATAAAAGGAAATATACATACACTAATGGAAAAATAAAAGCAAAGACAACGATAATAAAACCTGATTATACTTCATATCACAAATTCCAAACTCTAGAAAGGTTTCTATAGAATGTAAATAGCACATAATCCTCTTGTGTGATAATCACATCATAATCTGTAACTTCTAAATTGAAATTATTCTGGAATTTGGTTGTTTTCAAATAACACAATCTTTATCATGCATGAGCACACATATATACAGTTAGTTGTCTATACTCATTAACTGGAAAATAGGTTTTTGATGTCTATCCTAGAGTATTTGTGAAACTAAAGCAGAATTTTATGGTTGCATGTTCTCATAATACTCATACATACATTTTGTGATGTTTAATAAAATATGTTGTTTTAAGGGCTTTGTAAGATACAGCATTAAAAATTATTAGTCCAGTTTTTGTCTAGTATGTCTGTTCATGGTTTTCCACAGCTTCATGACTTTTGTTGCTCTCAGCAGTACTATTGTAAGCAATATGTATTATATTGTAATTAATTTTCTTTAATCCAAGTACAATTTTGCAATTTAAAATAGTTCATTGTTAATGTTCATAATTGAATGGTGTACAATTTATAAACACCTCAGGAAAGATGTCTGTATTTTATCCTCATAAATGTTACATATTCAAAACCAAAACTTTTTTACTGCAAAAGTTCCCAAAGCTCAATATTTTTTGTGTAAACTTTGGAAGGTCTGAGTAACCCTTGACAGTCTGTGGATTCAATCTGTAATTCCAAAGTTTGGAAAAAAAGGGGATTGTTACACACAACAAAAAAAATAGTTAGAATTTAGTTCTTACTGTGAGCTGTATCGGCATTGTTTGGGCAGTCTCTTTGTAGTTTGTCAGCATGGTAGCTTTTTGTGTGAATGGGGTTTTGACTTCTGTGTGTCTCATGTCAAAATTTAACACACTGCCCCTCATTTGTTACACACACAAAAAAAAAACATATATATATATATATATATATATATATAGAGAGAGAGAGAGAGAGAGAGAGATACTCCTCATATTTGGCTAAACTTTTCAATCAGGTTTTCACTACTTTCTTCTTCTACACTTGCCTTTGATACACCCTGTGAGTGTTAAATTCTCCGAGCCTTCCTTCCTCATTATGTGTCCCCAAAATTTATATCATTGTTTTCTAAATGTTAACAACTGTTTATTTCTAGTTTGTACTTCATAATTCCATGCTTACAGTTTCTTAACTTGTCTAAGATGACATGTTTTATTATCTTAATCCCTATCTTCAATTGAGAACAAAAGACTTGGCCATCAAGTATATTTTTGACTAGTGAGATATTATCTTAAAAGCCTGACAAAATATCTCATTCTAGTATTGTTGTAACCTAGGGAAGGTTACTGAATAGAATAATCACACAAAGGTTGGTAATGGACAATAATACTTAGGACAAGAACAACACATATAAGATTTGTCAGCAGCACATAGAAGAAGTAGTCAACTGCTAGAAGTGAGTCAAGTGAATTCCACAATGAATCTCCAACTGCAGACCAACATAAAGTATTTACTACTGTATTTATGTGAATGGGAACATACCCATTATTGTCCATAGGTATGCTACAACAAGTATAAATTAAAAAATAAAATATAATCATATATTGGAAAAAAACAATATTATTTTTTACTGTTAGACAATCTACCTTTAAAAAGTGTTTAAACCTGGACTCTGTGTTTTTTATTCACTAATGTTGTGTTATCTATTACATTTGATGCTAACCTAAAAGAATCTGTAAGCTTTTCACAGTATTTATTTACATAAACTGAATA
Organism: Acanthosepion lycidas; assembly: GCA_963932145.1. NCBI lineage: Eukaryota > Metazoa > Mollusca > Cephalopoda > Sepiida > Sepiidae > Acanthosepion > Acanthosepion lycidas. Next base: position 22,156,961 of record OZ010588.1, on the reverse strand, counting down.
TGTTCTTTTAATATAAAATGATTTCTGAATTGTCTTCATTGATAAAATGCAAATCCAGTTTTGTCCATCAAGGTTTGATTATTGTTTTTTGTTTGTTTGTTTGTTTGTTTGGTTAATCAATTCACCCAAGCAAGGTGATAATGCCACTAAGATGCAAGGGACTACTGGGAGTGAAAGTAAAGACTTTTGAAGAAATTGGAAACCCAATCCTAAAGTGGAAACAAGGGATAAACCTCTACTCCTCTTCATTGAGGTGTGAGAATTGAATGATAGATAAACCAATCTACTCCTATTGAGAGAAAAAATAAATAGTAAATAAAATTTCAGAGTTTAGGTGGACATCTTAGAAGTATAGAGTTGAAGTAGACATTAAAAGGTACCAGAAACTCAATCCTAAGCCGGAAACATGGTATAAACATGGGATAAACCTCTACTCCTGTTCAAAAGACCAGGGAGTGTGAACCAGATGATAGGTGAACATATATACTCCTTTGAGGAATAAATACACAAATAATCATGAATAAAAACAAATCATTAAATTCTTCATAAAAACAAATAAAATAAAAAGACCATTTTATTACTTTTTAATATTTTATATAGATTTAAAATCCCAGAAACCTTACACTGTCAGATTTTATTCTGCAAATCATTGTTTTCACAATGAACTAAGTTGGTAGCATTTTCAGTATATATTTATGAGAAATATATATTAATATATATTATAATTATTTTCTTTTTTAAAAATATGATTTTGATACTAAAACTGTAAATTTAATTATAAAAATTAAACTTAAAATCCAGTTTTGTTCCATTGTCAAGCAATGCTAGGAATAACCTTCTAAGAAATTTACTTAATTTATAAGTGCAGACAATCTTAATATTTTGAATTGTTAAGGTTAAGGAAAATTTAATCTATTTTGATTAGGGGTGGTTGGGTTTTAATTTCTCTAGACAACTTATGTATCAAATATATGTTACTTACAAAGTCAGATGTTTGTGAGCAGGCACTCCAACCCCATCTAATTTTAACCTGACTTACTGTTCTTTCATATTTTAATATATGTATATTAATATATATTATGTGAGTTTCAGTTTATAATATTTATCCTCATTAAAAATATAACTAGTTTTGGGTATTTTTTTTCAGCAAAGTGGCCAATAGATAGTTTAGCAGAATTTGAAAAATCATTGTCTTTCATGAATATAGTCTTCAACTTAAATCTCCTTGCTTGTGACCAGTATCACTCAAAAAAAATCTTTTCCAAGAGTTAGTTTAGTTTTTTCTTCCACTTGTGCTGTTAGGCATCACAGGGAGGCACAGTCATCTATCAGTGGCAAGATGAGTGGCCTGGAAGAGAGATATCTTGTGGGCTCTGAGGTTGCCTGCCACTGAGTCACTCCAGTGTCTTCTTGGTCTGCCTCTTGCTCTCCAACCAGAGTACCTGAGGATGTATGTATGTAGGGCTGGTTGGTTGATAGGCATATGAGTCTAAACCACTTGATCTTCTTTTCTCTGCATTTATCTTAAACTATCAACTTTGAAAGGACCTATAATTTTACTAAACCAAAATATGACTCCACCTCCTGCTGTTGTCTTCAAACTAATATTGATTGGCTATTTTCATGGAGGTCCCAACATAGCCCAGCCATTAATTCTATTCAATATAGCTCTATATTTATCACTAAAAATTACTGTTGAGAAATCAGTTTTCATGTACTACTTTGCCCAACTTACATGTTTCTTTTTGTGATGTTTGATTGCTTTTATATCTTTATTATGTCCCTTAATATTTTTTCATTTTTTGTGTTTTTGTTTATATTTGCAATGTCAGCTTCTTCAAATACTTTTCTACTTCATCACTTCGCTCCTTTTGCCTGTTATACATTTATTTTTCTCAAATCCTTTTGTGATATTTTAAAAGTCAGTTGTTTCTTTCTTGTTTTTCTTATTCTTGCCAATGTTTTTTCCCAGTTTTTTTTTTGTTAGTGTTTCTCTGATCAGATGTTGTCTTCTTTAACTTTCAATAACTTTAAAATATATTTTCTTTTTTTTAGAGATTTCTTTATTATCCTTGACAATCTTTATATATTTGAAATTAAAAAAAAGTAAATATCAATAACTATGCTATTATATAATTTCATTTAGAATATGAAGGAGAAATTGAAATTTACTAATGAAATTTCACCTCACCAAATAAGTTATTGTGATATTTTTAATAAAAGCAGTTATTATAAACTGAAATTCACCTGGTATATCCTAAAAATTCTACCAACTTTGGCTGCAAGAAATTGTCTTGCATAGCATACTTATATTGTACAATTTTTTTTGAAAGACAACTTAGTTTTATTAGTGTTAAATCTTGCATTTTAAATTGCTTTAAATGTAGTCTAGATTTTCCTCTTACTAAATTCAGATAGAAAACTTCTGTCAATAGTTTTGTTATAAAGTGGATCTGAAATTAATTTATGGTTTCAGGTTGAACAAATTGGGTTAGGTCCATATTATTTCAGGAAAAAGAAAACAAAATTTGTCTTCTTTTGTTAAAATTGAATCATTTGAATAAATTTTACAATGGAGAATACCTGATTTTTCATGTCAAAACCAAATAAGTGTTTATGTTCACATCCCTAAGTACATATAAGTTTGACTTACTGGAAAAAGGAAATACCATATATTTGAGTTGTTTGACTTAATACACTATTGTTTGTGTTTAATAATTTTTTGTTGGCACTGATATTCAGAGAACATAAAACATCGTTTTACTTACAATTATATAATTACTTAGAATAATAATATATTATATAATATATATAATTAGATAGGTTTGCCTATTGCCAGGTTCACACTCTTCTCTGGTCATATGAACAGGAGTAGAGGTTGATCCTTTGCTTCCAGTTTAGGATTGGGTTTCCAGTTCCTTCATAAGTCTTTTTACTCCTCTTTTACTTCCAGTAGCTCCTTGCATCTTAGTGGCATTATTACTTTGCTTGGGGTGAATCGATTAAAAAAAAAATAATAGCCACATGATGCAAACAATAGTGCATAATTTAAACAAATTAACCGTAAATAATCAAGAGTGTTTTTTATAGTCATTTGTCACTTATTGCTAAGACAGTTTTTATATTTATATAAGTAGTAAAGTAATCATTCTAAGTAACACAGTTAATCAAAATAAGTGCTGTGTAATTTTATTACAATTTTTTTATATCTATTTAAAGATATAAGTCTATAAATTATTTAAAATATTAACTTTTAATTTTTTAAGTCATTTGATTTTCTTGTTGAAGTTGTTGAATATGTGCTATAATTAATCAACTTTTGTAGGTCACCATTTTTCATGGTTAACCTTCATTTTTATATTAAAATCCTCTTCCACAATGTTACATAATTTGTGAGGTTTGTATGTTATCTTGTTCCTCGTCTTGAGCAGAGAGAAAAAAATGAAAAGATATGTTTTATAACTGCAAAATGCTTGAAATGAGCCTTTGTTATCAAGGACATAAATTACTTATAGCATATAGGTGGTCTAGCATGTGTGGGTAGTAACTACAAATTCAAGGACAAGATAGAGTAGTATGCGTGTGTGTGTATAGAGACACAGAGTTTTACCACATCAGTATTACAGAATTTACAGTACAGCAATGGACTGTGAAACAGAAGATAACCATTCTCCTGAGTTGGAAGAAAATCAACATTTAAAATCCTGTTTTAACCTAGTAAACCGACTAAGAACCGACTAAGATAGGTAGATAGATAGATATGAACCGACTAAGATAGATGTACTTGTTTTGTGTTGTAAGATGTCAATTTAGCTTGCAAATTTTTAGGTTTTATTAGGTTGGTGCAAAAATAATGATGTAATAATGTCGTTTTTTGACGTATTTTTTAACGTCAAAAAACGACATTATTACGTCATTATTTTGGCACCAACCTAATACCAGAAAGAAAAATTACAATTGTCTCAACTAGCAGACTGGATAGATATGCAGGTTGATCAAAAAGTAAGGACTGTTCTAATTTTATTGAAAAAGTGTTAGAATTCTTAGTTGTTTTTTTTTTATCAGAAAGTGACTAAAAATGCAAGCAAAAATTTTGTTGGTTTATATTTGCTTTTCCTACTCATAATCTTCTTTCAAAATAGCTACTTCTCTAGACACATGGGAAAAAAATTGGAATTGATGACAATATTAGAGAGAAAGAAAAAAACTTCTGCTGTGAATAAGGCTGATGCTCTTATTACAGAAGAATCACAATTGTAAAATTCTATAAAAGCCTTCATATGAGCCATGGTATTATCTGCAGTATTGTGCTGTCTCTTGGCTACTCAAATTTTCAGAATGCTGACTGATACAATGAAGAAGAAGAGGGAAATTGCTATGCAAGAGCTTTTCTAATTCTGACCTGACATTATCAGACTTTCATCTTTTTTGACTTATGAAAGAGGCACTCAGAAGATAGTTGTTTTGCATTGATAATGACATCGAAAGGCACCTCATACATGGCTCTAAGAAGCTTTTACAAGACAAATATATATGTCTTCATTCAAATGTTGCATAATGTAATTGAGAAGGAACTAGATATAGAAGCCTGAGTTTTTGTGTTTATTTGGTATACTTCTATTATTAAAGCTCTTGTACCAGTCCTGATAAGTAGTCATGCCTTGAAAGAGGCTCATTGCTTCAAATGCCTACTGGCGTTAAAGCTCACCCCTGATATCAAATGGAACACATATATTTGTGTCATTGCAAAAAATGCTGGAAGAATGGATTGTTCATTGTATCATTCCAGAAAATATCTAACTCTCACTGCCATGACCTATCTTTATAAAAGTCAGAACAGACCAAGAATGGAGCATGGCTGTCCTATCTGGGCTAGTGCCACCCAATCCTCACTGTCCAGCCTCAACAGTGTCCAAAAGCACTTACAGGGCCTTGTGGGTGAGAAATTATTCTCCACCCTGCAACCCTTATCTCAAAGACAAAATGTCACCAGCGATATAGTAGTGAACTATATCGATTTTATTATGACAGGTATTTGGACGATTTACATTTCTTAGTGCCACCAGCTCGGACTTTCAGAGCTAGGACCCATCATGCCATGTTCATAGTGACAAACCATTCCCATTCCCTTTGTGTTCCTTTAATAAAAAGCTAATTCTGCTCCAGCACTGTTACATTGTGGGACAAACTCCTGAGAGAATGCTTCCCTGGCAACTACAATCTTGGTCTCTTTAAGTCCAGGGTCAACCAATATCTATCCTCCTCATCCTCATAATACTCTTACTTCCACCTTCTTTACAATCTCAGTCACTGGCCCTTTACCTTGAGTGGCTCTTGGGCCTTGTATTGAATGAACTATCAGTAAATAAAAAAGAAAAATTAGAATCTTAAAAGCTATTATTAAGATATACTCGGTGCAGTGAGATGACACAGAGAAAACATTGCATATAAAAATTAATTTGATTTACTTAAATTTTGAGCTGTTAGAAAGAAAAAATGGAGACAATGTGTTAAGACAAAAGAGATGTAAGTTCAAGTTTCACGACGGACTTGTTCTTTATTTCCATTCCATGCTGTCTATACACAACCACATATTGACAACCTAAGTTATGATGAAAAGCAACTAAAGATTAAAATGAAAGTAAATATAGGTCAGTGCCATTAAACCAGGTCAGTCCCATATTCACACACAAATAAACCATGATGTCGCTTAAGCCATGCATGCATGATGGAATCCCTAATTATTTGTCATGTTAATATTACAATCATAATCATTTATATAAACTGCAAAGAGGAGCCATTTTAAATCCTGCTTTTTGCTTAAATAAAGTGTTATAACTTTCTTTTTATTTTCAATTGCACACATGTAAATTTATTAAAAATGGTGTTTTGTATTAATTTTGTAAAATTTGTATTGTATCATTACATTGCATAGAAACATGTGGTTGTATGTAAATGTTACTACATTGTAATGTTATATTATTTTTATTAATACATTACAATACAATATATTGTATTTTATTTATTCAAAATATTAATAAAACTATAAAAATTTATTTTTATTTTTTTATTGTTAAAATCTTGTGCATATGAGATTTCTGCCATCTTTTGCTGTCATCGATGATGGATCTATTAACATGGTGCTTTATAATTAGAATCATTTAATCAGGCAGTCGTTTTCCAAATTTATTCACATTGGTGCAGATTAAATTACTAAATTAAAGGATAGTTTTAATTAATTTTTTTTTCAAAGCTGTCAATATCCAACTCTGAGTATTGAATATGCATTTTGCATGCTTAGCCAGTGTTACCAGTTTTCACGGATAACTCCATGGACTTGACAAGCTTTGTTTTGGTGGTGTAAGTTGGCAATCCTGACATTGCAGCTCACTTTTGACCTAAACTGCAGATAGAAGTTTTGGACCTCAACTACCACGGTTTATCAGCACTGACCTGTATTAATCAAAACTTAATAATAGTTGACAATGTTTTCCTTCATAAAATGTGAAAACTAAATGATTATGCTGCTGCTACTAATTTTTTTAAAATGCTATGTCCCTTCAGGACATAGGTGGTCATGACTCTCCAGAGATTTCTTTTCTTTATTATCTGTGAATTGCCATAACTTCTTGGGAAACATACTGGAATAGTTTCTCATTGTCTTTTCTACAGTTTGGGCTTCAGTCTTTCTCTTAAATCAAAAGTTAAAGAGTTCAGTCTAACTTGTTATTTAACTCATTGCTAGAGGAACAATAGATGGATTCATACCTTTTCTCAAGGTCATTAGTGCAGAAGATGAACTCTGATTACAAATTTCACATACTGCACCAGTGTCCATTGCACTAACTCTACATCTTTCTACTACTAAATAAAGAAAATAAAGAGAAATAAAGGGAATGTCAAGAAGACCAATTAATTTTAGTAGTAAACAAATAAAAAGTTTTATTATAATTTTAGTGATTATGGTCAGTGGTTAAAAATAGAAAGAAACACAAAGGCTTACCAGCAAAACATTAGAAATATATAAGTTGGAATTGCTGGGTTTTAGCAGTATAGTATACTTGTCAAGTTAGTGAATAATAGTAAACGGACTGCTCAGAAGCAGATTTGTACAACTCACTTTATTTTGCTGCCAACCAATGAATTCAAATACCCAGATGTATCCAACCATGTCAAAGAGTTCTTTGAATTCTTTTATCTAAATGACCCAGAACTAAAAGTGTCTTTGATAAAATAGATTCACTGATACTACTAGTGTAAAAAATATTAAGGCCAAGAGAGATTGCAGAATAAAGACTGAGTTTATAGGTTAAATTTGATCTCCTTAAAAGTAGTTAAGTTCTCACAGCTCAATGACTAACAGCAGCTGATGTGTTTTAAAAGACTTCCTTGAAGCAAAAGGAATTTGAACTTTTATCCTTTATTTCCGATCCATCCATTCACTACTATAGATCGACAGCCTAAGTTGCAGCTAAAAGACAAAGTCAAAAATTAAGTTGAAGGTAAATACTAGTCAAATCTTAAAATCTTCTTTGTAATATTGCTAAAAATTAGTGAGGATTTGCAAAATTTCATTGATAGGGGTTGCAATTAAAAAGAAAATTAAAAAGCTCATGTTTAAAGTTGAGAGTTTATAGCCATCAGTAATGTCTGGTTTGATAATACTGCAATAGATTCATAATCACATGCACACACAAACACACACACACGCATTCTTACATGCATGTCTTGTCTTAAAGCTTGTTCAATTTTTCAGACAGATTTGATCCCAATTTATCATCATTAAGTGTTCCTCCTATGGAGAGAAAAATATACAGCAAAAATAACATCATTCAGAATGTGAATATCTGAGTAACTACATGTCTCAAGCAAATAAAATTAAATAGGCTTTATGTTGAACAATAAAAGATTTATTTATCTAAATTTGAACATGATATTCAAAGGGATGTAGAGTTTATAACCAATTTCACAAAGCTTCACAAATGTTCAATATGCACACCACCTCTGATACGACACACGTCAAGTCGGTAGTCCAGCTCCTACCAAACATGCTCTTGCATGTCTTGCATAACAATCTCCAGTGTTTGAGTAATTCTCTGCTTAAGTTCCTCTAGGCTTGCAAGAAGAGGGGGATATAGACTTTTCTTTTCACGTAGCTCCACAGGAAAAAAAAATCACAAATCAGGTGAATGTGGTGGCCATTTTAACTGCCCATTGTCATTATTACCGACATGTCTGATCCATCTTCCTGGTAGATTCTCATTGAGATAAGTCTGCACAGTGAAATTAGTTTTTACACATTTTGTTAAAATTTGAGATCATTTCAGTGAGAATTGTCTGTGTTATTAGACTACAAAATAATGTCAAATTTTTTTTTGTGGGGGGGTGTACCCCTGTATGTTGAAGTCAAGATTTAAACCTATAAACTTGAAACAAAAATATATTCTTTAAAAAACAGGGAATTAAAATCATTTGAGATTTTTTACTTATTCAACTAATCTATTCACCTGAGTCATGTTCTTAGAAGAATTTCATTTGATTTTCAAGACTAAAATGTTTGATCTCCAAATCACATCTCAAATATGTTGATTTACTTTTTTACTTATGTAACATTCTTATGAATACAATAAACAAAATTTATTTAAGTCAATATTTTAAAACATGAAGTTAGGTCATAACAAGGCTATAAAAAACAGTGAATTAAAGCGATTTGAGATTATTTCCTTCTTGATGGTTTGAGTCAAGATTTTGGGTCCTAGCAGAGTCACGGAAAAATCATGTGTCCTGTGATATTTTTATTGCTTTGAAATAAACTTGACAGTTATTCTCTAGGCTCACTACTGAACTAAGCTTTTTTTTAAATCATTTCACCTGAAGCAAGATAATAAGGCCACTAATACACAAGAAGTTACTGAATATGAGAGAATGGGAAAAAAAACTATTAGGGAGAGAAAACAAAAAAAACAGAAATTAAGAGGATAGAGGATAACAATTGACATTGCATTTAAATTTCTGAAGATCAAACTTGACTGAAAGCAAAAAGAGAGGTTCACAAGTGAGAAGTGCAAGAGAAGAAACTGTTAGTATAGAACTTACAGTTACATCTAGCCATTTCAGCTGTAAAATGATGAGACCTAGCTACCAATCTAATACTGCACTTAATTATATGAGAAAAAGAAAAACATTATTAAAGAGGGAGATCAATAAATGAAGAGAAATTAAGAACAAAAGATAATGATTAACACTGCGTTTAAATTTTTGAAAATCAAAGTGGGCTGGAAAGCAAGAAGCTGGAAGAGAGTTTCGCAAGTGAGAAGTGTGAGAGAAGCATAGAATTTATGGTTACACTAGCAGCATGGCCCGGCGTTGCCCGTGCTTGATTCAAAAATCGTACGACTCATACAGCAATCACTATCACTTGACTTAAAATATTTTTGCCCTTCCTTGCCTTTAAAGGAGTACCCTTTGCCGTGCTGATGTTACTACATGCCTTACTTCTTGCCTATCTCACACTGCAAATTTTTTCTAAGCTCTATACTAAACATTAAAACTGTTACGAAAAAGAACTAAACAAAATGAACACAAAATGATCAGCTTTAAAAAAGGACTCGTAACTGGAAAAACCGAATGAATAAAGAATGTTAACAACAAATACTTTTTCATACCCAACCCAGTTCTGTGTAATCAGAATCAACGTTGAGTTTAAGCAAGCGAATGAGCCAATTGGAGTAAAGTGCCATGCAGATTTAAATTTTTCCCACTTGTGACGAATGCAGCTAGCGATTTTTTTTGCATGCTAGCATGCTAGTTAACATTCATGTCAGTCAGCTGTTGGCTCTCACGCTGGCCAATAGAATCTTCTTGCTTATTCGTGGCAGCCAGCTATTGGCTCTCACTCTGGCCAGTACAAAATGGCCACAAACTAGATGAAAACTGCCATAGAAGCATGGAAAAATTGATTATTTCTACTATCGATGGGAATTGGGAAATGCAAAGTCGGTCTTGGCCTTCTCGCTAAATTGTGCATGTAAATTTTGGTGCAAATCCGTCGAAAATTGTGGCCATGCATTCGTTACACACACACACATTCTGACTTTTATAGATAGAGATCTAGCTATTTTAACTGTAAAATGATGAAACCTTACCACCATATGTTCCATGAAAATGTGTATGAGCTGATGCCCAAAAGTTTGGGGAATTTGACTATGAAAAATTTACTTACCATTGAGTCCCACTGTCAACTTCAGAGTATTTTACTTGGGTGTATATATATATATATATATATATACACACACACACACAAAAACACACACACACACACATATATATATATATATATATATATATATATATATATATATATATATATATATATATATTTCATAAAGGATAATGGCAAAAATCAGTTCAATATTTGCTTTATATATACTATTTAACTCTTCTGTGCATTTTAAGTAGACCTTATAATAAATGTTTTTTGAAAGTTACTTTAAATTCATTTAAATAGTACAAAGGTATTTACTGAGTCTATTTTGAACTGAAACAAAGTCACATTTTTAAGGCTTCTGCTAAAAGCCTGGTTGAAAAAGATGTTTGCTATCTTCTATCGGTACAAAGTAATACATGATATTGAACTGAAAGTTACAAATGAATTATAATAATTAGATATAAATGATCCTAAACAGTTTATCATGGTTCAAGAATAATAAAATGTCTTTGGTTAATTGTCATTACATAGTTTATTTGGAAATTTAAAGAACATCACAAGATGTGTTGATAGATACTGTATTTGTTTTTAATTTGAGCAATTTATATAACTCCCTTCTGTCTTGCTAGGCCTGTTGAAACTTTGCCAGAGAAATTGTACATTTCAGGAACTTATATCAGTTTGGCTACAAGAAGAAGACAAAGTTAACATTCAACCACTTTAAGGATTCAATTTCTAATGGTTTACCATTACATTCTATACTAAAGTCATGCTATTCTTAGAAACATCTTAATGTTTCTTTAAGCTTCAGAAAATTTTAACACGCATTTTACACTAAAAATCCTGCCCGAGAGCATAAATTTTTCTTTAATAAGATTTCTTGAACATTCAGGCTGGTAAGTGGAAATAAATAAATACAATGGAGCATCTACTTAAAATAAAAGTATCCACTAAAAATAATCTTTAAAATGATAAAAAAAATCTGTCAGATTAATAAAAAATTCATTACTTTCTCTAAAATTCACATTTTACACTGTAAAATTTTGTTCTTGTTAGGTATTTAGAATTTTTATGACTTTTGTAATATAGCACTGTCTAAACATTGATCTCTTTTCTTTCTTTTTTTTAGCAAAAAGGATAACTCACAACATCACATCTGCTCTTTAAATGAGAAAATTTATAAAATCAGAAAGAGCAAGTCATTCATAGAAAATTAAATGAAAATTAGAGAGCTTAAAAAATATTTGCAAGATCTGTGTAGACTGATTGTAGTTAAATGTCACAGAGGCATCTCAATAACTAGATTGTTTTTATGTGCTAGAAAATTTTTCTCTCCATAATCTATCTTACATATTTTTGAATATTGCTACCACATATGGTCCAGTTCGACTGTTATACAATTAGAGATTCTTGATAAAATCCAATGAAGAATCAGCAATATTATTGGTCCTGTGTCTTAGTGGCTTTACTACCTTGCTTCAAGGGAAATGATTAAAAAAAAACAATAACCAACAATTAGCAGCTAGTTCCTATGTAAAAACAGTATTCTGTGGTTTTTGTTATTGATTTGAATTGAAGTTGATTTTGGTTTTTGATGCTAATTTTCTTTAATAAAATTTGTATTTGCAGCACATGAAAACTGAAGGAGAACTGCGAAGAGTTGAGAAGGAAATTCTTAGATTAAAAGATTCCATTCTAAGAAATGAAGACAAGTAAGTAAAATTTTTTATCTATGGCATCATGAAATTTAATGCTCAAAATTTGAATTTGGTCTTTTAGTTGTATGTATGTATGTACTGCCTCAAGGAATCCTGCTTTCCTGACTGCTGGAAGTCCTTATCCATTGTTCCTGTCTTTAAGAACTCTGGAGACCCCTCTGACCCCACTAATTACCGTCCTATTAGTCTCCTACCCCTCTTCGGCAAAGTCTTCGAAGCCCTAATCAATGCAGAAGTGGTTAACCACCTTACTACACACGACCTTCTCTCAGACAAGCAATATGGTTTCCGCTATGCCCGTTCTACAGCTGACGTGCTTACAGCCATCACTGAAACTGTCTACCAAGCACTTCAAAATAATTGTGAGGCTCGTGCCATGGCCCTAGACATCTCCAAAGCGTTTGATAGGGTTTGGCATGCCGGCCTTCTTCGTAAGCTCCAGGGATACGGTATTACTGGTCGACTGTTTGATCTGATACAATCATTCCTGTCAAACCGAGAATTGAAGGTCGTTCTCAACGGTTTCTCCTCCAGTTCCTATCCCACGAATGCAGGTGTTCCCGAAGGCTCCATCCTTGGCCCCACACTTTTCCTTATTTTCATCAACGACCTTCCTGATGCCATAGGTTCCCAAGTTGGCATCTACACGGACGACACTACAATTTACTCCTGCCTCAAAACCAAATCTAGTGTCACGGTCAAAACTAACCTGGCCGCGTGTCTTGAAATGGACCTCCAATCGGTTGTTAACTAGGGTAACAAGTGGATGGTCAAATTTAACGCCTCAAAAACTAAACTACTCTCCATTAACCACCATAGATATCCTTACCTGCCCCCCATTAGAATGTCTGATAGTCAACTTCTTGAGAGTGACTCCCTGTGTCTGCTCGGTCTCACGTTGACTGCTAACCTGAGATGGAACAAATATATTGAGTCAATTGCATCGTCCACCACGAGGAAAGTTGGCTCTCTGTGCCGCGCCAGGAAATTTTTCTCCCCTGAATCGATACTTCAAATATACAAAATGACCATTCGCCCTTGCATGGAGTATTGCTGCCATATATGGTCTGGGGCACCTTCTGTTTACCTCGGAGTTCTTGACAAGATCCAGAGATGGATATGTAATGTGATTGGCCCTGATCTGGCGTCTCACCTGCAGCCACTATCTCACAGACGCGTCGTCGCCTCTCTCTGTCTCTTCTACTTTCATGGCAATTGCTCTGATGAGCTGCTTTCCCTAGTCCCCAGTCTCCATGAATACAAGTGCCTTACGAGGCTGGCATCCCGCTCTCACTCTTACACTGTAGAAACTTTAAAATGTAGCCGTCTCTTCTCCAATAGCTTCATACTTCACACCTCTCGCCTGTGGAACACCCTTCCCAATTACTGTTTCCCTGATAGCTATAATCTCCAACTATTCAAATGTAATGTCAATCGACATCTCCAGTTACCTTGATCTACACACTATCCATCCCTTCATCCTTTCTTCTATCACTCCTATCTGCTCTTGCTACAAATCTTCTGCAACCCGCCTGCATCCTAGTGGCTTCATGCTTTGCTCGGGGCGCTAAGCTAAAAAAAAAAAAAAATATATATATATATATATATATATATATATATATATATATGATGTGTTTGGCAGTGGAGGGACGAATTCAAAAAAAAATTGAAAATTGCTTTTTTCAGTGCAATTTTTTTCATTATATCATATCCAAATATTTTAATATCTTAGAAAAAATTAGGGCCGATTACACAATATTTCAAGCTCAGTTTAGGTTTATAGTTTGTAACCATAAAATGAGATGAGGTAACATAAACTGTAGATTTGTAAGCAGAATATCATTACATTATTGTTACATAATCATAGTGAAATCATTTAGGTTTTTTGTCAAAAGCAATTTATTTGTGTTGTATATTAATTTAAAATATTCCTTTTTACAGACTTTATTTTTGAAATGGAATAAGATTATTCTAAATTTCAGAATTTTGCTATTGCCCATTTCTGGAAGAAAGTAATCTAAAAACAACAATGAAAAAGAGAGATAACAAAGCGTAAACAAAATAGCTTCAGTTTGTTCAACTTAGGAAACTTAGCATTGCAGCCAAAATATTCTAAAATGCTGTCAATAACAAAGGAAAAAATGAAAAATACCCAACAAATTGAATATAGCATCAAAATTTATATTATTTTTATTTATTTGTTATATAGCTAAAAAAAATAAAATAAGCAAGAGTTAAACAGATAATTTAACTTAATATGGAATAGTTTTTCACTTAGATTTCTTTAAATGTTTAAACCTTGTGGGTAAACCTGCAGGCAGCACTTTAAAGAAAAAATAGTCAGTGTTGTTCTGTTCACTGTTGATAGCTTCAAGCAGTTAACGAGCAGTTCCAAAATGTGAGATTAAATAAAATATTCTCTCTATGATACAAATCTGAATTCTGACTTGGCCAAAATATGTGCTTGATGCAGTTGTACTAATGCCAATTTTTGGTGGTTTTTGTATTGTCAACAGAAACACTGTCTTGCTTGAAAGTAACGTTTGATTATCCTTCGTTAGAAAATAACATTTCAAATGTTGGAAACAAGCCTTTCTGCAATGTTCTTTTGTATTTCAAAGCTTTGACTTCTCACATTTTCATGTTGACTTTGGCCTTCACCATCACCGAGTCCTGGAATAAAAATGTCTTCTCTTATTTAAAGTGAAGTATGTATGAGTAGAAAGTAAAAAAAAGGTTGATTGTAAGGAAGATAGGTATTTGGAATTAGCATCATTAATACATTTTACAGGGCACAATTTAAAAAAACATCATGCATGCATACACACACACACACACATATACATATACATAGTTATATATATACACATAGTTATTATTACTATCTCACCATCATATATATATATATATATACATAGTTATTATTACTATCTCATTATCATATATATATATATATATATATATATATATATATATATATAACATTTTGTTTAAAAAAATGTTGCTCAGGTATTTCTGGAACATAATGTTTTTAAGGCAAGTTATCTTTGTAAAAATAGTGGTCAATATCAAGAGATAGATCATTTTACAATCTCGTACCTTGTTGAGTGAAGGTACTTTCCACAAAATACAGAGTAGCGATAAGTGAACATTTAAATTATATATATATATATATATATATATATATATATATATATATGGTCTATACAAAATATATCAAGCTATATAAAATATTACACGATACAGTTGTACAGTCATGATGTAATCAGGGGACCTTACTGTGCATGCATGAAGATTCTCTTGTTGAGTATAATCAGCCGAGATTGAGAGGCCACTAAGTGATCAAGTGTTCTATATGATTAAAATATACTACATACTAGTTAACTGTAAATGTAAAGAATACATATTTGAACACTTATGGCATCACTACATATTTCCATCTAAATTTTGTTACTTTATTACATTGAATAATATAGCTAAAACTTTTTATTGTTATTTCAGTTAAGATTTTTTCCATTGTTTTTACAATCATCTCTGTTTATATCAATTGATATCTATTGTCTAGTTAGATTGTTTTGCTTGCTATCTCAGACCATCAACAAATTAGTGATCCTAAGAATACAAATTGATAGAAACATTCTATTTACGTGATCAGTTCAGTCACAAAATTGTGACCACTTATATATGGGATCACTGCTACACGTATTTGTTGACCAAACTTTTAAATATGTTTTTCATTTATTCTTAATGCTCCCAACACCACAAGTTCCTACAGAACCAAAACATTAACATAAAACTTGAGTCATGTTCTTAAATAGCCCCATCAGATGAAGATATTAATATGGATGTCATGCCTGGCAGCAAACTCGGTCAAAAATATTTAAACTGTTAGCTGTATTCAACCACTTTCTCAGATCAATGGTTAAAAATGGCTTTCAGTGAATAAAACCTGTAGGTCTTAATGAGGACCATCCTTCTTTCAACCTACAGAATCACAAAAAAACTGAACCAAATTGCAGAACCAACAGCAGCAACTAAAATGCATAGCACATGTAACTAAAAGAGAAAATAATGATGTAATCAAAATATTGACATTTCACACTGCCTCAAACAAAAGCTTAGGAAGGAAGCCTCCATCAATGCTGGAAAGAGCATTTACAGCTACTGGACTTGAGAAACCTATTTTCTTGAAAAATTGTTTTAAGAGAAAGATTTTATTTTATAAATTTCAGCTGACAACAGCACAGGCCACTTGATCAGTGAATGCCAAATGTTTCCTTATAAGGAAAAAGCTAATATTACCACTACATGTACATACATTGATTTATTATCAAAATTAAGTTTCTTTAAGTGCGTAGTATCTGAACTTATCAGATGGGTTAACATAGATTTACTTTTAATTAGACCATAATTTTGCTGTCTATGACAATTAGTTCTTGGAGGAAATATTCTGTTGACTGAATCAATTTTTTATTATTATTGATATTCTTCTGGGCACAACGAGCTGATTGTTCCTGTTTAACTTATTAAGCAACTGAAGTTAAATACCCGAGGTATTGATTAGCAGATACTACTGTACATCGATTTATTTGGATCAATTATCTTGTCATCCAACCTTCATCAAGTGATTATCACATTCAACAGTTCTCTGGGAATGTGAAACAGAACACTTTGTTTAATTTACACTAGTTCAATGGCAAGACAAATTGGAAGAATTGAGTAGTTCCAAAAATTCCCATTTGTCAAAGACACCTGTTAACATTTGTTAAAGACACCTTACAATGATAAAAATAGGAAAGGTAATGAAAATATTCAAAATGAATCAATGTATAATAGTAACAATGTCTTGTCTCTGAAAATCAAACAAAAATTGTCCACTGCCCACACAGCAAACTACAGCCATCAATAGAAAGAATCTGCTGGAATCCATTCAGAAGGGGTAAAAAAATAGAAATTCCAGTACATAATGAGAGAAATCATTTCATTTCTTCACAGAGAGTTTATTATGTATTATACTGCCTGCAATAATCATTTATATGCTGATAGTTGCTACATGGTATTTAATATGGTAAAGATATTAAGTCAGTAGTGTTGATTCTAGTTATTTCATTTCTGTCTTTATCAAATCTATAGCGAGTAGCAAAAACTTGAATTTCCACTGAAAAATATGAATTTGTAATTAGTTCAAGCCTGTATAATTTGAATGTTTAAATATTTTTATTTTCTATTTTGCTTGAGTGGCATTAATGGAAGATCTCTGAGGCTTCTGTAATGATGGGATCTCATTTCAAGCTATTAGCTTAGAATTGTATGAAGCCAACAACAGTTGACAAAGAAATTAGCTTAATGCAGGGAACAAAAACAATCGCATAACTATGGCAGCTGAACAGAGTGTTGTTCTGTGAACAGCTCAGCCATGAAACTCATGCATAGCTGATTGAGATTAAACAATTATGTGTATGTATATATATATATATATATATATAAAGTTTGACTTTGTTCTGAAGAGTAGTTGCATCTATCTATGAAACTTTGAAGTAAACATGAATTAAGTGAAAAACAATACGTTATTAATTATATTAATGCTCTATCCCTATTTTCAATATTGAGCATTCTACCACAAAATGTGCTTTCCTTAAATGCCTTTATCAGCAAACCACTGAAAAAAAACAGCAATTTTGATTTCAAAAACACTCTTCCAAATATATATATATATATATATATATATATATAATAAAATATAGTTTTAAGGTATGCTATAATTATGGGTTAAAGTGCTCAATACCAGGGATAGAGCAAATGTAAATATAAAAGTGGACATTGAATTCAACACCCAGCTTATTACACAATCATCAGGTCATCATATGGCCTGACAATTGTGTATAAGCATGAAACAGACTGTCTCGACTGGTGGTAGACTTCAATGTCCATTCACACACACACACACACACACACACACACACACATATATATATATATATATATATATAATGAATAATCAAAAAAATCTTTTTACCTCATGTGGGGAATAGGCTATTTTGGTAAACAATAAAAGTGGTCATCTGTCTTTTCAACCCCAATGTGGAATGAAGTTCACGTCCGTAGAGCTGTGTGGGAGCAGGAAGTAGGAATTAACTGTAAGGAAGTGATATGGAAAATAAAGGGTTTACCTAAAATTTAACTTGCCGAAAATACCTAATACAGTGTTCACACTTTTTTAGGTTGACCCTTTAGCTTTCAATATCACTTCCTTACAATTCCTACTTCCTGCTTCCACACAGCTCCACGGACATGAACTGCATTCCACATTGGGGTTAAAAAGATAGACAAACACTTTCATTGTCTGCCGAAATAGTCTATTCCCCACATGAGGGAAAAAGATTTTTTTGCTTATTCATCATATTGCTCTGTATAAATAAAATACATCAAACTCTCTTTTGTGGATCAGTTTTAATATTTTTATATTACTAGGACACACTTGGATTATATACCCATGGATTTATTTTACCTTTACTATATATATATATATATATATATATATATATATGCATAATGGTCTAATCTCAAACATCTGAGTGGTTAGAACATTCACTTTCTGACCACGAGACCTGGGTTCAAATCTCACCATGGTCTAATTGTCAGGAAGGAGACTTCCTAATGTTATTGGTCTGGAGGGGGCCAATTCCAGCGTGCAGCAACTTTGGAAAGTGCCTGAAAACAACACCACGGGTTGACCCAACCTTTGTGAGTGAAATTGGCTCGATGAAACACTAGGGGCCATCAGTATCTGTGCTAACACAAAGTCAAAAGTCATTGTGACTGAGGGTTTGAGTGTGCTGGTGGTGTTCAGATTGTTGATCATTCTAGGTAACATGCTCTCTCCCAGAAACTGTAACTAAGGTCTGCTCTAATAGTTGCAGTATAAACCACAGGTTGGCTCTCTGGGTGTTGAACAAACACAAATGTGCTTGAGCAAGAGTCTGCAATAGGGATTGGCTGGCCACTCTAGTAGGTGGATATCCTTGAATATGAGTGGCCAGCTATTATATATATATATATATATGTGTGTGTGTGTGTGTGTGACAATTAGTATTACATTTTTTTAATGTTAATACCTATTAAAACTAAAAAATTGTAACACTAATTGTCATCCATGCCCACTCTATCAATAAAAGGTGCTATAAAAAAAGGACCGTAAATTTGAACAATGCATGAACTGAATGTAATAGAGACTTTTGCCATTTTTGCGAGTTCACCATGCAAATACTCAAGGAAACGATTTGAAAAGAGATGATAAAACTAGGTTCTAGGTCAGATGTCTTTCTTTTTTTTAAACAATTTTCCTAAACCTTTGGTTTGCACATTATGTATTTATATCTATTTTCAAGAGGTAATGAAATGTTCTCATCCTACCAAGAAGCCTTTAAAAACAATCTGATGTTTTTTAAAGATTTAAGGAAGTGTGTTGGGCTAAGAACTTTTCAACACCTGCTTCTCTCTATCTTGATAGATTGATAGATATCTAAATAGAAAGAAATTCTCTGTGTTCCATATATTGACTATATAAAGTTCTTTCCTGTGACCTGTCAAAATGAAACCTATATTTTACATGTATGAAAGAAAGCAACCAACCAAAGAAAGGTGGGTGAACAAACAAAACTTCAGAGCCTTTATAGGACAGTACAGAGACCAGCAGTTATTGTGTGGGTGGTGGAATCTGATACTTCTTTTCAAAGACAGATAAAATCTTATTAAAATCCTTAAAGCATGAAAGGTAACATTGTTAAGGTTGAACATAAACTAAAGATTTATTCAAGTATCAAGTAAATTCTTCTCAACTTTTTTCTCATTCAAGTGGAAATGTGAAAATTGTGACTGTTCATAGCTCACCATTTTTATGTAGATTCTGAAATATTAGTTCAGCCAA
The DNA here is from genome assembly GCA_963932145.1 of Acanthosepion lycidas. Classification (NCBI taxonomy): domain Eukaryota; kingdom Metazoa; phylum Mollusca; class Cephalopoda; order Sepiida; family Sepiidae; genus Acanthosepion; species Acanthosepion lycidas. The sequence continues at coordinate 22,137,109 of OZ010588.1, read as the reverse complement.
TGCTTCTCAAAATAAGATTCAGGAGTGTCCAGAGGTCATTAAGATCATTTCTTACCATACCAATGTACTAATTTTACTAGGTTGGCAGTTGAACACTGGACAATTTCCTAACAGAAAAAAAAAAGACTTGAAGCAATAGAAATGTGGTTGTGCTGATAAACTTTGAGAATACAATAGACAGGATATGTGAGAAATGAGGAAGTATAGGGAGAATAAAAAATAACAATCAGATATATTTATTTGGATTTTAATGTCTTTTTCAGGTTATTTAAAGCCAGAAAATATTTTTAGATTGTAAGAATTTTTTTGATGGGGGTTGATAATAATGATTTACTGATACAAGTCCTACTAATTAACCCATAGCTGGGGGAAAAGAGGTGGATTCATACCTTTCCCAAGGATATTTCCACTTAAGTGAATATAATAAACCTGACTGGAATTGGAACTCAGCTCACTGGTTTCCATTTCTGAGATGTTATCCATTACATCAGTTGAAGATCCAAGCTTACAGCACCTGGTATTCACAAGCAGTCACCCCTCTAGGAACTGACCAGCTTGATATTGCTTAACCAGTAATCATATGGGAACCAATGTTTCAATGCTATATGGTCATAAGCCATGTAATTCTTAAGTTTTAGTTGAAAACCTATTATTTTTAATGTAATAAACTTCATTCACCCATCTAGGTACTTAACTTCAAGGATTATACAAGAATCGGTGTTTCAATATGATATGTCTGTAAGCCTCAATCAGAAAGAGACAGCTGAAATGTTTAAGACACATCATAAGGAAAGATGACTTGGTGAATTTAACACTCATAGAGCACATTGAAGACAAGAGAAGCAGTGGAAACCAGCAAAACTTAATGAGTTTGAGCAAAATGGATGGCAAGACAAAGACCAAGAATTACTTAGACAGGAAGTTGGGGAAAGCCACAAATATCAGTGTAGTCTATCTTTCCCCAATGCAAACAAATAAAACTTGAAAAGACACCAAATCAAGACTATATGGTGGATGTGGGAAGACAGTCCAACCAAAATTTGCAACATGGTCTTTGAAATTGTGTGTGACCTGGCATTATCATGTTGCAAGTATCTGGAAATGTGGGCCCTCAGCTGAGTCAGCATCATGATGTAATAACCACATTTGATGGTTTGTCCAGATTCCAAGATATCCATACCTTTTCTATCCCAATAGTAAACATCATTTTACCCATTGACTGCTTGAACTTCATCTTTGATCTGAATTTGAATGTTGTCACTCTATGGATTGACAATTTGATTCCACATTTCATCACCAATGACAATGCAGTCCAAGAGTCTATCACCTTCAACCATACAGTGGTTCAGCAGACGCGTATTCAATGGTCTTTCTGTTCTTATGCCAACATTGATAGATTCCATCTAGCACAAACTTTATTATCTCAATATTGCTAATATTGTTTCCAATGCATTGAAGCTGACATTCAGTTCTCTACACAGTTCCTTCGTTGTAACTTGCTGATTTGGATAGAACAGCTATTTTGAGGTACTCTTCATTTCATGGATTGATGGCTGTACAGGGTCAACTGGAATATGGCTTCTCACACACATTGCTGTCATTACTAACTGTGCTCACATCCACTGTTTCGTCTCTGTAAATGTTTAGCAAGCATCAATGAAAATCAATGGGTGAAAATTTTTCCCACATGTCAGATACCATTTTACCAAACTGTCACTTAGCTTCAATCTATAATAAAGTTTATTTGTGGAAAGGTTCAGCCTCTAGTGTTATACCACCAACATCTGCCTTTGATGTTATGGGTCAACAGAATGAAATAGGAGTATTGCATCTGTAGTAACCCTTGTATTATAAATATTCAAGAAAAGTATCCATCCATTTGAATATCTTGCAAACTGGTTGCACCACCTTGTTGTAAGGTGATAAATTATTTCCCACACTCTCTCCAATAGATGCAACATTGCAAGCCTCTTGCTATTCTATCTTTGTTTCCATGGAAAATGTTGTGTCAAGCTACATTCCCTAGTTTTCTCAGTTTGGATATTTAGAGCTAAAATCCACCATGCCATATACACAGGACCAAACCATCCTAATTTCATTCGTATTCCATTGGTAAGAAGGAAGTTCCATTTAGACAGGTTCTTCCCAAGAGCTGCTACTTTATGGAACAGACTCCCAAGAGTATGCTTCTGAATCATGCAATCATAACTTCTTCAGGTCAACCATTACGTATATTGCATATCCTCATAATCCACGTTTACTTCTCCCTTATCCCTTCTATGTCCACACACCAAACTCATTTAGTAATCTTCTACCTTGTGTAGCTCTTAGGCCTTGTATTGGGTAAAAATCTACTAAAATAAAAAAATATAACTTGACAATCAATCAGAAAAAAACTTACTTTTTATGCATGAAGAACTCTCCCATGAGGTTACTCAGTTTGCAATGAGAAACCATTAAGTAAACTTATCTATTGTGGCCATTGCATTTATGGCAAAAATACTTTTCCCAAGTTTAGGCATTTGTCAGTGGAAATTATTCAAATGATTGAGAAGACAATTCAATGAGTGAAGACTTGAGATAAAATTTTGAAAGGTGACAGTTCAAATTTGATCAAGAAATCATTGAAAGTGATCCACTTTTTAGAAGGTTTTTGGCAAAAGGGACACACAGAAATGTTGAACACATGAACTGCTTTCAAACATTATCATCAATTGATAATGTGAGAATGAAAAAAAGATCTGGTGATTCTAGAAACACTTTGGAAAAGGGTACCAAGCTATTCTTCATGCCTCATGCTGGGTATTTTGACAAATCTCACAGAATTCACTTCCAACAGCTTAGATTTTCCTCCCTGTTGTTTTTAGACTTTTTTTCCAAAGATAAAATTGCAGTTGAAAGGAAGGAAATTTCAAACCTTGGGTGAGATTAAGGAGAATATAATGAGACAGCTGATGTCAATCCCTAAAGATGACTCTGCTAATTCTTTTAAAAAGTGGAAGGAATTTTCATGTGTGTGAAGTCCTAATGGGACTAAAGCACCATTGCTTTAGGTAGGCTACTTTTTTCACTAATATTAAATAGCTGTATTATTTCTGAATATACCTCCATGTGAAGAATTAAAAAGGATTAGTTAATTTGACTGCAAAAAACACAGTTAACAAAAATTTTAAAGCTATGAAGTTATCAAAGTGTGAATTAATTAAGGCTAAAAACAAGATTCGTGTGGTTTTGGTGATAGTGTTTTGTTGTGGAAAAGAAAACAAATAAGCTGATGTATCATTTTCCAGTGGCTAAATTCCATATAGTTGGTCAATGTTTGGAGCTTTTCATTCAACAAACAAAAATTAATCAATCTTGGTTTTGTTTTCTCAGCAATGCTGCAGTCAGATAACAAAATAAGACATGACCAGAATTCTTCTCTCTGTTACAAGGTCAATGACAAAGAAATCAATCAATGTGAAAATTAATAGTCCTTTTCTTCTTAAAGATAAGTGATGTTTTTGTTGTATCGACCTAAAAAATGTTGACTGACCTTGCAACAAGAGCTAGGTATTAAACATGGAACTTTGAAAAAGGCTCACACTTTAAATCCTTGTACTAAAACTGAATGAGGTTTATTACATTAGAAATAATAGGTTTTCAAGTAAAACTTAAGAATTACATGGCTTATGTTCATATAGAATTAAAACACCAGTTCCTATAGGATCACTGGTTAAGCAATGTTGAGCATTGGTCTGTACCTAGATGAGTGACCACTTGGGAATATCAGGTGAATGTGTGGGTAGTATAATGGATAATGGCTGGGGATTTGTTAATCAGAGAGCAGAGTTCCAATTCCAGTTGGGTTTATTATATTCACTTACATGCAAATACCCTTGGGAAAGGTATAAATTCACCTCTTCTCCCCAGCTAAGTAAGACTTGTATTACTCAGCCATTATTATCTCAAAAAAAAAATTCTGACAATCTAAAAATATTTTCTGGCTTTAAATAGCCTGCAAAGTGTTGATAAGTCATTTAATCCTTTCTTTTTGCTTTTCTTCACTACCTTCTATCGGAGTTTTTGTAGTTTTCTTTCTGTGTCTGCAATCAATACTGTGTCATCTAGATATGGTATGTTGTTGATATTGTGGCCACCAATAATGAATCCTGGTTGGATTTTTAATTCTCTCAGAATCACTTTGTTGTATAGGTTGAATGAGTTTGGTAAGAAGACACATCCTTTCTTTTTTTATATCTTTTTCTATCTGTATTGAGGTGGTTTGCTGCCAGTATAGGTTCTTCATTATTCTAATATCCTTCAAGGTTACTGAGCAGTTCCAACCAATCTTTGTGGCATACTTTATTGAATGCCTTTGCATAAACTATAAAACACAGATAAACATCCTTAAAATTTTGCTCATCACTCCAGAGAGTATCTGACTCCTCCTGCCAAACTTTATCTTTACAAGAGTCAGATTAGACCAAAAATGGAGTATTGCTGTCATATCTAGCTGGAGCTGCTCAATCCCAACTTTCCAGCCTTGATAGAGCTCAAAATTATTTACATAGGCTTGTGGAGGGTGACTTATTTTCCACTCTACAGCTTCTTTCCACACAGACATAATCACATTTCTGTTGCCTCTAGTTTTCTCTTCATTTGGGAAGAGATTGTCCATCATTTACTGACATATAAGAGAACTGATATCACATAGCAATTCAGTAGCTTCTTCTTCTGTATACCATGTCTCTTCAAGATGTTGGCGATCATGGCTCTCTACAATTTCCTGTCTTTTGTGCCTCTTAATAAATTTTTTATCTGTTTCTTATCTCTCCTAAACCTTGCTCCACCATCCTTTTACTCATGCTTGCTAGGAAGGTTATGCATTGTTTTCTTCTCTCCTGCTATAACTGTGAGTATCAAATTTTACAAGCCAATTGTCCTTCTTATGTCCCCTAGAAATTTCTACTGTCTTTTTCTGATGTTAAATATAAGTGTCCTTTTTGCATCCATTTTCTCCAAAACTTTGCCATTGCTTACATGTTCAGTCAATGTTATTCTCATCATCTTTCTGTAGAACCATATCTCTGTTGCTTCATGTCTCTTCTTCATCTTTGAGGATATTGTCCAGTATTCACTGCCATATAGGAGGACTGATATTACATAACAATTCAATACTATTTTCTTTGTTTCTAATGAAATTGTCTTGTTTCTTAATATTTCACTTAGCTTTTGGAAGGTTTCTTTTGCTATTCCAATGCACCTTCAGATTTCAGTGTTGCACTTTCCAACCTCTGTTAAAGCACCTCCCAAAGATTTAAATTCTTGTACTTGTTTGATTTTGGTATCTCCAATTTGGAATTCGCATGTTGAGTTGTTTCTTTTGCTAACAATCATGCATTCTCTTTTCTTGCAATTAATGTTTACTCCTTTCTTCTCACTTTCCTTCACTACCATCTGTTGGAGTTCTTGTAGTTTCCTTTCTATATCTACTATCAATACTATGTCATCTGCATATCTTATGTTTTTAAGATTGTGGTTGCCAATAATGAATCCTGGTAGAGAATATTCTCTCAGAATTGCTTCATGTTATAGGTTGAATTAAGTCTGGTGAGAAAACACATCCTTGTCTCATACTCCTTTCTATTTTTGTATATTTACTGAATTCATTTTCTGGCCATATGCAGGCGATTTGCTGCCAGTATAGGTTCTGGGTTATTCTAATATCTTTCCCAAATATATCAGAAAACACAAGTAACAGGGAGGCTCCTGTAAAGTTTTTTTAAGAATCTTTAACTGTCAGAATCTGAGAAATTAAGAATGGATGTGTTTGTTTTCTATGAGTGAGGTTGTATTTATTCTAGGTTTATTCTTGTCTAATGTTTTTTTGATTCCATTTCTGTTCAAGGTCAACCCAGGAACCATACTATCTCTTCTGGAAGCCAAAATATGTTTAAATGAATGTGCTAAAAATAAATGATAAAGTGCTTGATAGATTTCTTTAATATTGCTTGTAGGATTCTATTATTTTAACAGCTTCTCTTATGAGACAACAGTAATACAACAAACAACAGGAAAGTATCTCTTGTAACAGTAAGAAATTAACAAAAAGTGGAGAATCCTATCACTGTTTAAGAAACTGGACTTAGAAATTATGAACAGAATCTCCAAAATCAAGTGAAGTTCTTTAGCTCAGGATGCAAATCAGAATTTGTCCCTATAATACATGAGAATCTGAAATATATGCCAAGATTCTAGTTTGCAGATTATTGTCATAAGAAAATCTCTAAAATTTTTTTTTAGCTAGAGGTGCTAATATTAATGTGCTATCAGGCAGTATAAGAAGCTAGATACAACTTTTAATTTTTGAGGAGTGACCCACTAAAATGAGATTAAATTAAGAAAGTGGTGATATGGGATCAGCTAATTTTGTTGAGTAGTAATTACTAACTACTACTATTACTACTACTACTACTAATAATAATAATAATAATAATAATAATCTATTTTGTTTCTCTTCTTTTGTTTAACATGTATCAGCACTTGACTTTGTCTAACTCATTAGTTTCCTCATAATAGAATTCTTTAGGAAAATTGAATTACAAGTTAAAACCATTTTTTTATTTGCATAACTCTCTTATAAATCATGAAGAGTCCTTAAACTGTTAAGGTGGCTAGAAAGGTTTTGTGGATGTCCTGTGCTAAGGAGAAGTAGAAGTGGGATCATATTTGGGTGGAAGGTTATATTTAAAAGGATACACACCAAAACAAATAGTTAGAACAGCAAGCAATAAATATAAAAGTGAAGAATGGCTCAACTCACAAGGGCTTTTGTAATCGAAATAGATCACACCACTACAAATATGAATATATGTTTTTCTATAAGAAGAACAGAAAACACAAAGCAATTAATTTGATCTCAACACACATAAAGTGTATAATTTTTCATGTATGTATATACATATTCAGGATGGTGAAAAGTTCTCAACCTAACCAATAAAAGATTACAAATAAATTCTGATATTTGGTCAATTGGGATGCAGGTCAGACCCCCACCACCCACCACCACTACCACCAAAAAAAAAATTTCCAGCACTTATACATACATACATACATACATACATACATACATACATATATACACCCACAATAAGTTCACACATGTATTTTCGTGTGTTTGTTTTTGTGTGCATGGGTATGTCTGCACAAGCAGCTTTGGACTGAAAAGGCACCTGGTGATGCACAGGAATCAGGCACAATGATGTGAATCCATCAAGGTTGTGGCAAGCACATTGTTCATCTGTCACTTATGTAACAAGTCATGCAAGTCCGCAGACGGCCTGGCAAGTCACCTTCAGGGTCATACACAATAAAAATGCAAGGTGGGTAGCAAATGTGATTAGGCAGATCATCATGTGTGTGTGTGTTTGTGTGTGTGCATATATATATATATATATATATATATATATATAGAGAGAGAGAGAGAGAGGTATCCTCGAATATGAGCAGCCAGCTATTTATATATATATATATATATATATATATATATATATATATATATATATGTGTGTGTGTGTGTGTATAAAAATAGCTGGCCACTCATATTCGAGGATACCTGTCTATTAGGGCAGCTAGCTAATCCCTATTACAGATGCTTACTCAGGCACATTTTGTGTTTGTTCAACATCCACAGAAACAACCTGTGGTTTATACTGCAACTATGCTGAGTAGACAGACATTAGTTCAAATTTCTGGGAGAGAGCATGTTTATCAACAATCTGAACAAGGCCAGCACACTCAAAACCTCAGTCACGATGACTTGTGACTTTGTGCTAGCACAGCTATCGACGGCCCCCAAGGGTTCCATCTACCCAGTTTCACTAACAAGGCTTGGGTTCAACTGGTGGTATGGTTTTTCAGGCACTTTCCAAAGGTGCCGCATGCTGGGATCGACCTCAATCCAGTCCGATAACATCAGGAAGCCACCTTCCTGACAAATCAACCATGGTGATATATATAGATATATATTTAATAGGCCAGTTGATGAAATTGGAGGAATAAAAAGACAACAAAATGATAAAAATAATATAATATGTGACTCTATTTTAAAAATGTATTTTAACTTGGGCTTTCACAGTTCCTGTTGACACTTAAATGAAAATGTTATAATACAAGACATAGGGGAAGAATCAGACCACTAACAACAAATCTCCTGAAAAAAAGAGTCCCAATTCATTGTTTATTTCTAGTCTTGTTGATAAAGTACTCAGGCATGTCCCAAAATTCCTACTTCAAAAACTTTCTCTTTAGGCTTTGGTTTAGTCAAAAAGCCTACTAAATATTACGTCTTATTGATAATATTTTTATCATTTTGTTGTCTTTTTATTCCTCAAATTTCATTAACTGGCCTATTAGATATCTCTCTCTCTTTCTTTCTCTCTCTCTCTCTCTCTATATATATATATATATATATATATATATATAAACACATGCATACACAAGACAGTATTGAAAAGTTCAGCCCAACCCATGTCCCAAAACTTGACCAAGCATCAGAATTTTTTTTTTGTTTTGCATTCATTCTTGATCAAAAAAGTTCTCAGCCTGACCAAGAGGGGACCAAGAGGGGATTCAAAAATAGCTGGTGTTTCTTTGTATGTTCAGATGGGAAGTGGGTTGTTCTGAAAGGAACTCACAAATACACTCGGTGAAAATTTCATATAAAAATTCAGGTAATAATTATGTCAGGCTATGGGTTCAACTGGTGGTATGGTTTTTTGAACTGCACACACACACACACACACACTTTGACATTGGATAACGGTGAGTGAGCTAATCTAACAGACCATTACCACTGTGCTAGATAAAATAAGTTAATATTTTAGGAAACCTTGCCGGGAAGCAATGAATATAGAAGTGTCTAACAGACCATGACAATTTTATTGTCAGTTTAATCCTCATTGGATGCCATATACATAGGATTTTCTGCCAAACAAAGTTAAGATTAGTAAATGTACATACACACATAAGTGCAAAAATGATTGTAGTTTTTAACCATCTGTTGGAATAAAATCTGTTAATAAAAAAATAACAATTTGAATCTATACATCATTGCCAACAATAAATGAGTCTGTTTATTCTAGTAACATTGAATTTTGCAGTCTTGATGCTTATAAATTCTTTAAAGTCATTTTGCACTGCTGTTTTGTCGCTTAAGACCATCTCTTGCAGGAAATTGTCAGGATGCTTAAAAAAAAAGTGGTAGTTACACACAGATATTATCTGGGGGGGGGGTAAGCTGAGTGAGTTAAAAAGTTTCATCATTCATTGATTTTCTGCAGTCATTTGCAAGACATGGTTAAGTGTTGTTATAAAGAAGAATTAATCCTTATAATCAGTGAATTTTTACTATCTACTGGCAATATTTCTCTGCCCTGATGGTTTTTACAAAGGTTCAAGAAGTTGTAGTCATTGGTGTCAACCACCAAAGACCATGGCCTTCTTTGCATGCAGCATTAATTTAGGGAATTGTTTTAGTATTTTAACTTAGTTCATCCACTGATACTATCAATTATCATTTAAAATCCATTTTATCTCACATATCACATATCACTGTAGTGCAGTTCAATTTTGGAACTGTGGTATTGCACTCAATTTGAGAGTTGGGGTTTGATGACACAATATTTTTTTTCCAAATCAATACAGTTTTTGGAGAATATGAGTTTAAATATTAAGTTTAGGTTCAAAATTGTAGCTTTGGAATTTAATTCCAGTGATCAGTAAAAACCTTATAAAATTTATAATTTACTGAAATTTTATATGAACTAGATGCATGACACAAGCACATTTTTACTAAATCATTCTGCCATCAAATAAGACCTTCATTTACTTTGAAGGGAAATTAGACTGAACAATTTAGCTATATTATGATGTAATATGTTATATGGTGCTGTAGATTTAGTGGGATTTTTATAAGCAATGCAAATTTCAAACATTTTGTCTTATAATTTGTGCCCAGCAGTATTATGGTGTTATTAGGTTGGTGCAAAAATAATGTCGTTTTCTCACATAGTAACATATGTGAGAAAACGACATCATTTTGCACCAACCTAATCTATATTTTTTGTTTTTTTATTAATTATGATCTAACAAATGATATTCATTGAGTAGCCTTTTTTGTAATTTTAAAAATAATTACACAGTTTTTACTTATCGAAAAAAAAATACATATTTTGCTTGTGGTGATTCATAATTAGAATTCTGGTTTGAATATATTTTACATTCAATGTATCTAATACAAAAGATATCTACTTTATTTGGATTTATACTTAAAATAGTAAAATTTTGAAGTCAGTTTATAAGAAAAAACCTGTGGAAATTAGGTATTTCTGTACATTTTTCAGATGGTCTTTAAAACTAAATGCTCAAAAATTGGTAAAAGCTATGAATCTAATTTTTGGTGTCAGTACTTATCACATCAAACCCCATCTTTTACACTGAGTGCAATAATGATTTTCTTAAAAAAAATTGAAAAATCAACCTGTCCTAATGTCACATTGTGATCAAGAAATGGGTTATTTTCATTGTACAAAAGAAGCACAAACCAAATTTCATAATCGCAAATATTCTTTTTTTCTCTCCATTTCTGCAGTATACAGTATAAAAAGTTTTTTTTGTGGTTCCAATTCGGTGCAAATCTTATTGAATGGTCTCCATTTAGTTCTTTGGTAACATTTCCATTGTTTTGTATGGACCACTTTAATAATTGTTCTCAACTGAGGATTCTCCATTACAAATGGACATCTGCTAACCTCCTCATCTTCAAAAAGGATCTCTTACCCATTACAAAACCTTTAGAACCCATGTTGAACTGTACATTTGTATGGCCAAATGATTGGTTAATAGTACATCCAGTTTCTATTGTTAGATCTCCTATTTTGAACACATTCAATAAAATTGCTTAAATTTCTTTATTTTTCATCTATACTTTGACAACCAAAACTAATCAATAAACAGTGAAAACAAAGCCATTAGCAGAAATCATAAGAATGAAATTTGCCTTTTAAATTGCTACATTACATGAATATACATAGTTAAATAATAGTTTTTAAATTTTTATAAAACTCATAATTATTATATAACTATTGTAATATATATGCCTGGAATTAGTAAACATATATATATATATATATATATATATATATATATATATATATATATATATATATATATATATATAGGATTAATACAAATATAAAATTTGTCATTTAGCTGAAACATTTATAAACACAAAAGAGACTTGAGATAAAACAATTTATCAATTGTGTTAGTTATGCATAGAAATAAATCCAACCACAACTTTGACCTAACAAATGCAACACTTATTAAAAAGGAAAGTAACTTACTTAGAAGTGAAATTCTCAAAAGTGCTACTATTGAATCTTATCAAAATATAAATCTGTGTCCAGGATTCTTCCCAATGAATCCTTTCCTGAAAGAATTACTACTTTCCAAAGCCAAGATACATGAGCACAAAAATACTAAAAAATTAAAAGAAAATGGTTAAACCAATAACCTCATGTTATTCAAAATATATAACACATAAATCAATCTGAATCCAAAATAATTTAAGTACTAATTTGCTCACACACACACACACACACACATATATATATATATATATATATATATAAATTTTGAAAAACCAATAACATTTTTGCTCTTGTATATAAATACTTGTCACAAAATAAAATCCTTACATTTGACTTGATAAAAGTCCCTCAGAGGACAAAATGTGTCAACTAAGATAAGTTTTCTTTTTGTCTTTATTCATATTGTCCTTTTACAGATATATTCTATCTGAAATTTTTACATATATATATATATATATATACACATACACATAATTGTTTAATCTCAATCAGCTATGCATGAGTTTCATGGCTGAGCTGTTCACAGAACAACACTCTGTTCAGCTGCCATAGTTATGCGATGTTTTTGTTCCCTGCATTAAGCTAATTTCTTTGTCAACTGTTGTTGGCTTCATACAATTCTAAGCTAATAGCTTGAAATGAGATCCCATCATTACAGAAGCCTCAGAGATCTTCCATTAATGCCACTCAAGCAAAATAGAAAATAAAAATATTTAAACATTCAAATTATACAGGCTTGAACTAATTACAAATTCATATTTTTCAGTGGAAATTCAAGTTTTTGCTACTCGCTATAGATTTGATAAAGACAGAAATGAAATAACTAGAATCAACACTACTGACTTAATATCTTTACCATATTAAATACCATGTAGCAACTATCAGCATATAAATGATTATTGCAGGCAGTATAATACATAATAAACTCTCTGTGAAGAAATGAAATGATTTCTCTCATTATGTACTGGAATTTCTATTTTTTTTTTCCTTCTGAATGGATTCCAGCAGATTCATCCAACTCAAAATTAAACTGGAACAAATCAGCTTATTGTGCCCAGAAGAATATCAATAATAAAAAAATTCAGTCAATGGAATATTTCATCCAATATCTAAATTACGCTCTACTTAAAAGTAATCTGTCTCTCTGATTTACAATGCATTTTTACAGTAAAATGACTTGTTTCACTTTTTCTGTAGTAAAATTATTAGTACTGTTTTACATCTTACATATACCAGCCAGTTGAGTCAAATATGCTTACCTTAATTTCTAACTAGCTGACAATCTCTTTTTACCATATTTTCAATAAACAACCTACGGATTCAATTCAAAAACATGCTAAAATAAACTTTAGATCGAAAATTTTAAAAAATTCAATCATTAAATCATCCATTCTGCAAATTGTTACAAAACCAAAAACATTGATCTAAAAACTCAAGTCATGTTCTTAAATAGCCTCATCAGATTGAGACTTTCATATGAATGTCATGTAAGGTGTCAAACCTGTTCAGAAATATCTAAACTGTCAGCTGTATGCAACCACTTTCTCAAATCAATGATTAAAAATGACTTTGAGCAGATTAAGCTTGTAGGTCTTAGCAATGACCATTCCTCTTCAAAATTTGTGGACTGGCACTACAGAATTACAAAGAACTCTACCAAATATCAAATACATCACTTGAAGACTTTCAACAACAGCAACAACTAAAATGGATAGCACATGTAACTAAAAGAGAAAATAATAACAAAACCAAATTATTGATATTCCACACTACTTCAAACAAAAGATTAAGAAGGCAGCTCCATCAATGCTGGAAAGAGCAATAATAGCCAGTTGACATGAAAAATTGTTTGTAGAGAAAGATTTTATAAATTTCAACTAACAGTAGCATTGGTTGCTCAGTCAGTGAAAGCCGAATGTTTCCTTATAAGGAATCATCTAATATTACCATTATCATGCACTATATAAATGAATAACACCTCTACAATTCTATACACTATATAAATGAATAGCACCTCTACAATCCTATACACTATATAAATGAATAACACCTCTACAATCCTATACACTATATAAATGAATAACACCTCTACAATTCTATACACTATATAAATGAATAACACCTCTACAATCCTATACACTATATAAATGAATAACACCTCTACAATTCTATACACAATATAAATGAATAACACCTCTACAATCCTATACACTATATAAATGAATAACACCTCTACACTCCTTAAATTGAGAAATGTTGTGTACGTCAGCTGGGCTTAGGAATATAGATACAATTCTTTGCCAAGCACAGATCTTTTTCTGGATGAGAGACAAAGTGGTTTCTGAAGTCATACAAGAAAAGAAAGACAACAAAGCAAACATTTGGCTAGAAAAAAGAAACACACACATACACACAAATGGGTCACTTGAACAAAAGATGGCTTTTCTCCTTCCCTGCCTTGTTACATGATTCCAACACACACATCTTGGGAAAGAGTCACATTGAAAGATTAAAAGTTCAAAAGAATTATATTCATCTATTCTTATTTCTTTTCTAATTTCTTATTTATTCTCTACCAGCCTTATTGTCTATTTTCCTTTTCTTGCTCCCAATGCAATTCCATTAAAGTTCCCATGCATTTAATATATTTGTTTAATCTCAAATGCAAGCCAACTTCTGAATACATACAGCCCTCAGGACATTGAGATCATTTTCAAAACATGACTTTTTTTTGTTCACATCTAAGAAGTTAAGCTTTTGTCATAACCTATTTTAGGCCAATTGGATTTGTCAGAATATGTAGAGGAAAGAAATTATCTGTAATTTAAGAAATGAATGTTGCTTATAGGAATTCAAGAATGATGTTGTCCATAGCCAGTTTCTTTCTTCAAGTTAATGAAGTTCAAAAGAAAGCACAAAGAAAATTGAAAACTGGTGTAAGAAAAATGATTTTATTGTTAATATTTTTAAAAATGACAAAACAGTTGTTTGTAGATATTTAATTGGAAACTAAAATCAGTCTTTGATTGCGATTTGTTTTAATGTACTTAAAAAGAAACAAGAGAACAGAATAAAGAATTGTGAGAAAGTTTCATATGTTCACACGAATAGCTACATAACGTAAAGCTTTACACAGAAATTTTAACTTTTAATGAATAATGACATCTCAAAATATTTTCTTTATCAATAAGAATGATTGATACTGTATGTATGATAGTTTTCAATCCTTGACAGGTTTGATGTAATAGCAATAACAAAGATAGTGCAAAGCTAGAAATGCTGTCACTCAGTAGAAGTTTGAAAGAAAGGACATTTAAGGCAAGTAGTCTTTGCAATAAAGTGCTCAGTATCAGAGATAGAACATTAGTAGGATTAATACAAATATAAAATTTATCATTTAGCTGATTGATGTTATATTCAGTACCCTGATTCTAAGTTCCATAGACAAGCATTTTTCACAATCATTCGGTCCAATCATCAGAAGGTATAATAATGCACACAATGATAAATGCAAAAAATCAGTCTTGATAGTTTGCAATTACTGTAAAAAATCAAAGGTCAGGGGAGAGCTGTCCTGAAAGACAGAACAAGGACAAAAAAGGATGGTAAATGGACAAGATTTACTTAGTGTAACAAAAACCAGTTTTTGTCAATATCCTGAAAGACATGATATATAAAAAAAAATAAAACCTACCACTGCTCTGACAGATAGATACCAGATTAAAAGAAATGTCTCTTGTTAATGCAGATGACACAGTGCTGCTAGCAGACACATAAAGGAAACTAAAACACCTCCTACAGAAGGTAGCAAAGGAGAGCAAGAAGAAATGACTAAGCATAAACTACAAAAAGACAGAATGCATGGTTATCAGCAAAAGGAAGAGCCCAAAATGCAATTTACAGGTCAGGGATACTAAAATCAAGCAAGTACAGAAATTTAAATATCTGGGAAGTGTTCTAACAGAGTAGAGAAAGTGCAACATTGAGACATATTGGGATGGCCAAAAATGCATTCCAAAAAGCTAAGCTAAGTATTAAGAAACAGGAAAATTTTGTTGGAAGCAAAAAAAAGAGTACTGAACTGTTATGTGATATCTGCCCTCCTGCATGGCAGCGAATGCTAGACAATCCCCTTAAAGATGAAGAAAAGATTTGAAGCAACAGAAATGTGGTTCTACAGAAAGATGCTGAGGATACCATGGGCCAAACATGTGAGCAACATCAAGGTTTTGGAGAGAATGGAAATAAAGAGGAAACATACTTAACATCAAGGAGAGGCAGTTGAAATTTCTAGGGCACATAATGAGGAAGGAGGGCTCGGAAAATCTAATCCTCACAGGATAGAGGGACAGAGGAAAGCAGCATGTAACATACTTGATGGACTTGAGCAAATGGATGGCAGAGCAGAGTTTGGGAGAAATAAAAAAATATAAAATTTATTAAGAGCTACAAGGGTCAGGAGGTAGTGGAGGGCCATGATCGCCTGGAGGGCCATAATTGTCTAGATCCTGAAGGGACACAGCACATAAAAGAAGATTGCCTATTAGGAATAGACTGTTCAGCATACAGTGAGGTGAAACAAGTATTTGGACAGTAAAAAAAATGGATTTAGAATCATATATTGAAAGAAAAGCATTGTCTAAAGTTCACAATATATTTGTAAAACAATTATAAATGCAAATAAACAGCAAAAATAAATTATTTGACACGTATATATATTTTATATACAAATTATTAAAACAGGTAGTGAAAAAAGTATTTGGACAGAATATAAATTATGCTTTAAATGTGTTTATTTTTTATGTTTATTTGCATTTATAATTGTTTTACAAATATATTGTGAGCTTTAAACAATACTTTTCTTTCAATATATGATTCTAAATCCATTTTTTTTACTGTCCAAATACTTGTTTCACCTCACTGTATGTCCCTGTCCAACAAAGAACAAATAGTGAGTGAAAACATGGTATATAAGGTATACAAACATGGTATATAAGGTATACATGAAAACATACATAAGGTATGTATGAAAACATGTATATAAGGTATACAAACCCTAACTCTAAAGATAATACAATTATTTTTAGGGGAGCATCATAAGTGCAGATATTGTTATAGAAATAGTATTGGTTATGATAGCATGTTGATTATACAATTTTTAAAAAGAAAATAGTAATTTAGTAAACAAAAAATGAATTCTAGAAGTTCTGTTTTATCTCTGGATAAAAGTTGGTCAGTTTGTCCATTCATAAAGTGAAAGATTCCAATGTCTTTCTCAGTTAAATTTAAAACAATAGCCACCTATTAGGTTGGGCCTTAAGTAGTTTCTGTTTTGGGGGGACCAATTGGAATGATGAAGGCATTATCCTTACTACTAATCATATGTTGTAGTTAAAAAGTACACTAACATAGCTTTAGTTTTTGCCTGGCAGCATACACAGTGTCAATTAAAAGAGAAATGTTGTTCTCATCCTTGACAACACAAGGCTTTATACATCAAGAATATGAAATTGGAAAACATTTTGGAACCCTGTTAGTTTGTTCTACCTCATCTGTCATATTTGCCTGACCTTGCATCAACCAATTATTACCATTTTCTGATCACTACAAAATGCTTTGATGGGGAAAACTCTCTCTAATGAAGACCAGATTCAAGAGTTCTTCAGAAACGTTTTTCACATCAAAACCTGCATAATTTTACTCAAAAGGTATCAAAGAGCTGTCTGATAAGCAGCAACAAGTCATTACAAATAATGGTGAATATATAATTGTATAAAATGGAATCGTACTAAATTTAATAAAGAAAAACAGAAATTATTTATGACATAACCTAATAATTATTAACATGCACAATCAGTTTATATAATGTAAATTTGAGCTTCATAGGGTTTTAAAATTATATATTTTAAAATTATTTATAAGAATATAATTACTGTAATATTCTGTTTGCAGGCAAAATATATATCTATTACACTACACACATCCAAAATTCAAATGCCAAGCTAGTCTTGCATTCACTTTCATACAAATACCCTTGGAAATGGTATGAATCTGTCTATTCCTCACCCCCATCTATGTGTTAAATAGCAGGGAAGGCTTGACTTTAGATAGAAACCAGTCTAATAGGACAACTCTGAATTAAAAAAACAGCCTGAAGATTCTCTTACCCTAGACACATCTACTGCTGCTAAGCTGCAATTAATATGGTGCACCTATGACCCTGATGAATTATGGGACTTGTGATCATGATCAAATTTAAAAAGTAAAACTCAAAAAGGAAAGAATTCACTTGATAATGTAATAAATGTGTACAAAGACAATAAAATATATACAAAATACAATGTAATAAATGCATACAGAATAGAGTTGATATAAATACTTACACCAGACAATTAATACAGAAGACAATGCAATAATCATATGCCAAAGGCAATATAATAAGTGCATACATGAGACAAAGCAATAACTGCGTATGCAAGATAGTGTGTTTACATTTATTCCTTAGTTTGCATGTTAAGAATGTATATACAGGGCATAGATAAGTAGGCTTAGAAAGTCCAAAGCAGTGTTTGACAATGTCCTCACTAATCATTTAGGTGTACAATCTCACCCTACTGCCTTACTCAGAAGAATCAATGACTATAAAGAAAGAAAATTCAGTCTTCCGTAACCATTAAGGAGTAAATATGTCAGTGGTAGTGGGGGTGGTGATGAGTTGATGACACCAGTGACAATGTTTGCTACCTTCATTTAATTTTGTCACTTTTAGCATTGCAGTATTTTCATAACTATTAAAATACCAGCACATGAAAAGTATACAATATGAATTTCAGATTATCTGTTTTTATTAGTTTTTTTTTTTCTTAAAGTGTTTCACCCCAAGCAACGTGGGAAGCCACAAGCACACAAGGGGTTACATAGAGTTGGAGCTAGAGCAAATAGGAATGATAGAGGAAAGGATGAAGAGAAGGATAGGGGATAGATCAGAGCATCTGGAGACACTGATTGACATTACATTTGAATAGTTAGAGATTATAGCTATCAGGAAAACAGGAAAAGGGGAGAGAGTTCCACAGGCGAGAGAGGTGCGAGACATGAAGCTATTGGAGTAGAAGAGATAGCTACATTTAACAGTTTTGACAGTGAAAGGGTGTGAGCGAGATGTCAGCCTAGTAGAACGCTTAAATTCATGAAGTCTGGGAACCAGTGAAACCAGCTACTCAGAGCAGTTACCATAAAAGTATTTGTAAAAAAGACAGAGGGAGGTGACGGCACATCTGCGAGAGAGTGACTGCAGATGAGATCCCAGATCAGGGCCAATTACATTGCATATCCATCTCTGGATCTTATCAACAACCTTGAGACAAACATAAGGGGCACCAGACCATATATGGCAGCAATACTCCATGCAAGGGTGAATGGTTGATTTGTAGATTTGAAGGATCAACTCTGATGAGAAAAATTTCCTGGCACGGCACAGGGAGCCAATTTTCCTTGTAGTGGATGAAGCTATTGACTCAATGTATTTGTTCAATCTCAGGTCAGCAGTCAATGTGAGACCGAGCAGTCACAAAGAGGAGCTCTTAAGAAGTTGAGTGTCAGACATTCTCATGGGGAGGCGATGGTTCTCTGTTGTGAGTAATAGAGAGCAGTTTTGTTTTTGAAGCATTAAAGTTAACCAGCCAATTCCTGTCCCAGTTCACAACTGATTGGAGGTCCTTTTCAAGACAAACGGCCAGGTTAGTTTTGCCAACAACATTAGATTTGTTTTTGAGACAGGAGTAAATTGTAGTGTCGTCTGCTTAGATGCCTACTTGGGAATCTATGACATCAGGAAGATTGTTGATGAAGATAAGGAACAGAGTAGGGCCTAGGATGGAGCCTTGGGGAACACCTGCATTTGTAGGATAGGAGCTGGAGGAGAATCAGTTGAGAACGACCTTCAATACACGGTTTGACAGGAATGATTGTATTAAGTCAAACAGTCAACCTGAAATTCCATAACCCTGAAGCTTGCAAAGAAGGCCGGCATGCCAAACCCTATCAGACGATTTGGAGATATCTAGAGCCATGGCACAAGCTTTCCTGTTATTATGAAGAGCTTGGTAAACAATTTCAGTGATGGCCATAAGCACATCAGCTGTAGAACGGGCAAAGCGGAAACTATATTGCTTGTCAGAGAGCAGATCATGGGGTGTAAGGTGCTTAACCACTTCAGCGTTGATTAAAGCTTCAAAGACTTTGCTGAAGAGTGGTAGGAGACTGATAGGATGGTAATTAGAAGGGTCACCAGAGTTCTTAAAGACAGGAACAATGAATGAGGACTTCCAACAGTTTGGAAAACAAGATTCATTGAGGCAGCAGTTATATAATTTGGAGAGGGCAGGGGCCAGTTCAGGCGCACATTTCTTCAGGACAATAGCTGGTATCCTGTCTCTACTACTAGCCTTGTGGTGTTCTAATTTAGCGATAATGCCCAATATTGATCATGGGGTTTTGCACAAAACTGACGACTTCAAAAGTAAGAGCAAAGTTTGAAAATATAGAGTTTATGATTTATAAAATGCTTAATCTTTGATGGTTGATTAGTCATGCATATCCTAAAAAAAGTATTCTTTTCATGGTAGCTTTTTTTTTATTTCTCAGCTCGGATAGTGAA
This sequence comes from Acanthosepion lycidas, assembly GCA_963932145.1. NCBI lineage: Eukaryota > Metazoa > Mollusca > Cephalopoda > Sepiida > Sepiidae > Acanthosepion > Acanthosepion lycidas. The sequence continues at coordinate 22,117,036 of OZ010588.1, read as the reverse complement.
AATGTTTAAATTACAACTTTTAGCAAGAAGATAATTATAGGTGTTGCTTTAATTTCATCCAAGTCTTCACACTTACTCAAATCAGATTACCTCTCATAAAGTAATCATCAGCTTCTTAGTTGAGGCATTGACATAGAATACAGTCCTCCCTTAGTGCTCTATTATTGTGGCCTTCTGCTACACTTGGATTTGTTTACTGAATATCTACTCATTTAACTGAATGAATAGTTAAAATGAACAAATAAAAAGTAATTTTTAAAAGTGGATTTCTGAATTTCAAAGAGTTATTATTTACATCATTTACAAGCAAACTATTGTCCTCATTTTGTTGTAGTTATCACACCATTTCAGCCATTGATCCTCTTGGCATTCATTAGTTGCTTGCTGATCCAGGTAACCTACAGGGAATTTCAAACTGATTTCTTTATTTAATCTTTGGAGGTAGATTGTTCTTGTTTAACTGCCTGTGTCTAGGGATATCTCGTCTAGTTTTAATTTAGTACTGCTGAGTCCAAGTACACATTGCCTGACCCAAGGATTGATCTCACGATTACAATGTCACCAAATTTATGAAATGGCGTGTTAATCTGTATGAGACAATTCTGTGTGGAGAACTTTGAGCCTCAAATTTAACCTGCCTGCATCTATGCGGTTTCGGTGGGTATACAAGCATTTGACAACAGTTTGAACCTTTTTAAAGTCAATTTTTATTATATATCTGCAGTATTTTTATTGCACATAGCACACGACTTGAGGAGTAGATTTTATTCCAGAAAGGTTTTAAAAGAAATCATATCTTATTGTACATGTTCCCTGGGTTGATTAGGGACCCTATTTAAAGGTGGTAGTTTAGTTACTTTCATGTCTTTAGCCAACGTTCTTAATATTCTGCATCTTTTCTCTCTATTTTTATTCACAACACCAAAAGTTCTTCATATATTTTCTTACAAGTCAATTCACTTCTCTTGCTTAATTACACTTTTAATTTTCCTTTTTTATTTTTTCTAAAATTCTTAAATCCATTTTTTTTTTTTTTCATTTATTGACAATATTTTCAATTTCTTGTTTTTCTTTTGGTAGGGGTGACATGTGACAGTTTTTATATATACCCAAAATAAAATATAAATATCAATACCTACACTAATATATATATATATATATATATATATATATATATATATATATAAATGCATGTTTCATTAAATAATATAGACAAGTTTTGTCTATTTATTTTAAGTAAGTTCCTTTCATATTGTCTGATAAGCTTAATTACATTATCGTTGAAAGACAAAAGTAAAACACAATATTGATACATGTTTAAATCCAATCTAAGCTTTCGGCTTACACAAGCCATTATCAAAGATGACAATTTCAATAAATCAAACAACAACGGATGAAACAACAATGATAGTTCGCCCTTGCTGCATGGAAATTTCCAAGTAACGACAAACTCGTATATACGAGACACGGAAGTGAAAATCGCGTCATAGCTTGTGACGTCACACATGACCATGCGAGAGTGAAAACTAAGAAGTATTAAGTATGGGAAGCTGTTGGTATAAACCAATGGCTTCTGTTATAAATTATAGGCATTTAAGGATATTTGTGGAGATTTCAGATTGTTCAGGTTAGGTTTCAATATGGTGTTTTCCTTTCGTCTTTCAACGATAATGTGATTAAGCTTATCAGACAATATGAAAGGAACTTACTTAAAATAAATAGACAAAACTTGTCTATCTTATTTAATGAAACATGCATTAATGAAAAATTGGTACGTAAATATACACAATATATATATATATATATATATATACACACAATCTGATGAACAACCCTTCAATTGCATAATAAAATCTCACACCACCAAATAAGTTATTTTAAATCTATACAAACCACATTATAAGCTGAAATTCACATGGTGTATTTATATTTATCATATAAATCTCAATATTTCCTAAACATTTTACCAACATTGTTTGGTTAATATCAATTTTATTGTAAAAACATTCTTGCATATTAAAACCTGACATTATAAATCTGCATTTATGTTATGGCTTATCTGATGCCTGAATCACCAAGACTGGTATATAATGTTGTTTAAATTATGAGCCTAAGATTCAACTTTAGTGTAAGTCTTCCTAACCCCATACTATCTGTGGTCAGTCTCTAAATTTGTACGGAAGCCTTTTGCAAAATTATAAAGACATTTTATTTGTTTGAAGTATTTTTGTCTTTAATTTTTTTTATTTTCTTTAATTTTAAGCTCTTAAAATTAATGTCTTAACTGAATCTCTACATGTTTTGAAATGTTTAATGGCAAAAAGTGATAAAAATCCTATTATAAGATTGCTTATACCTCCCTTCAATGGTTTGCACGACCACTACGCTCTGCCAATACCTCATAAATAATGGACTATTCCATTTTGATCACATGGAAGGAGGGGTAAAAGACACTACTTGGTTTCAGTGAGAAAATGAATGAAAGAAAGAAAAAAGATAGAAGTGTTTAACTGTTGTTTCAGTTAAATGGAAAAAGTTGTCAATTTCAAATCTTTTCATTTGTATCCCCTTACTTCTTAAAATAACAACGAGCAATCATATTTATGATTGTTATTGCAATATTTTGTTAAAGTTGTTAAGCTCAAATATTTAACGATGCGATAGGGGAACTTCAACAGATATATTTTATTGTCGTAGAACTCGCTCAATCATTAACTTAAGAATTAAGATTCATCAGAAAATTCAGAGAGGAAAGCCATGAAATTTTCATGAGCTAAAACTAGTAATGATAATTTTTAATATATCAACAGTGAAATTTCGTCTAAAATTATAATAATTATTTATGCAACACACATGCACACACATGTATAGATAGAGCAAAAGTTCTTTTATAATGATTTTTATTTTATTCATTACTGTGAAGTCATGGTGAAGTAAAGGATAATGGTTCAGATTGAGAATTCCGAGGGCCAAGTTCAAATTCCAGTTGAGCTTGTCACTTGCATGCACATACCCTTGAGAAACATGAATTCATCTCCACCCTCAGCTATGGGTAAATAGCAGGACAGACTGGGTCCTATAGGCTTGGGTGACAAACAGTCTAGGAGAAGGACAACTGTGAATTCAAAACATCCAATTATGGGTTAAATAGTCTCACCAATCCACAATTGACCAAGTGTAGTGAGTATAACTATGCCCCTGAAAAAAAAGGGAGAGCTTCCTCTAATAAGAGTAGAAGGATCTGGATTTGTACCTGTTACTACAATTATTATTGTTTCTAACTTTCCTGATTTGTTATTTGATACAAATGCTTTATCAAGTCTTTTACCTGAGATCAGAAGTTTACAAAGTTATTGAGCATATTACATTAAGAGAGTTTTTTTTTTCCAACTATGGGAATAGTGCTTGTAACAACAATCTTTTGGAAGTAAGAGATTTCTTAAGATTTTCTTAATGTGTGTATAAATATTCTTTTTATTCTTTCCTAGTGCTCCTATTATTACTGGAATAGGAGTTGTATTTAAATGCTACATTCTTGCAATTTCTATTTCCAAATCCTTATATTTTACAAGTTTCTAAAATTCTTTTGCTGAGATATTTTTATCAGATGGGATGGCCATGTCTATAAGACGGCACTTACGTTTTTATTGCTTTTATTAATTTTATTATTATTGTTAATCATATTTATTGTGTAATCATGTGACTTGCCAGCAGTGTTACAAATAAATGATCATTATCATCATCATCATCATCACTCAAGACTCGCTTTAAGATTTTGCAGTGTCATTTTTTGTTACTCAGTGTGAGGGCAATGAATTATCATCACTTCCAGGATAAGGTCTGTTAAAATATTGTTTTCTCTTCATTCAATGAGACAGCCAAATATTCAGAACAAAAGATAAGTATTTCTATGATAATTTTGTTCCATTACTCCTACTATTATGTTTGATCATTGTTAATAATTTTATTGTGTACTATATGACTAACCTAGAAAACTACCCTATTTAGAAATCACATTCATACAACCTGTGACCCTTTACAGGCACTATATGTAGTGCAACCATCTAGGATAAGATAGATAGCCTAATGGAGCCCATCCTGCTTCAGGTTGATTTTGAATTCAGAGCTTTCTTTCTCCTGAACTCATTGCCCTCACAGAGAAAGAGTATTCAGTCTGCCTTGTTATTTAATCTATAGCTGGAGGAAGATGTATTCCTACCTTTTCCAAAATGAATGAAAGAGACTCAGTCAGAATTCAAACTTGGCATAATGATTCCACTATCCACTCCAATATCACACTACTAGCATGTTCATTTTATATGTATAAATTTACCATTGTCACCCAAATTACTAGTGAGAATTAGAAATGATGAAGATGCTACAAGTTTAAAAAGTCTGATTAGATTTATACTCACTTAAAACAATTGTAGAAAAAAAATCAGTTTGTGATGAGGTGACAATAAGAGCTTCAATATTAAGTCATGCTGATGGGATATTTATTCAGAGAGAGTGTGGCAGCTGAACATCAGCATTCAGGTTGAATTTTTGCATAGAAAAAGGAAACTGCAACAGAAAACCAAAACTAATGGATAAAAGGGACATAATTGCCAACATTTGAGTTCACTGAAGTTGGCTTTAAGAATAGGATCATTTACATGCACAAACTTGAGGAATATTCACTTGTTTCTCTTTTTCTTTTTTTTATTCATTTCATACCAAACAAAGCAATAAAGCCATTAAGATATAAGGGGTTACTGAGTGTGAAAGAATATAAAAAAAAGTAAAACATTATTAAGAAACAAAAACAATAAAAGACAAGAATTAAGAAGGCAGTAAATAATAATTGATATTGTCTTAATATTTCTGAAGATCAAAGTTCGATGAAAAGCAAGAAGCCAGAAGAGAGTTCCGCAAGCAAGAAGTGCAAGAATAGAACTTCCAAGTACATCTCGCCATTTCAACTATAAAATAATGAAACCTTACTGCCAATCTAGTACTGCATTTATATTCATAAAGTTTAAGTACCATAGAGGAAAGCTCATCCGAACAATTAAGTATCTATAGAAAGCTACAGGGAAGCTACATTATAGTAGTGAGAAAGTAACTGAAGCTGAGATACCAGGTTAGGACCTATTATATTAAATTCTTTGGATTTTATCAAAAATCTCTAAATATATTGCAAGAGCAGCAGACCATACATGGTAGCAATATTCAAAGCATGGATGAATGGTAGACTTATAAATATGTAAAATAGATTCTGGCAAGAAAGATTGCTTAGCACAACAGAGTGCACCAACTTAGCTAGCAGCAGACCTAGCAATTGATTCAATATAATGTTTCCACTTCATGTCAGCAGAAAATTGCATCATACTGATGGAAAGCAGAAAGGGACGATTAATAGAGAGCAGTTTTGTTTTGGAGACATTAAAATTAAAAAGACATTCCTTCCTTGCCCCAGTTAACAGCAGATTGTAGGTTATTTTTGAGGTCAGCTACTAATTTAACCTTATCAAACCAATCAGACTTACTATTAAGACAGTAGTAAAAGTTGAGTGTCTTCAGATTGTAATAAGCTTTAAAATATATGATTAGTAAGTATAGTTTTACTTAATATATCCTAAAAATTATCTCATTAAAATTTAAAAGATTGCTTAATTTTATAAAAGCTTGAGAAATTCATTGAGATAATTTTTAGCAAGTATATTAGTTAAAAGCAGAAATTATTGAAGATTTTAAATCACTGATTTTTTTTTCTTTCAAAATCATACCCGTTCTTACCAAAAATCTGTTCTGAATTAAAAAATAAAAAACACAATAAAACTAAGACATTGTTCAATTAGAGAAGCTTTTAATTGCTTTTATAATATATAATAAAGACAATATTTTCTTGAAGAAAAAAAAAATTTTCGATGTAAAATGATTTTTTTCAAGACTTGTTTTCATTTTTTTACAATTTAAAATTGAATAATTTAGAAAGTTTTTGAATCTTTTAAAGTTTTTAAAACAATTTCGATTTGTTTTTATATATGTATATAGATGCAGAATATCTGAAGTATGGATGTACAAACCAATAAATCTATTCTTAAAAGGTTAAGTGTTTTAAGAGTTGTCCCCCTTTATAGGGAAGAAAACAAAACCATACTTAACTATGAGCATGGTCAATTTGCCATCAATAAATAATACATCAGAAAAACAAGACCCCATGGTTAGAAAACACTTGTATTCAACATTTTATGCTATAAGTAAGTAATATTGGTTTGAAATCAGATTAACTTAACTTTAAATTTGCTAATTTTCCTCAAATAACATTTCAGAAATATATATTTTATTTTTGCAAGATTTTTAAAATGAAAAATTAAGATTTGTTTACAAAAGTCTAAAAAATGCCTGATGTTATCAATTTTACTGAAAAAAAAATGAAACTCTATTCCAATCAATATAATTTCTCTCTGAAATATACCAAAGTATTTTGCTTACTGGGTATAGTAAATTTAATACTTTAGCTTTCATTTAAAGCTAAATTGAAAACTTCAGAAAAGCTTTTTCATTTTGAAAAAATCATTTTAAACTTTATGTATACCCAATTCATTGAGGTACTTAGTTTCGGCTGATAGATAGAATAAAATACTATTTAAAAAAATAAATGGGGTATCTACTCAAAGTATACACTAAAAATAACATTTAAAGTAGTGCGTGTATATATATATATATATATATATATATATATATATAATCGCCAGCCTCTCATTTCTGTTCAATACCCACAGATCTCCTCTGTGGGTATTGACTACAAATATACTGAGCAAACTTTAGGTACAGTTTCTGAGAGAAACTATATAATCTGGTGTGACCAACAATTTGAACAAGGCCAAACCCTCAGCCATGATTACTTATGACTTCATCCTAGGACAGCCATCAATCCAATTTCACTCCCAAGGCTTGGGTCAATCTGATAATTGGTTTCCAGGCACTTTCCAACCTTACTGCATGCCGATATCACCTCCCCAGATTCACATCATCAAGAAGTCACCTTTTTGACTAATTGACCATGGTGAGATTCATGTTTATTTTGTTCCTCAAAAGGATTTCTGCAGAGTGTCAATAGTTTTATCAATGGAGTTTTATATAGGAAAAGGAGAAATAAAACAGATGCTGGATACAATTTTATATTTTGTATTTCTCCTCACTACCTATATATATATATATATATATATATATATATATATATATATATATATATATATATATATATAAATCCTTATTACTCGCTGGGTTTTTTTCTTTGTATCAGAGATTTAATGTCCTGGATGATATCTTTCACCCTGTTCAGAGGTTTCTGGTGCTTTTTTTTCCATTTTTCCTCAAATGCCAATTTGTTTGAAATTTGTGCTATCCAGGTTTTTTCACCCACTGAGTTTAAATAGATTTACATTTTATATATATATATATATATATAATATGAAGAATGCCGTACTGATTAAAAGAGAAAGCATCTTACTTAGACAGAAAATTCTTCAGAGTGCTGCTATTGAATTTTGCCAAACTATAAATGTGTTTTCTGGATTTTTTCAAATATCTCCTTTCCTAAAGGATATACCTCTTTCCCAAACCAACATACATGGCTATAAAAATATTAAAAATTAAAAGAAAATGGTTAAATTCAAAATCTCCTATTATTTAAAATGTATAAATTAATGTCTCAAACTAAGATAAAATAGATAATAATTGCATTATGAAAAAAAATCAACATAAACAGTATTTACTTACATTTTTTACATCACTTAGCATCTTCCATACTTTACCTTAACTTTTAGTTAGCCTAATGTATATTTATCAGTGTTCTTAAATTTTAAAACTTTGAAAAACTAACATTTTTACTTCTGTTTATAAATAATTGTTACAAAATAAAATCCTTATATTTGCCTTGATAAAGCTAAGCAGAAGATGAAATGCGCTGATTAAGAAAAGTTTTCCTTTTCATATACAGTGGAACCTTGGTTCACGAATTTAATTCATTCCTGAAGGCCATTCATAACCTGAAATCATTTTTCCAATAGGAATCAATGTAGAGAAAAAAGTCACAGTACAATAAAATTAAAAAAGAAAAGCATGAATGTATACAACACGGCTGTTGACTGAGAAATTATTCCATTCAGCAATGTTGTTCGAGAAATTAAATTTTGTTCGATAACTGAGACATATTCGAATTTTCTGTTTGAAAACCGATTTATTCAACAAGTGAGACATTCGAGAACCAAGGTTTCTCTCTCTCTCTCTCTCTATATATATATATATATAAAAGACTACATTGATAAAACCATTATTAGTCTAATGAAATTCTTTCAAGGGATAAAATGCATTATGTAAGATTTTTTTTCCGTTCTGTGATTCAATTACTCACTATTATTCTGGTATATAGATTTGTGTGTGTGTGCTTGTGTATATATATATATATATATATATATAAGGTTAGGTAAATGAGATAACTAGATATTAGTGACCATATACATGTTTGCTAGTGTGCATATGCTAGTAAGCAAATAAATAATTACCAAATTTAGCCAAGAGGTGTAGACATAATAGTGCTCAATGTGATTAGGCAGAGCTAAGAAATATATGTTAATAAATACACATATACCTACATTTGATGTGCAATTTGAATTTTGTTGGATACCCAATTCATCAGGCACAGGATATTGCTTATTGTTTATTTTAAAAAGTATGCAGATGCTCATGTGTATACTTTTTAAAATAAACATTGAGCATCTGTATACTTTTTAAAATAAACAATGAGCAATATCCTGTGGCCAATGAATTGGATAACCAACGAAATTCAAGTTGGACATCAAACGTAGATATATGTGTATTTATTAACATATATGTATGTGTGTGCGTGTGTGCGAGCATAATGCCTGGCTGGCTGGCTGCTCGTTACAGAGTATGTATTTCTGCTTGGGTAGCTATCTATTTTCTGTTGCATTTACGCTACTTCAATATCCACAGAGCCAACCAGTGATTTATACTGCAACAATGTTTACTGGACGTTAGTTACAATTTCTGTGAAAGAGTGCACAATCTTGCATGATCAGTAAATGAACAAGGCCGGTGCCAACACAAACTATCGGTCACAATGACATATAGATAATATAGCGCACATACATATGCCCACATATATGATATGCTATCCATAAGTTCAGGGAATTTTTAAGGCACAAAATATTTTCCACAAGAATAGAAAAAAAATGATAGAATTTTTTTTTTTTTTAATTTTTTCTTTGGTAGGAACCTTGGTTAATTTGATATATAAATAGATTGGTCAATCTGTTCAAATCCCCACCACTTATGGTAGCATCTTGTGTGTGTGTAATAAATATTCAAATAAAAGATTTAAATGATATTTGCTAAATGATTATCGACAGATTAATTATTTCTAATTATTTGTTTAAATTCTTGAATATTTATGAAATAAAAACTGATAGGTGAAGATGAATGCAATTAACAGTCTTTTGTTAATGTTCACTCTAAAACTTCATACATTAGAGGTACAAATTACATTTTTATTTCGTTTGCCTGATTCTATAAAATTGTCAGGGTCTGTTTTGTATTGAACAAAAGCAAAAAGAAATTTGTCCTTGAACATGTCACTGTACCAGTCTCAAATCTCTCTTGTGTATCACTTGTACTCAAGGCATTATTTGTTTTTGTTCTTCTTTAGAAACAAGAGCATTGTGAAGCAGCTTGAATTGAAAATAGCAGGATTGGAAAATTACAAGAAACAACTACAAGTGTCAGAGACGGCCATTGGACAACAGAAGAAGCAGAGAAGTGATCACAAAAAACTTACGATATTTTGAATAAAGAGAATGAATGAGAAAACCAATCTTCACCTTTTATTTAATAAAATATACACTGTTCATTTTACTCAGAATAATTTTTTGTAAACTAAAAAAAACATATTTATTCAAATTTTGAATAATGTTCAAAATAAGAATTATTCCAATCTGAGCCTTCAGAAATTTCATGGCGAATGCATTCGTGCAATTTAGTGATATGAACACAAAGTAATATATTTTAATAGAATGGAAACAAAGAAAAATTATCATATTTGCAAATTTAGCCAATAAAAGTTTGATTTACTTATATTTTGATTGGCTTTAAAGTTTTCAAGACACACCACTTGTCATGGTCAGATAAATTTTATTAATTTATTGACTATTGTCATTCTATTTCTCTATTTAACTCTTTCTTGAAAAATTTCTGCTCACTTTCAGATGTGTTAAATTCTTATAATTCTATGTATTTTAGTAGACGTTATTGTTTTGTATTATTATTTACAGTTTTAAATAGATTATCTATTTACAGATTTATAAACACTTGAAAAAAAAAATCACTCATACATTTCTTTTTCAATCACTTGACATATGACAATATTCTTTATGAAAGATATTCCTCCTTTACATAAGTATAACTTTGTTTCTGAATGGTAATTCAATAAAATTACTAATAGATCCATGGATAGTAAGGTGACTTGTTACAATAGCAATAATGTGTTTTTGGAAAACACAAAAATGTTATCTGCACTATAGGTAACTAGGTTTATTGTAGAAATTGTTTTTATTATTATTACAAGAATGTTGAGGCTGGGCCAGGATGACAAACAATTGGTCAGAATACCTTGTCAACATGGAATTCTGATGGATTCCCTTCATCTAAGTTTTAGGTATAAGACCAAAATGGAATGGTTAACAGAGTTGTGCAGAATTTTGAAGCATTGATATGTTTTCTGCACACAGACTTGTACACCCTGTGAACAAATTTTGCCAAAATGATACCTGTTTCCTGCTCATTATATGTTTGTTGTCTTATATATACACACACACACACACAATGGTATTCTTTACTAAAGGACACGACATAGTGCAACTCATGCACAGAACTGAAGATCTACGTCAAATCTCACTCCACTGGTAGCAAAAGTTTTTAATTTCAGTTTGGATTTGGATAATTCACTGCTGTAGTTGGCTTAAGAAACTCAAAGGGAAAAGTAAAAATGAAGAGCCTAATTAATTTGATTTAAAAAGTTAATCCTCTTTATCTTGGTATATTTTTTCTTTTCTTAGGCCTTAAAATAAATTGTAATAAAATTGTAATAAATGCAGTGTAAAAATATAATTAAAGAAAAAGTCATTGAAAGATAAAGCATCACAAAAACATCATTAAAATTAACTTTCTTGGAGAGATTTTGTAACATTAGTAAAAAGAAAGACTAGAAAAATAGGATTAATAAATTAATTCTTTAAATCAAATACAATTCAAATGTTACATTTCAGTATAAGAAGTGTATGAAAACATTCAACATAATTTTTTTTGTCTATATTTCTGATATGAGGTATTGTAATTATTTACACTATTTACATTGTTTGGACTGTTGTCCTCATATTTGTTGCCATATTCTGACAAAGAACAAGCCCCACTGGATAAAAGTGTTGCTTGAATCCAGTGACTTGACCTAAAGAGTTGTGAATTCAATACCTGGCTACAGCTGAGGTGAACAAATGCTTAGAGTGTTGAGTTAAAGAGAGGTAACTGATACTGAGACATCCAGAAGATGCATGGCACGTGGAACTAGAACAATCTACTCTGGTGGATGAAATAAAGGTTCCAGTTCGAAATCCCAATCACCTAAAGAAGGACGGAGCATACAATGGTTGAAACATCATGAATAAGGCAACAAAGATGACAACAACAGTTTGAACAATGTAAATAGTGTAAGTAGTAATTTTTTCATTTTTTAGAAACAGAAATACAGATTATGCAAAAATAAAGTTGGTCATTATTGAATTTGCTTTTATGAATAAAAAAAGCATAGAGAAGAATATTAAATTAACTTTAAGTGAAAAATGTTAACTTCCAAGTAACAAGCCCAAGTCTCCTAAATTAAGTTTTTTTAGTGAATTTCACACAAAAAAAGTTTTGTTTTGCAATGAAAACATAAAATAATACAGCAAGTCCAAATTAAATAAATCTTATACTTACTTCCAATTAAATAAGCGAAAGTTATTCCAAATGTAAAAAAACAAAAATTTCTGAAGGCAATTACAGCAGTAATCTACCTCAAACCCAAACCAAAAATAAAAATCTTCCCTCCCAGTGTATCAACAAGATTTGAAATAGGCCTCCAGTTCTGGGTGAAAGTTGCACTATGACTTGGCCTGTAGTAAAGGATGCCATGACACACATACATGCACACACACACACACACACATATCAGTTAATGTGCCATGCGTGATACACACTTAGGTGATCATGTATCTTTTGATACATGACTGACGAGGCAGATTTTTTTCCCACAGTAGGTTGCCATTTCTTTCTGTGGTAGACCAGTTGTCATAGGAGACTATAGAACCCAGTCTGTCCTGCTATTTACCCATAGCCGGGGGGGGGGAGAATAGGATACATACCTTTCCCAAAGGTATGAGCATGTAAGTAAATGTAATGGATTCGAATGGAATTTGAACACAACACTGATTCCTCAATCCAAGCCACTATCCATTACTCCTCCATGCTTCATATATATATATATATATATATATATATATATATATAAAAGACTAGCAGTAGAGTCCGGCATTGCCCGGGGATGTAACAGTAAGAGATAGATCAAGTATCGACCATCATAAAGACTGAAAAATAAAATTGACAAAGATTATTGTTTAAGGTTGACGGACACGCATGTCTTAATTAGTTTTTTTTTTTTTTTTACGAATTGGTCAAACCCAAGCTCAAACAAAAATATTGTTTTTAATCGTTATGAGTCTATTGATTGAATAGAATTTTATTATAAACAATTGTCTTGTAAATGGAATTTTTAAAGCATTCTGAATGTAAAAATAAAGAAAAAAAGTATGCAAGACAATAAGAAACACTACCTATCAAAAAAAAAAAGTGAAGTTTTGTTGAAATCGGTTGAAAAATGTAGGAAATCCGATCCCATATATAAACAAAAACACACACACACAAACAACCTGGGTTTTATAATAAGTATAACTCGATATGAGTTGTCCCCCTTTCATTCTCGTGATGCCTCTTAATCGTGTTTTCAAATTGATTTTGTGCAAAAACAATTGTGTTTTTCCAATTTTTGGCACTGTTAGAACCACCGCAAAGTAATTTTACGTAGTCCTGTGAAGTTTTGTTGAAATCGGTTGAAAAATGTAGGAAATCCGATCTAATATATAAACGTACAGACACACACACACACAATCTGCGTATTATAATAAGTAAGATGTATTTAGGCAGTAAAAATTCTTTCGAACATGTTTTGTTGAATAATATCGATAAATCTTGTCTATCCAATTTATGAATTTTTTCAAATTTCTGAATTAGTTATTTATATAAACGTTAAATTCAACAAATTTTATTTTTATTTTAACTTTTTTCCACAAGTACTTTGAATATTGCTACATTCATTTTCAAGGATTTCATTTTCGTGTGTTTATGTGACTGATTTTTGTTACTTCATGCATTTGTGTGTTGGAACCAATTTCAAGTCACTCAAGGGTGATTTATTTACAATGATCAAACGGAATTTTTACATCTATTTTAATTTATATATATATATATATATATATATATATATATATATATAATTTACTGATTATATAAAACAACTAATTTAAAAATCTGTAAAAGTTAATCAGAAATTGGATAAACTTGTAGATATTATTCAATGAATATATCACAAACACATGCATGCATATCTATATACACAAATATCTATAAGATGTGAAAGGTGAAGTTAAGTCCAAAAACATGCTTGAAGATAATCAATATTTGATGGGCAAACAAATTTGTTTGCTTAGTGAATATTTGCTTAACTACAAAAATATTTTTCAGCTATACATACATACTTATATACATAAATATATACATTCATACATATATATATATATATATATATATATATATATATATATATCTAATAGCTGGCCACTCACATTCAAGGATACCTGTCTACTAGGGCAGCAAGCCAATCCCTAATTCAGACGCATGCTCAAGCACTTTTGTGTTTGTTCAACATCCAAAGAGCACACCTGTGGTTTATATCGCTGAGCAGACCTTAGTTACAGTCTCTGGCAGAGAGTGTGTTAACAACATGATCAACAATCTGAACAAGGCCAGCACACTTAAACCCTCAGTCACAATGACTTGTGACTTCATACCAACACAGCTATCAATAGTTCCCCAAGTGTTCCATCTACCCAATTTCACTCGCAAGGCTTTGGTCAACTCGTGGTATAGTTTTCAGGCATTTTTCAAAGGTACTGTATGCTGGGATCGTCCTCCTCCAGACCCAATAACATCAGGAAGTCTCCTTCCTGACAAATCAACCATGGTGTGATTCGAACCCAGGTCTCATGGTCAGAAATTGAACATTCTAACCACTCAGCCATGTGTGTATGTATGTGTATATATATATATATATATATATATATATATATATATATATATATATATATATATATATATATATATATATATACACACACACACATATATATATACATATATACCCACACACATGTGTGTAAGAGAGAGAGAGATATTACAAAAGTAGAGAGACACCATTTCAAAATACGATACTTTATTCAAGAGCATAAACAATTCAAGAGTATTTTGTTATATAAATTAAAATTTACTGAACATCCAGATTTAAGCTTTTGCTCTTTTAGCCATTGGATTTATTAGATATCTTGTGGTATAACTGTGGTGGTCTTGTATTCTATTAAATATAGTAAGTTTCATTTCTCTAACATCCAGTTGTTATTTACTAAAAAGAGTGAAGAAAAATGTTAGGCCCATCAGTAAGTTTGAAGCTTAATAATGAAAAAAAAAAAAACTTTTAATTTTATTTAATTGAGTCAATGGTAAATACTAATAATGTTATTAAGCAAACATTATACAATGAAAATAACTACATATCAGGCTACATACTTATTGATTCCCCTTTGTATATAGTGGGCCCAAATTGTAGATTATATTTTCTAAAGAAAGCTTTTATATATTGCAGATGTAGACACCTGCCATGGGTTGCTAAAAGGTTAGTCTATAATAACTCATTGTTTGTGAGTTGGATCCTCACTGGGTGCTTCATGATTGATGCCTTGTGTCAGATTAAACTAAGCTCAATAAATTTTTAGATATGTCATATCTGTATGTCTTTGTGTATGTGTGTATGAACATAGGAATATGTAGGCTGAAATACATGCACACTTCCCTTCTTATACAGGGAGTGTTGCCATTTACATCTGGCCACCTAACTCCCCAAACTACAAACCCCTTGATTATCATGTGTGGGGCAGAGTTGAGTGAGAGACCAACAAAACTCCTTGTTATACCAAAGATGAACTGAAGACAAGGATCATGGCAGCATTCACCAACCAAAACAAGGAGACTGTCCAGAGGAATTGCAGAAGATTCAAAAGTTGTCTGGAGACTGTGGTTGAAGCCAATGGGGATTTTATTGAATAAATTTACTCTTTAGTACTGCAAGATATTTTTATGTAATTTTGGTAAATATATCTTAAAATGAGATATCAGTGTTATTTTCATTTTTGCATAATTTAGATAATAATTTATCCATCGCACCCTATATATATATATATCATGTTTTCATGGTATCTTCCAGTGTTTTATTTGCTAAGTGGTTGGTTATTATAATATTCAGAGAACTTCTTTTTTTTTAAATGATAAGCTCTCATAACTTGATGTTAAGTGTCTGCTGAACACAAAAATCAAGGGTTGCCAAGTTGAGCTACATTTGAAAGGCCAGTGCTATGAAATTCCAAACTGACATTATCATTAGTCCAGCTTATTTTTAAAAAATCACAAATAGCAAAATTCATGATACTTGGCCTTCAAAAGTCAAATAGTCTGGCAACTCTGCCTCCATATATGTTTTCTCAAGTAGGGAAATATGTAGAATCTAATATGGTGAAAAATGGGGGATCAGTTTATGTACAGGTTGTAAGCAAAAATGATCCCCACTTAATGTCCACTTGCTAATCAAATACTGATAATCTGCAAGCAGGGTTACCAGATCAAACTATAAGTAGCAAATTGGGTTACATTTGTTAAGTCTGGTACTACTAAATCCTGAAGCGACTCTTTTCACACTAGTCCAGCTTATTTTAAAAAGTAACTCCCAAAATCAGAAATAATGAAATTCAAAATTTAATAAACCTTGGCTTTCAAAAATCAACCAGTCTAGCAACTCTGCCTATAAATGTTTCTTCAGTTGGAAAAATATATAGAATCTCATATGGTGAAAAGTGGGGGATCTGTTTATGAGTATATTGTACACAAAAATGATCTCCCACTTAATACCCACTCATTTGTTGATCTCCAAGCAGGGTTGACAGATTGAACTACAAGTGGTGAACTGGGAGACATTTGAAAGTCCAGCACTAAATTTTGAATTTATTTTCTTATCATTAGTAACCTAAATTAACCCAGCTTTTTTATTAAAAATGAAAAAAATTAAATAACGGGACAGAATAAAGTCATTTACTTGATGAGTTTAAGGACAATGGACAGAGAAACAAGTATCACAAAGACAAAGAGCTGGGGTCATAAATGATCAAGTATTGTTGAATGTAAAAACAGAAAGGAAGCTATGAAGAACCATTATTGCCTGTGTCTTTCCAGGACATGACAGATTAGTAAAATTAGAAATTTAATATCACTAAATAAATATATATATATATAATTTCTATATATATTATATATGTGCAGTACTTATTAGAAAATGCTCAATATCAGTGATAGAGCTAACATATTCACTTGTATGGATACAACTGAATATATATATATATATAATAATGGACTCTCCCATCAGTTTTGACATATGAGGATCTGACAGCTTATTGATTCAGTTATGAAATTTTGTGCGATAATCTTAAGTGGCATTTAAGACCCGCTAGTAATTTACAAAGGAGACCACATATGGAGCAAGTATGAGGATTGTGAGATGAGATCACTGTTAGATTGGTTGACCTTTTAGATCTTGCTCTCGCTTCTTGAAGATGATTCAGACAAGCAGATTGAAAATTGCTGAGTCCACTAAAACACATTGATCTCCATTCTACCCACTTCAAAGCTAAGCGCTCAAGGGTGTTGTGTGGTATATTGACCATATATATATATATATATATATATACTTAGTTGTATGGATGTGAGTTTGTAAACTTTTGCGATCCTCAGACAACTTGTCTGAGGATTGTAAAAGCATGAAACCCTGGGTTACAAACTCGTATCCATCCATACAACTAAGTATGTCAACTCTATCACTGATATTGAGCCCTTTCCAATAAGTACCGCACGTATATAATATATAAATAATAAATATATAAATCATACACACACAAACACATGTGTGTTTGGTTAAAGGCCAACAAATAGTCCTCTGTTAAGGATTTTTTAATATATTTTGAACCATTTTCTGGTGAAAGTTTTAATATAAATTGTCCGATGTCTGTATACTTTCAGCTTCCATTTGCCTTTATCAAATAATTTTTTTTCGATAAAGTTATGCGTATATGTATGTGTTGTTTGTTTTGTGCTATGTCAGATGCATCTTTTTTCTAATATCATGTTTTTATACGTTGGCTTTTTGAAGTAGTGCACATTCACACATCAGTTAATGTCATCTTTCTCTTTTTTTAGTTATGGGATATATTTAGTATGTTTATTCCTAAATCTATTAAAATTTCATTGATTTTAAAGCCTCAACAATCCTCTTGATACATGACAAGGGAGATTCAATGGTCTTTAACCAAATATGTATAAATGAAAGATTTCTCCCCATTTACACCTTATATAATATTGCACATTGTGTGCTAGTGTTAATAAAATTGTGCTCAATGTAACATAACACAGCTAAAATTATATATATATATATATATATATATATATATATATATATATGTGTGTGTGTGTGTATGTATTTTTTTCCTCAATGTTAAAACAAATCAGAGTTTCATGCACAACACAATCTTCAGGGATTGATTTCATTACCTGACAATTATGTTGTGCATGAAATTACAAGTTAGGGGAAAAACATATATTTATTCATATAATATATAATAATATAATATATAAATTCAGTTAAAAACAAACTGACAAATTATAATGGTTATATGTATAAAATATATATATATAAATATATATATATATATGTGTGTGTGTGTGTGTGCGTGTGTGTGTGTAACTTTCCTACATCACAAAATCTCATTATTTTTTGGTGACATAAAAATGTTATTTGTTAAGTTTAATATTCCAGAAGTATAAATACTTTCAAGGTAATTGTTCTGATGAACTTTCCACTAAGGTACCTAGACTTTATGAATTTAAGCACAATATTAGATTGGTGGCAAGGTCTCGTCATTTTACATTTGAAATGGCTAGATGTAACTAAGTTCTGTGCTAACAGTTTCTTTTGTAACACTTCTCGCTTGTGGAACTCTCTTTCAGCGTCTCTCTTCCGAATCAATTTTCATCTTCAAAAATTTAAGGTAGATTATATTTTCTAAAGAAAGCTTTTATATATTGCAGATGTAGACACTTGCCATGGGTGGCTAAAAGGTTAGTCTATAATAACTCATTGTTTGTTAGTTGGATCCTCACTGGGTGCTTCATGATTGATGCCTTGTGTCAGATTATTGTACCTTATTCCCAAGCTGTCAACTGTTATCTTCTATCGTCTTAATTCCTTTTCTTTTATTTTTCTCTCTCCTTAGTATTTTTTCTTATATTCTTTTACACTCAGTAATCCTTTGTGTCTTAGTAGCTTTATTGCCATGCTTCATGTGAAATGTTTAAAACAAAAATTATTCAATATAGGAAAATTCAAGAAACATTTTTGATATTTTATATCAAAACCTTTCTTGTATTTTCTTACATTCTACAAAATTACTTATGTAGTGCAATCATTTTTGACAGTCCACCTAAGATAATTATTTATAACTGCTATTAAATAATTATTACATTTTTGCTTAAATTTCTAGGATGAGGAATTATAATTATTTTTATTATTTTCACTTGAACTAATCTTCTCATCTTTCTTTTCATTATCACAATGTTTCAACTGCTGTGTCCTCTGTTATTTATACAGTAGTAGTATAGCTGGCCACTCATATTAGAGGATACCCATCTACTAGTGTGGCTAGCCAATCCCTATTGCAGACGCTTGCTCAGGCGCATTTGTGTTTATTCAAAACCCACAGAGACCATCTGTGGTTTATACTGCAACTATGCTGAGCAGACCATAGTTACAGTTTCTGGGAAAGAGCGTGTTATCTAGCATGACAACAGTTTGAACAAGGCCAGCACGCTGAAGCCCCCGGCCACAATGACTTGTGACTTTGTGCTAACACAGCTATTCAGGGCACCCAAGTGTTCCATCTACCCAATTTCACTCACAAGGCTTGGGTCAACCTGTGGTATGGCTTTTCAGGCACTTTCCAAAGGTTCCACTCACTGGGATGGACACCTCCATTTTGATAACATCAAAAGTCTCCTTCCTGACAAATTGATCATGATGAGATTCAAACCTGGGTCTCATGGTCAGAATGTGAACATTCTAACCACTCAGCCATGATATTTATATATATATGTATGGCATATATTACCCAGATCAATAGACATCTGAAGAAGGTCAGAGAGTACAACAGTTGAAATGTTGTGATAATATAAATAAAGATGAGTATATTAGTCTGACTAAAAATAATAAAAATAATTCTTACATTTAATTTTATTATAATAAAACATATTTCTTTTCATTAAATTTTATTTTCTTATTCTTTTAAATATTAAATGTTTTTGTTTTTTCTGTAATTTTATTTTCTGCTTTGATCCCCATTAAGTTCTTGTCTTCAGTTACACCTTATTCTCAAGGTAAATTTTAAGTTGTACCTTATTCTCAAGATTCAAATTTTCCCATGATTCTCCTACAAAAATCACAAAATGCATGCAGCTGAAACGATACATAAAACTTTCCCACAGAGATATTGTAAACATAAATTTGTTCCAGGTGGAACGTACCGTTCACAAATAAGAAAAGAAAAAAAATAATGAATTGGTACTTATGAAGTCGTCGTAATAGTATTGTCTATTGTAAACTGTTTAGATTTTTTAAGTAAATAAAGTTTTAGTGATTATTTTCTTTTTAAAGAAAGTGAAAGAAGCAAATATTTCTCCATAAATAATTTTAATTACTAACTATTTTGAAAGAGAGTTGAAGTAAGATACATTGAGAATTTAGTTTTGAAAACCAATTATGTTTAAATTTCAAGTTATATTTGTATTTGAAAGAAAAAAAAAACTTTAGTCTAATAAGAATTAGTAGACAGACAAGTTACAGTCAACATTAGTCATGTTGAATATTTGTTTTATGAATTGAACTATATTTTATTTAAATTAATTTTCGAAAAAATAAGGCTCACTATAGTTTTTTTCTTTAATAAAATTTCATTGAAAATTATTTATTTTTTTATGTTACTTAAAAACCAAAAAAACAATGAAGTTCACTTTTTAAAGATTGAATAAAAAAATTATTTTCCATAAGATAGTCAAAAAATATTAATAACATACACACATACAAATAACTGCCCTTTATATAGATAGATAATAATATCCCTACAACATAATCATAAAAACAAAATGCATGTATTTAAAGTAAACCTGTTATTAAAAATGGGTAATTAAAAATTTCCCAATTAAAAATATTGAAAAAAATTACTTATATATTTGTGGAATATTTGATTCTATTAAAGCTACTGAAAATTCCCTCCAAAATATCTACAGGAATTTATTCTGTTGTAATTGTACAATCCTTGTTTCAAATATTTAATATTCTTCTTCCTTTAAATTTACTTTGTTTTTTTAATATTCTTTTTTTTTCTAAGTTGGACGTTTATCTAAGATAGATATGGAAATGAATTCATGAGAATAGGAATTTGAAAAATACATATAGTATTTCAAAATTATCAGCAGAATTAAAATGTGCAAACGAACGGAATAAGAATTATTCCCGTTCGTTTTTACTTTTTAATGATGAAAATTTTGAATGTATTTTAATGCAATTATTACATATTTTTAATTTTAAAATAACTTCATAAATAAAAATCATACAATGATAATTTTTTTGCAAAAGTGGGTAGTTGGGTGATACTGAGTCTGTTTATATATATTTATTTTGTCAATTATTGTAACCTTTTAGTTTTAGCCAGGGACACACATACACATATAGACAACTGCTCTTCATATATATATATATATATGTGTGTGTGTGTGTCTGTGTTTTGTTTTTATTTTTAAAAAACAGTGCTCAATACACAAGTAGAGCCTATATTGAAATAGACCAGACGATATGCGTTGAACGGATGTCATCATTCATTTGAAAAAAAAAAACACCTAGACCCTACCTTGACTTAATCTCATTTCTAAAGTAACTAATATGTTGATACAATAGTTGTCAGTGAAAATGAATACCCCACCATCCCTTATTAAAATAATTAGTTTTCTCTATATCCATAGCACTTAATATTATGAATGTATATGCTTATAAAGCTCTGTAAATTTCAAAATTAGTTATTCCAAAATTTACTTGAACTAGGTACTTTAATTTAATTTAATTTCTATAACTGAATTGAAGTTTTTAGCTTCTGTTTTTGAAACACGAGAACACTGATGTAATGATGGAATCATATTTTTGTTTTTAAATTAATATATATATATATATATATATATATATATATATATATATATATATATATATATATATATCCAACATGCTTTAGACTGTCTTGCATATGAGTGGGGATGGTCAAGCAAAGTTGAATAGTGCCTCATAAATGCAAATCTTTGTCAGACTCTCAAAACATTCACATCTGCTCAGTTTTATATCTTAACATAAACAAAGCAATTTCTAAGGAAGTGATGGAATTTTTTATTTATTAATCTGTCAGATTTGATTACTTAAACATTATTTTGTGAGGATACCCATATTTGAGTGAATGCTTTTGATAATAAAGTTTTATCATCAAAATCTCTTATTATTAAGAGGAAAGACCAAAGGATTTTTTTGATCATTAAATTGTATTTTTTATCCTTTTATGAATGTTTGAAATTTTGGTTAAATACCTTGTTTTTCTTGCATCAGCAGGGGGAACAAAGATTAGTATAGGAAATTTTAGCATCTTTTTTGCAGTGAAAACATTGATTTGGAAATTCTTGCAGAAATCAAATTGTTGGATTTTAATTAAACTTTCAGGACTTATTCACGTTTAGAAATATTTCATTTTTAGAAAACTTGGTAAAAACGTTTTTTTACATCTTTTACCTCCACATTTAATTTTATGAAATTTTAAGAAATTAATTTTGGCTTCGCTTAATTATTATGTGCAGAATAATTTGGCAAATTCAAATCACCAATTTTTTTTGTAAAACTGGAACACCAGTTACCAAAAATCTGCTCTGAATCATAAAATAAATAATTCAATAAAACTAAGACATTATTTAACTAGAATTGCCTTTAATTGCTTTTATGAATAATATATCATATAGGTATTATTGTCTTAAGAAAAATGTTTTTTTTTTCAATGAATAATGAATTTTTACAAAGGTAATTTTTACAAATTGTTTCATTTTTTTTTACATTGTAATTAAAATAATTGATAAAATTTTAAATCTTTTAAATTTCTGCATTAATTTGTACCAGTTAGGTGATATTGTTATTAAGTAAAAACTATATTTACTAATCATAAATGGAAAAGGTTACTACAAATTATTGACTGTCAATATTTTAAAAAGAAGTTAGAATTTCTTTTGTGTATAAATGTGCTGACTTTTCTAAATACAGATGTCCAAATGCACCATTATCAGAAAATAAGAACAATGACTATAGTAAATTTAAGCCAATGTGCCTAAAATTCAATAAAATTATGTCAAATATATATATATACAGTGCTGTTCAATAAAAGTGACTCACCTGATTTTTTTTACTTAAAATCTTTTTTGTCTATTGTTTTTGGGGTCAAACTAATTTTTAATCTTACTAATATAAAGACCCCTTCCCAACCACCTCATAAAAAAGTTTACTCACCCTAAGGTATTCTATTGATAATTATAATTTTGGATATAAATGAGATTTATGGAAAAACTCTGTGCAAATAAAATGACTCAGTTATTTCCTGCAACTAGTAATCAATAGAAACATAACTGAACAGCTTTAAATAAAGAATAATAGAGGTATAATTTATTTATAATAGGTAATATAGTTCGAAATATTTAATAATCTATGGGTTCTCCTTTATTTTGAATAACCTTTTCAACCCTTTTTGTCATTGACTTGATTAGGTTCTGGCAAACCTCATCTCTAAGCATTGCGTTCCATTCAGGTATGAAATTCACAATCAAATCCTCTTTGTTGCTCAACTGCTTTCTTGAGAGCCTGTACTTTATAATGCTCCATAAATTTTCTATGGGGCTGAGATCAGGAGATTGGGGCGGCCATGTCATAACACCTGCTCCTCATCAAAGTATTCCTTCATCAATTTTGATTTGTGACAGGGAGCATTATCCTGCATAAAAATGAACTTGGTGGGATCAATTTGCAACTCTTTCAGCAGAAGGGAGCAGACAAGACTCTAAAATTTTCTTGTACTGCTCACTCCTGAGGGTCATTTCAATAGGTTTTAAGAAACCAGTTCCATGAAAAGAAAAGCATCTCCAGAACATTATACTGAATGGATGCTCGACAGTACTTACTGCTAAATTGAAAGGGCTTTCAAAGCTTCTTCGTATCCTTTGAATTTAGCTCAACTTTCGTTTCATCAGAGAAGAGAACATTCTTCCAGTCTTCTACGGTGAAATTTTTGTAATAGTGAGCCCATTCAAGTCTCTTGGCTTTGTTGGCTTTGCTTATTAGTGGCTTAAACTTTCGTGTACAAGATTTGTAACCTTGTTCTAACAGCCACCAACGGACTGTTGAAGAGGCAAGACTAACACCTTGGACTTCACTTAGACTGGCTGCAATTTCTTGGCTAGTTATAGTCCTATTCTTCACAACTTCTCTCTTGATTACCCTGCCAGTTCTATCATCAATATTTTTCTTTCATTCCTTTTTTTCCTTCCTTGGAGCGGGAGTAGCATCAATATGTGCCCTAAGCACTCAAGAGAAAGTTGATTGCAAGGTTATAGCAATTTCTCTCGTAGACTTGCCTGCTTTTGAGAGGGCAATAATAGATACCTTAAGTGGTTCTGAAGGCTATTACAAGCTGTTTTTATACTGTATGAGGTTTTCTGGAATATTCTGGAATACTTTAAATTTAATTTAAGCTGTTCTAGAATTTTCTAGAATATTGTTCTGAGTGTACTGTAAAATAGTTTTCAATATTTTGTCAAAAGCTCTTTAAATTTACCAGTTTAATCATTAGAATGTGATATCTGAGTCACTTTTTTTGCACAGAGTTTTTTTCCTGAATCTCATTTATATCCAAATTTATAATTATCAATAGAATACCTTAGGGTGAATAAACTTTTTTCCTAGTTGGTCGGAAAGAGGTCTTTATATTAGTTAGATTAAAAATTATTTTAATCTTGGGGATTAAAATAATTTTTATAACAATAGACAAAAAATATTTTTAGTAAAAAAATCAGATGAGTCACTTTTAGCGAACGGCACTGTATACTGAATATATATATACATATATATATATATATATATATATATATATATATATATATAGAGAGAGAGAGAGAGAGAGAAAGAGAGAGAAAGGCATATGGAAATTTTTGTTTAATAATAAGGAAGTTTAGTAAACAAAAAAGTTCCATAGTCTTCAATAACACATGTCTCAATAATTACATACTGCCTATATATATATATATATATATATATATATATGGTTCTGTTATCTGAGTCAGAAAACTTGACTAACATTCTTGCATTCTTGTGGCATTATGAAATACTATTGGAATAGCCCACTTGTCCTGAGAGTCATCCTATGAATAACATTTTGTTAGTATAAGCATTGCTAATGTCATTCAACTACAGTTATATATATATATATATATATATATATATATATATATATATATATATATATATATATGTATGTATGTGTGTGTATAAAATTTCAGGCAGTTTATATCTGTAAAAGAACAATATAAATACTGACAAAAGGCAAAAGAACAATTTTAGGAAAGTCTATTATGACAAAGTGGGAAAATGTTTAGATCATTCACAGTAAATTTACATCCAGATCCATACATTATTTCTGTTTGCTTCTTTTATTATCACAATCTCGGATACTTAATAACAAAAGTGATAAAAACATAGATGAAAAGAAAGAGAAACTAAATGAAATTTGCTAGACTATATACTCAAAACACATATTTAATTAAAAAATTTAAATTTAGATTTAAAATTTAAAATTTCAGCATCCCCTCTTCTTCATGTGCATGTGTATCAAAATAAACATCACTGAATTCCTAAAGGATGAAACATATCACACAAAACTTTACCACTTTGCCATGGGTTTTCATAAACAGTCATTTTATTCATATATATATATATATATATATATATATATATATATAAAATGACTATATATATATATATTTGGTGGACTCTCTTATCGTGAATGATAAATGAGGGTCAGCATTGGATGGTACCTTTCATTTTACACTTGCATGCTAGCAGGAGCTATTGTGGAAAAAATCAGGTAAGGGAAAGACATATTTCATTTATGCTTTCTTAAGTGTGATACTAGCCCAGCTTTGCTGCAGGTGACAAAGACACACTTTCAGATGAAATTTGTTAAAGCAGGATTTTGATCACAGTGATTCAGTCTACTGTCTTCAAAACCCTTTAACTTAATGAAACATGTCTTATGACACTTCCTTTCGGTTTGATGCTTAGGCTTCCCAGGTTTTCAGATCAAAGCTAAGACATTTTAAGTTGTCTTTCAATTTGTCTTTGTAGCATAAGAGTGAATGTCCAACTGAACAATTGGAGTTTAGTAGTTATCCATGCAGCACCTTTTTGGGAAGCCTATACTCATCCATTCTCACAACATGACCAGCCCACCTAAGTTGTATCTTTGCTAGAATGGTTTCAATGATTGTGATGTTGTTACATTTCTTCAGTATTGCTCTATTCTTGACCCTGTCGTCCCATTTTATATCACATATGGCACGAAGGCAGTGCATGTGAAAAGTGTCAAGTTGATTTATGTGCTTGCAGTGCAGGGTCCAAGTTTCAGCATCATAGAGAAGGGTTGAGAGAATGATTGCTCTGTATTTGTCGATCTTTACTCTGAGAGACACATCTTTGGTGTTCAATAACCTATATTTAAGTTTACCAAATGCTGTACTGGCACACATACATACATACATATATATATATATATATATATATATATATATATATATATATATATATATATATATGTGT
This sequence comes from Acanthosepion lycidas, assembly GCA_963932145.1. Classification (NCBI taxonomy): domain Eukaryota; kingdom Metazoa; phylum Mollusca; class Cephalopoda; order Sepiida; family Sepiidae; genus Acanthosepion; species Acanthosepion lycidas. Next base: position 22,090,521 of record OZ010588.1, on the reverse strand, counting down.
GTGTGTGTGTGTATATACAGTGGTGGAAATAAGTATAAGACATCCCATGAATTTGTGCAGTAATAAAAAAAATTATTAACAATTTAATGGGGTGTCTTACACTTATTTCCACCACTGTATGTATGTATGTGTGTGTGTGTACATACATTCTTGCATTTACTTGTAACCTAAGACAAGATGAGAGGTTCTACATTCTTTAAAAATCTTGACTTATAAACATAGCATAACATTTATAGCCCCACTTGTCTTTCTCTTCTATAAGATCAAATCTTTGTTTTGGTTGATTAACAACACATCTTGAGCCAAGATAGATTCTAACAAAATAAACAACAGAAATAAATGTATAACAAAAAATAAGATTAATGAGTAAAAGGCTAATTGTAAGCATATCCTGAAGTAAGGAGGTTTGCTTATTGGTAATTAATATATGATTAATAACCTGAATACAGGATGAAGTGTTTCTGTTTATTTGAAAAACATTTCTCCAAGCATTACTTTCAGTTATTTTCATTATTTTTTGCCTTTATGAGTGGATTTTAAATAAAAATCCATTAATAACGATTGTAAAATACACATAAAAAATTAAAAATGTAAAATACCTGTTAAAAACAATTAGAAATTAAAAAATACCCATTAAAAATAAAATACTTATTAAAACCTTAAAAATACCCATTAAATTACCCATCATGTATTAATACTGTGACATGACCCTCAATGTTAAATGGTAAATCAGGGAAGTAAGAAATCAAAATGGAGTTCCACAGGTGAGAAGTGTGAGAAAAGAAACTATTAGAATAAAAGTGGTGGTTTCATTTAATTCAACAGTAAAATACTGAGACCTAGTTGCCAATCTAGAAGCATGCTTAAATTCAGGAATCAGAGAGCCAAGTTTAAATTCCAGTCGAATCCATTATATTCACTTACGTGCTAATACCCTTGGGAAAGATATGAATCCTCTTCTTCTCCCTATCCCCAGCTATGAGTAAATAGCAGGATAGACCAGGTTCTATAGCCTTGGATGGCAACTGGTCTACCATAGAAAGAAATGGCTTCCTACTGCGGGAAAAAATCTGCCTCTTCAGTCATGTATCGAAAGATACCTGATCGCACATAGCATGTAACTGAACTGAAGGGAAAAGAAAAAAAAATTACTCTAATGCCTCTCTTTTGACCAAACACCATGTGCTCTTCTGTTCTTATCCCAATGAAACCAACATGGAGGTATGTCTTTGAAACTCGTCCTAAGTCATTCTCTGTAAAATATTTTTTTTTCCTCTTTCTTTTCCTTTCTCTTTTGTTTTTATTTGATTTCTGCTACTAATTTTTTTAGTTTTCCAAGTTGTTTTTTTTTCTCATTGAAGCGAATATTCTGCTACAAACCTTGAATACAGTTATGTGAACGTTTCCCATAACTGTGGGGGTACCATGCCAAATAATTCTGGGTGCTTCACTGATCACTACAGTCTAAACCTTTTCAAGTCTAGTGCCAACCATTATCTATCCTCATAACCTGTGCTTCTTACCTTCTATTCTTAATAGAACCTTCTATACGCTTCTCTATCATTTATATGACAACACCATTAAGTTCAGTAATTCTCTACCTTGAGTGGCTTTTGTGCCTTGTACTAGATAAATAATAATAAAGAAAAAATTATTCTTTATAAAAATAATAAAGCTATATTGAAGCAGTAATACTCAGTCTATGCTTCATGCTACTTCTGCAGAGTTGAATCGCCTTCATTTCCTCCATATTGAAAATGTAAGGAGAAAAGTTACACTTAGATAGATTTTCCTCCAAGAACTGTGATTTTGTGGAATGCTTTCCTGAACACTACAGTCCTAACTTCTTCAAGTCAAGGATCAATCATTATTTCTCCTCCTTGTCTTCCTTATCCTCATAATCTCCCTGCCATCTTCGCTTTCATTCATATCTCACACATTATTCATCATATCCATTTTAACAGTAATCACTCTACCTTCAATGGCTTTCGAGCCTTGTATTGCATGAACATTAGTATAAAAATATTATCCTCTTTCTTTTGTTGTTGTCAGATTTTCCATTTGCAATCGCTTAATTTTACTTTTTATTTTCCATTTCCTTTTTACTTTTCTGAAGCCAAAGTTAACATTCATCTGTCTTGCTTTCTGTCAACTTGTATTAGATTTTCATTGTTACTTTCTTTTAAACTATTATAATTGATTTTTTAAGCTATGTTGTTTGTTAAAGAAGCAGCATTTTGATATTATTTTCATGACATCTATGCAGAATTCCTTCTCTCCTGTACACACATACAAAAAGGAAAATAGAAATGGAAGAAGAAAAGTAGTTTATTAAATCAAAAAAATCCTGAATATCCTTGAGAAAGTAGAATGTTTTTATTATCTTAGAAACATAAAATTGTTTTTAAGATGCTTGTCTTAAACCTTTTAAAAATAAATATAATACTCTGATATACTTAAACTAATGTTTTTATCTTGGTTGTTAAGTTTCAGATGTTGTAACATCTGACCTTTATCTCTCTCTGTCATATTTGGTACCCCTTTGAGGAATTTAAAACTGAACCCTTTATTCAATCTATTGGATAGATTGTTCTCACTCAACTGTACACTATGTCATGTTGCTCTTTAGGAAGGATCTATAAAAATCACTCCAAGTCCAGGTTGTAAACCATTATAATTATCACAATAACAAAAGGAAATTTTTAAAAATAACAATGAGGTAAAAAAAAGAATTAAACTTGAAAAGAGAATTAATTTTGGCAAAATCTAAACATAAACAACAAAGTATTAATTAAAAAAAAGGGTTTAAAATGTCTTTCAAACCAATACAAACAATAAAACAAATCACCTTTTAGGATTGTCATCTGTGGAGCATGAGCACTAGAGAGAACATTTTGAAAATAAATTTAACCAAAATTTATTTTACAGCTATTTAAATTAATGATGGCATCCCTGCAATATTCCTAAAGAAATGTGCTCCCATACTGGCTCCTGTTTTCTCTAAACTGTACAATAAGCACCTTACTGCTTCTTACATCTTACTACTTGGAAATCCTCTTCTGTTGTTCCTGTCATTAAGAACCACCTGATCCTTCTGACTATTGACTTATTACCTCTTTTTGGTAAAATACTAGAGTCTCTAATCAACTTTGAATTGGTTAAGCATCTCACCTTGCAAGGTCTGCTTTCAAATAAGCAATATGACTTTCACTTCTCTCAGTAAACTGCTGATATTTTAACAGTTATTGATTAAAGAATCTATCAAACTTTAGATAATAATGGTTGAGCTTAGGCTGTTGCTTTGGATATCTCAAAGGCATTTCATAGTGTTTGACATATTGTCTTGCTTGGGAAGAAATGATAAAAATAAATAAAGTTATTTATTTCTTTATAAAGTGATTGTGTAAGCAAGATTTACAGAAAATAGAAATGAAAGAAAATATACTTAGAATCAGAAAGAGACAGTTGAAACTAATTTCACTTTATTTATCTAAGTGCTTAACTCTGTATAAAAAAGAAACCTGAATGTACTCATCCCTTCCAAATTTTGTCCAGTTTTGTAACCAAGCAATGCTTCATGATGTAAATAACAGAAATGTGGTCCTACAGAAGGATGCTGAGAATATCATGGATGGAGCACATAAGCAACAAAGAAATCTTAAGGAAAACTGAAACAAAAAAGGACACTTATACTCAGAATCAGAAGGAGACAATTGAAATTTCTAGGGTACATAATATTATATAGGAATAAAGTGTCACTCTCAGCACTGGAGTTTGAATACAAATCACCAGAGAGCAAACACAGGTGATCCCATTTTGAATAAGTAGATCACATGATAGTAAACAAAATGTAAATATGGGAATTAACATGGCATTAACTGATCACTATATGGATTACTATTTGGATCACTATTTGGATCACTATTTGATGGATACTTTCAGGGGAGTATTATCAAGCAAGTACTATTAGAGTGAGTGTTATTCAAAGGTGTCTGACACCAGTATTGTTCAACGGCATTACTATAATTGTATCTGCGATTACAAAGTCTCTACTACAACAAGCATTACAAAAGTGGCAATGAGTATTTGTTGACATTATAAAAGTAGCAACAAGTGTTCGTTGACATCACAAAACATAATTAGGAAAGAGGACTTAGAAAATTTGACACTCACAAGGCATATTGTAGGCAAGAGGGACAGAAGCAAGCAGGACATAATCTACTTAATGAGCTTGTGTAAATGGTTGGTAAAACAGGGATTAGGAGTGATCGCATAAAGATAAATTTTACTAAGATCTACAAAGGACAGGAAATTAAGGAGAGCCATGTTCGCCCATGTCCTGAAGGGACACAGTACATACAAGAAGAAGAAATAGATCACTGATCTCTTTCTATTACACAGATTCAGAATATGAGGTGGAACTATGTTAACATTAGCATTTGTGTTTAATAATAATCAACATACCTTGTTTGTTGAAATATAAATGTCCTTATTGTTATGTAAATTTAATTATTTTTAGAGAGACAACTATTTATAGTATCTTATAATAATAAGACATGCATCATATTAAAAATAAGACATGCATTAGAAGGAGAATTTATGTTGCAATGTGTATTTTCTGTGTTTCTGTGTTGGTCATTGACTAATATACTTACTTTGGGAGTTTAATCTCTCTTCAAAGAAATCAGTATTGCCATTTTGTTTTCAACCTGCAACCATTTGGACTTAAATTTCTTGACTCTAACTTGTAGTTCATAAATGCAAAAAAAAAGCTTATATTTAAAATGTCTCTCAAAACAATCTCAGCAATAAAGAAAGTCCTTTTAGTATTGTTACAAGCAAGTCAAATACACCTGTGACACTAGAAAAAGAATATTGTAAAGAAACTTAGATAAGTTATTTGCAACATTTTAAAATGTATTCTACTCTCAAACTCAGTGGGCTTATGGATGATATCATGTTGAAACACCGGTTCTTGTCCAATCACCAAAGTTAAGCAAAGTTGAACCGGGTCAGTACCTAGATGGATGACCACTTGAGAATATCAGGTGCTGTAAGCTTGAATGCGTGTGTGCAATGGATTACAGGCTTGGAATTGGAAATCAGTGAGCCAAGTTTGAATTCCAGTCAGGTTCGTTATATTCACTTATGTGCAAATATTCTTGGGGAAGGTATGACTTCACTTTTCTCCTCCCAGCTATGGGTTAATTAAAAGGACTTGTACCAGAAAACCATTATGTTTTCAAAAAATTCTTCCAATTTAAAAACAAAAAAAAACATTCAATCAATACAATTTAGTAAAAATAAAAAAGCTCTCATAGGAAGGCATAAAGTGCATGAAATTTTGCTATTTATAAGTTATAAAGATTATAACAAAGATATTAATAATGAGAATATTTGTATTTCTGTGTTAATTATTATTTACAAACTGTTTCTTTTTCAGAATTGCAATTCTGTGATTTTTTTTTAATTATTTCACCCCAAGCAAGGTAATAAAGCCACTAAGACACAAGATGTTACTAAATGTGAGAGAGAAAAAGAAAACATCATTAGGAAGAGAGAACAATAAAGAAGACAGAAGATAACAACTGACATTGCATTTAAATTTTTGAAAATCAAATTTGACAAGAAAAGCAAGAAGATGGAAGAAAGTTCCACAAGTGAGAAGTGCAAAAGAAGAAACTGTTAGCAAAGAACTTACAGTTACCTCTAACTATTTCAATTGTAAAATGAAGAGACCTTGCTGCCATTCAAATAGTACGCTTAAATTCATAAAGTCTATGTACCATACAGGAAAGTTCATCAGAACAATTACCATGAAAATATTTATAGAAATGACTCAGAGAAGCTATGTTACGATGATGGGAAAGTGACTGAAATGAAGATGCCATGTCAGGACCCATAACATTGCAGATTCTTCATTGGATTTTATCAAGAATCTCTAAATACATAGCAGAAGCACCAGACCAAATATGGCAGCAATATTCAAAGCATAGATGAATGGTAGACTTATAAATACATAAGATAGATTCTGTCAAGAAAAATGATCTACTAGAACACAGTGAAGCAACTTTCCTAGCCACAGAACAGTGCCAATTAATACTAGAATTACTTATATAGTAATTTGTATCTTTCATGTTCTCCAATTGAGTTCAAAATGTAAAGAATATTCTCTTTTGTATTTAATTAATTAACAAAAGAAATAATCTAATGCACAAATCTCTTAGATGAAGCATTGTCATTATTAATAATTTTTACTAGTTTTTTTTCATTTTATTTCTCTTGTTTATTTACACTTTATAGCGATAAGACATAATAGTTTTAAGTCTGAATTTCTTAGATGAAACATTGTTGTTGTTATTAATTTTTGACAAGTTTTCTTTCATTTTATTTCTCTTGTCTTCTTTTTATTAAAACATTCATTCTTTTTTTTACAACTTAGTAATGAAAGCAAGAAGCTTGTTTATTTTTATAATCTAATATATCAGCTTCTAAACTGTATGACAGAAATTCTCAATAAAGGCATCAGCACCAGCTATTATAAATGGCTTTGATGTTATTACAACCTCATATGACAAGGCAAGTTTCTTTGTAATGAACATTGTCTCTAACTCTACATTAGATGATAAAGATCATCCCTTACCTGACTTTCCCTTCCTCACAGAGTACAAACTTTGTAATAATTCAATCACAATGCAGAAAATTTCCAAACTTATCAAAAGCCTTGACTCTAAGAATGCCACCGGTCCTGATAAAATTCCAGTGATCATTCTTAAGAATACCAACCTATAGTTATCTCTAATTCTGGCAAAACTGTTTAACTGCTGCTTGAAGGATAGATGCTTCCCAAGTTTATGGACAGTACCAACTGTGTACCCTTTTTTGAAAAATGTGGGCAAGCACTCATGCCTGTCATAGTATCGGCCCATTAGCCTCTTTAGCGTCATCAGCAAACTGTTTGAATCTATAATTAAGAAGACGGTTGTTGAACAACTACACTGGAACAAGCTTCTGAGTGATAATCAGTATGATAACCAAGCTAGATTCATAGCTGATGTCTTAACTGTCATTACACACTATGGAATCTCTGAAAGGACTTTCTAAATTATCAAGTCCTTCCTAACAGATCAGTCCCTGAAGTTCATTGTTAATGGTCAGTCACTGGAAGCCCATAAGATCAATGTCAGCATTCCTCAGGGTTCTTTCTTCAGCCCTAATCTCTTTCTACAATATATTAATGATCTGCCTAAAAGCATACTGCAATCATTAGTGAGTATCTGTGTGGATGACACAACAGTGTATAGGAATATGTCCAAAGATTTGGAAGACCAGAACCTCATCTCTCATCTGACCCAGCCAAGGTGGCTCAGGGGAAAGGATTGGCTTGTAAAATTCAATATGGTCAAACTCAAAACTTGCCTTGAATATCTATTGGGACTCAAGCTCTCCCCAGACCTCAAATGAAACTCATAAATCCACAAAAAGATATTGGAAAAATGGTTGGTACATTGTTCCACTCGAGTAAGTATCTGACACCAGCTGCTTTACAAGAGCCAGATCAGATCAAATTTGCTGCTATGTCTGGGCCGAAGCTGCCCAGTTCTCACTTGCCTATACTGATAGAGCTCAAAAGCATCTACGCAGCCTTGTGAGTGAGGAATTATTTTCCATTATACAACCCCTTTCTCACAGATGAAATGTTAGAAGCCTCCCACTGCTCTATCACTACATCTATGGCATGTCTTCTGATAAGTTACATTTCTTAGTACCACCACCCTTGACCTTTACAACTGGGACCCACAATGCCACATACACAAGAGCGAATCATCCCCATTTCCTTCATATTTCAATAGTAAGAAGTAAGTTTCGTCTGGACAGCTTCTTTCCAAGAACTACTGCTTTGTGGAACAGAGTCCCAACAGGATATTTTCCCAATCACTACAATCTTGACCTTTTTAAGTCTAGGGTTAACCTTTATCTATCCTGCATAGTCACATGAACTTCATTTCTTGTCCTTTCTTATGCTCACACAACACTACACAGGAACCCTCTGCCTTGAGTGGCTCTTAGACCTTGTATTGGGCGAACATTGGTATATAAAAAATCTGACTGATGTTTTCTGAAAAAATATATATTCAAAAGAGAGCATCATCATATTTTCTAACATTTTATCATAACTGGGCTTCCATAAAATATAGTTAGCTAACACTCATGAAAGTTGAATCTGTAACCAACTCAAACTCTGGCAATCTGACAGTTGTTAATTCTTTGTGCTAAAAAATATTTGCATTATTATCACATGATATTGTTAATCAAAGTATGAAGGTCATTTATTCTGTAACTCTTTGATGTTGAAAATAAGAAGAGAGAGAAAAAATCAAAATGAAAACTCAAGATATTTGACCTTGTGTAATGACTGATTACCAGAAGACAAAACAAACATTTGAACAAAAATGGCTTCAAAGTAAGGTAAATCTTTTTTCTGGGAAAATCACTTAGAGTTGCTGGAATGCAGATTATAAATATCCCATGTCTTTCATGAGCCCAATTGGCCTTGTACAAATGTTGTGCATGTAATATATCGGGTTGGTAGCAAAAGAATGCAAATCGCAACAATAAAAATCTAATCATCAAATTCAAGGTGACTTCTTGCAAGTGTTCAGTACAAATATATGAATAGCAAGTCAACAAACTTTAAAAATAATTGGAATCCCCTGAGAATTCAAGTTCATAATTATTCATTCTTTCAAGACATTAGATTATTTTCTTCATTTGGCATTTTGTTGAACTCTTTTTGCTTTCATATCTCATGGCATACAAATTGGGTCTAAAAATGATTTTGCTATTCAGTATTAATGATAAATTAATCTACCTTGAGCAATGATTTTTTTTTTTTGAACTGTAATAATTTCAGACTGATCCCTTTATTTTGTCCACCGGGACAAAAGTTGACATGTTGAAAAGACATGTCCATGACATGTCTTTTCTGGATACCTCAGTTTCAGTTAATTTGCTTTAGTAACTCATCTCTCCAAGTTTTTATTCACTTCAGCTGTGGCCAGGTATTGAACTCACAACTCTTTGGGTCAAGTCACATTTTGGATTACTTCAACCAATGCTGTTATCCACTGAGCCATGTGTCCCAAGGATGAAAACGTTGATTGAAGTAATCCAAAAAGTGACTTGACCCAAAGAGTTGTGAGTTCAATACCTGGCCACAGCAGAGGGAACAAAAACCTGTAGAGTTGAAGGCATGTCACATGGAACTAGAACATTATTTTGTTCAATGGGATAGATTGTTCTAGTTCCACATGACATGTCTTTTCTGAATATCTCAATTTCAGTTATTTCCCTATCGTAACTCAACTCTCCAAGTTTTTTGTTCACTTCAGCTGTGGCCAGGTATTGAACTCATAACTCTTTGGGTCAAGTCATTGGATTACTTCAACCAATGCTTTTATTAATTGGGCCATGTGTCCTTGGGGAAGCTAGAGTATACAACAGCCAAAACATTGTGAATATGTCAATAAAGATGAGGATAAAAGTCCGAACAATATAAATAGTGTACATAATACCTCATCTCAGAAATATTGACAAATGTATCAAATGACATCAGTTAGAGACTACCACCAGCAGCAACAACTAAAATGGATAGCAGATGTAACTTGAAGAAGAGAAAATAATGACATAATCAAGATGTTGACATTACTTCAAATAAAAAGTTCGGAATGAAACCCCTATCAATACTGGAAAGTGCGATAAAAATTACTGAAATTGAAAAAGCTATTTTCCTGAAAATTTGTTTGAAGAGAAAGATTTTATAAATTCATCTGAAAGCAGTGCTGGCTTGAGCAGCCAGCACTGCTTTCAGATGAATTTATAAAATGAATGCCAAATGTTTCCTTGTAGAGAAATGGCTAATTTTACCAATGTTCACATAATTGAATTTTCAATTATCATGATGAACATATGTTCTCTCAGAGAGACCCTCATACCTTGAGTGCCTCTTGAGACTTAAACTCAAACCAGACTTCAGGTGGAACTTGTACATACACTCCATCACTAAAGATGCTGAAAAGATGGTCAGTTCCCTGTACCATTCCAGTAAGTACCTGACACCTCTTGCTATCCTCTACTAAGAGCCAGATCAGGTTGAGCATGAAATACTGCTGTCATATATGGGCAAGAGCTGCACAGTCTTCACTTTCCAGTCTCAATAGAGTTCAAGTGCATCTCTGTGTCCTTGTGGGTGATAAATTATTTTCTATCCTACAACATCTTTCCCACAAATGAAATGTTGTAAGCTTCTCACTGCTCTCTTGCTGTTTCTATGGAAAATGTTTAGACATATTACATTCCTTAGTTCTACTAGTTCTAACCTTCATGACTAAGACCTGCCATGCCATGCACATTGTAGTGAACCACCCTCATTCTCTTCATATCCCATTGGTGATATGTAAGTTCCACTTGAGCAGCTTCTTCCCTGCTGTTTTGTGGAACCAACTCCCAAGAGGATGCTTCCCCAATCACTATAATCTTAACCTGTTCAAGTCTAAGGTTAACCATTATCGCCTCCACATATCCCCATAAACTGTGCTTCTTACTCTGTACTCTTCTACCTTGGGTGGCTCTTGGATCTTGTACAGGGTAAACATTATTGTAAAAATAGTGCAACAGCCAGTCAAGCCACTGAATAAGGTTGTTCCAAAGGGAGAAAGTAAAACATTATGAGGATATGTAGGATAGATAACAGTTGACTCTAGACTTAAAGAGTTTAAGAATATGGTGGTCAAGGAAGCATCCTCTTGGGAGTCTGTTCTACAATGTAACAATTCTATATCTTGGTAATGCTAATGGCAATATTAGCCATTTCTATATATGAAGCATTCAACATTCATTGACCAAACAGTCTTACTGCCACTTGAAATTTATAAAATCTTAAAGCAGTTTTTCAGGAAAAATAGGTTTCACAAGTTTACAGTTATTGCTATTTCTTGCAATGATGGGAGTTTCCTCCTTAACACTAATTTTTTTCTGCATTTGTTTTTGAGGGTGCAAAAACATGAACACCTACTGTTTTAAAATTGTTATAAACTTTCTTTGTATTTTGCGTACAGATTTTATTTTTTGTTCACTAATAAAAGAATGAATGAGTAATATTTTGATGTAATGCATTATGTTTTGTATGCATGTCTTGACGTTGAAAACAAAAAAAATTGAAATGCAAAATAAAAAACCCAAAGTAAAAAACAAATACATTAAAAATACATAAATAATTCAATGTACTTTAACTTTTATTACTCTTTGTGGAGTTCTGGTGGTGTAATAAGAAGCAAAATCACTAAGAAGGCTTTCATTTCATCAAAAAAGTGACGTGTTACTTCATGTTTAGAATTCAAAATGGTGTTGGAAAAGTTTAGCCTTGTTCCAAAGCGGTAGTAGGCTATTTCCAGCTTAAAATACTAGAAATAACAGTTTACAAGTGTTTATTCATAGCAATCCTCTCAAGGTGACAGAATGCACCTAGAGTAGGAAAGAGAGAGAATTCTATGGCAGCTATTGTCACCTGCGGTGTGATAAAGGTTAATCTTTTAACCTAGTGTGGAAAGTAAACATCTTAATTAAATCATTATTTTCCCTTCTAATTACATGTGCTATCCATTTTAGTTGTGGCCACTGTTGGAAGTCTTCAAGTGAGGTTGTTTTTATATGGTAAAAGGTCATTATTTATGATTCTGTGGTACCAGTCCATAAGATTCATTCACTTGAAGTTATCTTTGTTCTGAGAAAATGTATATATATGATAGTTTTTGACATTTCTGAACAAGTTGGATGCTATGCAAGACATGTCCCATTCAAAGTACTCCACTTTGGACTTCACACACTCATTCTAGTATTCTGTTCACTTTTATAAACAAAGTCTTCTTTTGGGATTGCCATCAGCTGCTGTGTCGCATTCACTTTAATCACATCCATCGTCTGAAATCTCTGTTCAGAAAGTCTCAAGCAATGTCACATTAATCCACTGCTCAAGTATTTCTTCTTGAGACCATAAACATTTAATCTCAGAGTCTGTTATCAACTACCTGATCATGTTCTCTTAAACCTTGTGTGCAGCATATCATTAACAGAAATTTTAGCTTTGGGAAAAGAATCCAAATCTGGACTAAAAAAAGACTTGGAAACTGAGAAACACAAGGGATTTAATGTTTTTTGCCAAAACCCTACACAAACTTACTCAATGACATTTCACTACTATCCAAATAACTCTATGAGAGAGTTTTAGTTCATTCATATGCATTAAGGTCCCTTTTGGTTGATTGCAAGGGTTTTATATTCAGCCTTTTTGAATATATTAAGATCTTAAGGAACAGTTTGCACAACTGCTTCTTGAGATACACTAGTTACATTATTCGGACTATTGTCCTCATCTTTGTCACCATATTTATTACGTTTTTCTGCTGTCATACACTCTGGTCTTCTTCAGGTAGTTGGAATGTCAAACTGGACCCTTTATTTTGCCCACTGGGGACACATGGCACAGTGGATAAAGGCATTGGTTAGATCCAGTAACAGGACCCAAAGAGTGTGAGTTCAATACCTGGTTAAGGCAGTGGAAAACTTGAAGAGGGGAATTAACAGGAGATAACTGATAACTGATATCTATTAAACATGGTACATGGAACTAGAACAGTCTACCCCACTGAAAGGGTTCAGTTCGACACTCCAACCACCTGAAGAAGGCCGGAGTGTATAACAGCCGAAACATTCTAATAAATATTATGACAAAGATGAGGACAATAATCCAAATAATGTCAATAGTGTACATAATACCTCATCTCAGAAATATAGACAGATGCTTCTTGAGATATTCAAAATGTCTGGATATGGTCCAGACAGACCTCATAAAGGAATGTTTTATTGTTATGTCTTCAGGGTCACTGATGCAGCTGAAAGAGATTTGGAAATGATTTGGAAATCACCAATACTTGAAGATGTTATAAAAGTATTGTTTGAAAAATGTTATCAATGGTCTTAAGTTGTTCAAATTCCTAAGATGAATTATTTTCCCTTTTCACTGAAGAGACATTTTATTGTCCTTATAATTTATAATGTAAAGCCTTTTAAGTATTGAGAGTTACTATCAAGATTAATATCAAGAGTTATAACTGAGCTTTTACAGTTTATTACATATGTGTTTCAGTTGTGGTTTCAAAATCCTGATTAAATGATTTGCAAACACATGCTGAAAAGTTTTTAGCCTAACCCACTTCCCAAAATCTGACCAAATAACAGATTTTTTTTAATCTCTTCTTGGTTGGGCTGAGAACATTTCAGTTCTCCATTGTAGAAGTGTAATTTCTTTTTAATCATTTCACCCTCAGCAAGGCAATACTGTGACAAAAGACATGACTTACCTCAGAATTCGAAACGAGCGTGAATGTGTCTTGCTTGCAAAGTGATGACAAAAAGAAATATGGCCACTATTGAAGACACAATTTATGCATGATGATCTCGTCCAAAACGAGACGATATTTGCACACATGCAAATTTCGGCTGTATTAGAACAGCATAAAAAGTGGGGTGCGACAAGCACGAGTTAATCGGGAGTCATTCGGCAAACTACGTGCAATAGAGCTGGACGTACAAATTGACAGACAAACAAATAGGTAGTTGAAGTAGGCTCAGCTGAGTTTGGTGTCTGTTTTACAATTGCCCAGTGTAACAGCTGGGAAAGAGAGTCACGTAATCCATTTCCTTGAGGTGACCGAAGAAGAAGAAAACACAGCTGGCCTGCCTGCGAGTACTGCATTTTTTTAACCCCCCCATCACCATTGGTTTTTTTTTACTACAAATAAAGACAGTAAGGCACAAGGGATTACTGAGTGTTAAAGAATACGCGAACAATATACTCTTAAGGAGAGAGGACAATAAAGAAACAAGAATTAAGAAGACAGAAGATAAATATTGACAATTCATTTAAATTTTTGAAGATCAAAGTTGACAGGGAAACAAGAAGCCAAAAGAGAGTTTCACAAGCAAGAAGTGCAGTAGAACAAACTGTTAGCATAGAACTTACAGTTCCATCTAACCAATTCAACTGTAAATTGATGAGAATCATTCTGAAATCCAACCATTAATAAAAAAAAAATTACATGAAGGATTTGAAAAAAAATTTTAACATTTAGCATTCTACATTATTCACAAGTAATACTTTCCCTTCCACCATATATGGTGACCCCCCCCCCAACACCAATTGTACTGGCCTAGTTCTCAATTTCAGTGAAAGTTGTTTTCAATATTACTATAACAAGTATAAAAACCATAAAATTTTAAAACACTATCATTCGGTAACTGAAGTCAACTGTAGTTGCAAGATAAACTTTTTTTGCTTGAAAAATTAAATCAACTGAATACTTAAAGGTTAAATGTTGAAGAAATGTGTTGTTGCCATTGTTTTAATTTTTAGATAAAATACTTTCCCCTGTTCATTTTTTATTAAATTTTTTTTCATCTTATTTTTACTGTTAATCACAGCATAAAGGTCATTACATTCTACAATTGTTTTAAGCAAGCAATATCAGAAATAAAAACTAAATTTTAGTGAAACATGAAGTTGCATTCCATATCCTTGAAGCAGGCATAACACAAATATTGCCCTTACTAATTTAGCCACAGAGACCAGCCAAGAATATAATGACTACATTCCCTACAAGCTGATAAGGCTCCCCGCCTTCTGGGTGGATGCTTTCAGTCTGAAGAATAAATGTGTCCCATATACAGATGTGATCAATATGTTCCTATGAACTCAAGTATAAATGCAACCAATGATTTCCTGTAGACTCAAGTATAAATGTGATCAATGTTTTCATATAATCTCAAGTATAAGCACAATCAATGTTTTCCTACGGACTCAATTATAAATGTGACCAACATTTTAGCATAATCTCAAGTATAAAAGTGACCAATTTTTTCTCATAGACCCAAGTATAAGCATGAGCAATGTTTTCCCATAATCTCAAGTATAAATGCAGCCAATGACTCAAGTATAAACATGACTAACATTTTCCTATAGACTTAAATATAAACAGGGCCAATGTTTTCTTATAGAGTCAAATATAAATGCAATCAATAATTTCCTACAAACTCAAGTATAAATGTGACCAATATTTTCCTATAGACTCACATATAAATGTGTCTATTGTTTTCCTATAGACTTATGTATAAATGTGACCAATATTTTCCCATAGAGTCAACTATAAACATGACTAATGTTTTCCTACAGATTCAAGTATAAAACTTGAAGCAGATATTGCTCTTACCAATTTAGCCACAGAGACCAACTGGCTAAGCTGGATCAAATCTGCATTCACATAGCAATGCCTTTCTCATCTAATTATTGGGTGGGCCAAGAATATAAGACTACATTCCTTACAGGATGATAAGGCACCCACCTTCTAGGTGGCAGTATCAAGTATAAATGTGTCCCATGTATAAACACAGCCAAATGTTTTCCTATGAATGAAAATATAAACATAGCCAATATTTTTCTATAGACCCAAGTATAAAAACAATGTTTTCCTATAGACTCAAGTATAAATGCAACCAACATTTTCCTATAGATTGAAGTATAAACAGGACCAATGTTTTCCTATAGAGTCAAGTATAAACTCAACCAATGTTTTCTTATAGACTAGTGTATAAATGCAACCAATGTTTTACAACAGACTCAAGTGTAAATGCAATCAACATTTTCCTATCGACTCATGTATAAATGCAACCAATATTTTCTTATAGACTCATGTATAAATGGGACCAATGTTTTCCTTTAGACTCATCTATAAATGCAACCAACATTTTCTTATAGACTCGTATAAATGCAACCAATATTTTTCTATAGACACAAGTATAAATGTGACCAAAGTATGCTACTAGATTCAAGTATAAACGTTACCAATGTTTACTAATAGACTTAAGTAGAAACCCAACCAACATTTTTCTGTAGACTGAAATCAAATATAACCAAAAAACAGATTTCAACCATAAATAACCTAACAAGAATTAGTATGTCATAAAAAATCACTAACTGAACCCATATAATTTGTTTAGTATATAACAGTATTAGACATAGTAAGTAATGTTGGTCTACTCTGAATTTCTTAGGTGAATTATTTTCACTATTCATTTTGTTTACTAGTTTTTCTGTATCTTATTGCTGTGTTTTATGACACCATTCATGTTGTTACATTCTACAAATGTTTTGAAGTAAGCCACTCAGGCCCAGAGCTGAACTTGCATCTCATATCCTGGTAAACTGTCTGACATTGACTTGAATGCTGTAATAAAAAAAAACTATAAGAGGTAAAAAAAATAAGGATGAACCATTATATTAAATCCAAAGGTGGGTTGAAAAGTTCATAAGCTGACTATATAGGAGTGATGCTAGAGCTGTGAAATCTTGAACAGTCAGATGTCAGGTTACCTGGAAAAAAACAATAAGAAGAGTTGAAATTAATGCATACAAGATTTCACAGCTCTTACATCACCCCTTCATAGTCAGAGACTGAACTTTTCAGGTCACCATTGTATTATTATATTTATAAATGAAAGAATAGATTATAAATAGTTTTAATATTTTTTACTGCCATAAAAAGTACTGAAATCATAAACAATAAGTTCTTATTAATACATATTGCCCATTTATTGGTAACATTTTATTTCAAAATACAGTATTTTCTTGATTACACAAACACCTTGGAACAGAGGTTGAAAAAATATGTTCAGATAATTGAATATCTAAAGTATTGAAAAAATAAAGTAATTTAGCATCAAACTGTCTTGTTTATTTTTTTTTTAAATGCATCAATTACTGCATGTTTTCTGCTGGCCTTGCATTTTTCTGCAGAAGCTGAATTAAAGTAGATGTATTTTTAACACTATGCCTTTTCATTTTGTTTTATCAGTTGAATTTGAGGCCATTTCAATTTCTGGGTGTAAGATCAGGATGTATAATGAACAAAATGAAGACTCACTCGTGTTGAAAAGTAAAAGCACAAAACAAGCTGATGTCTTGTTAGTCAGGATATGTTAGAATCAATGTTGATTTCATGTCTGGATAATGGAAGTCTGGAAAATTAAGGTAATGATAATCTTGAGAAAAATGTATTCCAGTGTGCTGTGGATAGAAGACTAGCTTATGAAGATTTCAGCTGGAGAGCAAGTGATTTAGGATAGGTGGATGGGGGTCATAACCTCTAAAATCTCTTTATGTGACTATTAAGTTGAAAACATGGTACGTGTGTGGGGGGGGAGTGAATGCTTACTGTAGAGTTAAGCATATCTTTATGACCATTTTATAGGATAGTAAGTTTGATCCTCCAGAATTTCCCTGATATTTTGATTAAATTTCCCAAAAAGTAGACATTAAAGACTGAAAACAAAGACTTTGACAGATTGTCCCTTTTGGTAGAGTTACCAGTATTTAATGAAATTTTTCGAATATTCAGGCTGGTAGACAAAAATAAGATACTGCTTAAAAAATAAATAAATGGAATGTCTATTCAAATATGGGTATCCACTAAAAATAATGTTTAAAGTGATAAAAATGTAAGAGAATTATAACTCTGAGTAAATAATTATAAACCCCTAACATTTATATATGCAAAAATACTTGTAAAAATGAGAAACAGCAAGTCATGGAAAAAACAAAACAAGTATTATTTATGATCTGGCTGTTATGTGATGTTGGAGACATGAGAGACAGTAATACTGAATAAAACTGTGAGTTTGGGGCCAAATGAAGATCTGACAGAATGCTAAGATAAAGAATAAGTAAAATGTATACAGTCTTTCTTAGATGTCTTTATATAGATGTTTGTATTGATAATTTAGCTAGAAAATACAAGAAATGTTTGGCGTTTTCTTACCTCTAATTTTTGCTGAGTGCTAAAAGATAAATATTACTATTATAGCCTGAAAAAGGAAAATGAGATAGAATTTTCATTGATGCACATGTTAATGACCTGTCTGTGTGAACTGCTTGTGTGTAGAGGAGAAAAGTGGCGTCGATTTTCATTGGTTTAGAATAAGTGAATTAATGATAATTATAATTGTTATAATTATTTTATTATAAGTATTTTTGACACTATAATTAATTTTTATTCATTTTTTATGGACATGACAATGTGACTAATTAAGTATAATTAATTTTTTTATTTATGCATTTTTTATGGACACAACAAAAGTATGTCAGATTAATAAATAAAAATCTATTACTTCTTAGTAAATTGCTTTGTCAAAACAGTTACGTGTTTTAGCTGTTATGTAATCTGGACAAGAAGGATATGCTTAAAAGCAGTATATAACCTTGCTTAATCAGTGACAGTTTCCATAGCCAAGCTGGTTAAAAGCATGTTGGATCAAATGAGGGTTTCTCCTACAAAGGGGGATGCAAACTAAATAGTGAAGAGTAGTAAAATACGAAAGTAAATATAAATGTTTTAAAATCTATATTTGTAAGGTAAGAATACTCAATGTTGGAGATAAGATGTTCTTAGATATAGACAGTGTGGACATAGGGATCAACAGTGTATGGTGAATGTCAGTTTCTTACCTCAATCTTCAGACCTATTTTAACAGTCTCCATGCAGTAGCCTAACTATGAATAAAAAATAGAACCCCCTACTAAAATAGTTAAAAATAGCCCCCAAACATAAGTCTACTATTCATCCATGCTTAAAATATTGCTGCCATATATGATCCAGGGCTCTGCTATTTATCCAGAGCTCCTTGATAAGATCCAAAGAAGACTCAGTAATATTATTGGTCCTGATCTGGCAGCTCAGCTTCTATCACTTGCCCACCATTGTAAGCTTGCCTCTCTGTGCCTTTTTATACTTTTTTTTTACTTTCATGATAATTGTTCACATGAGCTCTTCACTATGGTACCTAGACTGTATAAATTTAAGTGCAGTATTAGACTGGCATTGAGGTTTCATCAGTTTACAGTTGAGTTGGCTAGATGTAGCCATAAGTTCTATGCTAACAGTTTCTTTTCTTGCATTTCTCACTTGCAGAACTCACTTCCAGCTTCATGCTTTCCAGCCAACTTTAGTCTGCAAAAGTTTAAATGCAATGTCAAATGTAACCTACTGTCCTCCTGATTACTCTTTTCTCTTTCTGCTCATTATTAATGTATCTGTTCCTAATTCCTCCACATCTTGTAAACCTTTGCATTTTAGTGCCTTGCTTAGGGCTGATACAGATTAAAAAAAAATAAGTAATAAAATTCAAAATTTAGTAGCCTGAGGCTTTCGAAAGTAACATTATCTAGCAATCCTATCTCTTGGATGTGTTCACAATGTGACTCATACAGTGTTGCTCAGCAGTAATGTCGACAATGACAACAGGACATATGATAAACATGATAATGGTTGTTATAGTTTTCAGTTCCTATTGTTTGAAGCATATCTCAAGTAATTTATTTTATTTTTTTTTTTAGACATCAAAAAAGAAGATAAATTAAAATCTGACTTGAGGTGGGACAGGATAGAGAACAGAGAGTTCAAAGGTCATAGTGTCTGACCTAAAGCTAAACATCTGGCCTCCCTAGTTGTGGCCTAATCCATATTCAACTAATCTTGGTAAATATATATATATATATGTATATATATATATATATAAAACAGAGTGTGTTCGCACATGTTTTTAAAAATCACTATCACAACGATTGAAAGTACTTTGATTAAAAAAAAATACAGTGCCTTCCTTGATGAATTTCATCTTAACATTAAGAAACTGATTAGACAACTGGAAAGGATCAGTTTAAAAATAAGTAGACACAATATGTCTATATTATTCAATGAAACATGTTTGAATGAAGATATGTTGCCTATATATATATATATATATATATATATATATATATATATATATATATATTTTGAACAATGAAAAAATATTAAAAATATATATATATTTTAAATCAAATATGTATTGCAGTTCAGTTTATTTTACAATGAATCATTCATGCAAAAAGTAGATTAGTAAAGTTAATGATATAAAATGGCGAAATCCCTTCACTAACAAAATTTTAAAGGTGCATTAATCTACAAATCACCACTTGATGAATGTTATGATCCTTGTTTTTAAAAATTTATAAATAAATTATAAATAATTATTTGCTCAAGCCCTCAACCACGATGACTTGTGACTTTGTGCTAGCATGGTTATCAATGGCACCCAAGTGTTCCATCTAACCAATTTCATTCACAAGACTTGGGTCAACCCGTGGTATGGTTTCCAGGCACTTTCCAAAGGTGCTGCATGCTGGGATTGACCGCTCCAGTCTGATAACATCAGGAAGTCTCCTTCACGACAAATCGACTATGGTGTGATTTGAACCCCGGTCTCATTTTCAGAATGTGAACATTCTAACCACTTGGCCATGTGCCCATTTTATATATATATATATATATATATATATATATATATATATATATATATATATATATATATATATATATATATATATATATATATATATATATCTTATTATTTCAAACATTATCTATGTGTTTACTCATGTTTGAGATGACGGTCCATTTTTTAAACAATTTGAGTTATGACTATTGGCCTGCATATCTGAGAGAGTTAATAACAAAAATATGCACTCTGGCAGGGTGGTTTCTCCTGCAAAAGGGGACACAGGTTTGCACCCTGCTGGAGAATGCATTTTCTTTATTAAGTCTCTTGAATGGTCAAGGCAGTAGATGTAATACACTGTTTAAAAAATTTAATCTACTCAAACATGGGTATCTGCTAAAATAACCTTCTTAATTCCGTATATATATATACGGAATTATTAATATATATATAGAGAGAGAGTGAGAAAGATTAAATTCCATGTATATATATATATATATATATATATATGGAATTATTAATACAGTGAGGGAGGTGGAAACAAATATTTGTACATATACAAATTTTTAATTTGTTGTATTATTGTATTTCCAACTAATGAATAAACATGCTTTTCATATAATTAACTGTACACAGACACATAATATTAGGTTGGTGCAAAAATAATGACGCAATAATGTCGTTTTTTGACATTAAAAAATACGTCAAAAAACGACATTATTACATCATTATTTTTGCACCAACCTAATAACTAAATATGTATAGAAAACAAAAAAAAAATTGATTTAATAGAAATAAATCCCATTTATCCATTTTAATGGGTGAAAAAAGTATTCGTACAATACAAAAAGAATACATAATCTTCATTTAATGCTTTGTAGAATAGCCATTATTCCCCTCTACTGCAATCAATCTCTTCTTGTGTTCTCAATTAGTGATTTTCAAATTTTAATTGGTATTTTGTTCCATTCTTCTTTGTATATGGTCTTCAGATCTGGGATGTGTTAGAGCTCTGGATTTGGATTTGGATTTTGATATAACACCACAGATTCTCATTTGGGTTTAAATCTGGGGACTCACTTAACCATTTCAGGATATTTACATTATTTTCAGCAAGCCATTTCTTCATAGATTTTGCAGTGTGCTTGCAATCATTATCCTGTTGGAAGATCCACTCAAGAGGAAGTTCAAGATTTTCAACCAAAATCCTTAAATTTGCTTCCAAAATATTTTGATATGCTGTCACATTCATTCTACAATCTATTACTGACATGTTGCCAGTACCTTTTGCAGAAAAACATTCCGAAACCATGATGCTGCCACCACCAAATTTTGCTGTTTGAACTGTGTTCTTTTGTTTGAAGGCATCACCATATTTCCTTCATACATGATTGTTAGAATTACATCCAAACAATGCAAATTTGGTTTTATCTGTCCATAATACTCTTTCCCAATACAATTTTCCTTATCCTTATGTTCACAAACGAATTTCAACCTGGCATCCCTGTGTCTTTTCAATAGCAGTGGAGTTTTTCGAGGGGAACATGACTTTAGATTGTTCCTATGAATTTCATTGCTTATTGTCTGCCATTTAGTGACACAGATTCCTGATGAAAGCAAATCATCTTGCAACTCTTGATGAGTACCATTAGATTTTTGTTTAATTTGATACATTAATTTTCTTGAAGATCTTAAAGAAATCTTCCATGGATCACCTGTTCATTTTTGGTTTCAACAGTTTTCAGTTTTTCATACCTTACAGTGAAGGAACTTATAGTAGTAAATGGAATATTCAGGTTATCTGAGATTTTCCTGTGATTTTTACCTTCTTTCCAGGGCTTAACAATCAATTCTTTTTGCAAATTTGTCAATTCTTTATCTCTTGCCATGAAGATAACCTTCTTGCAGGAATATCAATTACAGAATATTCTGTTTGTAATTTTTAGGCTAAAAGTAACTACTGATAACATCATTGGAATATTCTAGAATATTCCACTTGAATAATCTAGACTTTTAAAGCAATTTAAAAGTTTTAAAATCTGAAATTTGCATTGTACAAATACCTTTCTCATCCATTAAAAGGATAAATGGGTTTTATTTCTATTAAATAAAACATTTTTCTGTTCATTCTCTCAATGATGTGGGCTTCTGTTGTGGCCTTGTTAGGGCCAGAAATAAAGACACAGACAGAGGAACTGAGTTAAACAAATATATTAACAGAAACAGTAATGCAAACATAGACAAACGAGAGTGCTACAGCAAGAATGTTTGGTTCAACTGTCAGAGCTGACTGCTGAAAACTTCCCACTCCAAAAGGCAGTACCTGCTCCTATTTATAGCTGGGAGAGTCCATGTATGTGTGGGTAAATTACCATAACTGCTTCAAAATGGGTTGGGCAGATATGCCCGACTGTCATTGGTGTGACCTTGGTTTGGAAGAAATAGCTGCACACACCTTCTACTATTGTCCTCAGGTGCACCACTTCTGGGATCATTTCAGCAAATTGACAACTTGTAGCAATCTCGAACAACTTGTGCCCATTGATTCCACATACGTGTGCAATAATGTCTCACCCTAGTGCTCTGGGGTGAGGCAGATGGTATTTCTGATGCTGCTAGCTGTGGCAAGGAAGATGGTGTAGACAACATGGATGGAAGGAATCTTATGGTACCAATGTTATTCTCATCAGGATCTGGTTGGATTCTTTTGGTATCAACTAAAGAAGATCAGAACTGACAGGAAGCATATGTTATCAGCAGATTCAAAAGATTGGTAAAAGTGGGGAGCTTAGTTTGTGTGAATGGAACCTATCTTGACTTTCTTTTTTAATCATCTTTTCACATTGGTGGGGGGCAGTTTCCTGTTGGACCCCATCCCCTGGTGAAGCTAGTAAATGTGAGTAATTGTTGTTATCCACCCCCTCCTCGGCATGTTCCCAACATTCTCTTTTGTTATGATGCATGTCAAGATTCTCAACCTCTCCAGATTGTTTTTGTTTCCACCCCCGTTTTATCTTGACTGGATCAGCTTTTGATAATTCTCCACTCCATAATTTATTTTGTCTCTTCCTTATCCATAGTGAGCAAGCTACTTGATTCTGCTTAGCAACAGAATACAGTGGGCTCTCTTATTTTTCTGTTGGACAGATGGGTCCTACTAACATATTTTAATTTTGTTATTGGGCACAAGAAGACTCACATTACATCTCTCTGAACATAGAGTGTCACTTAAATACACATAGAGACCTACCAAACTTTATCCGTAACATACTTGTTGATAATACAAATATGATAGAATCATCCACATGTACATAAGGGCTAAAAATAACGTAAGCATTATTAATAAAAAAGAAAAGGCCAAAAGTCAATAACATTAACTATGAACACAGCCACAATGTGCTGACTGTATTTGAAAAATAAAACATTGCCTATAACTCTCTAGATACATAAATAAAACAACCCATATATTCAGTTAAAAGTAAAATAAAATTCACCCTTGATAATGGTTAAAAAGATAGTTGAAGGTACTTGGAAAACATTCGGACAAATTTTGTATCATTTATGTCCTGAAAATAAAATAAAATGATACAAACACATGAGAAGTTATATCAAAAACTCAACCACTGTACCTTGTCAGTTGTTTTCAACAAAACTTGGATATATATATATATATATATATATATATATATATATATATATATATATATATTTGCAACATTTCCTATGATCAGAGTGTAATATCTGTTTATTGGTAAAAAATGTTACAAATATATCTATCCCTCTATTATATATATATATATATATATATATATATATATGTAAAATAATGATATTTTGATATATCAAGAACAGTATTGGGGAAATTGTATGACAAAGTGAAAAAAGGATGAAACATGTGGCAAGTAAACTTTTTCTTAATATATATATATATATATATATATATATATATATATATATATATATATATGTGTGTGTGTGTGTGAAAAATGTGTGTATATAAATATAACCATGAATATATATATATATGTGTGTGTGTGTGTGTGTGAAAAATGTGTGTATATAAATATAACCATAAATATATATATATATATATATATATATGTAATATATTATATATATTATTATTTATATATTATATGCACAGTACTTATTAGAAAGTGCTCAATATCAGAGATAGAGCTATTTGGTTGGATTGATGTGAGTTTGTGACCCTGGGTTTCACGCTTTTGAGATTGTCAGACAATCGCAAAAGCATGAAACCCAGAGTCACAAACTCACATCAATCCAACCAAATATATATCTATATATATATATCTATATATATATATATATATATATATATATATATATATATATGATAAAAATACAGTTTTAAATCACAGAGTTTTATTTAATAAAAATATAGTTTATTTGTCATAAATTTATATTCATGGGCAAAAGTGCTCAATATCAAGAGTACAGCATATGCAAATATAAAAGTGGACTCTCAGGTCAACACCGAGTGGCGACAGTCTGTTTCATGCTTGAATGCAATCTTCATGGCCTGAAACAGACTGTTGCCACTTGGTGTTGACTTCAGTGTCCTCTTTTATACACACAAACACACACAAGGTATGACAATTTAATTCCCAGAATGACCCTGTTTGCTTACCTGATCGCACCTTCAAAGTACTCCCCTTGTGAAAACATACAATTTGTGAGATGATGGTGTCATTGCTGAAAGCATTCTTGGAACTCATTTTGCAGAATATCTTTCAGTAATGTAGTCAAGTGTTACTGTATGTTAGGAATATCAACAAATGTTTCAATTACGGATATTACCAAAAACCTGTCTGGTGAATAAGGTAGCTGACCCATTTTCATAATGGTTTTCTTAGCCAGAAATTCACAAACTTTTTTTTTTCACATTTCCAAGTCCTCTATTAGAATCTGCTGCACTTTTTGCCTATTCATATTCAGTTTGTCTCTTTGTCCACATTTACATCTGTTGTTCATGATTTTGACTGCTCAAATCTTGTGTCATCCTATAAATCTTCTTTCCCTTCCTTGAACACATGCATCAATCAAAAACATTAGATTTCTTCATAGAATCTTCACAATAGGCTATTTTTAATCAGGCTACTATTTCAAAAGCACTTTTATCAATTTTGACATCGGTTATTAGAAGGCCATGAGATCAATGCCAGAATTCCTGAAGGTTCTGTCCTCAATGCTACACTCTACATTTTTTTTTAATCATTTCATTCAAAACAAGGCAATAAATCCACTAAGACACAAGGGGTTACTGAGCATTAGAGAATATGAGAAAAATATACTATTAAGGAGAAAGAATAATAAAAGAACAAGAATTAAGAAGACAGATGATAATGATTGACATTGCATTTAAATTTGACTGGAAAGCAAAAACCTGGAAAAGAGTTTCATAAGTGTGAAGTGGGAGAAAAGAAATTGCTATCATAGAACTTATAGTTACATCTAGCCATTTTAACTGTAAAATGATGAGACCTATCTGCCAATCTAGTACTGTGCTTAAATTCATAAATTCTAGGTACCACAGAAGAAAGTTCATCAGAACAATTACCATGAAAGTATTTATAGAAAAGGTAAAGTGGAGCAAAGTTATGGTGGTGGGAAAGTTACTTAAGATGAGATACCAGGTCAGGACCAATAACATTGCAGATTCTTCTTTGGATTATACTTTTTATATTTCAGCTCTATAGAGCATGTTCCGATCATACTGCACACAGTATCCATCTAGCTTGAGTTGTTCTTGGGCCTTGTACTGGGTGAAAAAAAAATTTTAAATAACAAAATCATGCTTGAAATTTATTTTGGAAAAAAAAAAATTATTCAGCAAACTTCACTTGAATTTGCCATAGAGAAGTATCAATGTATTGTAAGATTTCCCAACTAATGGTAAATACCAAGCGTGCAATATTTATACTGTATTTTCTAATCGTATGAGTGACTTCTTGCATAATCTCAGGTTAATCTTTCCTGCTGACAGTGGAAACATTATATTGAATCAATTGCTAGGAAAGTTGCTTCACTATATCGTGCCAGACAGTTTTTCTTGCCAGAGTCTATCTTGCATATTTATAAGTCTACCATTTGTCTATGCATTCAATATTGTTGTTGCATCTGGTCTGGCGCTTCTGCTATATATCTAGAGAGTCTTGATAAAATGCAAAGAAAAATCTGCAATGTTATTGGTCCCTACCTGGCATCTTGGCTTCAGTCACTTTCCCGCTAATGTAACATAGCTCCCTTAATGCCTTTTCTATAAATCTCTTAATTGTAATTATTCTGATGAACTTTCCTCTTTGCTTCCTAGACTTTATGAATGTAAGTGTAGTACTAGATTAGCAGCAAGGTATCATCATTTTACAATTGAAATGGCTAGATGTGATCATAAGTTCTATGCTAACAGTTTCCTTTTTAATATTTTATACCTGTGGAAGCCTCTTTTTGCTTCTTGCTATTCCAGTTAACTTTGATCCTTAAAAATTTAAATGCAATGTCAATTGCTATCTTCTATCTTCTTTATTATTGTTCTTTTATTGTTCTTTCTTTTTAATAATGCTGTCTTTTTCTCATATTCCCTGAGAATCCTCTGCATCTTAGTGGCTTTATTTCCTTGCTTGTGGTGAAATAAAAAAATATATATATAAAAAGAAAAATAAATCCCATGCAAAATTTTGAATGCTTTTAATTTCATTAAAACAGTAAAAGTGAAAAAAAAAATAAAAAAAATAAAGAAACAACTAGGTATAAAAGAAATAGATGGAAAGCAGCATTTTTACCTGTTTGGCATGTATCACTTGTACAAAGCCTTTTTTTATGAATAGCTGAACTTTCAAAGTGGGTTATTTTATTTTATGGCTTTCAATTTACATAACACAAACAATTTATATGAGAAAAATGTGAGAAGGTAGTTTCCAGTGGCAATGAAAATCTGTACAATTCATCAGAATAATCATCCTACTTGTAGGTTTTCAGTCCTTCTCTTTAACATATTTCTTTGCCAAGTTGATCTGTGGCTCACCTTCCATGGATTGATCCAGTTTGGCCCAGTGGGCTTCAAGTCCAGACTTGCATCAATTGGTTTTGGAGGTTTACATTTTTTCAATGTCTCTTGGATCTTACAGTTAATCTGTAATCAAAAAAAAAAAAAAGTTTTCTATTACTATGGCATGGTGATATCGTTACTTATTAAATTTAGATTAGTTTTATACAAGATCATAGTAATGGTGCATTCAGTGTGGATCAAACTTAGTACATTTGCTGATTGGTCCTGCTAACTGTTGTGGCCTTGTTAAAGCCAGAAATAAAGATACAAGACAGGAATTGAGTTATACATACATATATAACAGAAACAGTAATACAAACATATACAAATGAGAGTGTTACAGCAAGAATGTTCAATCTGTCAGAGCTGACTGCTGAAAACTGCCCTCTTCAAAAGGCAGTACCTGCTCCTATTTATATACTTGAGAGTCCATGTTTGTGTGGGTAAATTAGCATAACACTAACCATTAGGCATTTTAGATTCATTCTTGTTATCTTACCTTTCTGGTTATTTTGCAATCTTTTTCTTCAAACTTTTCTTTTTAAGCTAAAATTGCAAACAATATAAATATACATCAATTCAATTGAATCTTTCTTTAAATGTTTCACTAATTCTCTGATTCTAGTTACCTCACATTTATCCTATTATAATGGACATCTTCTTTATGTGATGTATTGCCTCAGAATGTAGGCGATCATGGTCCTCCACAACTTCCTGTCGCTTGTATCTCAAAATAAATTTTGTCTTTTTGCTATTTCTCACAAACCCTGTTCTGCCATTTATTTTCTCAAGCCTATCAGGTATGTTATGTGCTGTTTTTCTTTTGTCCCCCTTGTCCTTAATCTGTCCTGTGAGTATCAGATTTTCCAAGCAAACCTTCCTCATTATATGCACCAGAAATTTCAACTGTCTCTTCCTGATGTCAAGTATAAGTTTCTTTTTTGCTTGCATTGTTTCTAAAACTTTGCCGTTGCTCTCATGTCCAAGGCAAAGGAGAAGGGAACAGATACAACACTTTGATTCTGTATTTACTTTGCTTTGCTCTGTTGGCAGTATGTAACACAAGGTTGTTTTTAATATTGGGTGCCCATACACATACATATATATGCCAAAGACAAAAATTGCCCAGTCCCCACGACATCTTTCACCTTCGCATTGTATCTACTGACCCTCTTTTTTTTTTATTTCAGTGAGGAAGGTGCTGCTGCAGGGATTGAATCCCAAGGACCAGGCATCTCTTGAAGATTTTCCCTGAACTGCCCAAAGAAAGAAACATAGCTGAGAGGTAAGAACAGATACAACACTTTGATCCCAAGGTCATGACCTTCAAGATGTAGGCTATCATGACTCTTCACAACTTCCTATCCTTTGTAGCTCTCAGTAATGTTTGTCTTTTTACGATCTCTTTCAGTCCATGCTCTTCTATCCATTTGCTCAAGCTTGTTAGGCCTTTTAACAATGACCCACTTGCCTTCAATATTGGAGATCATGACTCTCCACAACTTTCTAAACATTGCAGCTCTTAGCAATGTCTATCTTTTTACTATCCCTTCCACTTCCTATTCTGCCATCCATTTACACAAGTTTATTACATACTTTATTTGATGTTTCTCTCTGCCCCTTTTGCCTTCAATATGTCCTGTGAGTGACAAATTTTCCAAGCTCTCTTTCCTCATTATGCATTCCAGAAATTTCAACTAATTCTAAGTACAAGTGTCCTTTTTGTTCCCATTTTCCTTAAAACTTCCTTGTAGTTCACATGTTCCATCCATGATATTCTTAGCATCCATTAAGCTTAATGACTGTTCTTTTTTAAACAATATGCCATTCAGTTCTATGCTGGGTCTACTGAGAAGATTATGAAAGCCTAGGGTAAGTGTTGATTCTTTCACTTGCTTTATTCTTCAATGCTACTCTTTATTATTCCACTTGTCTTGTGAATTTAAATGTTAGGTATACACAGTTTATCGTGGATTTGTGAGTTACATCTCTGGGTCAATTAGTGAAATCTGGTTTAATGAAATGAACAGAAGTATTATCACAAGGACAATTATCCGATATGAGTTATCTCCCCTATATTCTGGATTAAATAAAGAAGGGTGAATTGAAAGAAAGGTTAAAACATTGTGACTATAACAAACAAGATGACAATGCCAGTTCAATGAAATCAGTCATTGGTAATTATAATTCCTCATCTTAGACAGATAATTTAAGAATAGTAAAAAATAGAGGAGGCACAGTGGAGTAATTGATAGCAGCTCAGATTTAGGAATCAGAGTGCCGAGTTCAAATTCCAGTTGAATCCATTACGTTCACTTATGTGCTTATACCCTTGGGAAAGGTATGAATCCACTTCTTCTCCCCCCACCAGCTATGGGTAAATAGCAGGACAGACTAGGTTCTATAGCCTTGGATGGCAACTGATCTACTGCAGAAAGAAATGGCAACCTACTGCAGGAAAAATCTGCCTCGTCAGTCATGTATCGAAAGATACATGATCGCCTAAGCATGTATCATGCATGGCACATAACTGACTGAATAATAGAAGTAAAATATCTTGACAAAAATTATCTCCCTTCAATTTCCATAATACTGATGTAAACAAAAGCCATTTTTAAGATAACCTACAAAAAGTAATGATGTCAGCAAACAATGTATAAACTAATAGGTTGTGTCTCATTCTCTCTTCATTTTGGGTTCTCAACTGGCTCAGTCAGCAATGTATTTTAGATTATACAGATTTCTCCACTAAGGAGCCCAAAGAATGAGAACTACTACTTTCTCCATCCCTGCTTTCTTCAAGTAGCAAAATGAATGTCTACCATACTAACAAGATTTAGTTATTAATAATGATGGGGACAGTTGAAAGTTTTTGAACAATGGAGAATTTATCCACAAATTGGATGTGTGGGTGTCTTAATGGTTAGTGGCTCAGAACGTGAAATTGGTCAGCCAAGTTTGAATTCAAGTCAAATTTGTTATATTCACTTTCTGCACAAATACCCTTGGAAAAGGTATAAATCCATCTCTTCTCCTCCCAGCTATGGGTTAAAAAGCAGGTCAGTCTGTGCTCTCTAGCCATGGTTGTCAACCAGTCTAGGACAACTCTGAATTCAAAAACCATATGTAGCCCTGATGAGGCACATATAATACAACCATTGAAAAGATTATGGAGGTTACAATTAACTAAAGTGTGAAGTTCTGAACTCTATAATCTTGACTGCGACCAATGAGGTAGGTAGGTAGGTATTCACAATATTAACAACTTATTTGAACATTAAAAAAATACAATAGAAATTAAACAGACCTTGTCAGGTAAATTTTACAAAACTTACTTAAAATATATTATTACTACTATTATTTAGCTAGCTTTTCAAAGTCATATACAAAAGTTGTCTGTTTAGTTTAAAGGCTGGCTGTTCATGAAATGTAATATTAATTATGTAAATCATTAATTGTAGTCTCATCTACAAAGAAAAGGAATATTATTTTAGTCAATGACTGTAGCTGCAGTTCAAAATGTCTGAGATTCATACCCTGGAAATTGAGTTAGGACTCTTATTATTATTTTTACATCAAGATGATCCTCTCTCTTTTAGTCTCAACTGCCATAAACTCAAGCATTTAAGTTGATTTTTAAAAAAATTACTCACAAGAAGAGTAACTGAATGAATTCAAAGTTTCAGTAGATGAATCAACCTCTACAGCTTCCTTACTAAAATTGGTCTTTTATGAGAGAAGTTAGAGATCAAACACTATATATATATATATATAATGTCTATTGTAAATATGGAAAAAGAATATAAAGAAAACAGACTGGAAAAGTTTGAATATTTATAAAAGTCAGGCATAAAGAACACAAGAGATCTATAACCAAAGATGAAATAGGAAAATCTGGTATGCTAGATCACATGTATGTATATGTAATGGAGATATGGTCAAGTGGTTAAAATGTTTGATTTCCAACTATGAGTCTCTGGTTTGATTTAACAGGAATGTGACTTCTTAATGCTATTGACCTTGCACCAACAGCATAGAAAAAATTATGGTAAATAACAATAGAAAGATAATGGAGAGATAGAAAAGAAATCTGCAGATGTAACTGTAGAGTAAAAGAGTGGTGGAGAGACTAAATACTACATAGGAGTTGCCATGGGTAAATGGAAAAGATGATACTACAATCATAAAATGAGTCTGAACAACAGTAGATACAAGTGTAGCACTGTGCTTTCCAACTACTATTGGAACATCACTGACAGCAGAAAGGAGGCAACTAACAACACAGAGAAAGTGCTGATCAAATCAATACTATACAACAGAGCAGATAAAGGTTGTAATGTGTGCCTGACTGAAAAATTGATAATCCTACAATGAATGGGTGTCCAGCTGCTAAATAAGGGGAATGAGCTTATGGCTGCATACTGACATACAAACAAATATTTAATAAAAAATACACATCCGGGGTAGGAGTATGTATATGTGTGTTGTATGTGTAGTCAACAGAATCTTGTCAACCATACAGGCAACACCCAGTTTTTGATAATGAGTAAAGCAGTCAAAAAGTGCTTGAACAAAACCTGAACTAAACATGAATTCCAGAGAGTTTATGCAGAACTTTGACCCTGATGTATGTCTTATTCAAAAATTGTAAAAATGCAATTAAACAGACCTTGTCAGTTAAATTTAATAAAGCTTGTTTGCTATATATATATATATATATATATATATACTAAGAATAAATATACATTTGTTCCTTACCATTAGGTATAACTGTGAGTTGCATATGGTAATTGTCAGGTACAAATTAAAAGTTTTCAATTTGTACATGGCAAATGTTATGTGTGTGTGTAATGGAAACTCAGAGTTTAGTTCAGATTAATGTGCCTTTATTAGACATAACTGAAGAGTTTTTTACATTTTGGCTAAGACAGCATAACTTATACAAATCATGAGACAGGGGAGGTAATCGGGTTGTCTTACCACATTCTCTCTGGCATTTTTTTCTCCTAGTCTGACACAAAGTCATCCAAGTGACTGGGTCTCTTAAAAATTCTCTGGGATTGTCTCAGTGGCAGCTGATCTGGGCTTTCAGCTGTTATGGGAAGTCAGCCAGAATTATTTGGTTCATATCATTTTTGTCTCCTTCTTGAAGTGGGAAATTCTGATTCTGAAAGCTGATTATCACAGTCAGTGGTAATATGTTCTCATTTTGAAGGAGCTGTTCTGGTGTTGATCTCTGAATCATCACTATTGAGGCCATGTTCCTCAGGAGAATCTAATGGCATTGTGTTTTTGTTAGGGAGAGATATTGCTTTAGGGGAGAGCTGCTTCTCCATCTGGTTTGATAATTCACTGGTAGGAGCCAAATTTCTGAGGGAAACGTTTGATTGTTTCCTGTTGGGGTGCTGGATGCATGCATAAAGTGTGTTCACCACAAGCAGTTCCACCTTACTCACAGGAGAATCATACTTGCTTTGTCAAACATAGTTTCTAAGTATATGGCTGTGAAAGCCACAAAAGTAGGGAGACCCAGCTGAACTTCACCTTGGAAATTTTAAAAACCACATTGGTGCTTGTACACAACAGTGTTCTTATAGTGTACAGAGCCTTGGTTATTACGTCTTCCCAATTGGTTTTGGTTTTCACGTGCTAACTATAAAGTCTTCCATATTATGCCATTGTATCTTTTGCACTCTCCATTTCCTTGATGATTGCATGGAGTAGTCTGGCTTATGGTCACTCCCTGTACCAATAGGAATCTTCTTAGTTGATTGGACATGAAAGAGGTCCCACGATCTGTATGAATATAAGCTGGCTCCCCGAATATTGAGAACAGTGAGCAAAGACAGTGTATGACTATTGTTGCATTTACATCTGAACAGGGTAAGGCAAAATAATGGAATTGCAAGTACTCATCAATGACACTAGATATTTGTTTTAGGATTTAAATAGAAGAGGGCCCTTAAAGTCCACACACAGCCACTTAAATGGCTGTGTAGCTATTACTAAGATTCCTGATTTGGGTTTGTTGAACCTTGTTTTTCTTTGAGCACAAATTTGACAACCATTTGTTATTCATTTCATGTCTTCAACAGAAAAAGGCAAATTCCAGCTTCAAACCACATGTATCATCCTCATGATTCCTAGATGACAGAGATTGTTATAAACTTTTTGTAGATCTTTGGTGCTGTTTATTGATCCACACACTCTTGACAGCAAGTCTGCCATTACATTTTCCTTTCCTGACCAATAGAAAATGTCAAACAAAATCAGGAAAACACTACCCTCTATCTCACACTCTTTTCATTTTTTATTTTGTTTAACATCTTTGGATTAAACAGAAAGGAGACTGACTTTTGGTCAGTGATTAATTTAAAGGAGTGAACAATTAAGAAATGTCATCATTTTTGTAGCACCTGAACTATGGCATAAGCCTCCTTTTCAACAGCTGAATGTCTGCACTCAGATTTTGATACTGTTCTGAAGAAGACTGTTACATGTTGCCCGGGTTGCCTTAATGTGGCAGCTATGACATGGAAGCATCGGTCTCTACTTCTATGAGACTGTCAGGATTCACCAAAGTGATGGCTGAGTTGGCAATATCTCTTTTTAACCCGTCAAAGTCTTTAATGGCAGAAGAAGGTAAAGGAAATTTTGTAATTTTCATAAGTCGGTGTATCTTCTTAGAAAAGGAGGGTATGCATTGAGGATAATGAGCGAACATACCCAAAGTTCCTCACAAGGATGCAAGGTGTTGGGAATAGGTAGTTTTAGCAGTGGTTTTAGGCATTCAAGGTCCAGCTTTATGATTCCTTTACCCACAATTTATCAAAGTAGTCTGATAGTTGTCGACCCAAAAGAACTCTTGTCATGGTTGAATGTAAGATTATATTTCTTGACAACTGCCAAAAAAAGTTTTAGGTTACAATTCTAGTTGGCCCAGTCATGGCCACACACTGTTACATTATCTATGTAGGCAAAGGTGCCTTGTAGTTTTTCTTCAAGAATTATTTTATTGAGGACCCTCTGGAAACTGAAAACCCCATTAGTGACACCAAATGGAATCTGTGGGAACTGATAAAGTCATCTGTGGGATTCAAAAGCCATATAAAGCTTATCTTTAGGGTCTATAGCTACTTGGTGTTAAGCACTCCTTAGGGCTAACATGCTAAATATTCTGTATTTGACGATCTTGTTTATCATCTCGTCATTACTGGATATAGGTTATGCATCCAGGAGGGTGTGTATCTATTTGTATTTTGGGAATAGTCTATGATTATCTTTTTTTTTTATTATTATTATCAGAGGAGGTTATTAATACTTGTGACCTCCATTGTGATCTGCTTTCTTTGATTATTCCTTCTCTTAACATTCTTGTTACTTCTGCTTGAATAAACATTTTGCCTTCAAGAGAATATTTTCGAGATTTGATGGCCACTGGTTTACAGTTTTTGGTTAAGTTTTTGAAAAGAGTGGTGTATAGTTCATTTATAAGGACCAAGCCACAGATGTTTCATTCCAGTTTAGGACCCCCAAAAGTGAGTTTAATATGAGAATGTTGTTTCAGGAAATCATGGCCCAGTATTACATCGCAGCACGTATTTGGCATCATGAAAAATTTGGTGTTGATAGTTTAATTCAACTTTATATCAGCCAAAATGTATCCTTTAACCTGCGAAAATAGTGAAGCATTCACTATAGCCACCTAATTATGACAATGTACAATTTTAAATCTGTGTCTATTTGCAAATATCAATGCTAATAAAACTCTTTCAGCTTCCTGTGTCAACTAGAGCATTCATTTCTACCCTGTTTATTTTGGCCGATAATATAGCCTTTGAAAGACATTTAGAGTTTGCAGTTGATATAATAATAGTTGCAATGGGAGCATTCAAACTAGCTGAAAAAAAACTTGATTGACAGACCTTAGAGAAATGTCCCTTCTTCCTGCACTTAGTTTCCCTGGCTGAGCAACATAACCTGGGGTGTAGTTTGAGACCATAAAAATAACATTTTCCTCTGGTTGCAGCACTAGTAATGTATGCACTGTATTCCAGAGAGAGATTTCGAACTGGTGGAAGGAGTGGCAGAAATGAGGAAATCTGTTGTAGGGGACTATCTATTTTTCCCTGTTTGGGTTGTTTGAACTGGTGGACTAGTAGTAGTATGAGTACTTGTTTGTAGGTATGAACAAGATTACTTTTCTACCATCTCCAAGGTAAGTGCCTGCTCATGAGCAGTAGCTAAATCTAGTTATTTTCCAGAAATCTTTGATGGAAAAAGTTTGATTCTAATCCACTTATAAAGGAGTTACTGATAAATTCATCTTGCCTGATCTGCTGTCATTGCTTGAAAGTCGCAGTCTTGACTTAAGATTTTTAAGCGCTGAACATACTGAATCTAACCCTTCCTCAAGGGATTGGCAGGTAGTTGCTTATACATGCCGAGCAAAGATTATGTTTCATCTCTTTACAAAAATTCAATCTAAAATGTCCATGACATTCTGGTAAGTTTTGCAGTGAGAAATATTGGTATAGACAGATATGGAAACATGGTGTATTATCAGGTCCGTCCATCAGTATCAGTAATAGGAGTAGATGAACTGTTTTACAGTGCAAGCAAGAATCCTTCAAATAATCTTTTCCAATATTGCCAAGCGGCAATAGAAGACTGGTCTGTAGAGTAAAAGTTGAGATGTTCTCTTTTAAGGTATTTGTCCATAACTATATTCAATAAATTGTAATGAAAACTCGATGTCTAGTTCGGCTTAATGTACCTTTATTAACCATAACTGAAGAGTCTATCTATTTTGACTAAGACAGTGTGACTTATACAAATCATAAAACAGGGGAGGTAATCGGGTTATCTTACCACAGCATGAAACTAAGATTTGTACCAAACAATGAGGGACAAATGTATATTTATTCTTAGTATAAATTTTAGCTTTGTTATTTTACATCGAACATGGTTTTATTGTCATCAGCACTCACTGGACATTATTAAAATTGAAATAATATTAGAATTGCTATTCTGATACACAAAACAGTTTGAAAATAACTGTTAATACCAATAATGGCAATAAACATTAATTAAAACATTATTTATTTGATTAAATAAATAAACAGTTACTGTCTGGATTTTTGTCATATACACCATTATCATATTTAAATATGGCTGACTAGATGTATCTTTCAAGACAATTATTATTTCTATGAAACAGTCACCATTATGAATTTTGCTTTTCTCTGGTCAGTAAAATGCATCAGAATTATTTAACACAAAGAGAATATTAAAAAAAACTTCAAAGGAAATTTCTCCAAACAAATGAAATTTCAGCATCTGTTTTTTATCTACTTTTAAATTTATCATTCAAGTGTATACTTTGCTTATTTAACACTGGATTATGTATGAGTAAAAACAAACAACAAATAAGAGTAATTATATTTGTTTTCATGCCTCAGGATCAAAAAGAAAAGATAAATGACTTAATATTGTTTGTACTTTGTTAACCATTACATTATTTGTTCATGGTTATCTTGTCACATATGTGTGTCTCTAATAATGAGCAGAATTGATAAATTATTAACAGACATGACTGAATGCTTTCAAAGAGATCTGAATGAAGATATAGTCTTCATATCCCTGGTATTAATTTGGGATTTGTATCTGCTATTATAAATAACCACGTGCAAATAGACAATTTTCTTTTTAATATCATGAAACTCATTCTAGTTGAGTGATATTGAATAAACTTATTCTACTGCTCTCTCTAAGTCATATAACATGTTTCTTTTTTACAAAATACTTTTTATGGTTTTTGAAAAAGAAAATTTAATTTTTAAATACTGTATTGTAAAAATGAACTGATTGAATCTTTTAAACTCAGTGACAGGATAGAAGTTCTGAAACATTTCAGTCTGGGTTATAAAACTGAACAAGTTTTAGTTTCTCACAGATCCTGACCATGTAAACATTTTCTTTTCCTTTCTTTGGTGATCTTTATTTTTTTAATTTAATTCCTAATCTCTAAATGGTGACTTAAGGTAAAAACAAAAACAGAATAAGAGAGGAGTCTTAATAAAGGTTGGGGGGAGTGAAAAAAATTATTTGTTGGGTCAAAAAGTGCAGAAGTAATAAAATTGATGCCAGAAGAATATGGGTTAAAGAGAGAAGTGATTTTTTTTGTCCATTTCTTAATTGTACAAAATAATTGTGTAGTAAGTGACATTTTTAAGAGAAAATTTGCTTGCATTAAAATAAAGAAAATAAAATAGAGCCTGAGAAAAGCTATTGGTTATATTGTTCCAAATAGAATAAAGATGAGAAAACAGATTTGAATGAATGAGTGTATAGAAAAATTATCTAAAAGTGCTATTAAATGTTACATAAATGTCCCAGGATTAAGGCTATTTTAGACCAAGAGTTTGAAAGATCCATATAACATTTGTAGAGCATATTTATTAAAGAATAGCTTTTGTAGATTTAGTTGCAAAAAAAAAAAATGAAAAATTTTACAAAACTATAACAACTAGGATTGTTGATCTGCAAGAAAAAAATTGTTTTTTTATTTAGATTAGGAAATTTTGTCAGAACTTTTTTTTTTCTCAGTGATTAAATTAAACTGAAGGGTGTTTCCTATTTGAAACATTTGGAACAAATAGCTATAGTGATCAAGTGACACGATAGCTATAGTGATCACATGACAAAAGATAGCTTAATTGCTCTAGGCTTAATATTAAGAAAGGTTGATAAATCGGTGGAATATACGGAAAGGTCATTTTGTTATTAACAATTGTCAATGATATGAATCATTAATACAGGACATGTAGGTTGGTTATTTGTAGTAGGACTAATAGCATAGTATACTTATGAAAGTTAAGCAATATTACAACAGTTCTGTATTGAATGGGTGATCATTCTAAAATACCAAAGCATGATTTCTTGAGAGATTTTTTTTATCTTAGAATTTCACTTGCTCATAAAATTGGTGGTTAGATGTTATATTCAATTTAGTTCCTGGATGGGTAATAATAGTTTAAATGTATAGTTTTTAAAAAATCTGTTAGTTTAAACTGACACCAGGAAAATCTGAGTTAAAAAGAGAAATGACTTTTGTTTTTTTTTCCATTTCTCAATTGAACAAAATCATTTTGATCTCTGAATACATCTTAACATCTTGCTATTTCTTTCTTTACAACAAAATCAGACCAGATTTCAAATATTTGATGACTGACACAAATTTTGACTTGGAGTCACGGAATATGCAACAAGAAAAAATTGTCAATTGCTTGTGTCACCACAACATAAGGATGTTTACTCCTTTCTGGGCACATTATATATATATATACACACACACCCCTTTTGTAACTTGAGCAGTTTGTAAGAAAGGGAATTTGTTGGCTGCTAATAATTAATGCTAAAAGCTCTTTGCCATGAATTGAGCATTCTTGTATATAATGTGTTAAAAATTCCCTTTCTCTGCTGTGTGCGCTGATAGCCTGAGGGTGAGAGACTCCGACTGATGCCAAATCAGTTGGGTTTCGATACAAGCTTGAAGCAGTTGCATGTCTAGCCACACTGATGAGCTGTGATACAGTGAAACAGTCTGTGGATGACCATATATATATATATATATATATATATATATATATATATAGATATATATAGGTAAAAAAATCCGTGGGTAAGTAATTCAAGTAGAATCTATTAATATAAAATATTAAAACGGATCCACAAAACAGAGATCAATATAATTTTTATTATACAGCATATAAGTGAAGCAGTTAATGAGATCCAAATGATTTACCTCATACAGATGATCATTTTGTCAATGGGAAAGTAGTTTTTCCCTGGACTTATCAATGCAAATACATAAACTAAAATGAATAAACCATTTCTTCACAGGAAATTTGAAAGGCAAAGGAAGGAAAGAAAGAAAAAAGAAAAAGGAAAGAATAGAAAGAATTGGCCTATAATGGAGGAGAGAGTTATATAGAGGGTTAAGAGACTTAAAGTGGTTGTAGTGGAGTCAGGTACATATAATAACGATGATTGAAAATGGACACTGATATAAATGTAACCTATCAACACCTGTGTAAGGAAGAAGAATGAACAAAAAAAGCTATGAAACTTCTTAGAGAGTAGCTTAAAATTATTATAGAATGGGAGTCAGAATTTAAAATTAATACTTTTATAAAAAGATGTTAATATTAATCCATTCAATACTACATCTTTAACTGTATAGTAAAAGTTACAGTAAAAAAATTTAAGTAACTTATTAATATATTAATTTCATTTAAATATAACTAATCTCTTTATAATATTAATAAATTTTCAAATACTATGCTTATAATTTTTACTTACACTAATTATTTAAAAATTTTGTATGTGAACTTGAAGACAGAGTTTTTGAGAGATTTTTTAAGTTCTATTATTTCCTCCCCTAAAAAGATTTTCTACAATGAACTAAAAAATATTAAGCAGACTCTCGTTAATAATGACTTCCTAAACCACATTGTAGATGAACAAATGATTCGATATATAAAAAAGCTCAATACATGTCAAATAGAATATAATACATCCTCAAAGGACACTAAATATATCAAACTACTATATTGTAACCAGTTGCATGCTAACTACAAACAGGATGAAAAAATCATAAAGAATATTATTTATACTAACATATCTTCTATGGATTCTAATGAAAAAATAAAATTAATGATATATTATAAAAAATACAATACAACCAATTTAATTATTTGCAATAACTCCTCCCCACTAACTGATGTATTATGTAAAACCAACATTATATACCAATTTAAAAGTCCCTTGGGAGAATGTATCTCTGACAAAAAACAAATATATATGTTGGGCATACAACAAATACACTAACAAGAAGGCTTACACTACGCATGTCTAATCATTTGTCCATTGTGAGATATCTACAACAACATTCCTGTCCGCATTCACAATATAAAAAATTACTAATCGACAACACAATATCCTACACCATGAAAACAACAAATTTAGATTACAGATACTAGAAGCAATTTATATTAAAAATTAAAGCCGGCACTGAACAGAATTAACTATGACTACTGCAGTAATGTTCTCAAATGCCTGTAAAGGGACAGTTTTTTCACACTTTAATGCATGCATGACTATGACATTATAACATCGACAGAAAAAATTCCATAATGTATAATTTTTTTCACGTTCTAATGAACACTCAGCACATTGTCAACTATTTTGCATTTAAAAGCATAATGAAAAAATTACGGTAATGGATAACAATGCACAACTTTGTATAAATACTTATATTAATGAACAACATATTGTTTTGTATATCTTGCACCCCCTGAAGATGATCTTGGAAGAAGATCGAAAGTACTTGGGAAATGAAAATAAAAGAAACTTAAACAGCTGTAGCACATTTCTCTCATCCTTTAACATCAATACACGGAAGGTATGATCGTGAGTATGAATGGATCGGATTTTGTTAAAAATTAGTAGACAT
This sequence comes from Acanthosepion lycidas, assembly GCA_963932145.1. NCBI lineage: Eukaryota > Metazoa > Mollusca > Cephalopoda > Sepiida > Sepiidae > Acanthosepion > Acanthosepion lycidas. Next base: position 22,049,512 of record OZ010588.1, on the reverse strand, counting down.
AATGTCTGTAATTTATTCAGTCATGTCTGAGAATTTCCTGTCTAAATACACAAACATATATATATATATATATATATATATATATATAAAGGGAAGAGGTTATAGTAGTTCCAACAAGAGAAAACTGTATAATAAAAGAAGAGAGAAATCATAAATGTTTTTGGTTGTAATGTGGATTTTTAAAAAAAAAATATATTATGCTTTATTTTCCATAATTTTGCTACACACGTTACCAGTCTCGTGACCTTCATCAGGCGAGGAGTGGATATTTCCACATATTATTAAAAGGAATTAAATTTTCTTATGTTTTTCAATGCTAAATATTCTCGATATTAGTCATTCTCTTTTTTGTGTGTTAGTGACCCAAATGTCTTTCTTGAACTGGCAGTGAAAGAATTCTGTGTGAAGGGTAATAAAACAATTAAGACTGATCCAAGAAAGGGTGAGAAAAATATCTATATTTTTATCTGTGTGTTCTTAGATCTATTTCCATTTTTTTGTGTTTTTGTCAGCATCCGTACACATAAGGAATTCATATGCACATATGTACACATACACATACACATACATACACATGCACACACATGCTTCTTATGTTGTGAAGGATTCGTGTGCGTGCCCGTGAGCAGTTTTGTTTTTGTCAATATGTGTATATATATATATACTAGTACACACATATACATGCGCACTCCTTCTCTATACACACATACTGTCTCATTGTAAGGAATTAGTATACATATACATACGCACACATCTATATCCATATATACATACACACACACACACACACACACACACACACACACACACACACACACACACACACACACACTTCCTATGTTGTGTAGGGTTTTTGCGCATATCTGGGAGTAGTCTATTGTTTTTGCCAATATGTGTATACATATTTGTGCCCAACATATACCTGCATGTGAGTGTATGTGTGTGGATGTGAGTGGTTTGACCACTGTATTTGGCCATTATGTATGCATGTTGTGTGCTTTTGCATGTGGGGTTAAATTTTTATTTATTATGAATGTTGTTTTTGGGTTTTCAAAAGTGTAGGAGTTTCCTTCTATAATGATGTCACAAATCTCATATCTTTTTTTGTTGCATTTTGTGACTCCCTGTATTGTGTGTTGGTTAAATTTGGATGAGGTTAGTATGTGTTTTCAGATTTTTAGATTGGTGTTTGCTTTTAATTATTTTGGTTGTTTTTAGTATATTTTTCAGTTTGTCATTCTTGCTAAATAAGTCTAGATTTTTTGTAATTTCTGTAAATAGTTCTGGATTATTCTTGTTGTATGTTGAAACATATGCTAGAGTTTGTTCGATGTTATTTCTTTGGATTTCGTAGTTCATCTAAAGGAATTTTTGTGGGGAATATGATTTGGTATATAAACTATATATAAAAGAACTTAACAGCCCAACATGTGTAAATAGTGATTCAAATATTTCTTCTATATGTAGGCACTTACATAAATCAGTGCAATAAAGATTGTCAACTAACTCTAGCAATAAGTAAGTATTTGACAAAGTTAAAGTAAAATATTTAAAAGCCCTGGAAGACAGTAAACACAAAGTAAATATAGAATACTACATAGAAATAAACTGAAAATATAAAAAAATAAGATATCACAATGTGCTATGATTTAAATGCTGTAAGGTTCTTCCTAAAACTGGTAATTAAACATTTCTGAAGTTCTCTCACACTAAGGAAGGCATTTAAAAGAACCTAAAAATAAGCTACAATTACATAAGGAATATGGACAAATTTATATGTTATCATAATGATAAATTATTGAATAATTACAGTTGCAAAAATAAGAACACCAATAAAACAAGAAAATGCAACTGCTGAAATAATAATAGATGTCCCTTAAATTGTCAATGTTTAATTAGTGATATTATTTATCAAGCTAGTATAAAATGTGATAACAAGATGAAATGCTATTTTGGCTCGATTGAAACAGAATGGAAACAAAGGTTCTACAATTATAAACAAAAACGATATCTTTCTTTTTATGTGCCCTGTCATTTCAGGACGTAAGCAATCATGGCTCTCCACCTCCCTCTAGCCCTTGCAGTTCTCAACAAGTTTCTGCTTCCTCCCCTAGAGCACATTCTGTCATCCACTTGCTTAAGCCTGCCAGGTATGTCACGCATTGTTTTCCCTTGTCTTTTTTCCCCTCTGTTCGACCCATGAGTATCAGACTCCAGGCCCTCCTTCTTCATTATGTGTCCCAGAAACTTCAGCTACCTCTTCCTGATGTTAAGTATAAGCCTCCTCCTTGTATGCAACCTCTCTAAGACCTCATCATTTCTCACATGCTCGGTCCATGATATCCTTAGCATCCTTCTATAGAACCACATCTCTGTTGCCTTGAGTCACTTCTTCATCTTTGAGGAAATCGTCCAACATTCACTGCCATAAAGAAGGACTGATGTCACGTAACAGCTCAGTATTCTTTTCTTTGTTACCAAAGAAATCCTCCTGTCTCGTAATACTCTAACCAGCTTATAGCTTCCTCAAAATATTACTGGCAGATAAAAGAAAGTAAAGGAGTCCATTCAGATATTTTGTAGTGGGGTGGTTAGAAAAATAAATATCTATTGAAAGATGTTGAACAAGACTGATTTTGTTAATTGCCACCAGCACTCAGGTATATGCTATATATATATTTTAATCAATGTATTTTTTATCAATTTATCTATTTTGGACTGTTCCACTATCATGCCAGTAGACTATAAATTTTGATATATTATAATGGTCAGTTTTTAATTTGTACCTGATGATTTCTATATGCATGAAACTCAGAGTTGCATCAAATGGTGAGGAACAAATGTATAAACAGGGTGCAATAGGTAAATTGTCACCTTTCATATTTTTAATCTTGTTCATGTGCATTGTTTGTTTTAATTTTGTCATCTGCACAGTATAGTAGGGTCAGTTGGGCATTGTCTGTGAGAAAAAGATCACCATGACTCAATTCACTCCACCAGAAATTTGGAAACAGCATACTGTATTGCTTGGCATTCACACGGAATATGAACATCTCAGAGTGTTTGTGTTTCAATCTGAGGACAGTGCAGAGGATTCTGAAAGAGTTCAATAAATCTAATGGTGATTACAAAGGTGTTTGGTGTGATCACTAGTGATGGTGGCATTATACCTCCATTCATCTTGCCACAGGGCCTCAACACAAATGCCTATATCAAATGTCTTGAGGAGGCAGAGAGGGTGGCTGCTGGAAGACCCTATCTCTTACAACTTGACTCTGCACCATGTCACACAAGCAGAAGGACACAGTCATGGCTGTCACCACATCAGCCCTTACATCTGGCCAACTAACTTTGACTGCAACCCCCTTGATTATTATGTGTGGGGAACAGTTGAGTGAGAGACCAGCAATACCAAAGATGAACTGAAGGCAATAATTATGGCAGCATTCACCAACTTAAACAAGGAAACCGTCCAAAAGAGTTGCTGGAGATTCCAAAGTTGTCTAGAGGCTGTGGTTGAAACTAATGGCGATTTTATTGAATAAATTTATCTTTTAGTATTTCAAGATATTTCTGTGTAATTTTGATAAATATATCTTAAAATGAGATGTCAGTGTTATTTTAATTTTTGTATAGTTTAGACGACAATTTATTCATCGCACTCTCTCTCTCTCTCTCTATATATATATATATATATATACAGGAAGAGTTAATTTATCATTTGCTTAATGCGGTAAAACCATGTTTGAACAGAATTGAGTTAAAGAGAAACTGCAATTAAAACTCTTAATTTATTAAAGATAAAACTCATCATCTAGAAAGTCAATAGTGAAATGTGTGACACCAACAGCCAAATTAAACATTAAGCAAAATAAGCGTACTGCTTAGGATATTAACTTTCATCTTTTTCTGAAGGTATTTATGCCTTGCAATAAACACATCATATTTGTAATAAAACTTACTCAGTTAGTGTAAAACTAAATAAAAATGAAAATTGAAGAAAAGTATTTGTCCCAATTTTGTTTGTTAAATCTTCCTGTGCCTTTTCTATAAATACTTTCATGGTAACTGTTTAGATGAACTCTTCATTATGGTACCTAGACTTTATGAATATAAGCGCAGTACTTGACTGGCAATGAGGTCTCATCAATATACAGCTGAGTTGTCTAGATGCAACCATAAGTTCTATGCTAACAGTTTCTTTTCTTGCATTTCTTGCTTGTGAAACTCCCTACCAGCTCTAAACTTTCCAGCCAACTTTAATCTAAAAAAATTTAAATGCAATGTCAATCACTATGTACTGTCTTCTTGATAAGTCTTTTGTTCTCGCTTATTAGTGGTGTTTCTGCTTTCTAATTTTTTCACAGTAATCCCTTCAGTATCATGCTTAAGGGTAGCTTGATTAAAAAATAGTTTTTGTAGGGGTCTCAAAAGAAAATAACTTTTCTCCATTTTAGTTTTTGAAAGGACAGATTGTTCAATGAAAGTTAGCTTCAGGAATATTTAAGAACATTCTTGAATGTCTGAAATTATTTAAGTTCAATCACTGGATTCTCGACCTTTACTCGAGTTCTTGCAGTATCAAGAAACTGTCGTATCTATTTTAATATCTGGCATGTGGTGGATTACTGGATGTGCAGGTGATGTAATGGTTAATGATTCAGAAAGAGAAACTGGTGAGCTGAGTTCAAATCCTGGACAGGTTTGTTATATTTACTTTCTGTACAAATACTCTTGGGAAAGGTATGAGTCCATCTCTTCTCCTCAGCTTTGAGTAAAATAGCAGGGCTGACTGGGCTCTCTTGCCTTGAGGTGGCAACCAGTCTAGGAGAAGAAAAACTGAATGCAAAACCAGCTTGAAGACAGTTGGACTCCATCTTACTCAAGGCACACCACTGCTATGGTTGCATAGTACATGAGGTGCTTGTACTATCTGAATGGATTAATGGACTCATGATGTAACATGTGGCAGATTGTATTAAATAACAAATTCTTGAATTCTGCATTAATATGTTTATATTTACAACATAAAGAGATATTTCAACTACAGGAATATATTACATCTGCTTAATCAAAAAAAAATAATAGATAAGCTTATAACCATGTCCTATTGAAACACTGGTTTTTAACTGATCACTGAAGTTAAGGTCAATTAAGCCTGGTCAGTACTCAGATGGGTGGCCATTGTAAGCTATACAACAGACCTAGCAAGTTGGCAGTGGATAAAGTCTTGTTACTTATACTAACAGAAGATATTTTCAGGATATGTGGAAGTCACAAAATCTACCTGGAGTTGGGTGAATGGTGAACGAGTGCTAAATTAAAAGCAGAAGCTCATGGCCTAATTGCTATCAGGCAAAGACCAAGGAGATGGGTATCTTTGGTGGGCTGGGCTTACAGTACCAAAATGGTATATCCATAATTGGATTAATACTGATTATTTTATTAATCCCTAATTCAATAGTATTAAGTTTACAAAATTTTCCAATTCATTTGTTTGTCTATGATCATCCTCAGAAAGTTTAAAAGTCAAAATTTGCACACACACCCAAACACACCTTGATGTATTCATAGGAATCCATTTGTGATAAGACCATTAGTTCAACTTATTATTATGGAAATTACGATTGAGAATATCTTGATTTGAATTAGTAATTTCTTTCTTAAGAGGTTTGCTACTTATACAATAGATACAATTTCCTTTTATAACTTTTCCAAGATTTTCCCAAATCTGCAGACAGTTCAACCTGTCCTAAATGACAGTTGTTCTTTTCTCCTACACAGTCTATTTTTAGCAAACTAGTGTCCTTGTAGTAACCAGATTTCTGAAACACTCTGATATGATTAATACTAATAGCTTTAAAGTAACAAAGATTTTATATCTTCCATATCTATGTCTACCATTGAGCCATGCTTAGAATATTGCTGTCATATACAATCCGGTACCCCTGTTATTTATCTGGAGCTCCTTGATAAGATCCAAAAAAGAATCAGCAATATTATTGGTCCTGACCTAGTAGTTCAGCTTCAATCACTTGCCCACCGCCATAAGGTTGCCTCTCTGTGCCTTTTTTATAAATACTTTCATGGTAATTTTTTGGATGAGCTCTTCACTATGATACCTACACTAGTGCAATACTAGACTGGTATCGAGATCTCATCAATTTATAGTTTTGCTAGCTATATATAGCCATAAATTCTATGCTAACAGTTTCTTTTCTGGCACTTCTTGCTTGTGGAACTCCCGCCTGGCTCCATGCTTTCCAGCCAACTTTAATCTGCAAGAATTTAAATGCAATGTCAATTGCTATCTACTGTCCACCTGATTACTTTTCTTCTCTTTTTACTCATTACTAATGCTTCTGTTACTAATTACTCTATATCCTGTAACACCTTGCTTCTTAGTAGCTGTACTGCCTTGCTTGGGGTGATACCGATTAAAAAAAAATAAATAAATAAAAAAAAAAAAATTAGATTATAGCGTGAAGACAGAAATAAACACCAAGACACTCAATCATCAAACAATGAAAAATGGTTTCTGAGTTGGAGGATTCATGTACTCTTCTAGTTAATAAATTAATCTTTTGAAAATAAATATTTAACATTTTCCAACCAATGGATTGTGTTCCCACTGACAATAAAAAAAACATGCTTTGTGATCCCTTTGAAGAGTATTTAAGCAAAGTTTCTCAATGGACAAAACCAGTAAGGAGATATAGATGGTAACATGACAGCAGTTTATGATGTGCATAGCTTAAAAAAAGATTCCCTTATTCATTCACCCATCTTCCTCACCACTTTTTCCTCACTTTCTCCCTCATCTCTTTTTTCTCATACATACACATGAAAAAATCACATTTCTTTTCATCTTAACAAATAACTACAAACAAGGAACTTTAACACAAAAACTTTAACACTCCTACACACTGAGAAAAATTTAGTTGTTAAAACACAAAAATAAAAATATTTTATATTTAAAAACTTTTCTTGCTTTTTTTTTTGTTGTCTATTGATTCAAATCTGCAACAAGATGAACAGCAAGAAAAAGTCTTTATTGTTTCTTTGATTCCTATTTTTTTTACTGGTTGAACATATAGAGTATAACTATATAAAGTATAACTGAACCTCAAATTCTTTGTAGTGAATAATACACTAGCAGAAAGGCAAGGTGACAATATGAATTTGTTACATTAGCCAAGCCTATCATTTCAAAAATGTTAAATATTGAAATATTTTACTTAACAGAGTATTTTTTGTATTTCTAGAAATGTATTTACAGCTACCTCAGATATTTGAAACTTTACCTTTTATTGTGTGTGTTACCATTAGTGTCACAACTTGGTAAGGAGGTCTGTAATAACAACAACAACACAGTAGTTTCAGTTTGGTGCCTTCTTTCCACTGAAGCGATACTCCAGTTCTTTTATTTGCACATAAACATTATGGTTGACACAGTACTTCCATGTATGAACAATAGTTGAAATGATGCTTCCGTTTCCTTAGTTTTTAGTTACAACATCCCTCCCCAATTACTCAAACTTTAATTAAACAATATGCTTTGCACAAACCTTTACGTCCATGGGCATTTCAAAAAATTCTGAGAAGGAGACAAATTATCAGGGGCAAGAATTGTTTCACTTCATGTCATAGTTACATCATCATCATCTTCCATATTTGAGTCCTCAGTAATTCTACCATCTAATGATTCATTTTCAGCAAATTCTCTTGCTAAGAGTCAGGCACTGGATCACTTTCTTGTGGTGTCTAGTTTTATGCCTGTGTGCAGTTTCTCAGGTGCACTTCCAGCCTCACATCTCTCTGCTTCCTCATGTTACTGTAAACGTGTTCTAATGGGTGTTCTGGATTGCTGATTTTTATTCCTCAGTTGATCTCTGTAGGGTACACAACACTGTGTGGTCAATGCTGAGCATCCCTTCAAAGTACATGCCTGAGTTCTCCTTGGTTAGCTCTTTCAGAGCATGTATTCAGTACAGTTGGAATGATCCACATGTCTTTTCTATATATGCCCATCCTCCAGTTGTACTAGAAATGTCAGTGGGCCAAGTTGCTCCTCTAGAACTCCAAACAACCATTTTGGTTTTCCTTGAAAGTTCATAACATTAACAGCATTTCCCAAATAGAATCTGTTTTCCTGTTGCTTCCTATCAATCAACATTTTAGTGTTATCCATTTTACTAGTGACTTTGGCAGATAAGTCTGGATATACCAGGTCAAGCTGAGATATGGGCTGTCAACCCATTAACAACATGGCTGGTGACTGACCTGTTGTTGTTTGTAGAAAAAGATAGTAGTGAGCCAAGACACACAGTAGTCAAGTTTCGAGATCACCAGGAACCTTTTTAATCTCCTCTTGATCGTTTGTAGAGCACGTTCAGCTAGTCTATAAAACACAACCCAGTTGTGCTGATAATTCCACCTTCTGTTTGTGTACGATCGAAAATCCTGAGATTCATTGTACAGCCATCCCTGTATAATCCACATACACTTGAGATAAAACAGGATCCCTGGATTTATGCTGTGCAACATTTTCTGCCATGACACGAGTTGAATCTAAAGCTGTCATAGAGAGAACCACTTCCTCCAGACAAGGTAGAGAGTGTAAAATAATCTTCTATGAGTGGCTGATTTAGTCCATCTGCATTGGGAATCCTTGAACCTGTTTTTTTACAAGATGGTGGTGGTAGTTTGAGAGTATCACTGGCCAATGCTGTACTCTAGCATTTACTGTGTGTAATATCACATGGTCCTCTTTTAAAATCCCAAGCAAGAGCTTATGATTAGTAATGATTGTAACCTCCTGACCATAAATGTATTTATGGAATTCACTCACTCCAAAAATTACTGGTAGTCCTTCATGTTCTATCTGTGCATAATTTGGTTCTGCTTTTCATAATATTCTTGAGGCAAAGTAAATTGGTTTTTCCTTTCCATCTACCATAATATGTGACAAAACTGCCCTGATACCAAAAGTTCAAGAAACTACCTAATGGAGTGTTGTCTAAAAAGGGTTTAATACATAACTTGCTTACGTGTTTCGGGCATTTTAATTAGCCTAGGGGAGTTGCCAATGTGACTGTGAAACAGCAGAGAAGAACCTATAATTTAAGAGTGCTGGCTGCACTCGGATCAGGATCCAACCTTCTTGGATAGGATTGGTTGGAAAGATTACCAATTAATTTACCAGCTACCTGTAACCAAATTATGTGAACCAACTTGGAGCCAGAATTTTCCAAGCTTTTTAAATCAGGCTTGGGCACTTTGAAAGATACAACAACGAAACCTCCACCTTTTCCCGGAGTGTTAATGGTACTGGTCAAGCTTTCATGAAATGAGGGGTACTGTTAGGTTTGACATGTAGCTTTGCTGTTGCATTATTCAAAGTACCCAAACCTGATTTAAAAAGCTTCTTGGTAAAGAGGCAATTCCAAAACACAATCTGGTGTACCTGAAAAGACCCTTATGAGTGTTTATAGTAGTTATGTCTTGTGACTCTTACTCCAAAGGCATCTGTAAATATGTGTCACTCAAATCCAATCTCATAAAACAATGTTTGCCCAAGACTTTGGAATATAAGTCATCTATATTTGGAATAAAGGAACTGCACACAGGATAGGTTACACTAAGGATACTTTTGTCCAGCACCATAACCAAAATATTGAGAACTCAAGTCATGTTTTTAAATGACCATATCAGATCTAGACTCTCATAGGGATGTCTTGCATGACATTTAGCTCATTCAGAAATATCTAAAATATCATCCATGTACAACTATGTTCTCATATCGATGATTAAAAATGGCTTCAAATGAATAAATTCTTTAGGTTTTAATGAAGACATTCAACAGACCCTATTAAATCACAAAAAGTTTTACCAAGAAGTAACAAAAACCACATCAGTTGAAGATTTTCAACAGCAACAACAACTAAAATAGATAGCATATGTAACTAGAAGGAAAATAATAAAATAATCAAGATGTGGACTTTCCACACTACTTTAAAAAAAGTTTAGGAATGAAAGTCTCATCAATATTAGAAAGTTGGTGAACTTGAGAAGTTTAATTTTCTGAAAAACTGTTTTAAGAAAAAGATTTTATGAATTTCTACTGACAGTAACATGAACTGTTCAGTCAATGAATGGCAAAATGTTTCCTGTGGAGAAATGGTTAGTTTTCACATTATCATTACCATGCTTTATTTTGGTAAATATTTACTTCCTTTATTTAACCTGCTAAAGTTTGATAAGCTATAAAAAACAAAAAATATAAAATTTAACGTGTTTACTGCTACCTTGAACATTTGAGCCTTTACATAATACCTTCTATGTTTTTGTTAAGAGGCTCCATTAAAAATTGCTATTTTGTTAAATAAAATAAAATTTATTAAACTATAAAGAATGTTGCTAATGCATATCCATGGCTCTGGCCTTGTTTCTTTTTTTCTTTTTTTCCATTTTGTCATGTGATGCATTTGTGTATCATGCTTATTTTTTTATATCAAAAATGGTCATGTTTCTGTAATTATTTATATTACCTTAAATAAAACCATAGAATGAATGCACATATACATCAATGGCAATACATAACATGACATGCCACAAAATGCATGTGTTATGTATCAGTAAGCATATCAGGAAATAAATGTCTTTATTGTAGGAACAACTAGAGAAAAACTCTTTACTGACTCTGACTTACAATCAATTTGAAATAAATCTAACAAGAATTTCACAATCTTCAGAGAAAAAGAAATTAATATTCTGCTCCCCTATTTCTTTCCATCATAAAATAATTATTATTCTTTGCTATCAAAGTGGCCAACATGTTTGTTCAAAAACTGCAATTTAATCAAATTATCTGAAACCCCTATAATACATTTTTATAGATACCAGTTATAAAGTTGTCTACTCAAACCAAAATGATTTCAGTAAATAGCTAAACAAATTTTTCATATGATTTATTGTCTAATGTTATCATCACACAGAGTAATAAGAACACAAGACCAAATCCCTCATATGTAACATCATTGTTTATTCAAGTCCACTCTGTCTATTATTGTCAACACATGGGTGTGTGGTTCTGGGGTTTTCTCTGAACGTGGCTTCTATATTCTCATAAGGATGTAAGAGACTGTTCCATCTCAGATGGATGCATATATATATACCTACTATCCCATTTGTCCTACATGTGCATATTCTATGCACGACTAGGTTGACATGTCATGAACAGCCACTGATATCTCATGAAAGTGCAGCTCTGAACCTGATGGCTAGGAGGCCAACTCTCAGGTCAACCTGCTGATGCACATGGTTTCTCTGATAGGCACTGAGTGAAAAGTCAACTTTGGTATCACATCACCTACTACAATTGTGTTTAATCAATGTGACTTATAAAATTGAACTATTTAATTAAAGTTGTTTGTTCAAAATATAGAATGACTGCAAAGTACTTCCCCCTCCCTAATTTATAAACAAAATATACAGATGCATGCTGGGACTTTTTTCCTTGCCAATAAGATAGTTCACTTCTTGGTTTCACCAGACTTACTTCTGTTCTGTCATGTCTGGAAGCCAGAACACTGTGAGCATTTGTCTGTGTTCCCTTTTGTGTGTTAACTCCATTCTTAGTTTGTGAACTTTTTGCCTTATTACTGTTGCTTTGGCTTGCATATATAGTTTACTTGCTTCATATTATTTTTGCCCTTTTTTTTCTCTTGTTATTGTTTATTGCAAACTTTGAAAATTCTGTTGATGGAGCATTTCTGCCAATTACATTTAACCATGGGCAATTGCTCTACAAAAGTTGATCTAACTGATGCATTAATCTGTGAAATACTGGCAGGTTACTCATTTTTTTTTAACAAATATATGGGCTACTCTGGTTATAAAGAATAATTATTTCATGATGGGAATAAATAGAGAGGTAGTTAGAGAGTGAAGAGCCAAGTCTTTCTAACGGTACCTCTAACAAAAACAGAGATGACATTGTAAGGTTTTAACTATCCAAAGTAGTCGTGAGCATGTCAATAACAAGTTTTCAAGCTGATAATTCGCTGTCTAATATCAAAGTCCAGAACAGTATCTAAGTGAAATTTAAATCTGATAAGGGAAGAAAACAGGTTATTTTGACCTCAAGTAAAAAAAAAAAAAAAAAAATTTGAATAATGCAAAAGACAAACCCTTAGAAAAAAAAAAGAAAGAAAGCACTCAACGAGTCTGTCCTTTTAGTTCTGGTGTTTGCATTGAATATCCTCATACATTAAACATGCCTGTGATTATTACAATTACTGTTGGCACATGTGCTGATCTCTTACATTCAGATCAATTCCCACAGTTTGGAAAAGGGTGACACTCATTAACAGCAAATAAACATGTTTCAATCTGGATCACAGTTCACCTCAGTTGACAACCATTGGGGTTGAATGACAACAAGAAAGTTTGTTTTCTGCACAACTCACCAAACCTGATCATTAGCTGAACATATTATTATTGAAATTGTTTTCAAGGGGATCAGTAAGCAGAGGTTGGAGAACTCACTTTTTGACCAGGTGAACTGGAGGCTGATTCAGGAGAAATAATAAGTTTTATTTTTAAAAAACATTAAAAAGTGAGAAAAGTGTTTTAAAAAATAAAGAATTAAGCAGTGAATAATTTATTTTTTGAAATATTTTACTAAAGTGATAAAAACTGACATGTTAAAACCAGAAGAAAATTAATAACAAAGAAGAAGGCACAATAAAATAACATTGCCATAAAATGGTAATATTGAAATACAACACGATTAACAAACAAGACAGCTAAACTAGTTTATCGACCCTCACTCATCAGAGGTCAATTAAGGATCAAAAAATGTGCACAATGACTAAAAATGAATACCAAATACCAAATGCTATATAAAAAATAGGTTTTAATCCTACCAAACACGCCTTCTGCTTACAGAGAGATGGCTGGTAGGACTTAATGTAAAAGATTCTAACACCTTCAAATGAAATTCAAAATTAGTCTTCCTCAGTTTTTGATGTGAAATTGAGTCATTGATTTATTTTTTTATGGCTTATCAAACTTTTGCAGGTTATTTAAAGCCAGAAAATATTTTTAGATTGTAAAATTTGTTTGGGGATAATAATGATATAAGTCGTATTAATTAACTCATAGCTGAGGAAAGAAGAGGCAGATTTGTACCTTTCCCAAAGATATTTGTGTCTAAGTGAATATAACAAGGTCAACTGGAATTGGGTCTCAGAGAATTGAGTTCCAATTCTGAGCCATTATCCATTATATCAACCACACATCCAAGCTGGTATTCTGAAGCAGTCTTACATCTAAGTACTGACCAGGGTCAACATCACTTAACTTTGGTAATCGTATGAGAACCAGTCTTTCAACATCATATGACCTTATGGAATTTAAGGTTACATGTTTGTGTATTGTAGGTGTATGTGTTCATATATAAACAATTAAAGAAAAAGTAATAAAAACTTGGTTTCTACTACAGACTGTTTATTCTTTTTTCACATATATATATATATATATATATATATATATATATATATATATATGAAAAAAGAATAAACAGTCTGTAATAGAAACCAAGTATATATATATATATATATATATAAAAGTATATATATATATATATATATATATAAATAAAAGTATATATATATATATATATATATATATATATATATATATATATAAATTTGGTTTCTACTACAGACTGTTTATTCTTTTTCATATATATATATATATATATATATATATGAAAAAAGAATATATATATATATATATATATATATATGAAAAAAGAATAAACAGTCTGTAGTAGAAACCCAGTTTTTATTGCAATATTGCTTTATATATATATATCTGTAGGGAAACAAATTTCTCAATGTCTCTTGGATATATCCATTTTCTTTTTTTGGGTCTTGAAGTTGGAGTAAATAATGATAAGAATAGTTATCATGGTTGAGCTCAAGCCAGCTTTGCACTGAGTTGGAATGACCAAATTAAAGGTTATACTTACTTCATGGATGGAGCTGCCAAACACATATAAGCATTATGTGTTGTAAAGTGGAAAGTGAGCGACTCGTTCCTTTCCAGAAGTGGAGTCATAAAATTGTGCAAATGACCAAAACCCTTTCTACTTCCTTTATTACTAGAATCATGGGAGAATGTATTTATTTTTTCATTATTCTTTCTTTATTATTATTTTATTCATTGATGTTACTATATTTTCCTACAGCCTTAATTTCAGAGATCATACGAGAACCAATGTTTCAACGTGATATGGCCTTAAGCATTTTGATGTGAGATTTTTTTTATACAACTTAAAGATTGCTTGTCATAATTGGAAATAAATATATACTAATTGTTGTTTTATTACTTTTGTTAATCTCTTATTGTGCCTAATTTATAAATGTTAAGATAGAGTATAAATGTAGAAGAAAAAACATAGTACGTATAAGATTTGGTATTAGCTAGAGTTTCAGTGGATTAAAGCATTGGTTACTGAATTTGGTCACATAGTAAATGTGAGTTCAATTCCTGGGATGGGTAGTACAGACTTAAATTCAATGAACAAGCAATAACTGAGAAATAGTAAATAAAAACAAGATGAGATATCCCTAGACATGGACAGTGGAATAAAAACAGTATGCCTCTATAGATTAAATGAGGGTAATGAAAGACAACTGATGATGGCCAGAGGGCACAATGGCTGAAATGTTATGAAAATGACAAAATTGAGGGCATTTGTCTGAATGTAAATAATAATAATAATAATACATTGACACAGTTGTAGGTTGAATGCAGTCAATATTATAGTCATTGTGAACACCATGACTTTGTCATTGGCTGTATAGTATGTGATATGCCAACGTTACATGCTATTTTGAAGTCAATTTTCCTTCTCCTAGACTGGTTGCCAACCATGGCTAAAGAACACAATTTATCTTGCTATTTAACCTATAGCTGGGAGAGGAGAAGAAATGGACTCATAGCTTTTCCAAGGACATTGTGCAAAAGCAAACTCAGTTGAAAATTTGAATTTAGCTCACCAGTTTCCTGTTCCAATCCACTAACCATTATACAACCTGCACATCTCCAAATGTAAATAAAGTAAAATTGGTCATTTCCATACAAGAAACATTCACCATTCATTGACCAAGAAGTTAGTGTTACTTTTAGTTAAAAATTATCTATTTAATAATATCCACAATGCTGTATTTATTTACTTAGCTTAAATTATTCTGTCACAAGTTTAGGACACCTAGGTTGGATCAAGCTCATCACACTTGTAATGGTTTGCAAGACTGGCTTGCTCTTTAATGAGGTGCCTGATATATGGCTGAGTGGTTACAATGTTAGCATTCCAACCATGATACACAGGTTGAAACATTATCAAGGCCATTGTGTTAAGGAGGTGATATTGATAATATTGGCCTGGGGTGATGATCTCAGTATGCCCGAAAAGCCTACCACAGGTTGACTCAATTCTTGTGAGTGAAAATGGGAAGACAAAAATATTCAGAAGCTGTTAATGGTAGTGCTAACATAAAGTAAAAATCATTGCGGTCAAGGGTCTGAGCCTACAGGCTTTGTTTAACTACTAGTCATGCCAGATTTTACACTCTTCCCCAGAAACTGTAACTATAACTGTAACAGCATAGTTGCAGTTTGATTCTGTGGGTGTCAAAGAAATATGTGTCTGAGCAGGTGTCTACAATAGGGATTAGCTATACATCCTAACAGGTGGTTATATTTGGAAATTAGCATTTAGGCATTATTACTAAAATATAATTTAAAAAAACATGAAATTTGTTGTATAATATTACAAAGAGTCAGTCAACTGCTTGAAGAAAGGTATTTTTTCCTATTAATGATGGAAAAAATGACATATGATTCATTTTAATTTCAGGTTTTATACGAATGACTGTTCAGTAAGATCAAGCAAAGCCAGAGTAGGTCACCCAGTGTGGATTAAAGTCGCAACATTTGTGAATTGAGCTTGCTCAAGTAAGTACTCTGATTTTATATAATCAATTCCTGATTGTTTATGAATGGATCATTCATCAAATTATGAAGTTTTAAGATTGACAAACATTTTGTTCATGATTTTATCTGAGTAAGAAGTAAACTGTGTAATATTCAGTAAAATATATTTATTTTATATGTGTATTTTTGCTGACAGTCCCCCTCCTCTTTTATGTGCCTAGTCCTTTCAGGATATAAACGATCATGGCTTTCCACAACTTCCTTTTTCAGTTGCTTTAAATAATCTTTGACCCTTTACCATTCCTCTTTGTCCCTATTCTGCCATCCATTTACATGAAATCATTAAGTATTTTACTCATTGTTTACCCTGGCTTCTATTGTCTTCATTAGACACTGTGTTCTGCCAATCATTTATACAAGTGCACTAGGTAGGTTACTCAATGTTTTCATCTGTCACTCATGCCTTCGGTATATCTTGTGAGTGTGAAATTCTCCAAGCCCTCTTTCCTTATTATCTGTCCCAGAAATTTCAACTGTCTCTTTCTGATTGTAAGTATAAATACCTTTTTTGTTAATGACTTCCTTGTCACTTAAATATTATTGACATTAAAAAGCTATATTTAATATATAGGAACAGGAAGGGGTGGGGCTTGTTAAAAACACACTTTTTTACAGAGCAACTTTTTTTTAATATATGATTATGAAATTATATATTGAAAATATGTTAATTTCTAAGGAATTAATGGATTTTATTTTTAATCTGACATTGTTTCTTATTACTCCAAATCTTAATTTTAGTGGATACCCATGTTTGAGTAGATGTCATGTTCTTTTAAACAGTGTGAATTACATCTACTAGTGTTGTCAAGTGACTTAATAAAGAAAAATATGCTTTCTGGCAGGTTTTAAATTTGCACCCCTTTGGTTTCTCCTAAACACTGTTTAAAAAACAGAGCATCTACTCAAACATGGACATCCATTAAAAATAACATTTGGAGTAATAAAATATATTAAACTGAGAATTTTTAAAAAATCATTTAAATAATCAGGTTTTTACAAATTTATTATAATTGTTGCAAAGACAAACTATGTTTGTCGTATATCAATAAATATAAGTTAATTTCCAGCATAATTTGGAACTCAAATCAAATCCTAAAAGTCAAGTTTAGATTTGTAAATGCCATGATAATATCATAGTGCCATTATCATATGTTAATTCATCAAAGAGGTGAGACATTACCAAAGAAGTGTGCTTGATAAAGCAGGTAATTTTAATACTGACTTTTATTCTTTGTATAGACTTATTGATTAACTCTTTAAATCACACACAAACTAAGGAAATGAAAGCACTATTTTTGCAATTGTTCTGACACGGAAGTACCATGTCAGCCATATTGTTTATGTGTGAATAAAAAGCAGGAGTATTCGCTTCTGCAGACAGAAGTCACCAGACTAAACTGCATTGTTATTACAGACCCCCCCCCTTACCAAGTTGTGACAATAATATTTTTCACTTGTTTTAAATGAAAAAACATTCAGTAAGGGAATGCAAACTTTGCATGTTACTGTCCCCTGCTTAGTATTCATCTACTAATACACAGTTGACCAAGAAAGTAAAGTCAAACTATGCCAAAGTTTTAGTAGGAGTATATATTACTAAGTTGTGAATTTTCTGATGAAATATATTTTAGTACATTTAGTTAGATGTTACTCATTGTGTAATTGAATATGGTGGCTTGTAAATTTTAACCCCAAATTCCTTGTTAATAACTGAATTATTATTTTATTCAATCTTGCACCAAATAATTTCTTAATCCTAAACAAATAATGGACATTTATTTTACAATTATATCGCCGATATCTGTGAAAAATTTAAGAGTTTGAAAGACACTCGAAAATTAACCTTAAAATATATATTAAGTACAGGACACTATTACTAAATTAGAAGAATTAGTTATGACCAACTACAACATGTATGGTATAGACAAATGACTTACTAAACCAATGTTTGATACACCACCAGAAATGCATAAGATATATTAAATATATTCTCAGGATAAATATTACTGCCCATCCTAAGTGTTGTAGGGAATGAACTGATAAACCTCAGTATACAAAGAACTGATACACCTCTATTAAATGGACTGTTCCAGTAGGAATATAAGCATCTATGGTGTTGGTCTCAGGCGAACTTGTAAATATCTACTTGTATTGTTCTTTATATTTTGTAAGTTGCCATTCTAGTTATCATTTCAATAACCACCCCAGACAACATTACAAAACTAAAGATTACAGATGAAGAGCATTTTAAAGATTTCAATTTAAATTATTTACCTTTTTCTTTTGCCATACAAGGTCGACAGTTGATATGGAATTGTTAGACAATGTTGATAATTTGGTATTTCTTGATACAAATCCATTTTTAGCTGCTACTGATAGACTATCTAAGCAATTCTCATCATTCTGGTTACTGGATATAAGAAAAGAGAAATAAAGACAGAATTAATGATTTTGAGAAGAGCTAGTTTTGTTTTAGCATTTTATTTGCATTCAAAAATGTTAAAGTTCTAAAGTTTTAAGTTTATTTGACAATTGTGTTTGTAACGGGAGTTGTAACAACATTAGGTTACTAGTTAGTAATAGCACTAACAGTTGTTAAAGTAAGATTTTTTTTTTTTTAGTGTTGGACAACAATATATAGTGATGTGTTAGGTTGTAATGGTGATACTATTGTGGTCATATAAGATATTTTTTTCAAACAGGAGATAGTGTAGTAATATTATTGTGTTGTATTCACTGCAACACATGATTCATTGGGGTCTAAGAATTCCCCAGGAGGGAAACAAGATGTCTTTTCACTTTGGCATCCTGTGGATAAAGAGAGAAATAAGAAAGAAAAAGTTTATTTCAGGTGAGAAGTGATCAACCATGACTGCCAATTTCATACACTTTTGTGCAATCATCAGGTGGCCGGTAGCTGTAGTTTAAATGCTCTGACGTAGGTGACTTTAGTGGGCTGGTATTGTAGAGCATTTTTTTGCTTCAAGCACTAAGCTCCTCTACCATGGTGATATTGTTCCTGATGGCACTGAGCACATTTTTGCCACACTGGCAAACCTTTCCTGATAGAATTTTATTTTTTTTGATTTTTGGCTATTTTGATCTTGTCCAGATAGGTTACCCTCCCCCTGACAAGTTTAGTTGGCTTACCATCTTGGACATGCCTGGGGCTATAAGGGTTCCTATTTTAAATGCTACAGCTACTGACTGCATGATGATTGCATGAAAGTGCATGAAACTGGCAGTCATGGTTGGTCACTTCCCACCTGAATTTTGACTTAAAATTAAAGCTCTGCCATTTTTTGTGGCATTGAGCACTCTTTTTTCCAGTGTGGCAGACTCTTTTGGGAGCTGCTTATCCTTTTCTTTAATGATATATATATATACACATTATGTTTATAGATACAAATATTTAAGTAAAGGCTCTGTTTATAATAAACAGTATTAACAACATTTACCGGCCTGAATGTCTAAGAAATCTCAAAGAAAATATGTGTCCTCTGACATGAATCAAACTTGTATCCTACACAGAATGTCAATATAGCCTTGAATGACAACCAGTCTAAGAAAAAGATTACTCTGAATACAAAACCATAGAGAAGGAAATGAGGAAACTACTCCATTTTGTATGTCCCAAGAAGTTGCAGTAAATCATGGATAATAAAGAAAAGTAATCTGTGTAGAGAGGGACACAGCATTGTATTTGAATTTAAAAAGGGAGATAACCATGATTATTCCTTTTAACAAAGTTTAGAAAATGCTGTTAAAAGAATAAGAGATAACTGTTAATCAATATAAACCTTGTGAAAATGACTATAGTGATTAACACAGCAATTAGTTCTACATGAATGAAGTTTAAAGTATTGTTAGTAAAGCAATAACACTCAGAGTGACAACACGTAGGAAGTTGTTTATTTTCAATGATGTTCACCTTGTACAAGATCCAAGGGCTACTTGAGCTTGAGGGTTACAGAGTAAGAGGCACAGCTTATGTAGATATGTTTGGAAGATAATAATTAATCTTAATTTGAACAGGTTAAGATTGTACTGATTGGGGAAGTAAGATCTTGGGAATTGGTAGCGGTTCAAGGGGAAAAAAACTGTCTGAGTGGAACTTGAGATTTGGGATTAGTAAAAAAAAATGGAATGATAGCAAACAGGATGAGATTATTATTTTTTAATAATAATAATAGTTTTATTCAATGACTAAATCTATCATGGCTTTATAGGGTATGTAAAAACTTACGTTCCTTACCTCTGATCATTTGACAATGGTGGAAAATAGTGTGTGGATTTGGGCCTGTTTAGCAAATTTTGTACAATGTATTTGGCTTGGATAGCCAAAGGATGAGCCATGATATCAGCAAAAGAAGTGCTTGGAAAAAGATATGCAAGGAGAGGGATTATCTGCTTGTTTGTTGGGATCAGTTGCATACCAATCATAAGATCGCACCTTGCACAATTCAGTTTCTGTTAAATAAAAGTAAATAAACATGGCAATTACTGTGACATTTCAAAGAAATCTGAAATTTTATCTTCTCTTTGAAGTTATTCATTGTAGCAAACATGCCAGAAAGGTAATTCTATTTTTAGATAAGAACAGGCTTTACATTCAGTTAAGAGTTGAAGACAAAATTTTGGTGAGTTTTATAATTTTATTTTCAAGTTTTCCTGACTAAACCTTTAAAAAGTTGTCTTTTTAATTACAAATTAATTTTTTTCATAATCACTTATACTTAAGTACTTGCCTCAATGGTTTTGCTGTTTTGGAGATGATTTTATTTGCCAGTGAATTACTGAATCATAGGATTTATTTATATAAAATGGACACTTGTGAGTTCAATTTGGGTTGAAGAGTGTGCATTAATATTATTAGGAAAGGCATGAAGCCACTTTTCTTTTTTTTTTTATCTCTCACCCATCATCAAATATCATGAGAAATATTGAATTATTGGTATTCTCAGCATCCTTCCATAGAGGCACATCTTTGTTTCCTCTTCATCTGTGTGGAAATTGTCCAGTGTTCACTGCCATATAGGAGGATTGATATTTCTAATGTTACTTAATACTTTGTTTAGCTTTTCAAAAGGCATGTTTCACTATTGTAATGCACCTTTGGATTTCTGTGTCACATTTTCTATTGTTTGTTAGAACATTTCCCAGACCGTTGCCTCAGAGTTCCATGTAGCTTTTTTCTGTGTGGCATCAAAAACAGTGTCATCTGTATATCTTATTTTGTTAAGATTGTACTCACCAATAATAAATCCTGGTAGAAGTTTTAGTTCTCTTTGAATCAATGTAAAGGTTAAATAAATCTGGTGAGAAGATGAATTCTAGTCTTACATCCCTTTCTATTTTTGTGTACTTGCTCAATACTTTTCATTCATATACATTTTCAGTCCATATACAGTTGGTTTGTTACATGTAAATGTTTCAGATTATTCTAATATCTTTCCCAAGTAAATTGAGTTTTCCTAGCAGTTCAAATAGTTCTTTGGGTTGAATCAACATACTGATTTTATACAGTTATTGCAGTATAGTATTTTTCTAATATACTGTTGTTATGTGGGGGTCTGGAAAGACACAACACTTAACTCAGCAGAGTTAGTTGTGATAGTAGTATTCAGTACTCAGCTACTAGACAAGTCACTGCAATAGTATTATCTTCTTCCTCCGAGACAATTACCAAAGACTACTTATCATGAATGGATCATTCCATTCATGATAGTAAGGAGAGTAACTGGCTCTTACTACAACATATACTTTGTTATATAAAAGAAATTAAAATATACTAATTTTAAAAGTGAAAGACTTAGAATGTTTTCATAATGCAATTTCATTTATTGAATTAAATCTTTTTCTTTAAAACTTGAATATTCAAATTTTTTGCTAACTCTTTCTCAATCAAGTGTCTTAAAATTTTACTTAAGAATTACTTTTCATGGTTTGAGCTGTGGTGATAACTCACCTGTAACATCTGAAAACATTTACATCTGGTAATGTAATATTGTCCCATTGTTGGAGCATGCTCAATAGCCAAAGTTAAAGTCTTGAGGGCATCCTGAAATACAGAAAAACCTCAATGTTTACAACACATTAAAATGACCTTTTAAAGGATCTTTGATAAATTTGTTTCAATAAAGAAAACTGCTAATGGTTTTTATTTTTAGATCAGATTTGAAAATGCCAAAATATAGTAAAAAATTGAAATAAATAAAATAATTTCAAGCAACATTGACATAATATTTTTAATTATAGAATAAAAATAAAACATGAAAGAAATGAAATAGTTATAATAAAGTTAAAAAAAAGAGTATTTTAACTCATTGTTCACCCAGCAGAAGGCCCAAGAAACACTCAAGGTAGAGGGTTACAGAATGTGGTTGTATGAGTGTAAGAAGAGGTGGAAATGTAAGAAAAGCAGATCCTAAAGTCATGAAGGAAAGATAACAGTTGATCCTAGACTTGAATAGGTTAAGATAGTAGTAATTAGGGAAGCATCCTCTCGGGAGTCTGTTCAAAAATGCACTCTGAAAAAAAGATTTAAGGTGAGAAAGATTTCTAAAATTTTAATTATAACTAGTGTACATGTGCTGTTAAAAATGACAGCAATTCTTAGAAAGTTTTAATAGAGAGATGCAATGAAACAAAAGTCTTGAAATAATGTATTGAGATTCAATAAAGCAGAGATAAAAAATTCACAAAATAGAGGCCAATGAATTGTTTAATTAATCCATTCCTTTTATAGTTTTTTAGATGTTCAGTGGTATCTATAATTCATCAATTACTCCTGGTATTAAATAAATCACTTTTTGCTCAATATCTTTCCATATTAAAAAATTTATATGTTTAATATAACCGTGAAATGGAAATATCTCTCAGAAGAAAAAGATTAGTAACAGAACAACAAAGACGGGGATGATAAAGCCTATTTCAAGACCAAGTTGAAGCAAGATGATCACTTAATCGACAAAGGTAAGTGAGTGCCTCACATGAAAGGTTTTATGGAATGGTTTCACAGTGGAGGCTTGTATTTGTACTAAGTCAGTCCTAAAATAGGTTTGATGTACAAAACGTTAGGAACTTAATATAATAGGTAATGACGCAGAGAAATCTAGTTGTGGCTGCTGATACTTTAGTCTCCAACTAACAGTTGTCTGGCATCGACTGACTGACTGAACCACTGAGCGACTCCCTCATTACTCTTACTACTCTTACTTATTATAGATGGGAGAGTCTATTAACTATAGAATAGGTGTGTTCCACTATAACAAAAGGCTTAACCAAATAAGACTGCAGTGTAGGAGTGAAGGAAATGATTAATTAAACAGTTTATTTTGCTTGGGAACTAATTTTATCTAAATGCAAATAACTATTTTATTTGTATAAATTATTAAAACGACTAAGGGAAGCTTAAATTTACTAACCTAAGTTGATTTACCTCCCTTCCCACTACAAATGGGACAGGAAATATATAAATAAATAGATAGGAAATATATAAATAAATTATTAGAAAACATAAGAGAATACTCTTAGGTATCTAATAGATGGGGTGGGGAATTTATTTAAACCACACTGTTTATTAATTCCACACTATTTGAGCCTTTAAATAATCCCTGTTATTAGGACATCCTGTTTACTGCATACTGTGAAAAATTCTGACCCCCTCCCCAATTACTGAGACTCATTTGTATCTGGAGTAAGTAGGTAAAAAAGATACTTCTTTACTTCCTGTATGAAATCTACAAGAAACATTGGTTTAGTTTGGTTTGTTTTATGGCATATCAACCTGTATGAGTTATTGTTATGGTAATTTATCCATGCATGCCTGGACTCACCCAGCTATAAATAGAAGCAGGTACTGCCTTTTGGAGAGGGAAGTTTCCAACAGTCAGCTCTGACAGTCGAACTGAACATTCTTGTTGTAACACTCTCATTTATATATGTTTGTATTAACTGTTTCTGTTAATATATTTGTTTAACTCAATTCCTCTCTTTGTGTCTTTATTTCTGGCCCTAACAAGGCCACAACAGTTATTTAATGTCAACAGTTTTTATTACTGGTAATATTTCTTTTTTCAAAAATGTATTGCTGGTAATATTTTTTTCAAAATGTATTGCTGGTAATATTTTTTTTCTTCAAAAATTTATTGCTGGTAATAATTTTTTACAAAGTATTTCTGGTATTAAAATCTGTTTTTACACTTTCATAGTATTTTGACCCCAGTGGGTTAACTATTTGCCCATAGCTGGGACCCTAACAGGTGCTACCACCCCAGATCAGGGTGAACCTGGGAACACCAGCAATTAAGAGGTGGTTTCACATTCCTCAAAATCATTGTAAAGATAAATAAGAACAATTGACTAAATCTCTCATGCATAAAATAGGGTGTCAATCTGCACCTGATGGCTAGGAGCTTACCTTCCAGATCAACCTTCGCATGCAAATGACTGCTCTGGTGTGACATTTATCATCTGAGGTGAGCCCAGTACATATTGGGGCCAAAACAAATCAACTTAGAACAAAATTTCTTTCTTGACATTAATTTTGATTCAGACCATCTGATGAATCACATTCTACAGAAGTTTTTTCATTTAATTATACAGTGTAACCCGGATATAAGAGACCCTGATATAAGAGAAACCCGGATATAAGATATATTTTCTCTGGTCCCAAATTAGAGCCTGTGTTAATGTATATATAATAGACCAAACCCGGATATAAGAGAAACCCGGATATAAGATACTTTGTCTCCAGTCCCGACAACTCTCTTATATCCAGGTTACACTGTAATTAAATAAAATAAAATTACAATGTACAAAAAATAAGGATAAAAGTGAAACTATTATAAAGAAATAAAATTCAAGCAATAATAATTGAAGAATGTGTTAGCCAGTGGTGGATCTACTATGAAACTTATGAAGCTTAAGCTTCTTGGTCCCTAATCCCAGAGTGACCCCTGAAGCAACGTTTTTAATGAGTGAATTTTTCAACAAAATTGATGTTTTTTTAAAGTGTTTGTTATTAAAATAAGGCCATAGAATTATAAGCTACCGTGTTGAAGTAGCTAATGTTAGCCTTATAATATATTCATATACCAATTTCAGATGACCTCAAAATTCTCCCATAATTGGTAAAATTTCAAAATTTTGGGGGGATGGGGATATTTGCATGTACTCA
Organism: Acanthosepion lycidas; assembly: GCA_963932145.1. NCBI lineage: Eukaryota > Metazoa > Mollusca > Cephalopoda > Sepiida > Sepiidae > Acanthosepion > Acanthosepion lycidas. The sequence continues at coordinate 22,024,263 of OZ010588.1, read as the reverse complement.
TTGAGCTAACCAGAATCTATTCATAGTCTACATTTTGGCATTTGGATCTTTGAATCTATTATTGCTGGTTGCTAAGAGGCACTCATATCTGTTCAAGCTTCAGGGCCCCAAAAATGTAGATTCACCATTGATATTAGCATTTCTTCAAAATGATGTAATAAGATATTTGTGTTTTACCTCATAATTCCTATTCATGTATTTTTCCACTCCAATCACATAATAGACAGAAGCAATTTTTGGAAGAATGCTTGTGTCATTGGGGTCCAGTTCAAGGGCTTGTTGATAGTCTTGCAAGGAGAAACTATATTTCATCTTTTGGTAGAAACACTCTGTAAGCAATTAAAAACAGAAACTTTTAGGCAACAATGACTTCCAAGATTAAAACTTATGATGGTAAAATTAATTTTATCATTTCTTTTTGAAGATTAATTTTATTTACAAATAAGAAGAGAAAATTGTGTGCAGTATAATGACTTATTTGATAAGCTATTATGTTTTTTTTTTTTCAATTAATATAGATAAATGAATAATTGTATATTGTTGGCTTGAACTAATTTTTCTATTTTTATTTTGTCTTTTCATATTTTGGTCATGTACCCTCATTACATTTACTTATGTGCTACTACCCTTAGGAAAGGTATGAATCCTCTTCTTCTCCATCCATGGATAAATAGCAAGACAGACTAGGTTCTATAGCCTTGGATGGAAACTGGTCTACCACAGAAAGAAATGGCAACCTACTGCGAGAAAAAAAATCTGCCTCGTCAGTCATGTATCGAAAGATACATGATCGCCTAAGCATGTATCACATATGGCACATAACTGACTGACTGATCCTCAAGTCTCTTTATTGTCTGTTGAATACAGCAATGTTGTTGAATCTTAGTGGCATTATTGCCTTGTTTGGGGTGAATTGATCAAAATATATATATATATATATATATATATATATATATATAATTAATATGAAAAAGTTTTTTTTCCCTTAACTAGATAGTTTTTCTGTCATGCTGACTTCAAAGTTTTGTGGGCACATAGATATGTGACTACTCTTCAGAGCAAATTTGAACTTTCTGCTGATATTTCTTGATTTTTTTAGTATTTATATATTGTGGCATGAATATGTCACTTTTCCTTTTTTTCCTTTGATGGGTGTCATGTTACCGGGTTGTTGACTTCTTTTATTCTCCTTCCCTTTCTTTTATTTTTCTCCTTTATCCTCACCTTTTCCATTGACCTCTGATTTACTGCTAATCTTTTGTACTGGTTTTTTTCATAGTTTATTGTTTAGACCATTTAATTTAAGGTCACAGTTGAATTCGTGTGTATGTATGTTAATTCTATATCATAATAGTGGGGCACACAGTAGAAAATAAAAACTCACTAGTGATGGCCAATAAGACTAGCCTGTTAACCATTGCTCTACAGCAGACACCAATCAATTCAATTACTAACTTACAAACAGAATAAATTCATGAGTTAGCTTGTAAGTCTAACTGCTCATAAATTTGTAGTGAGAGTCAAAAAGTTATCTTCCTTTGACCAAAACAAAAAATAGCAATAAAAATTAATTATAAATATTTACAAGAATATACAGAGTCATATAAGCTGATGACACCTGCATGAGACATCATTAGGTAGGAAAGTCAATCTTCCTCTTTTTGCTCCTTGAAATTACAGTAAAAAAATGCACAATTTCAGACTTGTAACAACCAGACAGACAAGTACAAAATTTATATTGTTTTGGTATCCAGTCTTTTTCGAGTTGATATCTGCAAACATAGTATTAAGAATTTCAAATATAAAATATATATGTATACACAAGTGTTTTTATACGAACATACAACACCACTACTCTGATTGGCTCTTGGAACTTGTATTGGATGAACATTATTAAAAAACAAAACAACTCCTGATATTAAAAACTTCTGTTAAAAATATTTATAGATTTCTTTATTGGTGTCTTCTGTCACCAATAAAACTTACTGATTTATTTTTATGTCTTAACACTCCTTTATTCCTTTTAAAGTTTTGCCACAGAGTTTGAACAATTTCCATTGCTACGGCTTACAAAGTTGATAAGGGAAGTTAAAGACTAATTTCTTATTACAGAAATTACAGCATGGTTTCTTACAGTGATAAAAATTTAACACGACTTCAGAGAGTGGGGTATATTTAAGCAAAGGAGAATTTCTTTAACAAACAGTTGTGACCCTTTTTAAAGAAAATACACTTTTAGCTCAGATATTTGCAACAAATGTATGCAAAAACCACTGATAACCACAAACACTACCATCAAACTCCAACAAGACAACAACAGCGGCCTTGTGTTTATAAGGTGACATTAAACAGCTACATTATAGGGTGGTTTGGTTTAGTTTGTTTTGCTTAACGGCATATCAACCTCAATGGGTTATTTAATGCCAACAAGATTTTTTATTGTTGGTAATATTTTTTTTAAATGTATTGCTGGTAATATTTTTTTTCTTCAAAAATGTATTGCTGCTAATAATGTATTTCTGGTAATAATTATTTACAAAAATGTATTTCTGGTAATAATTTTCCCTCAAAATATGTATTGAAGGGTTTTACACCCAATTTGGGGGTTAACTATTTGCCCATAGTTGGGGCCCTAACAGGTGCTACCACCCCAAGTCAGAGTGAACCTGGGAACACCAGCAATTAAGAGGTGGTTCCACACTCCTCAAAACCTTCTGATCAGAGGCCTTGCTGTTGGACGTAATTTATCGTCATACCCAGGACACACATTGTAGGGTGACATTAAACAGTTACATTAATGCTGTCTGTTGCATGGTGGTTGAACTTCCAATTTCCATTTGCAGAAAGGTTTTTTTGTATCTCTATGTTCATAACTTGAACATTGAAACAATGAAGTTGTAGAAGAGTTTGAATGCTTCATAATAGTGCTTGATAACAAATGGAACAATAACAGATAAACACAGAAATATTTTCTAAGATGGGGCACCAAATTACAGTCTTTACAAAAACTATTTTTTTTTAAATTAAGATGTGTACAATCCATATAATTTTTCTCACCTGAATCAATTTACATATTTATAAGTCTACCATTCATCCATGTCTTGAATATTGCTGACACATATGATCCAGTGATCCTGCTGTATATCTGGAGATTCTTGATAAAATCCAAAGAATAAGCAATATTGTTGATTCTGACCAGGCATCTTGGTTTCAGTCACTTTTTCTCACTACTGTAATTTAGCTACCCTATGCCTTTTCTATTAATATTTATGTAGTAATTGTTTGCATGAACTCTTCACTATGGTAAGTAGACTTTATGAATTTAAGTGCAGTACTAGATTGGCAACAATGGCTCATCAATCCACAATTGAATTGGCTAGATATAACCTTAAGTTCTATGCTAACAGTTTCTTTTCTTGCACTTCTTGCTTGTGGAACTTTCTTCTGGCTCTATGCTTTCCAACCAACTTTGATCTTTAATAAATTCAAATCAATGTCAGTCATTATCTACTGTCTTTTTGATTACTCTTCTATTGTTCATGCTCCTTAATAATGTCTCTCTTTTTTCTTATTCTTTCACACCCAGTAACCCGTTATGTCTTAATGGCTCTACTGCCTTGTATGGGATGATATGATTAATAAAGTCTTCTCAAATATGAATTAGTTGTCTGCAATAAAAAATAAACTAAGAAACATAACTTCTGTTCATATAATAATGAGTTATTTCCCCTTAAATACTTATAACCAGTTCTTTTAAGATGTAGGCATTTGTTCATGATTCCTGCCATCCATTCGTATAAACTGCATAAGTAGGTTAATCACTGTTTTCTCCTGATTCTCTTGTCATGTTGAGTGTTTAACACTCTTATGAATATTAAATTCCCTAGACCTTTCTTCATTATATGCCCAGGAAATATCGATTGTCTCTTTTTGGCTTTCCTTTATCAATTTGTTGATAATTCTTAATTTTCTAAAAAAACTTCCTCATTATTCACAGATTCTGTGCATAGTTCTTAGCATTCATCAATAGAACCAGATGTCAGTTGTTTTAAGTTTTTTCTTTATCTCTGATATGATTGTCCAAGATTCATTGTCATAGACACAATTAGATACCAATACTATATTTTAACACTTGCAGTTCAAATATAAGATGCAGTATATGTCCAAAACTTGACAATTAGTTCTCAGTTAAAAATGATCTGAATTTTTCACTGTATAATGTTCAATCTGACACAGTTATTAGCTAAATTCTAATCAGAAATTTTTACTGTAAAATGTTCAATTTATGTGATTAATGTTCACTACTGAATTAAGTGCATTGTCAAGGAAGGAGTATTCACTATTGAATTAAGTGCATTGACACAGAAGGAGATTATGTTGAAAAAGGGTTGTTGTGAAAAATAAATGCTTTTTTCATGTGGATTTATTGATTTATCTATATATTTATTTTCCTTTCTATCTCCAGTTATTTAACCTGCATAATTTGATTATAAAAGTACTGAAAAAAAAATTACCTCACCTTTTAAAAGAAAACCATAAGACTTTTACTTTTTATTAACCAATTTCTGTGAAAACAGAAACCATTTTCACTATCTTTGTTTGTTAATGCCAAAATGAATCATTCAATTACAATGGTGATTTTTTAAGAATAACTTAGCTGAGGCAGAAGGCCAAAAGTATGGAATCATTTGATAACAATGGTAATTTTCTAAGCACAAGGCCAAAAGTATGGAATCGTTTGATTACAATGAAGATTTTCTAAGCATAGCTTAGATGCAGCATAAAGCTGAAAGTATGGAATCATTTGATTACAATGGTGATTTTCTAAGCGTAGATTAGATGTGGCACAAGGCTGAAAGTATGGAATCATTTGATTACAATGATTACACAGTATGACTGTAGAAAGTCTAATTACCTGCTCTATTCAAATAAAGACCCTTTTCATTTTTCTCGCCTGCTATTGCTCTGTTGAGTAGCTGAATAGCTTCATCAAGAAATCCTTTGGCAAAACATTCCAGAGAAAAATCATTGAAAGTAAGGAGCAGTTGATGTTGGGCCTCTTTCTGAATGTTTTCTTTCTCTGTGAGGCTACACTTCTTCAGAGCCATTACCAAATCATCAATAGAACTATTAAAATCTTCAACATGACGATGTAGAATTCCTCTGGAAAGATAAGAAAGCAAAACAAATATTAAATCAAGATAGAAAATAAACAATACATTTTAAATCTTATATCTTTATTATATTTACATATATTATTTATATATTATCATTTTTATATTTTTTATCTATTTATTGATCAGAGAAATTAATGACAAATAGAAATATTGATGAAAAAACAGCTGATAATTACCATATTCATTTATGCACAATGTAAGAAATTTTATATTAGAATCCAGAGCCAAAATGGAGTTATGTATTTACATAAGTATAACATTTTAAATTATATCAGGTCAATCTACAAGTGCTATTGGTACTATGTAACCTAATACTACCTGCTGCATGGTCGGGTTATCAGTGATTGAACTGCTTACCCCACCAGTCTTTTTGTCTTTTCTAGACATTCATCAGGATTAAAAACAAGACCTGTCAAAGGGTGGTTGAATCTTCTTGTAGCCCAACAGCCATCTAGCACAATGGGGGTAGACTGAGCCCCATAGCTATGTATGCAGCCTGGGTGGTGATGGCATGGCATTGCTGGCCACAGGGCTTACTAGACTGAAGTCAATGACCAGGGTGGAGGGTAACCCTGATGAAATCAACATCCACATGTCTGTGACCAAGGTGAGCCTTCAACTTAGAAGTGTTCAACTGTGGTTTGACCTAGAGAGACATACTACACATAAATAAATGCCTCTCCAGCTCTCAACTAAGATATGTGAAGGGAACTGATCAAGTGCTCAGTTGTGTAGTGACCTTAAGGGTCATAGGAGTAATGATGATGATGAATATTTTAAAGAATTTATTTGTATCAATAAAATGACTACTATTCTGTATATAAGATTGGTGTGGAGGCATGGTGGAGTAATGGGTAGCAACTTGGATTGAGGAAGCTGAGTTCAAATCCCAGTCATGTTCATTATATTCACTTATGTGAATGTGCTAATATGAATCTATTTCTTCTCTTCCCAGCTATGGGTAAAATAGCAAGACAGACTGGGTCCTATAACCTAGGAGAAGGAAACTCTGAATTCAAACCGGATCACACTATCCTCAAAGTGTGCATACATGTGGCTGGGGATCACCCGTGAATCCAAATTTGTACATCTGAATGAATACAACTTCTGCTACATTTGGTCAGCTTTTGTCTGGATGCAGTGGATTTCTTTAATAGAGCCAGGTCAACTGACTGGGTGTATGCTACAACAGGATATAGGACTGGCAGATACTTTTCCATGAAAGAAACCCTTTTTCCTACTCCTTCTTATAAATATATAAACAAAATATTTTCATACTTTTTACTTTAATAAATAGCAGGTTGCATTATACACAATCTTGTATTGTGACTAATTAAATACAATAATTTTAATAGGCTTCCATAACAGTTTGGTTTACATGATTTACTAAAAGGAATAATTAAATTAGTCATTTTTATTTGATTAAATTTAGTCAATCATAGATTTAATAATGTAATAAAATCTGCAAATTGTATTTCTTTTATGAAAAAAGTAATAAACTATGCAGTTATTTGATGACAACAATAATTTTATTTTATATTCTTCTAATGTCTGATGAGTATTTCCTCTTAACTGTTTTATTCATGCTTCAAAATATAAATCATAAGAAAATGATTCCATTTACACATTAATTTTGCAATAGTTCATCAGGATTTAAAGAAAAATGGATATACTATTATATCATTTATACAAGTTTGATTAAGAACAAACAAAATTTCTTCTTTGAGGATTTTTTGTTTATATATTTTCTATTCCAGACCATTTTCCTGGTTTCTAGTGAAAACTTAAATATAATTTGTCCAATGTCTGAGTATTTTCATAAGACATTATCAAGAATTTGTGTTTTTTGTGCTACATTGATTTCAGTGTATTTCAAATATTGTCTTCATGTGTCATGTTGTTTTCTAAAGTATTGCATCTTCACATATAAAATAACATTAACCTTTTTTTTTATTTATGAAACATATTTAGTACATTTGTTTCTTATTGATGTTGAGCTGTTTATGCTTTTATGCTTATTATTTATTAGAAATGTTAGACTCATTCTAATTTATAAATATAAAATATTAAGATGCAAAATGATATTTATAAATTCAAAATACGTATGCACTTATGTGAACAGAAAATACTATGAAGAACATTAGGAAATAGTGAATGAAATCAACAAATATATTTATTTACCTGAATAGATTAGTTGCAATAATATCTTGTTTGGTTAATATAGCAATTTTGCTTCTTACCTAAGAAGGTAGGATTTGGCTTCTGTTGGATAAAGGCTGATGGATAAACTGATTTTTTTGATGGCAGGATAGAACTGTTTTTGAATGTTGAGATTCATGGCTTCACATCTAAACTGTTCAGCTTTGCTAGTTACTTGTTCCAACATCATTGATGCAATAGAATTTTCACCCTGGCTCAGTACAGCTTTGATAGCTTGGAATGAAGACGAATACTAAAATAGAAATTATGATACATACATATTAAAGTTTATAATATTGTTGTAGTGACTTTATTAATCAGGGTCATTATTTGTGGTATAGTAGCCAAGTGTATTTAGTAGAAAGGAAGAATAATACACTAATAAAATAATGAATGTCGGAGGCATGGTGGAGTAATGGATAGTGGCTCGAATTGAGGAATTGGAGTGCTGTGTTCAAATTCTAGTTGAGTTCATTATATTCACTTACGTGCTAATATCCTTGGGAAAGATATGGATCCTTAGCTTTTCCCCCCCAGTGATGAATAAATAGCAGAACAGACTGAGTCCTATAGCCTTGGGTGGCAACCAGTTTAGGAGAAAGACAGCTCTGAATTCAAAATTTTCAACCTGCTTGGTGAGTACAGCTACACTTCTGAAGATATGGTCAATCAGGATGGGATTCCTTCAGGAATAGGTTCCCTAGAGATGGGTTCCTCCAAGGAGAGAGAAGGCCATGGATCTAGATCTGTTCCACTGGCATCTTTTTTTTTAATAATAAATAACAAATAAATTTATTATCTCTGCATAAATATAAGTTGTAAATTCTGTGATCAGTACCACTGACTGAAATCAACATGATGCATATGCTGCTTGTGATGGTTCACATTGGTACAAGTTGGTGAGGGTTCATTCATAGGTTGGTCAAGTTGGTGCAGATGAGCAAGTGAAAGCCAGTACAGACAAATGGATAAAGATATCTATATTTGTGAATAGTGATCAAATAGAATACATGCAATTGTGAGTTAGAAATCACAACTGTATATCAATTATAATACTTTTTATACCAAGGCAAAGTAGATCAAGAGAACACTGTGTAGCAAAAAGTGATTAGACAGCATATGTTTCTGTGCCAAGTTCTAACGTGACAGAGTAGTAGTATGCTTAGATTCTCATAAAATAATAAAACTCTTTTGGAGTTATCACTTATTCTCAACTCTATAGAATAGAAACTTCTGCTGCAATCCTTAGATTTTCATTAATTAATTATTAGACAAGTAATTTATAATCTTTACACTTTGATTTCAAATTCACCATGTTTTTGTTATAATATTATTTGATATTCTTTAAAAAAATGTACACTGTGATAACTTTTTTTAATCAGTTTTCCCAAGCAAAGCAATAATGCCACTAAGTTAAGGAGCTACTGGAAGTGAAAGAGAAGGAAAAGACTTTAGAAGGAACCAGAAACCCAATCCTAAACAGAAAACAAGGGATAAATCTCTATTCCTGTTTAAAAGACTGAGGAAGAATGTGAACCTATCTATTCCTATTGAGGAAAAAAATAAAAATAGATAGTAAATAAAATTTCAGAATTTAGATGGAGACATTGGACATATATTCATAGAAATATAATTAACCCTCTGTTATTATTGTAGTGTATTATTATAGAAAAATACACCATTTAAAATATTATAGATATATCATTTAGTTTTTAATTTTCTTGTTATATTTCATGAATGTTCTTCATGGTTTTTATAGAATAAATAGAAATTTAAAAAATAGGTTTTATTTTGAAAAATTAAATTAAAATGTTATGGAGTTAGGCTAATGTTCATGCAGGTGTTAGGGACTACATATACTTTTACTTAGCCTGTCAATTTCACATTTCAAACCAAGGAGATACTTTTTAGCTATAGGTTGGAAAAGATGTCTTAAAATCTATCTTGTACATTTATAAATCTACCATTCATCCATACTTTGAATATTGTTGTCATATCTGGTCTGGTGTTCCTACTTGAGATTCTTGATAAAATTCAAAGGGTCTGTGATGTAATCGATCATGATCTGGCATCTCGACTTCAGTCATTTCCCACTGACGTGATGTGACTTCCCTCTGTTTTTTCTACAAATATTTTCCTGGCAATTGTTCTAATGAGCCTTCCTATTTGGTGCCTTGACTGCATGAATTTAAATGTGCTACCTGATTGGCAACTAGGTCTCTCTGTTTTACTGTTAAACTAGCTAGATGTAACAGTATATTCTATTCTAATAATTTCTTTTCTTGCTCCCTGTCAATTTGTTGCTTCCCTGCAACCTAACCTTCAAAAATTTAAATGTATTAGGTTGGTGCAAAAATAATAACGTAATAATGTCGTTTTTTGACGTCAAAAAATACGTCAGAAAACGACATTATTCCGTCATTATTTTTGCACCAACCTAATATTACCAACTGCCATCTTCTGTCTTCCTGAACCTTATTCTTTTATTGTCCTTTCTCCTTACTAAAGTCTTCTCATTCTCTTTCATTTTCTGTGACCCCTTGCATCCTAGTCGCATTATCACCTTGCTTGGGGTGAAATATGTATAAAAAATAATGCCATTAAATATATGTTAATAAAAAAATGTAAATAAAATGGTATAAAAATCATCAAAGCTTTCAAAATATATCAAATATCACATTTATGAATTAATTCTATGAAACACAGACTGTATTAATCTTGTTGATATTTGTATCTTAATTTAATATGATTTATTTACATTATCATGGTTTATTTATTTCTTTACTTACCTCACCAGTGATATGATAAAGACGCGCTTTCATCAAAATCAAATCTGTGTTATTTGGATTCTGATTTAAGAGTTTGTTCAAAATCACCCAGGCTTGGTCAAAACATTTTAGATTTATGAGGCAACTACAACTACAACGAGAAATCAAAAGATAAATCAAAAGAGCATCAACACAAGAATCATTTTAGAATTCTACTTGTTCCTCTGTTAGAATGTGTGTTACATCCTGCCATTACCTCTGATAAATAATGAACCATTCCATTTTGATTGCATGGAAAGATGGAAGAAAAATATATATCAGTAATGCTGTTTGGTTCTAATGAGAAAAAGAAAGAAAGAAGAAGTAATAACACTTTCTCTGCTTCAATGAAATATAAAACTTGGTCAGTTTTTTAATCTTTTCATTTGTACCCTTTTACATCTTTAAATACAGACCTGCATTCAAACTCATGATTGTTATTGCAATATTTTGTTCCAATTGTTAAGCTCAAATGTTTAATGATGCAGTAGTGGAGTTTCCATAGAGTATTTTATAGCTGTGCAACTTGCCATGAGATTATTCAAATATTAAATTAGAAATTGGGATTCATCAGAAAATTCGAACAGGAAAGCCAAAAAATTTTCATTATTTTTTCTAAATGCCATGAATGTTCAGGACGTAGGCAATCGTGACTCATGAAATTTTCATTATTTTTTCTAAATGCCATGAATGTTCAGGACGTAGGCGATCATGACTCATGAAATTTTCATTATTCTTTCTAAATGCCATGAATGTTCAGGATGTAGGCGATCGTGACTCATGAAATTTTCATTATTTTTTCTAAACGCCATGAATGTTCAGGACGTAGGCGATCGTGACTCATGAAATTTTCATTATTCTTTCTAAATGCCATGAATGTTCAGGATGTAGGTGTTCTTGACTCATGAAATTTTCATTATTTTTTCTAAATGCCATGAATGTTCAGGACATAGGCAATCATGACTCATCACAGATTGTTTTTCTCAAGACTTCTTGGGAAAAACAGAGGTATAGTTTTCCGTTACCTTCTCCATAGTTTTCAATTCAGAGCTGTTCTTCTTGACTGACTACCACCCAAGGCTAGAGAGCCCTGTCTGTCCTACTCTTTAACCCATAACTTGAGGAAGAAGAATTGCATTTATGCTTTTCCCAAGAGCATTTTTATGGAAATGAATGCAACAGCATAGGTTGGAATTTGAACTCGACTCACAAACTTCACTATCTGTACTGATAAATGTTTCAGAAACCAAACATCCTTTCAAATAAAAAAGAAACTAGTCAGTAAACATTCATTTTCTAGTGTCTTACATGTGATACACCAGCTGACAATTTTGAAGAGCCATTTTGAGCTTGCACTCGTAACTCATAAAATAATGCAATTTAATTTTCATTCTTATGAATGAAAATAGCATGAAATCATTGTTTAAATGTCATAATATACGCATGGATTAGAGAGTGGAGAGAGAGACTTACCATTTGGCTTTGTAGACAATTTGGTCAGGTACTAGAGTGGCTGCTTTTATAAAGGCTTCCAGTGCATTTTGGTACATTTCCAAGTCAAGGTAGACTTGCCCTTGGAAGCAGTAGAGCTTTGCCAAGCGAAATTTAAACACAAAACAAGATTTAAATAAATGGAATGCTCTCCTATAATCGTAAATGGCTGATTGTAAATCTCCAAGGTGAAGGTTGACTTCTGCTCGATCTGCCATCCAGAAAGGGTCGTTTGGATTTAAAGCAACAATTTTGTTGTGCTTTCTAAGGCTGCTCACATAATCACCATGTTGTTCATCATATTTGGCCTTGACAGTTCTGGAATAAAAATGTGAAATGAAATCTTGTTACTTGGAATTATGGGAAATAAAATATAATTGAAAATTAGTTTAGCCATTTGCTATGTTTATATTATTATAGACAAAGTCATTTTTAAGTAATTAATGAATTTTTTCTTTAATCTGGTATTATTTATTATTATTATTGTATTTGTAAAATATATACTCTTTTTAAAATTTTACTGCTAGTTAATTAAATTTTATTAAAAAAGGCGAAAACATTAAATAATTTCTGGATTTTAGAAATTTTTGGTGCTTAAGGAGTTTTTGGCAATTCATTTTTTTAAATTTATACATTTAATACTTTTTATTTTAATTTCATACAGAATATTTTTTTTAATTCATTACAGAAATTGTATATGCAAATTTTACACAAGCAAAAATTAAAAGTTTTATTGAAAAATCTCAAATTAACTTTTGATATTTAATCTTAGGCATTTTAAAAGTATTCTTTTGACATGAAAAGTGGAATTTTCCACAAATAAGGATTGAAATTTAGTGTCAACCTATAAAAATAATTTATTATGTTTGCAAAATAATGGATTTTAAGATTTCATTGCTTTAATCAGTCAAATGTCAGTGAAGAAAAACCTATTTTTTAACCAATTACTTTTTCTTTGCACTGAACTTGCTCTAGAATCCTCTCTACAGTATATAAAATAATTCCAGTGTTTCATAAGCTCTCAATACTCTTGTGTCACCCTGCTTTATTGATGAACGCTATCATGTACATTAGTGAGTTGTTATAACAAATAATGGAAAAACAACTTGTTCCTATTGTTCTTAACACATTTGTAAATAACAATAATAATAACTAATAATAGTAAACTTCCTAATATTCTGACTAATCACATTTTACTGTACCTAATGTTCCCTGGATTCACCTTGTCTTGATATAAAAAGAAGTGTCAAAATTGATATACAGTAGTTACTTCTGTTGAGAACAGCTAACAGTCATCTACCTTCATATGTCTATTTGTCACAAATCTAGATATCTTTACCAACTTGTTTGTACTGACTGACCTCTAGTTAAACTTTCACTAGCTCATCTGCTCTCACCCACCTATGTGTGAACTCTCACCAACTTGTACCAACCTGCACATGAACTATCACATGCACTATATGCTTCATACTGATGTCTTTATATATTTCACACAAGTAGCAATGTATAAACAGAAAAAAAACAACATTTAGAAAATATCACGTATGATTCAAATAGTCAAACTTAGTAATTACAAAAAAGTTAAAAGTAAAAAAATAATTCTGTTCATTCAATATCCGCTTACTTACAGGGCAAAGGATGTTTTTTGAACAGAGAAGCTTTCATCACTGGAGCACTGTGCAAGCTGTGCTTTGTAAGTTACCCACACAAAAGGATCCAATATACTTTGACAG